>OZ018387.1:108369537-109081637 GCA_963969525.1 Ontholestes murinus
AATACATTTAAAAAATTTATTACAATGTTTAGAACATGGATTAAAAATTAAAAAAATACATCGAATAATAGAATTTAAACAATCAATGTGGTTAAAGAAATATATCGATATTAATACCGAATTAAGGATTCAATCAAACAGTGAATTTGAAAAAAGCTACTATAAAGGTATGAACAATATGGTCTTTGGAAAATTAATGGAATCGATAAGAAAACGTCGAAATGTAATATTATGTAACAAATGGAAAGCTGCAGAAAAATATATATCGAAACCTAATTTTAAATCAGTCAAAATTTTTAATGCTAATCTTGTTGCCATCGAAATGTATAAAACTGTTGTTAAATACGATAAACCACTGTATATAGGTATGGCTGTTTTGGATCTGTCAAAAACTGTTATGTACAACTTTTTCTATAATTACATAATGAAAAGAATTGCAAATAAATTTACTGTTATTTTATGTTATTGTGACACCGACAGTTTTATATTAAAATTTAGTCCTATAGATTCAAATCGAAATAAAAGTATATATGAAATTATAAAAGAGGATGCAAAATTATACTTTGATACGTCTGATTATAAGCAAGATAATGTTTATAAAATACCTGGTGCTAATAAGAAAAAACCAGGTTATTTTAAGGATGAATTAAAAGGTGCTATTATTGAAGAATATATTGGAATAAGAGCTAAAGCATACGCAATTAAAATTTTTAATTTAGATAACGGTACAATTAAAAAACTAAAAGGAATATCTCGATGTGCAGTGGAAAGATTGAGTTTTGATGATTATAAAAATTGCGTTTTCAATAATGAAACTACCATGTGTCAATTTAACACAATTCGTTCATTTAACCATAACATTTATTCTACTAAAATTAATAAAGTAGGTTTGAAAAATCTAGATGACAAAAGATATATTTTATGTGATGGAATTAATTCCGTTCCTTGGGGTTATTACAAGATACAAAAATAAAATTTTAATTAGCGAACAAAATTATGTTGATTATATTGTAGTTTAGGTTTATTGCTTTTGCTTTACCTTACTTTTGTACTTTTATTTTACTTTAAGCATATAAATAAATACATATATATTTACTAATGTTTTCATAAATGTACTTACCTAACCCTTTTTTTCTCGTTCTCGGGAAAGTTAAAAAATAAAAATAAAAATTCATTTAAATACTGATAACTTTTTATTTTTAAAAAAGAAATTTATTATAATTTTTTTACATATTCTTTTAATTTTTTTACATTATTTAAACTACAAATACTATTGTTCTTACAATGAATCTTGCAATTATTAATTGTTTTTTTTAAATTAGGGGAATTACTATCTAAACCTAAATCTATTACATTCCTATAAAAGTTTCTTAAATAACTAGTTTTTTGATTTCCTTTTACATAAACAATATCTGCAGGAAACATTTTAAAAATTGAATACAAGTCATTTGGGTTAGTATCACCATCACTGTATCTCAAACAATGATAATTATTTTCTAACCAAATAACTTGTTTTTTTAAATCATTAGAAAGTTGCAAAAACGGCTTAGACGGTTTAAGGTGAAACATCCAGGTTGGGGTGTCGTCGTCAACATATGCGAACACTAATTCTTTTGGGGAAAATTCAGGTAAGTTGAATCCTTGAATGTCAATAACCAATATTTTTTGAGGCTTAATCCTTTTCAAAAGAACGGCATTCAGGGGTTGTTCGACCTTCTTCACGCGATCGGTAAATCTAGCTCGGTCCGCTGCAACTTGCATCCAATTTACATCCACTTCTGTATCGGTATCATCTTCATAGATAAATGTAATCGGTGGTAAATTAAACACTACACTCTTTCTTTTTATTACGTCCATGTTTTATCTACACAATTTTTCGAACAATTCCTGATAAAGGAGTGTACTCGACAACTGCATCGCAAAGAATGAGGCAGTAGGCGCGCGTGTTCTCATTAAATGGATCATCCGCTTCCAATTCAATTTTCAAATCAACTGTTGAAGATTTCAACCTCTCATTTTGTTTCGAGAGATCAAACACGTACAGCATTCTATGTTTGAACTCGTTGAAATCTAAATATGGATCTTGACCTTGACCATTGTAATTTGATCCGTAATAACTGTCTCGAAATCTTGTATACATCTGATATGCAAGTAAATAATCTCCACCTCTGATATCTAGATTCAAATTATCGTAAGGGTATGATTCAGAATTTAAATGCACCTTAATGTTTCGAATTAGACAATGATCGAAATTGGTTGCATCTTTAAGATGGTTATTTTTTCTGTCCTGATGAAAAGCGATGATTACGTAACGGGGTTTCTCTAGATTTGTTGACGTTTTAACGCTCCATATATCTTTAGTGGTTTGTCTTAGACCGGGTAATTCGTGAATTTCCCACTTGCGAAAAGGCATTACAATCGGTTTGTCGGCTTGTAAACGTTCCAGCATATTCAAGCGTATTTCATCGTTTACATGAACGTGGGGCATTCGCCATTCCACTTTTAGGATTTTCAATTTGGCGCTTTCGGGTCCTACATAACAGTTTTTATCCGTACTGGATCGCAATAGAATTAACTCCTGTTTTGCATTCACAATTACTTTGTGATAATCCTCAGCGAATCCTAGGAGATATTTCAAGGGAATCGAAACGTAGAATTTATTGTTACCATCGTAATAGATCTTATGTTTTCCAGTAGACGCCCATCCCGAGATTTCGAGTCCGTTAGCATAAGATTTTTGAAATGATAGCAAACCCTTTATCGTGCTCGTAACCCCAACGTCGCGACATTTGTCAATTTCCACACCATTTAATTCATATCGAATTTCTTCAAACAAAAAACTGAATGCATTGGTTACAAATTCAAATTTTTTGTCATTCGGTTTTGCATCTGGCAAATCCACTTTGCCACAGATGTAAATGTAGCTATCACAAGGTGCCGTATAAATATCCTGATTCTGAATAACAACTCGAATTTCATCATTTTTCTCGAAATTCGTTGAAGATGGCTGATACGTGTGAAATTGATACTTGGCTAATGTTTCATCAAACACGATGTCACTAAATATATCTAATTTAACCATGATGATTTTTGTTGTTGTTGGGAGAAAGCTTATATCCCATAGACTGCAATCTTGCACGATTAGCCAATGTTATCTTGGGAGACGTCTTCACAGGACTGATGGATAATTTGTTTTGTAATGTCAATTTATATGTACTTTGATTCTCGGTGCTGCTTTTAAATTGAATGCCCATACTACTTAGGTACTCGTTTTAATTCTAGGCGAATGATAATTTTCTCTCCTCTAAAATTAACCGGATCACCGTCTTGATCTAGAATTCGAATTGTTATATTACTGATTGATTTTGTATTTATAGGTAAATAAAGAATATTTTTCGGTTCTATAATAATTGCATATCCCGGATCGACTGTCGGCGTGAATTCAAATAAAGTATGAGATAATTTGCTATTGTAATACGCACCCGTTACAATATTACATTCAACACGTATGCTAGTTACTTTTACAATTTCCACAGGTAAATCTGATATGTGAAGAATACCCGCTTTTAAAATTTCCTTACCTGAAAATCCTAATAATTTGCCAATCGTGCCTTTTTCAGGTGAAAAATCTATATCGAATTTACTTTTAATTTCGCATTTTAATGTATTATTATTCGGTTTCAGCGATAACAGTTTATCAGCGAGGGTTTCCTTGACGACCCTGTCAACGCCGAATAGTTTTAACAGCTGCTTTTGCAAATACTTTTCAATGTTCGCGATTTCGTACGAACCGGATGGTATTATAATTTCTTTTTTATTGTAAATAAATTTATTGTTTACTCCCTCTTCAATATTCGGTATTGTATGATATGAATGAAAACCAATCAGTCCTAAACAATAAGATTCTTCAGAATCAAGTTCGATGGGTGGATAATAACTATCGGAGAGTACACTCGTCGAACTTTGCAGTGTAAATGTCTGAGACATGACTAAACTTATTTCCACATGACATTTCTATTTATCATCTAAGAAATGCAGACATAAATGTCCGCAATTGAAAGTATCAAATTGTTGATATCTGTCATGATTGTATTTAATTACAAGACCGCGAAAGTATCGTCTCAACTCTAACGGCGGTGGTAAATTTCCGAAACTGTCAAAATAATGAACAACACCTCCACGCTTTTTATATGCCACCCAATGCGTGCCCATACCTCGTATCGAATCTAAATTGATTATTGCAGATTCATTACGATACGGTTTCGAAGGTAGTTTATCTCGCATGAACACACCTCTAAAATCCTTGATATTTTTGGCGAATTTTCTTAAATCTACATCGGTAAGTGCACGCTTGGGTAGGCTGTTTATAAGTTTTTTGGATGTTGTTTCATGTACAAACCGAGACCGCGTTTATACGGTTTCAAGTAAAGACCCTGTCCACCTTTCTTGCCGAGCGCGATTGATTCCATCGTTTTGTTGTGTCGTTGAGCTTCTTCGAGTTTTTGTCGAGCACTTTTCGCACTGTTTACTGCTTTTGCAATTCCTGCAGCGCCTCCGGCTAATGATCCAAGAGCACTTAATCCGGCAAATATCGGAATAAGTGGTAGTATTCCGCCTCGTTTTGGAACTGGTATAACTCGAGGTGTTCGAATTTTTCTTTTGCCCCCAATTTCTCGAACGGCTGCTTTAGCCACTGATAGTGCAACACTACTGCCCTCTTTAATACCTCCAGGTTTTTTGATTTTATTCTTAAACGATTTCAATCCTTTTCGAGCCTTTGCCACTACACCTTTGTGCATGGAAATTTTTCCAACATTTCTCTTTTTAATGCCCATTCCTAATTTCCTTTTCAATTTCATTGCTGTGGTCACTGCCCAAGCAGTAGCCTTTTCACTCAACTTGGAATCCTTTGCTTTCACCCGATTCCAGGCAGCTTCTTCAAGTTCTTTATCTGCTTTGTGGCGATCTTCCAAACGGTTACTGTTGGAATAAGCGATGTCGTGTTTTTTACACGCCGAGTCTAAAGGGTTAATACCGAGATCTCCGCGTTTTAATCGTTTTTCCAGTTTTGTGCCTGGACCGCAATACTGATAACCTGGCACGTGCGCCTCGAACGGGAGTTTATTGATCAGTGAATTGATCACGCCCTCTCCGCTGTAGGTAATCATTTAAAATATATATATGGTCCGGTGGTATTTATATACTGCTGCAGCGTATCAAGTTCAATCAGTACGATGAAGGTTGTTAAGCAGAAGCAGACTCTTTCTGTGTCCAATTTAGACCAGTGGGTTGGCGAGGGACTCGGAAAAAAACAAAATCGAAGGCATAGCAGCTTGTTACCAAATTCTGTTCGCTCGATAATCTGTGGACCGTCCAACTGTGGAAAATCTAATGTTATGTTATCACTTCTGTTCAACGATAATGGGCTGAAATTTCAAAATGTTTATGTGTTTTCCAAATCACTTTATCAACCGAAATATACTTTCTTGGAAACGGTCTTGAATGATGTTCCGAGTGTAAAATATTATCCGTTTAAAGAAAACGATGAGATAATGAGTCCGAGTGAAGCGAATCGGAATTCAATATTCATATTCGATGATGTTGCGTGCGACAAGCAGGATAAGATCAGAGAGTTTTTCAGCATGGGCCGACACAAAGACGTTGACTCATTTTACCTCTGCCAAACTTATACGCGTATACCTAAACATCTAATTCGCGACAATGCGAATTTTATAATTTTGTTTAAACAAGATGAACTTAATCTTAGACATGTGTATAATGATCATGTTAGTAGTGATATGCAGTTTGATCAGTTCAGGAATCTATGTTCGGAATGTTGGAAAGAAAAATATGGTTTTCTAGTAATCGATAAAGATTCAGACATATCGAAAGGGAGATACAGAAGAGGGCTCGATGAGTATATAATACTGGAGTAATCAATATTTATATCAGTTTGAAAACAGGTGTGTAAAACATAACAGCTACCTGTTTCTGTATAACTGCTACCTGTTTTTGAAATAACTGCTACCTGTTTTAAAATAACCGCTACCTGTTTCTGTATAACTGCTACCTGTTTTTGAAATAACTGCTACCTGTTTTAAAATAACCGCTACCTGTTTCTGAATATCTGCTACCTGTTTCGGAATAACAGCTACCTGTATTGGAATAACAGCCACCTGTTTTAGGATAACTGCTACCTGTTTTTTAAATAACAGCTATCTGTTTCACTTGTATTGGAATAACTGCTGCTCGTACAGAATATGACTGATATCAAAAGAAGAATAATATCTGTTCAAAAAGCTATTAGAAAAAAATCGTTAGCTCTAAAATTAAATCGGCATGAAAAAGATGACATTTTGGAGAAATTATACAAGCCAATCACGGAACCATTGAAATCAATCATTAAAACTGAGGGTGCATCAGACATGCATATGGTAAAGTCGGAGTTTTTTCCGAAAAAACTATCTGCTTCTACGCCCAAGATAAATTATACTGATGACAATAAGGAGACCATTACCAGAATAGAGCAGGTACCAAGACAATTGGATTTTCTGCAAGATGAAGATGTATTTGAAAGTAGTTTACCAAGATCAGATCCCTCCATTAATATTACACCCGTTCAAGAACCGGATCCTACTGTGATAGAAGAATATTTATCAAGATTTGCGCCTTATCCTAGACAATATATTGAAGAATTAATTCGCGCGGGTAGTGATGATTTTGATACGGTTTTTGGTGTAACATTCAATCCTGAAAATGATAAATTTCGAATTGGAAAGTCTGATATAGATTTGGATGGAAACGATTTAATAATTGAAAAAGTTCGTTATACAGGAACCGTGGGTTTATATGAATTACTATTCAGAAAGGATCCTATGGCATATACAGAAGATGATAAGAGAAATTATATCGATATTCTCAGGAGGACAAATACTTTACATCGCGATTGCGATCCTTCGAAACAGATAAGAGGAAATCCATCCTTTAAATACAGATCAATTATAAAACCTCTGCTAAAGCCGTTATCGGACGATTCACCTCAATCAGTAACAACGATTTCGCGCCCGGCGTCATCATCACGCCCCAATACTCGTAAGAAATTTACCCGTGGGCAAGGATTTGATTCTAAGATGCGTGTTGAAGAAAAACCCTACAGAAACGTTTATTGGGACGATCCAAATGAACTGATTGATCGCTTGTGGCTACTTCATGCATCAAGAAAGGCTGGAAATAATTCTCATGAAAATGAGATTGCATCCATTGAAGAGGAATTAAAAGAAGCTGGTATTATTATTATGTAATCAGTTGCATAATGAGTGTCGACAAATTCGGACGATTTTCTTCAGGAGAGCGGATAAGTTTGCCCAGAGGACCTCCTGGAGTAGGATTTTCTTTAACACATGACGGGCATTTCGATTTAGAGAATAAACGTTTAAAACGTGTTCTAGATCCACTAGATTCAAACGATGTTGCCACAAAAAAATTCGTTCAAAGTGTCAATAAAGAAGCGAGTGATTCAAGGGTTCATCTCTTTAATATACTCAAGAATGAGATCACCAAAATACGAACAAAATTTGACGATGAATTTAAACAGACTGAAAATAAATTAGAGACACTTAAAACGAATTTCTCAGATGCGCAAAAAAAATTATCAGATATGGGAGAACTTATAAAAACAAATTCAGAGTCCATTGAAACTGTAGCAAAATCCACTGAATTAGTAGCAAAAAATCTTAGCGAGTATAAAAAGACAATACAATTACGCATTCCTCAAATGCTAGATAGTCGATTCTATCCATATAAGGATATGACAGATGTTATTAATAGTTTCCAGAAACAAATTGATTTTCTAAAACAGGATCGTGTGGAGACAAGTCCAAAACCTATAGCGGAACCATTAACAACGCATACGATTTTTACACCGACACTACCAAAATTGGATTTTCCAGGTGCAATTGATTTTGTTAAAAGAGAATTAGGAGGTAGACATTCAGTGGACGAAGAACCCCCGGCACAATGAGTAAATTTAAAGAGGATGTAGTTAAGGAATTACACAAGCCAGCTAGAGTAAATTTTCCCCGTAGGCGTACAATTATTAAAGGATTAGACGATTTATGGCAAGCTGATTTAGCCGAATTTGGTCTTTATGCTCGAGAAAATAAAGGTTATAAATTCATACTAGTAGTTATCGATTGCTTTTCCAAGTATCTATGGACGGTGCCGTTAAAAAATAAAAGCGGTGTTAACGTGAGTGCTGCATTCAAAGAGGTATTTCTAAAGGATGGTCGAATTCCCAAAAATTTGCAGACAGATCAAGGCAAAGAATTCTACAACAGCCATTGTAGTGCTTTAATGAAAAAACACGACGTAAACCATTATTCCACATACACTGTTATTAAAGCATCTATGGCAGAACGTGTGATTAGAACATTAAAGGAAAAGATTTATCAGGGATTTAGTCTGCGTGGGAAGTATCGCTGGATAGATGTTCTGAAAGACATTACCGACGCCTACAATAAACGGAAACATAGTACAACTGGAATGCGACCTTGTGACGTCACCAAAGATAAAGAGCGTAATTTATTAAACACTGTTTACTCCCATATCAAAATCGCAGGAAAGAAGCTATTTAGCGTGGGCGACATTGTTCGCATTAGTAAACAAAAGACCATATTTGATAAGGGATATACAGCAAACTGGTCGACGGAGTTATTTAAAATAAAATCAATTAAAATAAGTAGCCCAACAGTGTATTTCTTAGAAGATACTGCAGGACAACCCATATCTGGAACATTTTATGCTGAGGAACTTCAGAAGGTTAAGCATCCCGATGTTTATCTAGTGGAGAAGATTTTAAGAAAAAAGGGAAACAAAGTTTATGTCAAGTGGCTTGGACTGGATAAATCACAAAATAGTTGGATAGAGAAATCAAATGTTTTGTAATATATTGTATAAATATATGGCTATTAAAAAAAATATATTCAGTAGTTTAATTGACTCCCCCGGGAGACTGTCGTTATGCTTATTATTTTTCCTGAAATCCTTTTGCTATCGGTACTAACTGTAATTGTCCATTCAATCGAATTGCAAGATGCCGTGAAATATCTCTACAGATATGGGTACATCAACGGTACAACGGACTTGATTGAAGAAATTACCGAAGAGCAAAATCCAATATTTAAGAACGCGATTGAAAAATTTCAAGAAAACTATGATCTTGAAATAGATGGAAGACTAAACAATGAAACTATAACTGTCATGAAACAAAGACGATGTGGTGTATCAGATAATATTGATAGTTACACCCTCGGTGCATCATGGATGAAATGGAATTTTACGAGGATTTCTTGGCATTTCATAAGAGGAACTAAGCAAGAAATTGAAATAGCAAGTGAAGCATTCAAAGTTTGGGAAAAACATTCCAATTTGGAATTTGTACATGATAAATATAATCCCAATTTAATTATATCATTTCAACTAAGACAACATAAATATGTGAAGTGTAATAATCGAGAATACTGTCGCTTTGATTTTGACGGTCCTGGATTTATTTTAGGACATGCTTATTTTCCATCAATTTCACAAGGACATGTTGAGATACATTTAGATAAAGAAGAATCCTGGTGCTACAAAACAATTTGTCCTGACTCTGAAACAAGTTTGTTTGCTGTTTTACTTCATGAAATTGGACATTCTTTGGGACTTCATCATTCCCTTCGAGATGATGCGATAATGTATGCTTTGTATTCACCAAGAAATTTTACAAGCAGTTTATCAGATGACGATATTATAGGGATTCAAAAATTGTATGGACCTAAAATTATTAAAACTACCACAACAACAACAACAACAACAGCAACGACAGTAACTGCACTAATAGATGGAACTGGGAATAGTGCATCATCCCCACCACCTAAATTATGCAACTTTCATAATGTAGATGCCTACTTGGTTGCAAAAGATCATTTATACATATTTTATCATAAATGGGTATGGTATAAAGTGCTTAATAAAGACACAATTAATTCTCCTTTATTAATAACACAATGGCTGAAGTTTTTATCTCCAAAGTTTACAAAAATTGATGCCATTTATCAGAGACTTGATCAACATTTTGTGATTTTTGCAAACAAATACATCTATATTATTGATTCAAACTCGTTAACACTTAAAAGTCCACCTATGACTCATGCTCACGTGCAAATACCATTCGGATGTGATGTAAAAGGGGCTGTTAATACATATACAGGTCAAACTTATGTATTTTGTAATGACAATATGTTCGTTCAATTAAATGAATGTAATTTTAAGGTTAAACGAAACGGATTTATTTCACGGGAATTTCCCGGAATTCCTCCAAACATAAGTGGAGTTTTTCGTTATACAAATGGTAAACTTTATTTCTTTGATGATACGTATACTTATGAATATGATGAATTTTCAAAAGTACTATCAAGCGCAACTAAGAGGGATAATGCACTATTCGATATATCGTGCCCTCGAAAAGATATTTTAACTGAAATAAAGTCCTTATTATCTAAAATACTTTTAAGTCAATAGTTTTGTATGTACTTTTTCTCAAATAAATATTTTACAATATAATTTTACCGATTTTTTTTGTTTTTTAACCTGAAAATGAATAAAACTTAGGAAAATAAAAATGTATCACATAAAATTCATATTTTATTGGACAATATATATTATAATATCGTACAGCTGCTAAAATAATTACTAAACCTATTGTTACAAATATAAAAGTTAATAATAATGTATTAATAATTTTGTGAGTCCATAATTCATCATAGACATCAGGGAATATCCTTGCAGCGTTATCGTTGTACAAGATGGTCTTCCATTGCTCGGTGAACACTTTAACACCTGTGATCTCGGATATTGTTGTACTGTATCGAATCTTGTATCGAAGAACATCCACATCGGTTGGTTTCTTTTCCAATACAATACTGCATGTATGCGGTCTTGATTGGTTGTTTGTCATCATACGGGACCATGATTCATCAAGGGTGTAGTCGAAATCAATTGCGATGTAGCAGTGTTCTACATTTTTTGGGCGTGTCACGAACAACGTACCGTTGAAAATATTTGCGAGCACTAAAAAGTTTGCGATATTCATTTCTGCAGGTCAGTTTACCACTAAATAAAATATTGTCACTTGTTGGAATTTATACACTCGCGACACTTGTACTTTGGTGATGGCGGTCCGTCAATTTGAGTTCTTCCCGTATTATAATGCACGAAACATGGAAGTCTTCTTTGAAAATCTTTATCGTTTTTCCATTTTGAGGATAATAAATGCCAAATTTTAAATAATTCCAATCCTTCAATCTTGCTCGTGTAATACTCTGGTAGATATTTTAAATGGTCACTTGTTAAACGTCCCTCGTAATAAGCATCGATTGCATTATTTATTTTTTGTAGTAATGCAACTTCCTTATTATCACCAGTCATATTGATGAATATCAACTACAGACAATGTTCTAGAGGACAGTAAATCTTTTTTCACCTTATCGGTGTTATATATTAAGGCCTCCAGTAAACACTCGACGTTTTCAATGTTTTCTGCTTTATCTCGTAGAGCACACGCAAGAACTTTCAAGGCATTGATGTCATTATTTTCGTTTTCCAAACGTACCACTTCTCCCAGGCAATGGTTGTAAAATTTTAAGAAGGAAATGTTTTCAATTTGTTTGATACGGCACTCTATTATATCTATCAGTTCGTAAAGTCGATCAAATAATTTCTTGTTGATAATTATGCTGGATTTGTTTTTATCAATGCGAATTCGTTTCTTACCATTGCAAGTTGTCACGAAAAGAATTTCACATTCTGCGAAAACCTTTAAAATGGGCTTCTTTTCAATTTCCATTTGAATTTGATAATTTTCATTGTTGTCATCATCATGGCTTAATTTCCGTTTTCGAGATGATGATTTAATAGGATTGAAAAATGTTTGAATTTTTCCCATGTGTTTTACAATTTGATTCCATTCGATGTGTAAAAATGAAACATTCATATTTTTTCGTCCGGACAGTCTTATTGCTGGAAAAAATCCTCTTGCTGGACTTAGACCAACAGCAACATACACACTTTTATTTAAATTATATTTTGCCTCGTGAATAAATTTATTTTCATTTCGAACCTCAGTATCAAAATCGGATAGCATGTTGTCTAGAAATTTATTGATTCCTTCATCGTTATCATCATCATCATCATCATCACTGCATTCATCACACAAGTCGATAATTTCTGCAGCACCATCTTTCTGCTGCTTATCTTGTTTGATGTACTTCTGATACAGTTCTTCTTTTTCTTGATTGTTTTTCCATGCGTTGTAATTATACTCATACAAACACACCTTATCCAGTTCAAAACCGGCCGCAACAAATTCGCTGGCCTGTTGATCGGATAAATAATAATTGGTATCCGGATTTACGTAGTAATAACCCTCCCGATTCCATCGTGAAGACCAGTCCGAATCTATTGATTGCTGTAAATTCAAAATTAAATTTATCTATGCTGTTCAAGATGAGAAAATAAATAAATATCTTACCATATTGATAATGTTTCAAATTTTGCAATTAAATCTCGATATTCCTTTAATTTACCACTCTTTACTTTTATTTCACTTTTTAATAGTTCCAATTTATTTAACCACACTTTCAATTCCCTATCAAGTCGAACCTTTTTTTTACGTAACAAACTTTGTCTTAAATCACCAGACATCTCAGTACTAAATATTATTCTTAATAAATTTTCATTATATATTATCGGATCGATTTCTATCAACCAATCAGCATTGAGATACAAGTCTGAACACGATGTTTCTTAAGACATTATCATCTAACCACATCCTCATTTATTCTCATTTTATGATTTTAAAAATCAATTCGTTTAATATTTTTACGTGAAAAAAAAATAACGAACGTGCATGCCACATCCGGTTGATCTTTGCCGCAATTTTACCTTGGGCCATTCCTTATCATCATCATTAACATGAGCAGCAGCAGGCGAAATAAATTTAACAATAATTATTTATTCTCGAACTCCTCCTCGAGCTGCAGAAATCTGCAACCCTTTTTTTTTCTTGATAAAAGGTGGCGCACAAAAAAAAATCTACTTTTGTTATTATTTCAGTTGGCAACACCACACACACACACACAATTGAATTTGTGTTAGTGCGATAAGATTTAAGTTGGTACACTCGTCACTACATTATCTCCTTCTCACTCTTTCATTGACCACAACACTATATTCGCACTCATGGCCCAGCCTCAAAATTCAAAAATTTACCGCCCATGCACAGAATCCAAACGGTAGACGCCAGCGCGCGTGCCGCGTGCCTAAGGCGCATGCGCACTTCTGTCTGAAAAGGAAAACATATCACCTATCTCTGTCGTCACGCATAACAAGAGCGGGCTCATTCTTCTTATCATTGTTATCAACCACAAGACTTTTAAAGACTCTCTGCACCAATCATAGACGAGATAGATTTTTTCTGATTTCACCATTGGAATCCCCGAAAAATTCCCTTTCGTTCAATACCAAACACGGTACCCCTACGTCGTATGCAACACAAGATACACTTAAAATTTGAGGGATGATAACTACCCCCTACGATCATTTTTTTTGTACTTTTTTCGTACCTACACATTCTTTACTTCCCCCTGAACATCCCCCTAATCGCAATTAATCAAAAATTCACACCGAAGGGTGGTTTTCGCGATGAAAAAGCATTAAACGGAAGTCCATAAGAATAACATGGGACAATTTTGCTTGCACCGGCAAATTATACCTACTCAAGTACAAACGATCATTAAATACTAAACACAGAATAAATAATTAAAAATTACTGATAAAAACAAACACATTACAAATTATTAAGTAACCGACGCAAACTACTTAACGAGTCAGCAAAAAAATCAAAATTGGCGACTGTATTGGCGTTTCTTAAAAAAATGAATGAATGAAAAATGAGAGAAGATGATAAGCGATAGAGTGAAACATCATACATTTTATGATTTTATTTTCATCATTTTTCATTTTTCATTTGTCATTTGTCATTTATCATCAGTGATTTGTCATCTGTCATTTGTCATCTGTCATCTGTCATCTGTCATTTGTCATCTGTCATTTGTCATTTGTCATCTGTCATTTGTCATCTGTCATTTGTCATCTGTCATTTGTCATCTGTCATTTGTCATCTGTCATTTGTCATCTGTCATATGTCATCTGTCATTTGTTATCTGTCTTTTGTCATCTGTCATTTGTCATCTGTCAATTGTCATGAATGAATGAATGTCTAAAACAGCAAGTATAATTTAAAAAAAAACAACTTGTATTAGAAATGGAAGATAAAAGCTTTATTGGAAAAGAAAATGCTGAACTATTAAATTAACAAATGTTTCAGTTGAAACAGAAAGAAACATAAATATTTCAAATACTGGCGACACCTATCAGTCAATAGCCAAAACCATTGTCTGCTAGAATTCTACAAACTTCGCCAAATAAAGTGAATAATATAATATTTGATGGTAAAGGCGTTGACTTCGTGGTTACATCTTGAATGGCTTGTAATTGAGACAAAATAAGTTCGATTTACCACTTTATTTTTTTTAAATAACGTGAATAATGTATGTCTGCAATCTATACAACTTCACATTAGCAGTGAGGCAGATAATCGGCAATATAAGAAGAGTTAATTTCCATCAAAGGATTATAAAAGTTTGGAATGTGAAATTAAACAATTAAAATTGAAGAAAAATTAAAATAAAATCAATAAAATTTCACAAAATATGACCGCAGAAGAATTAGAAATAGTTCAATAAAACATAATACGAATGAGGCGATGAAATGGAAAACTGTTCAAGAACAACAACGAAAACAGAAACGTAACCTTATTAAGTAATAAAAAAGTCGTGGATTTAGAAAGAACAAAAGTGTTAATACAGCTATATTCCATCTTTTAGCCGTATTTTAACCAATGTTAACCGATCTTGAGAACAAAAAAAAATCCCTTGGCAATCGAAATTAAATTAACTAAAGCTTTTGATAGCTTTATTAAATAAACTGACTCAATATGAAATCAGAGGAACTTGTAATAATTTAATAAAGTCGTTATATATGTTGGAGGCTTCTACTTCGTTATAAATTTTTGTAATTGAACAATTAAATTTTAAATCAATTACATATTAAGCTTAGAAATAAATAATATATTAAAGAAACATAATATTAACGTAGCCCTTAAATCATTTTGTAAATTAAATAATACTATCCTCAACCCTAAAACAAAAACACCAATGTTTGAAAAATCAGGAATATATAGCCCCAAATGCGATACTTGTAAGGGACTGTACATAGGCCAGTCTGGTCGAAAATTAAAAACTAGGCTCCACGAACATCTACGCTCTTTTCGCCTCAATCAACCGGAAAAATCAACATTCGCGAAACACATTATTGACGAAAAACATTATTTTTCCGAAGATGTACTTTCGGTTCTACATTTTGCAGAAAAAGGACGTAAAATGGATTTATTAGAATCCCTGGAAATACATAAAGCCAGGCTTAATCCGGGAATTCCCTTAATTAACAACCAGATCGACCACATGTACACACCCATCTTCAAAGCTTTTTTATAATCCCTGTCATTCCTCAGGGCACTATCATCTGACTTTTACTCTTTATTATTTATGTGAATGTACTGTTTGACTTAGTGGATTCTCGCGAATATTTGCTTGGAAGCCATGCAGATGATACAACCCAATTAATTAGTGAACCGACACGCGAAATCACTTTAGGAAAAGCCAATATATACTGGAAAAAGCTTCAAATCTGGTTTGATGAAATCAAATTCATATTAAATAATAATAAAGCACAAACAATGTTCTTTAAGAAAAAAAAAACAAAAATAATATAACCTTAAAGAAAAGTTTAAATCAAGTTAAGCATTAAACATAGTTTATTTTCGACATAGCTGATGTGTTCCTTAAATGCAACATAAACTTTTGATGTTGCATTTAAGGAACACATCAGCTATGTCGAAAATAAACTATGTTTAATGCTTGAAGCCATCACTTTGTGATACATCTTGAATCATGAACTTTAAATTAAAATATCAGCGAAGTGTATTTTTATTTAAAATCCCTGAAAGTAAACTAGATACTGTAAATTATAAAGTACAGTGAGTCTTGTAGAGGGTATTTCAAAATTTAAGAGCTCTTAACGCTAACTGGAATTTACATCTATGAAACGGTCATGTTTAATTTAAAAATAAAGAGCTCATCAGTCATTTCAAATACACCAACCACTTGATAGCGAAAGGGGCTCATTATACACGGCTATGAAATTTTTAAATAATTTACCAATAGATATTAATTAACATTGTATTATAATCCATATCGTTAACTATTTTCTTAATGAGGTTTTATTTTATTTAATTTATTTTTCTTGGGTTATCTTTCTTGGATAATAAATATAGTAATAAATTGAAAAAAGAAACTTATATCAATTTTTGGCGAAAAAAACATAGACGGAGTTCACAATTAATTGAGTTCTTCCACTCAACCTCTTTATTTGCCAGGATATTAAGGCAGGATGTTTCCTGGTCGACATCCTAAATCTTCTGTATTTAGTTTTATTCAAATTTTCTATTCTCTTTTTAAGAGAAATTTTATAGCTGTTTATGTCGGTATAGCAGATAAAGGACATATATGTTTATTTCTATGAGTTTTTTTTTATTTCTGGGTGGTCTGGCCCATAGCGATGTCCAGCGTGGTCTACCCCTAAAAATGTCCTATTATCAGGTGCGAATCGGTCATCCTAATTTCTTTAAATATGTTTTTTTCTACTGCATTCAAACCCCAAACATTGAAGGGGGGAATGGATAATTTCTTTTATAACGATTTGGATATAATCCATGTCATGTTTCCAATAAAATAGCATTCTAGCCTTTCCTATTAATCTTATCAATAAGATTGTCCTCACTAATTTCATGAGTGGCAAAATTGGAGCTAACCTCTATACAAGTGGGCAAACTTCCTGTCATTAAGCCTCTTAATCTTTGCATGGTAGTCGAGGATCTCCTAGAAATTTGTATAACCTGCTACGTTTTCAGTGTGCTTCAATTACTTCTGCGATAATAGGTAGCTTAATTTTGGTTAGGGGGCGAATTCAACAACGACTTATTGTACACAATAAAATCATACCGAAGAGCGGCAGTTATCGACAAAACAACCTTAGCTCTCATGTATTATCAATATCATTCAAGAGGTTATATGACCTTTCACATTGTAGATCACTGTCCGATATGCAAAAGTCATCTTTGTATAAAACACACGTTGAGTTCTTGAACTATTAGCACTGATTTCTGCAAAACATTTCTCATTTAACCGTTGCTCTATCTCTTCTAATAACAGATAGACCAATGCTGAGCATCGAAATTGTGACACACTGTATACAGGGTGGACCATATAATGTGTTTTCAGAAAATATCTCCGAAACAAGAAACTTTTAAAAAAAATGACCCAAACAAAAAATGATTGTATCGAAGGGGGCCATAATAACATAATATTGTTTTTTTCATAGATGGCGCTGTTGTCGCTAAATCGTGGTCAACTTAGTTTTTTTAAATGGAAACCCCTACTTTTTATTAAAAAATAAAATTCCTTGTTAAAAAATGAGAAGAATTCACTCAGCTCACTTTTTCGTCAGAGTGATAGCTGGAGCTGTAATCGCGAAAAGAAGTTGTTGCATTTGGACGCTTGCGTATCGAACTTCGCGCGCATGTGTGTGTGTGTGACGTCTGCCGTCTTGTGAACGATTCAAATAAGTGTCCTTATGTTGTCAAAACATGACGTTAAAATGGTGAAGTATACTATCGTGGAAAAGGTCGACATGATTTTCGTGTATGGTGAAGCTAGACGCAATGCACTTGATGCGTGTGGCTTGTACGCGGAGAGGTATCCTGATCGAGATCATCCGAGTCACATGACTTTTCTTCGGATCGTCAACTCATTTGTGGATACTGGCAGCCTAAAACGAACCAGACATCGAAGACGCACCGTAACCCAGGAGAACGCCGAAGTTGATATTTTAGCTGCAGTTGCAGTCAACCCCCACATAAGTTCTCGTCAACTGGCACGGAGTTCAGGCATCTCCAAAACGAGTGTTTTGCGAGTTCTTCATCAGCATAAATTTCATCCTTACCACGTATCGTTGCATCAAGAACTTCATGGCGACGACTTCCAACATCGAGTGCAGTTCTGCAATTGGGCTCAGCAGCAAATACGCAACAACCGGAACTTCGTTTCCATGATCCTATTCTCGGATGAAGCAAGGTTCACGAATCGTGGCCAAATCAACCGGCATAACATGCATTATTGGACGGAGGAGAATCCACATTGGATCCGACAAGTGGACCATCAACGACCGTGGAGCGTCAACGTTTGGTGCGGAGTTCTGGGAGATCACGTCATTGGCCCTTACTTCATCGACGGAAATCTGAATGCTGAAAAATACGGTGAAATTCTGACGGCTCATATTCCTGCTTTACTCGAAGACGTCCCTCTGCTGACCCGATTGAGACTGTGGTATCAGCACGATGGCTGCCCTGCACATTTTGCGCGTGTCGTCCGAGATATTTTGAACCGCCAATTTCCGAACAAGTGGATTGGTCGTGGAGGTCCGGTGCCTTGGCCGGCACGTTCGCCGGACTTGACAGCGCCGGACTTGACAGCGCCGGACTTTTTCCTGTGGGGATTGCTGAAGGACAAGTGCTATGCCGACATACCGACGACGCCTGATAACATGAAGGAGCGTATTCGCAATGCTTGTGCGAACATCAACAGAGACACCCTACGAGAAGTTCAGAGATCGTTTCAAACAAGGATCGCAAAATGTCTCGAGATGAACGGCCATCATTTTGAGCACCTGCTCTAGAGATGATTTCATATTCTTTTTCAAAAATAACAAATTAATGTAACGTACATTATTGGTGATTTTAGACGCGCATGTTCGCGGGTGCGCGCGCACACACACACACACACACACACACACATATGCGCGCGAAGTTCGAATACGCAAGCGTCCAAATGCAACAACTTCTTTTCGCGATTACAGCTCCATCTATCACTCTGACGAAAAAGTGAGCTGAGTGAATTCTTCTCATTTTTTAACAAGGAATTTTATTTTTTAATAAAAATTAGGGGTTTCCATTTTAAAAAACTAAGTTGACCTCGATTTAGCGACAACAGCGCCATCTATGAAAAAACCAATATTATGTTATTATGGCCCCCTTCGATACAATCAGTTTTTGTTTGGGTCATTTTTTTTTAAAGTTTCTTGTTTCGGAGATATTTTCTGAAAACACATTAAATGGTCCACCCTGTATACAGGGTTATTCACGCTATACGGCACGGAATATTGTGGCCAAAATACGTGACTTTCAAAAAGTTTCACTTTGGGGGTATATGGGAGACTATTAGGGCTACTTTTTAAAATTACTTTCATAATATACAGGGTGTCCCAAAAACCCTAAAAGTATCAAAGTTGTGTTTTTTTTAATGAAACATCCTGTATTTTATTGCATTTTTGGATCCTTCGATCAAAATAAGTGTGAGTTTTAATAAGGTTTTTATTACCTAAATCTTAAGGTTTTTGAAATAATTTGAATTTTGTAAAAATTTAACCTAATTTTCATGTTTCAAATACTTAAAAAGTAATTAAGTTATGCATACCAAATTTACACTGAAATTTAAAAATAGATCATATTTTATTTTCCAAGTATAATAAATTTGACATCTTATACCGGGTGTAAAAAAATTGGAATTAAACAAATGAGAACTTTAAATGGCTATAACTTCAATTATTTAAATGGAACGCCATATTTTTGAATTTGTCAGCAAATGCACTTTTTAATTACCTATCTTATGGTATTTATATCTTAAGTCTTAAGTCTTCTCGTTTTTACAGAAAACGCCAAAATATTGTTTATTGCACCGTTTTAGTACTTTTTAAGTAAAAAATTTAATGTATCTAGTTTTCCATCGTATTTAAAAACGTAAGATAATTAATTTAGTCTGTTACTTTAGTTTAAATGGCCTGTCTTTTGTTATAGTTGTGTTATTTTGCGTTTTTGTGTTAGATCGTTAGTAATCGTTATTGTTTGAACATCGTTGTTGTATTTAATAGTAAAAAATGAAAATTTACACAGATTTTCTTATACTGGAGTTTTTATAACTGACACTTCCAATTTCTTTAAATTGATTTAATAATCTCTCAAAAATGGCTGGCTTAGGGTGGTTTCTTTCGGGTAACCTTTAAGTATAAACTCGACAAGCCAATAAACAATTTTAATTACATTCTCCAAGCATAAAGATAATGCCAATACCCCCTTCTTTTGAGTAAATCTTCATTTCTTACCAAAAAATACAACAGCGAAGTTCAAACAATAACGATTAATTATATATTATTAACTTTGCCGACGATACAGCGATCGTTGTCTGCGCCGAAAACGAAATTGAACTTTTAGCTAAAATTAATCAAACAAACAGTGAAATTAGCGACTGGTGCAATAGAAACAATCTTCTATTAAATATTAATAAAACGACTACAATACAATTTTATAATAAAAAACCGCCAGCTAATAACTTAGGGAACAACTCAGTATCTGTGAAATATCTAGGAAGTTTTATCGACGAACAGCTAACATGGGCCCAACACACCAGTCATGTGACTTCTAAATTGAATAGGGCGTACTATGCAATCCTAAAGCTAAAATATAAATTTAACCAAAAGACGCTATTAAACTTATACTTTGCATTAGTATATTCGCATATATCTTATAATATAATAATATGGGGTGGATCTGACATATCAAGAATCTTTGTTGCCCAAAAGAAGATTCTACGGTTAATCTTCGGGCTGAAAAGCAACGAATCTTGTCGGAATATATTTAAAGAAAAGAACTTACTAACTACAATAAGCATTTATATATATAAATGTGCCATGTACGTTTTTAAAAACCATAAACAGTTTATCACAAATCGGAATGTACATAATTATCCAACAAGATACCACTCAAATATTAGAACAACACCTCACCAAACAAAACTTTATGAAAAGACGGCAATGTACTCATGTGCAACAGTATTTAATAAGCTCCCTAGATATATCACCGATACTTCTGATATAAAAACATTCAAAGCCAAACTAAAAACCTATCTAATCGAACATTGTTTCTACACGTTTTCTGAATTTATTAATAGTAGTTGAACGCGCGATGGAAATTAAAATTAATTATATTTTAAAACTAAATCTACTCTGGTTTGTTGATTGTACTAAGTGTAATATTTTATATATTGACCTCCTTTGTTATATTATTATTTAACTGTATTTTAATTATAATGTAGATATTGCTTTTATATGTTAATTTTTATATAATTGTTGACGCTCACATCCACTTCATATGTATATATATATGTATATTTTCTATATGTAAATGGTGGCTACGTGAAATAAATATGATATGATATGATATGATTACTTACGATCTAACACAAAAATGCAAAATAAGACAACTATAACAAAAGACAGGCTTTTTAAACTAAAGTGGCAGACTAAATTAATTATCTGACGTTTTTAAATATCATAGAAAACTAGATACATTAAAATGTTTACTTAAAAAGTACTAAAACGGTGCAATAAACAATATTTTGGCCTTTTTCTGTAAAAACGAGAAGACTTAAGATTTAAGATATAAATACCATTCGATAGGTAATTAAAACGTGCATTTGCTGATAAATTAATAAATATAGCGTTCCATTTAAATAAATGAAGTTATAGTCATTTAAAGTTCTCATTTGTTTAATTCCAATTTTTTTACACCCGGTATAAGATGTCAAATTTATTATACTTGGAAAATAAAATATGATCTATTGTTACATTTCAGTGTAAATTTGGTATGCATAACTTAATTACTTTTTAAGTATTTGAAACATGAAAATTAGGTTAAATTTTTACAAAATTCAAATTATTTCAAAAACCTTAAGGTTTAAGTAATAAAAAACTTATTAAAACACACACTTATTTTGATCGAAGGATCCAAAAATGCAATAAAATACAGGGTGTTTCATTAAAAAAAACACAACTTTGAAACTTTTAGGGTTTTTGGGACACCCTGTATATTATGAAAGTAATTTTAAAAAGTAGCCCTAATAGACCCCCATATATCCCCAAAGTGAAACTTTTTGGAAGTCACGTATTTTGGCCACAATATTCCGTGCCGTATAGCGTGAATAACCCTGTATATATATATACAGGGTGTCCCGTTAATGCGGGGAAATGGCTAGACCATAGATTCCTCTGGTCAAAATATGACGATTTAATGCAACTTATCTATATCTAAAAATTTACGGTTAAGCTGGAATTTGGCTTCAAAGTTTCAAATTTTTGTATTTCTTTTGTTTATAACAATTGAAGGCTTTATTTGATTTGAATGAAACTTATTATTGATAAGTAACATAATATCATACATCATTTCAGTTATTGTTGGCATTAATGATTGACAGAAAGTATAAAAAACAGTAATACCACCACTTAAAAACTGAAATATTTTTTTATTAGTGCATCCAATAAAATCCAAAAAAATCTACTTGAAAGGGCATTAGATTTAAAAACTTTTTTTACTCTTGCCAGTTTTTGATATCTTGTACGGTTTTTGCATAAAAAAAATAAAATATGAATATAGTATACTCATTATGCACGCATTAATAAGTAAATAAACTTACTCTATTGAATTAAAATTAAATAATATCAATTAATAAAATAAATCAAAACAACATCTAACACTTTTCAAACAATTTCTTTGCAAAATTCTAATACAAACAAGATATCTGTTTGTTCCAAATATGAATATTTATGAACTATAATAAAGTTAAAAATTAATTGTTAAAAGACACTAAATAATTATTATTATGCATAATTTACATTTTTTAAACAAAGACGGCCACGAAAAACATTTTTTTTTTCGATTCGATGAAAAACTTGATTTTGTTTTTACTAGATAAAAAATATATATTTTATTTTTTTGTGGGAAAACCGTAAAAGATATCAAATATTATTAAGAGATAAAACAGTTTTTAAATTAAATTGTCTTTCAAGTAGTATTTTTCTAGTTTTTATTAGATCCACCAATAAAAAAATATTTTAGTTTTCAAGTCGTGGTACTACTGCTTCTTATATTTCTTGTTAACCAATAATAGTCATAATAACTGAAATGATGTATTATATTATGGTAGTTATTAAAAATAAATTTCAATGAAATCAATTAAAGCGTTCAATTGTTATAAACAAAAGAAATAAAAAATTTTGAAACTTTGAAGCCAAACTCCGGCTTAACCGTAAATTTTTGGATATAGATAAGTTGCGTTTAATCGTTATATTTTGACCTCAGGAATCTATAGTCTAGCCATTTCCCCGCATTAACGGGACACCCTGTATATATATATGAAATCAGAAGTCCGGTAAATAGATTAATAAGGCTAAAATTAGGATGCCACAAGTGCAAGATGTGAGGTTAAAGGCAAATTGGAAGGCCAAGAGCGCTTTGGGAGGATACCGTCGAAGAAAACGCCAAAAAAGTTCTAAAACTAATGCGTTGGCGAAGAGAGGCGATCGACCGTACAGAATGGAGAAATAAATTTAAGGGAGGCCAGGGCCCGAGTCGAGGCTGTAAAGCCATCGAATTGAATACAAAAAAAAAGAAAACGTGGAAATAAGTGAAGAAATACCACAAGAAACAAATGCTAGAATGTTAAAATAAGACTGTCTCAGGGTGGAAACCTTTACAATTTTTAATATTCGCGAATGGTGGCCGAAAATGCAATCTAAATATTTTAATATGTTAATGTCACAACAATTTTGACCAAAAGCGATACCAAATGCTCAAAAATATTCAAAATTAGCAATTAATAGAATACAGAATTGACATACAAATCAACAACTTTTATTAAATCCTAGTAAAACAGTTGTTCGTTACAAAACTGTATTAATAATGCAAAAGATCCAACAGATAAAAATAACGAATCGGGCGTCTATTTGTTACCTTGAGGGGATTGTAGTAAGGTATATATCGGCCAAACAGGTAGAAGCTTTGAAACCAGAGTCAAAGAACACCGGACGTGCTTCACCCAAAATAAACCTAATTCGGCATATGCAGAACCACACACATTTAACAACAACTGCAAGAATATCCATAAATGCAACAAGGAGCTGAAGCTCAATTTATTGGAATCCATAGAAATAAATAAATTTAACAAAAGAGGAGTGATTTTAAACGACCAAACCGAGACCAACAATTCGCCATTATTAAATAATTTTTAGGGACGATATGGTGTTGATAGCGAAAGAGTATGAGGGAATGAGAGAGATGTTGAAAAGGGCAGAGAGGTTCATGGATAGGAGAGGAATGAGTGTGAATGTGGAGAAAACGAAATGGGTGCGGTTCAGGAATAAAGGGAGGGAGAGGAAGGTGAAAGAATTGGAATGGAAGGGGGAATTATTGAGAGGGTGAAAAGTTTTAAGTATTTAGGGTTTTGGTTTAAAGGGACGGGAGGATATGAGGAGCAGGTGAGGTGGGTGCAGAGGAAGGCGAGGAAGGCTTGGTGGATGGCATGGGGGAAGTGGGGGGGGGGGAATAATGTGAGGGTGGCGTGTAAGATATGGGATGCGTATGTAAGATCAGTGCTGATGTATGGAGTGGAAGTATGGGGGATGAGAGGGTATGAATGTATAGAGAGGGAGCAGAGGTGGTTCCTGAAGCGCATGTTGGGGGGTGGAAAGTTCCACGCCCAGTTACATAGCGCTTCAGGAGACGAATAGAGAGAGGTTAGAGTGCGAGGCAATGGTAAGAGTGGTGAGGTATGAGAGGAGATTGTGGCAATTGGGGGAAGAGAGATTGGTGAAGGATATATGGTTGACAAGCGTGGGTGAGGGTGAGGGTAGATGGAGGGGTAAGAGGAGGAAAATGTATGAGAGGGTAGGTTTGTCAGAGGCGAAAGTAATGGAATGGCTAGGGAACTGGGTGAAGGTAGATGAGTGGGTGAGGGAGAAAGGGAAGGAGGTGGAAGGGCAGGAAAGGCAAGGATATAGAGAGAAGGAAGTACAATGATATGTATGGGAGGTGGCAGGTATATGGAGGAGTACCAGAATATTTGATAGAGAGGGGATGGAGTAGAGAAGTTAGGGTGATTGTGGCAAGGGCGAGGTGTGGATCGGAGGAGAGAGGAAGGAAATATGGATGGGGGAAGAATATGGAAGGTGTGTATTGTGTGAGCATGGGAATGATACGTGGAGCCACTTGGCGCAGGAATGCGTGGGGGTGAAGGAGGAATGGATGGAGGCGAAAGGGACTAGAAGGGTGATGGAGTGGATGAGAGAGGATGGGACGGGGGTAAGGACTTTGGAGAAGTTGGGGAGGGAGAGAGAAAGGAAAAGAGAAGGTAGAAGGGGTGGGGCTTGGTTGGTGTAGATTTGTAAATAGCTTGTATGAAAGATGTGTTGTTTAATGGATTATGATATGCCAATAAAGGTCTTTTTTTTAATAATTTTGAAATTTTCATGTCAATATTTTTTCGTCACCAAATTCTATAACTATCAGCTAACGAAAAAAGGTTATTACATAAATAGTTTCTGACGAAAATGAAAAAAAATTTCATTAAACGTTTAAATCCTTTAAAACAATTGCTATCGTTGTTATATTGTTTTATAAATTTTACCACTTATAGTCACAACTATCACCTAACAAAAACAACGCATTTTATTAATACCCTTTAATGAAAATATACATTAAAAATGTTTTAATTGCAATTGGCAACAATAATAAAATTCCTATTTGAAATTCAATATGTGTAAAACAAATGTTATCGTTGTGATATTGTTTTGAATATTTTAGCACATATTTCTATCTAAATCAGCTAATTAGACTAACTTTCTACTTTGATTACTCTTCACGGTACATAAAATTATGATTTTTTTTAAATACATTCTGCAACAACGTTCAAATTTTCAATTAAACTCTACTAACTTGTAAAACAATTGCTATCATTGCGATATTGTATATCTTGTATATTATAGCACGTATTTATATATCTATCAGCTAGCAAAAGCAACTTATTACGTTATTTTTTTCTAGATATTAATAAAAGTAATGATTTTTAAAACAACGTTCAAATTTTCATTCAAAGATAAAATCCTCTAAAACAATTGCTATCGTTGCGATATTGTTTTGTATATTTTATCACATATTTCTATAACTATCAGCTATTAAAAATAACTTCCTTTGTTGATTATTTCTGAGGGTAATAAAAGTTATGAATTTTTAAAATACGTTCTGCAACAACGTTCAAATTCTTACTTGAACTTTATAACATGCAAAACAATAGCTATCGTTGCGATATTATTTAGTATATTATAGCACGTATTTCTATGACAATCAATTAATAAAAATAGCTCACCATGTTGATAATTTCTGACGATTATAAAAGTTTTAAATATTCAAATTGCGTTTTGCAACAATGTTCCAATTATCATTCGAAGTTTAAAACAATATGTTAAACAATTGCTATAATTACGAGATTGTTATAAATTTTTTATCACTTATTTTAAAATCATTGAAATGTTTTTGTTAACAACCGAAAATTAAACAACCTTTGTTTACTTGTGAGAGACATAAATAATAATGAATAAGTTTCAAAACAAATTCTGATTTAACACGTTCGCCGCCAAGCGAATATTTCACATAAGTGCTGTTTTGAATCCCGCGTGACAGCCGGCGGTCATAGCTAATATAAGGAATAACTACAAATTATTTCCCCGGCGTGGAAGAAACGACGACTATATGACCGCCGGCGGTACATGTGGCGGTGAACGTGTTAAACAACAGAATGCAAACAATGCAGAACAACGTCTTAAGTATTCCCTCTCATACCACATCACTATATAAAAGGAGATTAGTTCATTTGGGACTGAAACCTTACAATAAACTACCTAGACTCATTAGACTCATATTAAATTTCAAGTCATTTAACAGACACCAGTCTAATACAGTATATCCTCCTGTATTTGCTCGCAGTCGGTGACCGTCTTAACTTTATATGCAAAAGGTAGGCATTTTAAAACATTAAAGAGGTCAGTAATAAATATGGAGAATAACGGAGGCCCGATGTGTGAACCCTAAGGTACCCCAGTAGTGGCTGCAAAGGATTTTGATACAGTAGATTTGATTTTAACCAATTGTGATCTACCAAATAAGTAAGAGCGAAACCATTTCAAAAGAAGGTCATACAGACTATTTAAATTTACAAAATCTTTGGCTTAAAGAGCAAATTCGCATTGGTTTGTAAACCATTGAAAGATATGTAGCAAAAATCTCTCTATCTACAAAATACAATATTTAATAGTCATAAAAATACTTCCACATTATATTTTAACACAATCTACTTTATCACAAAATATCCATTCACAAAACCCTGTTTTATTTCATACTAATTGGAGGATGGGGTAGTGGCCACCTGCCCACCCTACTTAAACTTAAGCTAAAATGCAGCTTGAAAAATCCTTAAAACATCAACACTAAAACTGCTGAAGTTCTTGAAAACTAAAACAATGATGGTGATGAAAGTTCATGTGTATTTGTAGGGTGGGTGGGTGGCCTCTATCTCACCCTCCAATCTCTAGAACATAAACGAGTGTTTTACTAGGTGATATTTAAGTTATAAAAATTTTTCTACTTTATATTTTAACACAAACTACTTTATTCCAAAATATCTATTTGCAAAACCCTGTTTTATTTCCTAGTAATTGGAGGGTGGAATAGAGGCCACCCACCCACCCTACATATACACTTGAACTTAAGCTAGAATACATCTTTTAAAATTCTTAAAACATCAACGCTAAAACTGTATTTCATGGAAGAGGAAATTCGTTTGTAATCGGTTTGTAAACCATTGAAAAATATGTAGCAAAACTGTAGATGCCATAATTTAGAGATAGCGGAATACAGAGAGATTTGCTTTTAGGATGTATATAAGGCCAAGATGATTTTATATTATTATAGGAAATTAATATTTTAACATTATTTACATATCTTCTATAAAGAGTCAATATCTCAGTCTTACATTTCGTTCTAAGATGTGAAAATGTGCTATAGCCTAGTGCAAGGAGTGTTGTTTTCCATTTTCTGTGTGCATCATTTTTAGATTTAACAAGTTGAATTGCGCGCTTGGGAAGCTATAGGGAAAATAAACTGGTTTGTAAATGTTTCTTGGTACATATAAGTCTATAGCAAACTAGAGACCATCGTAGAAAATAGTTAGAATATTGTTAACATTACTAGAATTATAGAAGACCTATCAATCTATGCTTTTTAGGAATTCATCTATTCTGTTATAATTGTCATTTATGAAGTCATATTGATAATTTGAACAGCTTTTTACGACATTGCATGTGTCAATATTTACACTAAAAGAAGGAGGCTGAAAATTGGTTGACCAATAAGTAAGCTAGGTTAGTATAGCAACGATCAAGTATTTTTACTTTCCCTATATAGTATATATAGGGGAAGTATTGTTTTCGTGCGTAAAAATGTCTGTGGGCGCTGTATCTCAAAAACGAATGATCCTATTGAGATGAAACTTTAAACTTAAGGTTTTATCATTAAAAACTGGAACTGAAAAGCTTTTGGTAAACATTCATAAACCGGAAGAGGGTGTTTACTCGAGGCGGTTTTTTGTTTTTTTCCGATATTTTTTTAATATGAAAAATATTACAAAACTTTTCAAACAAAGGTTAAAGACTTTCACACCCTCCAATTATGTAATCATCAACATAGTATTTATTTTAAAGAAATTGTGTTAAATCAAACAATTTCATGAAAAGTCCTGCATATGTAAAAACAATATCACTGTATGACTTTATTCTTTATTTTAAGAATTAATGGGTGGGATATTGGCCAGTCACAGTATTATGAGTAAAATTGTTATTTATTGGAGTAGGTTATGTGTTATTAAGTTTAATAAAAATTGAATTGATTATATTGGATTTGCTGAGTTATTAGAATGTTAGTTTTTAAGGAGTTTTATGATTGTTTATAAAACTGTTTTAACTTTTCTAAAACTATAAATTTATTTAAAATCAAAATATTTCTTTATTTGCACATTAAAACAATGTTTGTAATTTATGTTCCAATAAACATGTAGGGTGGGTGGGTAGTCAATGTCCCACTCTAATCTTAAAACAATTGTGTTAAATCAAATAAATCAAATATTTCCATGAGAAATCCTGCATATATAAAAATATTACTGTATGACTTTTATTTTTATTTTAAAAATTAGAGGGTGGGATAGTGGCCACCCATCCACCGTACATATTCATTTAAACTTAAACCTTATTTAATGTCATTTCAAAAATTATTCATAATTCTGTTTGTATTTAATTTATTTGCACATTAAAACAGTGTTTGTAATTTATGTTTTTTTTATACAAAAAGTTTTGTAAATAATTTTATTCGAAACAGCGAGACGATAAGGAATTTAAGTTCATATGTAAATGTAGGGTGTGTGGGTGGCCTCTATCACACCCTCCTATCAGTAAAACATCATCAAAAATTATTTGAAAAACTTGTTTGAATAAATCTCTAAAAATTGCAATTATTTTGTGTTTACATTTTACAACTTTTAATTAAAATGTTTTACTGATTGGAGGGTGGGATAGAGGCCACCCACCCACCCTACATATACATGATAACTTTAATTGCTAATCGTTGATGATTTTGCTGCTAAAAACAATCAAACCGTTTATGTATTAAAAAACCAAACAAAATCAAATTTTAAATTTAAATATTAATGACTTTCTAAAGCTTGTCTTATCTAATTTATATTTAGAAACTGCCTGTTTTATAATTAATTTTATTGGAAACCGCGCGACGATGAGGAATTAAAGTTTATATATGTAGGGCGGGTGGGTGGCCTCTATTCCACCCTCTAATCAGTAAAACATGTGATAGTTGTATTAAATTAATTTTTTTATTATGATAGAAAAAAATAAAATGATTTCTGTCAAAATTCTCTCCTAAAAAATATATTTCTTTAGCAAACGCTCGTTTATTTAAAAGAAAGCTGGAGGGTGGAATAGTGACCCCTACCCACCCTACATATACAAATAAATTGAATAAACTGTAATGCAGAAGTTTTTTTATACATTAGTGGTATTTCGTCGATTGTTTCAAGGAAACAAAACGAGTTACTGTGGCTTATGTAAATATGTATATGTAGGGTGGGTGGGTGGCCTCTGTCCAAAATTCTAATCAATACAACATATGTGAGTGTTGTATTAATAAACTAATAAAATAATAATGGAATGAAATAAAATTATTTCATTGGATATTTTCTCCCAAAAAAATAAATTTCTTTAATAGAAACCAGAGGGTGGGATAGTGGCCATCCATCCACCCAACATATACATATATGTAATTTTAAACTAAAACACAGCTTTGAATTTTTTTTTTTAACATTAGCAGTAACTTTTTGATTGTTTTAACAAAACAAAATAAATGGGGCTAGTGAGTTTTACTGCTTTTATCATAATGAAAATCAACAAATGCAATTTTTGAAATATAAAATATAAATATAAACTGCTCTCAACTGTTTCTTGATTGAAAAAAATTTTTTGTTTCTTTCGTATTTTGACTTGTACAGTTTTAATTTGTAAACACAATTGGTATGTACAAGAGTTTTTTTTTGCGATGGATTATCGCAAAAACAATGCGAAACAATTGAAGTCCGAATTTGTAAATATTACGCCGGAGCAATTAATTGGTAAAGAATCTTTTCAATTTTCATCATATCAAGAGTGAATAAATTAAAAAATAATTACAATTATTTTTAATATTTTCAACTCATTTATTTATTGATTTTAGTAATGGCAATTTGTTAATATATTTTTTTTTAAATTAAATTAATTGCTAAAAAATATGACAAAAGCATTACAAAAAAAAAATGTTTAAATTTTGAATTTTTACCCGATTCATTTTTTTAGCACTTTGCAATTTCTTTATTCAAAGAAAAGTTATCGTAAAACATTTCCAAATTTTATTTTGCTTTATAACAGTTTTTTTTTGGTGAAGAATTTTTAAAATCCGATTTTTCGCTGATAGAAACAATGTAAAACAGTTGAAGTTAGAAATTTTAATTTGTAGCCCCCCTATTACACAGATTTTTTATTAGAGTGATTAGTGATTTTTTATCAATTTTCATCATTCTTTTTGAATTAACTGAAAAATAATTGATTGATCTAAAATTTACCAGCATTGTTTTTCGATAATACTAAAATTTGTCAGCTTCTTTATTTTAAGATTTCATGAATTTTCTTTAATGGTTTTAATAGTTTTAAAGATTTATTCAATTCTAGAAACTTCTTGGATTTTCCGGGATTTTCCAAATTTTGAAAGATGAACTTTTCTGTTATTATTATTTTTTTCTTTATACATTCCTAAATGTTTTTGTTTGAAAATTGAAAGTAATTTTAGAATTTTTTACTAATTTATTTTCCAGATTTTATAAGTTTTAAGAGTTTGAGCAATTTTACTTTTAGATTTCGTGGATTTTTACGAGAGTTGTAGAATTTTTCAGTATTTTGTTTCTATAATACTAAAAATTTTTGTCTAAAGTGAGAAAATGAAAATTTCGTTTCCTTCGGATTTCATATTTTTTTTTCAGATGGTTTTAGAATTTTCTAGTAATTTTTTAGACTTAAATTGAAAAAGAAAAACTGGATATTTCCGAGGATTTTTTTTTCATATTTCAAAAGTTCTAAAATTTTTTAGCTCTTTTTCTTGTTGAAATTTTCGTTATTGTTTTTTCTAGATATCTAGAATTTTCTTATTTTTAATTAAGGTGATTTGATACCATATTCCTATGTCAGTATTTTATTAAGTGATTTGATATTTCTAGAATTAACCAACAGATTCTTTTTTTTTTGTACGTTTTGTTTTATATTTGTGTATATTCATATGTATTTATTTTTTTGGAATGAAAGCTAAAGATTAATAAACATAAACATAAACATAAGATTTTAAACAATGTTTCATTCAGGTTTCATGAATTTTCTTCGATGGCTTTAGATTTTTTGCGGATTTTTTTTGGATTTGTTTTCCAGATTTCGTTTCTAAACAATTTTAGCATTTTTCTTCCTGAATTTTTTAATTTTTAGAGTTAAGAATTAGTTTAGTATTTAATCAAATTTATTAAAATCTTTTAGATAGATTTAAAGAATTATCTTTAGGCATTAATTTAGCCTACGCGATTTTACGTATAAAATCATCGAATAAATTAGCGTACTATTGACCTACCACAACAAATGGTTTATTAAGAAAGGTCAGGAGTACGCTAGGTTAATGTATAGTGTATTGAGGTAGGTCAAGAGTACGCTGAGGTCGCTGCACTAGAATTTATTGCGCTAGAAAAATCAATAGTTTAATGTGATGGAATTTAGATATTATTTATTAGGAGTGGATTATATTTTTACTTTCCCTATATAGTATATATATATATATATTGTTTTCGTGCATGAAAATATCAGTGGGCGCTGTTTTTCAAAAATGAATGATCCGATTGAGATGAATCTTTAAACTTAAGGTTTTATTGTTAAAAACTGGAACTGAAAAGCTTTTGGTGAACATTCATTAACTGGAAGTGGATTTACTTGAGGCCATTTTTTGTTTTTTCCAATATTTTTTAATATAAAGAATATTACAAAAATTTTCAAATAAAAATTAAAGGGAATGAAAAACTGAAAAAGTTTTTATTAAAACACATTTTTCATAAAATTGTTAACTTTTGAGAAAAAAATAATAAAAATAGAAAATTTTGATATTTTTTGCCATTTGCTAATAAACTATTGGATTTATATGAAATATATATATAACAAATTGTAGATAACTCAAAAGTGAACAATTTATTAAGAATAGTCTTTTTGTGTAAACCTCATAAAAGTATAGGGAAAGTACTATGATGGCCACATCACCATTTTTCCAGATGGTTTAGTGTCCTCATTCTATCTGAAAATAAAAATTCAGAAGACGAATATAAGTTGATAAGTAGACACAACCAAAACTTTGAGCGAATTCATTTACAAATTATCGGTTTTTGTAATTAATGAATCCCATGAACAAAAGTTGTTGGTATGAACGCAAAAATTTAATATCTGCCCAAAAAGCTTCTGGATTGTATTTAATGAAACATACAGGTAATTAAATGTGGGGTGTATAATTATCAATCAATCGTGAATAGTTCTGAGCTTCTCATAATCCAACCGACTATTAAATAATTTGTAAGCTTTGTGCATTTTCTTCAAAAATACTAGTTGCTTAGGTTTCCTGTTGAACCATTTTATAAATGTTGTTTTATTCTTGTAGATACTGTTAATTTTTGGTATGAAACGATCAAATGTATAAAATATTGTAGCAAATAGAAACGATAACAGGGTTACTCAATACTATATCCTTTGAATAAAGCATCACATCTTATATTGATGAAAGCAAGACGCGCAATTCTCACGCTTGAAGTCATAAATTAATTGTTGGTTATAACTAAGCCATGAATTTATATGTCAAATGCTAAAATGTAAGGTTAAATCAAAGGAAGAGTAATGAGCATGGCAAGGTAGAATTGGTAAAAGCGATGTAGAAAGATGTATTAGAGCTGAAATTTCAGATGGCACCAAAAGAACATCTAATATAATATTATAAGAATTATATGTAGAATTAATTTGGTATGCGTTGATATATCTAAAGGTATTAGAAAAGAAAATTATTTTAAGACAAGAGGGTCATGTTTTAACACCGTATGAATTATTAATTCAGGGTAAGTTATAACCATCAAACCTCAATAACATATTGGAATTTGATATTGATTTTATGGGTTCACAATGACTTTGATAGAAAGCATAGTAACATATAGGCCCCTCCAAAAACGATTTTACTACACTCTGTATATGCATACTTTCATAATAACTCTTCATAAAGGCAATTATGACTATAGATATTATAGGAAGGAAATTTGTTAGGTACAGCAATAAGAACTCTTCAGCTTAGCGATATAGATATTACGGTACAGTCGCAATTACATCAATACACATTAAAATGATTAAAATCTAGTTAAGAATTTGATATTGAGGTCGTCAGACAAGTTTCACTGAAAATAAAAAACTCTATTTCAAGGAATGGCAGAATTTAAAAAGATCAATTCACTTACATTTTGATAATAAAAATGCAAATTGATGAGGGGTAAATTATAATGAATTTGAATTGATTTTTTTTAATATACATATTAATTTTAATTAGTATAAAAACTTGTAAGCTTTTATATAAAATGAAGTTTTTTTTTAAGAGTGGAGTTTACAAAAAAAAGATCATAAGTGGCTTAAAAACCCTTTTATTTTAATCAACGAAATTATTACCGTCAGTGGCGCTAATTTAAAAATATCACCCCCAAGCCCTCCCAACCCCGCAGGGACACGCTTTACTCAACGTCGAAATTGTCTACGCAGCCTTCGCTTATGCAGCTTTAATGAATACCATTAACGTTACTTGTGAAACTCTCTATTTTTTTTCTCTCTCTCTATCTTTAAACGCTTCGAATTATCATACATTTCCAGCTCGTTATTTTATACACCGTAAATATTCACGAGCGACAAAATCCATTATCTATATCAGTACTCGATGTTTGCCGTGAATAATTTATTTCGATCAGACGTGGCGGGGCGGCTGGAAGAATAAGAAGTTTCCGTCCCTGAAGTGCGCCTCCGATTTTAAATCAAATTGACGGGCAAAACTTATATAAATGGTGTACGCCGTTATATCATCTTTTTTTTGCTGGCCGGGATATTCCACCGGGAATCTGCAGTCAAGGAAATGAATAAATATTAATACGTTTTCGTTCTGAATTCGGAATTACGTTATATATTGGTCGAATTATTTATAACCGTGAAAAAAGAAACGTAAATATTTAAGCGTTAAACTTTGAACATTATAAATATAAGCAGAAAGTTAGAAGGAAATATATTATAAATTGAATTTATCAATCATATTATTAATGAATAAATGAAGCCCTATTACTCACTTTATGAAATTTGGATTCAATTGTTTGATTGAGTTACGTGAAGATCAAATTAATTTAACGAATAAAGCACTATTAACCTTTCTTCGCAATTTTTTTTTTGTGAAGAAAGGTTATAAGTGCTTTATTTGTTAGAATGGATTTAATTAATAATAAGAGTTTCAAATTTTCCAATTTTTATTTAACTCACTATAATAGTTTCTCTGTGACTTCTTCAGATGAAACATATGGATTTTATTATGTTGAGTATAAAATTAATACCTCTCAAGCTAAACTCTTTATAGAATTTTTTTCACTAGGTTTCTTTAAATTAAAGCTTCTGTATACAACATGACTTTATTTATTTATTTTTCCTTATGTGTCCACTTAGAGAAATGTTCTAACAATTTATATAAATATATAAACACTTAACAATTTAGATCAGGGGACATGACTTTAACTATTATCGTACCATGAGTATTATTAAATTTTGATTGCTGAATATAATGAAATTAAACGTAATAAACCACTATATAATTGTAATTTTAATAACTGATATATTTCATGAATGATTTTCTCATTTACCTCGTGATGAATCATTGTGGAATAATAGATAATTAATTAAAAACACTTGGTTTGTTTCACTGATATATTATGTTTTTATTCTATTATAAATTTTTTGTTGTTTACAAAGACAAAAAATTATATTATAAGGTATGTATATGTGTTGTTGTATGAAATAAAATTTTACTAGAGCGCCACGGTTCCGTGAAATTTATCGCGTGCAATACATTTACGAAATATAATCCAATAGCAACATTTCTGCAAGACAATATCAAATGTAAATATTGGCACAGAGGAGCGTTATTTATTGTCCATTTCACTCCACTCAGCTTACACGGCCTCATATCCTCTCACCGCTCTCACGACATCCTTACGTACACATATCGCCGGAAGCACGAGCCTAAAGAAAAAAGAAGCTTTATCCCTAGCCTTGTATTTCACCAGACAGACGGTAAATATTTACGTGCCAGCTTAAAACTTACGATCAAGAACTTTAAAACACCTGGTGCAGTCGTGCAGACATTATTTTTTAGGTGTACAAATGAATCAAAATTATTTAATTTAAAGATAGATATATATATCCTTTTGTTAAACCCTGTTTTATTTTAAATTAATTTGAGGGTGGGATAGTGGCCACCCACCCACCCTACATATATATTTAAAATTAAGTTTAAACAGTGTTTTTAAAATGCTTAAAACATCAACTCCAACACTGCTGAGGTCAAAAAAACCAAAGCAATGATGGTGATGAAAATTCACGAGCATTTGTAGGGTGGGTGGGTGGCCTCTATCCCACCCTCTAATCTGTAAAACATAAACGACTGTATTATTAGATGAAATCTAAGTTATAAAAATATTTCCACTTAATATTTTAACACAATCTACTTTATAACAAAATATGTCATTTGCAAAACCCTGTTTAATTTCATACTACTTGAAAGGTGGGATAGTGGCCACCCACCCACCCTACATATACATTTGAACTTAAGGTAAAATGCAGCTTTTAAAATCCTTAAAAATTCAACACTAACACTGTTGAAGTTCATAGAAACAGAAACAATAATGGTGATGAAAGTTCATGTGTATATGTAGGGTGGGTGGGTGGCCTCTATCCCACCCTTCAATCTGTAAAACATAAACGAGTGTTTTACTAGATGAAATCTAAATTATAAAAGTATTTTCACTATATTTTAAAATAATCTACTTTATCACAAAATATCCACTCGCAAAACCTTGTTTTATTTTATACTAATTGGAGGGTGGGATAGTGGCCACCACCCACCCTACATATACACTTGAAATTAAGGTAAAATAAAGCTTTGAAATTCCTTAAAACATCAACACGAAAAGTGCTGAAGTTCATGGAAACTAAAACAGTAATGCTGATGAAAGTCCATGTGTATTTGTAACCACCCTACAAATACACTTGGGTGGCCTCTATCCCACCCTCAAATCTGTAAGACATAAAGAGTGTTTCACAGATAAAAATAAAAGATAAAATCTAAATTATAAAAATATTTCCCCTTTATAATTTAACACAATCTATTTTACCACATAATATGCATTTGCAAAATTCTAGTTTATTGCTTACTAATTAGAGGGTGGAATAGTGGCCACCCACTATCTAGATCTTAAGCTAGAATAGTGCTTTTACATTCCTTAAAACATCAACACAAATACTAGAGAAGTACATGGAAACTAAAACAATGACGGTGATGAAAATTCATGTTTATATGTAGGGTGGGTGAGTGGCCTCTATCCCACCCTCCAATCTGTGAAACATAAACTGTTTTACTAGATAAAACCTAAGTTATAAAAATATTTTCACATTATATTTTAACACAATCTACTTTATCACAAAATATTCCTTCGCAAAACTCTCTTTTATTTCATACTAATTGGAGGATGGGATAGAGGCCACCCACCCACCCTACATATATACTTGAACTTAAGGTAAAATGCAGCTTTTAAAATTCTTAATACATCAACACAAACACTGCTGAAGTTCATGGAATCTAAAACAATGATGGTGATGAAAGTTCATCTGTATATTTAGGGTGGGTGGGTGGCCTCTATCCCACCCTCCAATCTGCAAAATATAAATGAGAATATTATTAGATAAATCTAAGAAATAAAAATACTTCCACATTATATTTTAACACAAAATATCAGTTTGCAAGACCCTGTTTTATTTCATACTAATTGGAGGGTGGGAAATTTCCACCCCACAGATGCACTTGAACTTAAAATAAAACAGTAAATCCATAAAACATGAACTTTAACATTTTTGACGTTCATGGAAACTAAAGTAATCATAGTGCTGAAAGTCAACACATATTTGTAGGGTGGCCTCTATCCAAATATTTTTAAATTTTACAAAAATTGTATTGAATCGTAGCAGATATGATGATAAAGGTATTCATTATTATATAGGGTACGTGGGTGGCCTCTATTCTACCCTCCAATCTGTAAAACATAGACAAAAATATTTCACTGAAATAAATATAAGCTATGAAATGATTTCTGCATAATTTTTATCACACTTTTTTATAATAGAATATCTAATAGTAAAACCCTGTTTTATTTAATATTAATTGGTGTGAGGCATGGAGGCCACCCATCCACCCTACATATACATCTGAACTTATGATAAAATACAGCTTTTAAAATCCTTAAAACTGCTGAAGTTCATAGAAACTAAAACACTGATGGTGATGAAAGTTCATATATATTTGTAGAGTGGGTGGGTGGCCTCTATCCCAACCTCCAATCTGTAAAACATAAGCGAGAGTTTTATTGAATATGCTCTTGATAATATAATAATATTTGAAACTTATTTGTTATTTTAATTATTTCTGTAACATATTTTTTGTAAACCCTTGTTTTATAATATCATAAAAGAGAGAGAGAGAGAGAGAAGAAAAAGAAGAAGCAGAAGAAGTAATGAATAGAAGAAATAAAGGCTTTTATATTATTTTCATGAAAACTTTTTTTTACTGCAAGAAAATAACAAAAATAACAAAATAAAAGAAACAGAATTTGGGATAGGTTTTGCCAATATAAAGGTAAGTTTGTTTTCAACTATCAAAATGAAAATATAATGAGAAAAAAAGAAACACAAGAAAAAGAAAGAAAGTTTTGGTAATGGCTATATAATAAAAGAAAAGCAGAAAGCAAAAATTACTTATATTGTTAATGTAAGAAGCTTCTACTTCGTTATTTCGTTTATTAATTATTCAAAAATTACTTGTTTCACCAGAGTTAAAAACTTTTTATAGTCTTTATGGGCTTTAATAGTTTAGAAATTTTATAGATGATGATAAGTGATAAGGAAAATAGAGTATCAGATTAAGAAGACAGTTAACTAGTGAAATTCCATTATATTTGTAGTAAATGAAACGCTCTCGTTGAGAATTTACACAGTTTTTAAAGTCGGAACCCTGCGAAAAATATTTCTCCACACAGTGACTTCATCAGGCAAATAACAAGTATGACAAATATGACAAGATGGAACTTGTCATCTGCCTGATGTAATAAAGTATTGTAAATTTTTTAGAACACCAGGAAAAGAACAAAAATGTTTAAAACTACTTTGTATAAAAATTTTGAGCCCTAAGAAAGAGTAAAATAGGATATACAGCATGAAGGAAAATCTTGTACACCGTAAAGAAAATTTCTAGTCCAGCAAAAAAGAAGAGAAAGTTAATAATAGAAGCATCATGAGAGAAAAATCATTACAGTTTTCCGGATACTAGAAAAAGAAGAGGAATAGAAGGAAGAACGTATAAATACCTTCATAAAGATAACAGAAAGAAACAGAATACAGAAAAAGTCTTGATAATAGAACTTTCCTAGATTATCAAAAAAATAATAAAAGGAACAGGAGAGAGAAATAGAAAAATTGTTCATAATAGCACTAAAATTTAAAAAAATAATCTTTTTATTTTTATCTTAACGCTATTTTGAACATTTTTGCTATTCGCTTTCCTCTTTCATTTATTTTTCTCTTTCTCTTTGTTTTTGATAATCTAGATAGGTTCTATTACCAAGACTTTTCCTCTATTCTATTTTTTTCTGTTATCTTCAGGAAGATTAAGTTTCAAGGCTACCAGAAGACGACAGAAAAATTAAAGAAATAAGAGGAAAAAAGGTAATAAGTACAAGCAAAATCGATACTGCTATCTAAAACAAAGTTGATGCAATGTAAACGTCAACATTATAGACTTTTATCTAGAATTGTGTGCAAAAATAATGCAGATAAAAGATGAATTAAATTCTCACTTAACCCGTGGTAAAACATTTTTATGTTAATTAGAAGGTTAATTAAACATTTTTTTTATAGGGGAAAAAAGCAAGTTCTTAACTAACCTTATAATTAATGAAGATAAATTTTCTAGACGACTAGAAGTTATATACTATTGAGGGGTTAAGTTTACGTAAAGTGTTTTGAAAAAGAAAATAACGCTCAGTTATTCCTTACTTCACTCGTTTATTAAGTGTTAGATGTACATTTCGTTCACAAGGTGGACATAAGTTGAAGGAAGGAATAAACTGAGTGTTATATTCAACTTTATCAGAATAAGACTTGAATAATAGAACTGTTGAGAAATTTCTTGAATCACTTTCTCATTTATCACTTGGTGAAACATTTTGAATTTTAATTTGATTTTTAATGCCTTAAAAAGCGAAACTAGTCGATTAAGTATAGAAAAATTGTGAGACAAACTAAGTGTAATTTAATTTAAACCTTCATTAGTAATGTTGAGAAATGTTGCTAGTTTCATTTGTCATCTGTCTTCTTTCATCTGACATCTGTCTTTTGTCTTCTTTCGTCTGGAATTTGTCATTTGTAAACAATTTATCCGTTATGTATCTAAAATTATTCTGAATATTTTTTTATCTATTTTCTGTCACTGAGTGTGCAGAATAAGGAAAAACAAAAAGAAGTAGGGCACAGCAAGAGATACATAGATTAATAGAAAAGGGGTTATGAGACTGGAATTTTACACCTACCGTCTATAAATTGTTTATGTTCATAATTAATTCCCAGAAATAAACCTTACTTTTTATGTATTGAAAAGATTTCAGCAGACTGAATAAAGAGAAGAAGAAGAGAAGAGAAAGTGAGAGAAATAGAGAAGTTAAACAATATGGAACAAAACAAGTGTTATTCTCCACCTAATAGTAAAGAAGTTAGAAGGAATATAAATAGAGAGTAAACGTTAAGTTATGCGTCTTTGATAATAACCTTCAAAATGACCTTCAAAAGCCGAAACCTTAAGTGGTGTTCTTTAAATAAATTGGTTGATTGAGTGCTAATCCATTGATAATGGTCACTTTCTGTCCGAAAAGTACATTTGGTAACAAATAGAATTGTGAAGAAAGGTTATTAGTGATTTATTCGTCAAATGGTGTCCGTTGTAATATCTTTATACACATTACAATAAATTTTATAGGTAAAACACATAGTAAGTGTTTTATTTAAGTGTTTATATCATGAATTACCACGTAGTAACGGTCGCAACTATCATCACGTTTCGTTTGTTAACTATCTTTCGTTATTTTCTAAAAAATTATGTTTTTAGAATGATGTATAATTTTGTCAGCAGAGGAAAGAAGCAAAAATAAAAATTCTGTAAATTGTTGTTTATCATTTCCCCAAGAATATTTCGAAAATAAATTCAATACATAAAATTGGTTCACAGTTATTAATTATAAAAGTAAGTGATCGTTGATGCATCTCGGTATTAAACAGTTTAGAAGCCCTTGAAATGTTGATTCATCTGCGAATGTTACGCATATTCTAGGTTTATGATGATGATGATTAGTGAAAGGCGACCGGTTGGTCGCAGCACTTAGACTATTCTTACTTTGTAATCATCTCCTGATTTTATTTATATATTTATTTATTTATTTATACATCTTTGGATTCCTTTCTTAAAAAAAATAAATTTACAACAAATCAATTTTAAAAAAACGTACTTCAAATTTTGGGCGAAAGGAGCACGGGCGGAGTTCACAATTACAAAGTGTTCTTCCACTCAAACCCTTCATTTTCCATGATGCTGAGGAAGTATATATCCTCTTGCACTTCCGGTTTCTTCAAAAAATGCTTTTATTTACTGTTTTTGTCCCATATTAGGAGAGACTTTTTTGGCTGTTTGTGAAGTCAAGTAGTTTGGACGAGGGGAGTGTTCCTGAGCTTTGACAAATTTGGTCTCCACCTAAGATATTTAAGTGATTCACATTCACACACGATATGTCGTAGACTCTCCTCTCCCTGCTCGCATTTCCCACATAGGGGATCTTTTGTCACATATTGTAGATGTGCTTGTTTGTTTGCAATGCCCAGTAAGGATACAGATTAGCAGAAGCAAACTGTTTCTTCGTAGTCCAGTGTATATCCTACATGGCTTCGGTGTTGGCGAATGGATAATTTTTTTGGCGACCGCATACTTGTTAGTCTGTAGCCATTCCTTTTTGGTTTGGTTGGGTAATAGCATCTGCATTGCCTTTTTGAATCATGTTGGGATACTCCTTAGCGCATAGCATAGACTGGATTTCGTATCGTCGTCCAAAACCTTAAATACCTCTGAAGGGATGCCTCCTGCACCCGGAGCCTTACAGTTTGGTAACGCCTTGGTGGCCTCCTCTAGATCTTGTAGAGTGAAGTCTTCCAGCTGAGAGAGTGTGTCGGCTTCAGGCATGGGGAATCGTCTTCGGAGAAAAGAGCTTCGATTTTTGCCTCCACTCCTCCGGGAACCAAGAAGTTAGTCAGTGCAAACATCTGGCGCACAATTTTGTATGAGTGACCCCATGGATCATTGATCAAAGCCCGCCAGGTGTCCTCCTTACTTTGTCAGATTGCCGTCCTAAGTTCCCTTTTTCCCTCTTCTGCCTCATGGAGTAGCCGATCTAGGTCATGTACCTGTTGCGGCCTATTGTGGCCAGGAGACTTTAACTCTGACCCTTAGACTCGCTACTTCAGAGGTCCACCAGTAAGCTGGCCTCTTGCGTAGAGAAGGTTTCTTAGGAATAGCAACCCGACATGCTAGATCCAGTTTCTGGGCGACCTCTTTCGCAAACTCGTTTGATACTGCAGCTGAGCAAGTTTACCTTTCTTGACGCTAAGGAGTTTGGTCACGTCCATCCGAGCCATGTCCCATCTCGGCTTGCTTTCGAGTTTTGTTGGGTCTGGGATGTTCATGTTAAGGATGAAGCGTACTTGTCGGTGGTCACTGCCGCTCTCCACTTTGGTCGCTACCCTCTAGTCAAGTCAAGTCTATGATTGTGTCGGATGTCCTCGTTTACCACCCCTAGGCCCATGATTGCCACTGCATCCATCAACTGCTTTTCCCTAGCTTCAATGCGTACTTAGCCCCATTGGCTGGCCTTTATATTAAAGTCGCCTCCTAAAAGAGAAGGACTGTTATGATCGACTACACTTCGGGTGAGAGTGTCTAGCCAACTTAGCCACTCTTCGGGGGGACTCATTGGGGACAAAGTCGTAGCAGGAGTACACTCTCTTACCCATGAAACGCCTCTAGAGAGACGGCCTGAGGCTTCTACCATATGTGGTACACGGGATTGCGACGTAACCTTTTTCTGTGTTCCTGTACCACCTGCCATTTGGTTTGCTCACCGGGATCACGTCTAGTTCGTCTTCCTCCTTGAAATCTTACGTGTGGCGTCTACGGTCCTTCTATGCCTTGAGGAAGCACACCCTTTCTCGGCATTGGGGGGCAGTAACGGGCGCTGAGAGTGGTTTTCTTGTCTCGGCCTCGGGAAAGCAGTGGTTACCCTGCTCGATCACCTTGTTAATCTTAGTCTATGATGATCTTTAAGGCTTGTACGTCCTCAGAGGGTTGCATATCCCAGGCCTGACACGATATTTCCGGTGGGGTCTACGTCTATGTGTTCTAGCTGTTTACGTTCAAGCCCGTACCGCTCACCGTCTGAGAGGCCGAGTCCTTCGTTATGCTAATAGCCGGAGATGCTGGCTGTGAAACCGTTTCTATTCCTCCTATAACCTGCTTTATCCTTACTGTTACACCAAGCTTCTCACTATTTGTATTCAGTTTTTAATCTCTATTTTCATGTTTGGGTTGGCCTCAGCTTCCTGGCAACTCTGTCTAGCTGACAGTGGATGTCGATTATCTTCTTGGCGAGCTTATGTCGTGTCTCCATCACAACTTCCCGTAGAGGGGAATCGGAGTCGTTCCTTCTAAGTGTTCATTGGTCTTGACGCTCGTCGTAAACTATGATTTTGTAGCTCATATTCGAATTCAAATCAACTGGAGTTATTGTGGCGATGTTAAGGCTAAGCCTTCCAAGACCTTTTGACCTTCCAAGCCCTGCAAACTTATCATTGCCCGTCGGCTCTATACGTTCATCGATAACGGCCATGCAGACCAAGACTAATTTCGACCTTTGGTCATTCTCAATGAGATATAAGAATTACCAACTGTCGAAATTAGTCGGAGACATATAAAAATAGTGAAACATAACCAAGCGCTTAATTAATTCTTTTATTAACATAAAAATGTTTCACCACTGATTAAGTTAATTAATCATGTGCCAAACTAGTGTTTTATATAAATATACCATTTTCACGTACTCTCAGATTTCACCATTGTCAGATTTGTAGTTTTGTTTGTTTCGTTAGTAAAACATGATCTCTAACAGTCTAAAACAAAATCACTAATTCCTGCCCTGTTACAAATGACGCACGATGCTCGGGATTTAACAAATTACATAATTATTTCGCATCCCCCGAGACTAGTTTAGATTGATTTCACCTTAACGAGGGTTTGCTCGGATTACCAGACAGCGTGACAGCTCCGTACTGCATTAGCTAGTGGCAAACGCCGGCTGTTTGTTGGCAATACATCAAAACCGTGTACGTACGTCTCGCTCCATATTGGCATAACACTGTAATTGATTTCCAGACCGCTGATATTTAACAATAACTCTGTGTATTAGTACAATGTTTAGCAATAAAAGCTTTGTGTAATATCATGTTCGTATTATTAGTACGTGAAAGTCGATAATTATTATTATTATATATACATATTTAATATATTTAAGTATTGAATTATAATAACCATCACAATAATATTCAGATTATTTTCTTTTACAATCAACTAAAAACAATAATAATAAAAACTATAGTCACGTAATAAATCCTGTGTGTGATATCAACGAAGTGTATTTTCATTTAAAGTTCCTGACAATAATATTCATTAGATTTTAGAGTTATTTATTATTAAATTGTAAACAGCTAAGTGTCAATAATTGAGGGAAATCCAGAGGCGAAATATCAATAAAGAACGTGATAATTAATCATTATTTCCGCACTTAAGACGATAAAATCGAGCTAATGGTGTAAACCTGCTGAAATTATTTCAGAAAAAATATTCCATTAAATTAGCCAGGCGTAAACAGCGCGAACTCGCGCGCGTACACACACACAGAAAAAAAGAGACAACGTGTAAACATCGGTAATGAAAAGATAATTAAGTACATAAACCAGGGCCAATATTTATCAAGCAAACATTCGAGTCTTATTATTCTATTTTCGGCCTTGCCGCAATGCACAAATATACTCCAATTAAGATTATTTTCGACACTATTAATACGTTCATTTTTAATAATAATTATACACATTAAAATTTCAGTGTATGGTGATTTAAATATTCAAATAAACATACCTTTCAAAAAAGTATCATTATTGATAAGAATTAATAATTGATTAAACTATATGTTTTTTAATAAAATGTATTAAAATCCTTTAGTTCGTTGTAGAAAATTAAATAATAATTTAAAAATACATACGAAAACATTTCGTGAATCTATAACAATGAGTCTTACTAAGACTACAAAACAAATTAATTTGAAACAACTTAATTTGTATCATTCAATGTCTGTCGAAGTATTAGCTAGGGAAGTAGTTGTTTCAAATTAATTTGTTTTGTAGTCTTAGTAATACTCATTGTTGTAGATTCACGAAATGTTTTCGTATTTTTAAATTATATGTTTTTTTATAAGTAATATATTTTAACGTAAATCTAAATAAATCTTTGATAAGCATCTCGGTTTCGTAAATTTCGTCTTTCAGACATCTCTACAGTCATCATCGTCATCCGAAGTAGCAAGTAGCAATTTATCTCGGCCCACTATATAAATATATGCGTACGAAAAATTTCCTTTTTTGGCCATTCGTATTCAAATCGGCCAGACCACCCAATCCGCAATTTGAAGTGCACACACACGCTAATGTCGCATTTGTAAGACGCGTATAATGGACTCGTCCCCGTACGGCTCATTTAAATTTATGCGCATATTTGCGTGCGCAAAGAAAGGAAGAAAGATGAGTCTCAGTAATAAATAAGAGGATCGTGCTCGTGAAAATATATAGAGATATATTACAGTAAGTTTTATTTTTGTAGCTGCGACGAAGAAAATACTCGAAGTTCGTTTATAATGAATGAAATAAATAACATTTTAAGGTTAATATTACTAGTCTTCCTCCATGTGAAATTCTTAAGTAAACGTATTGATATATCTGTCAACGCGTCGATAAATTGTGTGATGCTCGAAATGTTTCTCGAGCAACCTTAATCCATTCTTCCGATGACTTATTTCGTTAATTTGGTTTAGAGCGATTAGAAAAGGTCTGTCAGATTGGAATGACCTTAGTGCTGCGCTTTGTGTAAAATTTCTTCCACCAGATTACAAAGATCGTTTTTTGAAGTGATCAAGAAAAAAACTCAGGGTTCCATATGAAAGGTACATAGCACCTGGAGTACATGACAAACATCTTTAATTGGTTGAGTTGTAAATGACAGGTGAACTATTTACTTTCCGAGAGAACAACATTACGTAGCATTTATCTATATTTAATGTCATATCATTCATGACACACCAAGTATTTATAGTATCAAAATCTTTTTGAAGTATTGCTGAGTCAATATTCGAGGAAATTTTCTTGAATATTTTAACGTCATCTGCAAATAGTAATAAGCGCGATCTTATTCCAACAGATATATCGTTTATAAAAATATTAAACAAAAGGGGACCTAAGTGAGACCCTTGAGGGACACCAGATGTTGCGTAAAATGAATCTGATAAAAAACCATTAATGCAAACTTGCTGAGTGCGATTATTTAAATAGGATCCGAGCCATTTAAGAATGGAACCACAAATGCCATACTTTTCAAGTTTAACTAACAAAAGTTCAATGTTTACCTTATCAAATGCCTTACTAAAGTCCATATATACTGAATGAACTTCAGCCCCTTCTTCAAAAGATTGCAATATAAAATTAGTATATAAAGAAAGATTCGTGTCAGCTGATCTAACACTCATAAATCCATGATGTTGAGGGATAATGATGTTTTTAAAAGAATTCGATATGTCTTTAACAATTATAGATTCAAAGACTTTTGGTATCACGGGAAGAATGCAGACCTCCCTGTAATATTTAATGTTGTTTTTGTCTCCTGCTTTAAAAATAGGTTGAACAAATGAAGACTTCCATAGTGAAGGAAATACCTCTTGAGATAATGGCATAGAAAATAAAATATACAATGGCATAAATAACGAGGAATTACACATATTAAGTAAGAGCGGAGGTATACCATCAGGCCCAGCACTACCCTTAATATCAACATTTTGCAACGCCGTCTGGATTTCTGATGGAGAAACACTTATTTCAGATATATTTAAGTTAAATTCAATATTATTTGGACATGAAGTTGGACGTTTTTTTATTATATACTGATGAGAAATATATTGCAAATTCATTAGCAATGCTTTTGCCGTCGTTCACATTCTTTTCATCATGAAACATAGACAAAGGTCAAAGGACAAAGGTTTACCTGCTGCCGATTTAGATTTGACAAATTTCCAGAAATAACTTGGATTTCCAAGTATAGATTCCTCTGCTTCTGTAATGTGGTTGTGATAACAGAGTTTAGTAAGAGCTCGACATGCTTTCCTAAGATCTGAAAATTCTTTATAATCAGTTTGTAGATTTGATACTTTAAATCTTTTATGAGCTTCACGTTTTTGACGTACAAGATGTCGAAGTTCAGAACTATAATAATAATAATAATAATACTTTATTCGTGCCATACCAGAGTTTACACATGTCATTAAATTAATGTAATAGATGCGCAGTAGATAAATACAGTTTATAAATTAAATCAGTACATAAATAGGACGAGTTAAATTATTTTATAGGTATAGACATTGAGATCAGAGTTCAAATAAAATTTTAAAAAAAAACACACAAAATCAATACCATTATAGTATAAATAAAATCAGTAATAAAAACACTAAGAAACAATAAAATCAGTCAAGATTAAAATAAATAAATAACAGAGTTTACATAAAATCAGTAAAATTAGTGAATAAATAAAATTAATAAAAACAGTGTATAGATAAAATAATAAATAATTATAATAAATAAAAAACCTAACTTATAGTGTAACAATTAGATTTAAACAAGTGATAAAATGATATACAAAAATCAAATACAGGTTAAAATATGTGTTAATAGATAAAAATGCATGTAAATTAGCAGATTAATATATAAAATAGTATGATTTAAAATTACAGAATAGTTGTTAGTGTAAAATCTTGGAAACTATTAGCGAAACATTCAGATATATTATAAAATGCCTTTTTTATTAAATATTTTTTCACCTTGGTTCTAAATTGCTCGATAGGTAATGATTTTACATTAGAAGGCAGTGCATTGAAAAGTTTAGGGCCATAATAATTCATGCTGTTTCTGCATCGATTGGTACGTATTAACGGCAGATTGATATGGTTCTTACATATAGTATCATGCTTGTGTAAATCAAGATGTGTGGAATATGACATTATATTTTTTCGAACATATGTGAGCGACTCCAGTATATAAATACAAGGTAATGTCAGAATTCCCAACTCTATAAAGTCCAATTTACAATCATCTCGAAATCCTACTGATGCAATGATTCGCACAGCACGCCTTTGCAGTCCAAACATTCTACCACAAATGCTAGCATGACCCCAAGCCAGAACACCATAAGTAATTTGGGAATGAAACAGACCAAAGTATGCTGTTATCAATGCAGATTTGGGTAAGAAATTATCCAGATTGCGAATTAAATATACCACTTTGCACAGTTTTGCTGATATATACTCACCATGAGCATTCCAATTAAGTTTACTGTCGACATAAATTCCCAAAAATCTTGTTGAGTTACAGCTAATATTCTTATGCCACTATCATCGCAGGCTTGATATGCAGCTTCGATATTATGTCTTGTAGAAAGATATGTGGTATCATCTGCATACAATATTGTTTTTGATTCAATATATGGTGGTAGATCATTAACGTACAAAATAAATAGCAGTGGTCCTAATATCGACCCTTGAGGTACACCATAGCAAATCTTAGTTTCTGCAGACCAAGTTGAATTTATTAGAACTTGCTGATACCTGTCAGTTACATATGAATTTAACAGAACTAAACCAATGAGGAAATTTAGGTTCATATATAACTTTTGATGGAACAAATTGTTCAAAACAATCAAACAGAATATTGTGAAATAAATGTGTAGCAGTATCAACATCCGTTATATCTAAACATACCTGATTCTAATTAATAGATAAAAAGTAGTTATTAATAAGAGAATAAGGAGCATGTTTAAAATCATATACGACAGTAAAATCTGATGTTACATAGTCGGTGGTAATAGTTGAATATACAATATTAAGAGAGGGATGATATGTATCGCAAGTAATTAAGGGATCACATTTTGAAATGGTTTCAACCGAGTTCGTTGAGAAACACAAATCCAATATACCGCCTTTATCGTTTATAATATTGTTATATTGGGAAAGACCGTACAGCACATAACCATCACACACAACACTTTCACTTGCACTTTTAGCACTCGAGCTACTTCTAGCGTTAACTGGAAACAGTCCCTCGAAGTCATCAACTTCCTTCCATTGAAGATCAGGCATATTGAAATACCCCTCACTATGATATTTGATTCACTATTGCCATCACAGATTTCTGATAGAGAATGCAAATGTGATTGATAAACCTCAACTCCTGAGCTTGTATACACATCTCAAAACATATTGGTTATTATTGACAAATACCTTTACCCAAACTTCCTCCGCGTTGGAATTTGTAATAACGGGAAATGATTTAAAGGTGTTCATTACAGCGATGAGGACACCACCACCACGAAGTTTAGAACTATTTATCGAAGAACGATCTGAACAATATACACTATATCTACTATCAAAAATCTCAGAGTTAGAAATCCCCGGCTCCAACCAAGTCTCTGTAAGTAGTATGATAGGATAATCTTCAGAGGCTACCGAACAATAAAAATCACCTAATTTAGTTTTAAGCCCTCTCACGTTTTGATAGTAGATAGTAAAATTGTTCAGACATTTGGTTTTAGTGGTATCGCCTTGGAGAAATTTCCTGTCATGGGTGGTTTATTAACCTGCCTTGGAAAAAATTCTTTGACAGCAGGACCAGCAGGCCATAAAGTAGAGTCTAACAATGTCCTAACAAGTGATTCTTTAACACTTAATTTGTAGGAACAGATGTCTTCATTTCTCATAAGTTCGAAGAATTTCACGTCTTTTATATCCAGAACATTATGAACATGGTCCAGGACCGAGTCTACAGTTGAATCTGGACTACACCTTCCGATATAAATCCATTGGCGCCTCTACGCAGATATAAATGTGCTTGTATCCATGCCGGCACTAGCAATATATCTACTACCAATAATTATTTTACCAGCAACATCTCGCCTTGCACGATATCACTGATGAAGATCAACTTCGAAGGTTGTGTGTCAAATTAGAATCCAAGGGAGCTATCCTCGACTCATTTTGACTTTCAGCGCGAGGTCACAAAAATTCTTAGAGACAGGGTGTATTGTTTTCATAGCGGCAGATAATCGTCAGTTGAATAAGGTTACCTTATTCAACTGACGATACTACCCGTTGCCTTTCGTGTCGATGCTCGGTATAAAGTATGTTACATATTAAAATTTCGTAAGATAAAACGTAACCGACAAGTTATCAATTAAAATACAGATAAAATTAGTTTAGTAAAATAATAAAAGATTAAGGTACAATATAGACGGAATACAACATATTAAAATACTTAACAAGTAAAAATATAAAGTAAATAATGAATAAAAACAAAAGACAGTGCGACTGACTAGACAATATAGCTAGCAGTTAGATTTATAAATCCATCAGACAGACATTTTGGACGGAATAAAAAGCATTTTTAATCAAGTAGCTACAATTTTCTTGAAGTTCGCAATAGGTAGTGATTTCAATGCATTTGGTAGTGTATTAAACAATTTATGTCCATAATATTGACACCATTTTGCGATGTGGATAAGCATATTGAAGCAGTCAAATTTATTTTATGACCCAGTTGTTGTTAATGAAAACGCCATGATAGTTTGGAGTCTATCTGTATACCAAGGAATTTTGCAGTACTGACAGTTGCATTTTGTTTAAGAAAGAAAGTTATATTGGACGATTTCTCTGGATTTACCCACAGTCGGTTGGCCGTGAACCATTCAGTGGCATTACTGACAGAAGCTGCATTCCTCCACACAGCATCGACCTCCCCGACCGAGGTGTCCATTATGGTGGTGTCGTCAGCAAATAACCTGATGGACGACGTAGGTATGTGACCGGGGAGATCATTAACGTATATCAGGAACAACAGTGGACCTAAAATGGAACCTTGTGGCACATCACTCTGCCTGAAGATATAACGTTATCAATTTTAACATACTGCATCCTGCCGCCCAAGAACGAGTTTATTATACAACAGCTAGTTGGATGAAAATTGCCTCCTTAAAAGAATATCATGAGAGACACAGTCGAAAGCCTTACTGAGATCCATGAGGGTATCAGCAGAACATAGTCCTGCTTCAAACCCCTCATAGATCTCCTCAGCAAATGCGATGATTGCATCCCTCGTAGACTTTCCCCTTCGGAAGCAATATTGGTTATAACTTATTAATTTATGCTTATCGAGGACATCAGCCATTTGTTTTCACAGTACATATTCAAGAACCTTAGAAAGAATTGGCAACAGCAATATAGGTCTGTAGTTATTAGCATCAGATCTACTACCTTTCTTATAGATTGGTATGACCGGAGCCTTTTTTAGACAGTCGGGAAAAATGCCTGCTCGAATGCATGCGTTTATTAGCTTAGTTAACGGTGTAATTATAGTGTCAATTAGCTCCTTAAGTAAGATAGTAGATATGCCATAAACATCCACACATCTTGAGTTTTTTTAACTTTTTTATCACAAAGCGTACAGTAGCTTAAATCACTTCTTCTAATGTAAAATATGCCATTTGTGGTTTAAAATTTACTTGGCATAGAAGTGTTAATTATTAGCAAGTTATCAGTTATGTACCACATTGCTGAAAAACTTTTTGAAACTATCAGCATCAATTTCATAGTTGTCAACATGGTTGTTTTTAGTTTTAGAATTAATGAGAGACCACATGGCCCTTGGATTATTTCCAGACTCTTTAAGGAAATTAGAATTAGTTTCCATTCGTGTTTGATTTAAAGCCATTCTATATTTTTGTTTTTCCATTTTATAATAGTTGGTCAACTCAGGCTTTACTAGGCAAGCGTCTTTTATAAATCTAAGGTGATCTCGCATTTCGCAGAGATTACTATTAAACCATGCTACTTTCCTATTCAGGGGATTAGTGATTACTGTTTTAGTTGGGAATGATTTTTCAAACATATCTGTGAATTAATTTAGTGAATCTTTCAAAAGTTTCGTTAATGTCACGTAAAGCACATTCAGTGAACTTCCAATCAGTATCTGATGGTAAATTGAATAATTTAATTCTACCCGAAAGGTTACTTTACGTTTACCATGGACTGTTTTAATACTTTTAACGACTAATTTGAAACTAATACCTATGGGGTCCGATATACCAGGATCGAAGGGTGTAATAACTAGATCTGTGTTGATATTCGAAAATATGTTATCGAGGCAGTTATTGCCTCACGTGTTGAAATCCACTCTTCCTGTTAACCCAAATGATAGAAATAGATCACAGAGAGCATGAGCTCTGCTGTCGTTCAGATTAAAATGAACATTGAAATCACCACCTATTATGATAGAATTATTTCTGTTTAATTTATCGATAAGCATCGCAATAATAGCTAGAAAATCATGAAACAAATTCAAAAAATATTGGAAAGCATTTTTGAATTAAAAATAGTTAATAAAAAACAAAACAAAAAATTAAATTTGTAACAGAAATTGGTGATTGTAAGAGAAATTACTGGACAATTTTAGACATCTGAAAAGTTTTCATCTTTTACTATAAATTCTGGAAATCTGAAAAATAAAATCTTAAAAGTTTAGTATGTTAAAGAGAAAATTATGGAATTTTACAGATTTTGATTTTATAATGATAAAAATTAAAGAAGTGTGTAGAAAATTTTAAAACTCTAAATTTAAATTCTGAAAATCTAGAAGAAAAAAAATGGAAATTTTTAGGAATCTGAAGAAAAATTGCTGGACAAATTGAAATACTTAAAGAACATTCTAAGAATTTGGTAGAGATGTTCCTAGATTTCTAAAGTTTTTGGAAGTTCAGGGATTGTCATAAAAGTCGAGAAGCAATTTTTTTTTTAAATATTTGCAGGGGAATTTGATGAAAACGTTTAAATATTTTTTAGAAACTTTTCAAATAAAATCCTGAAAACAGATTGTATTAATTGTAAATAAAGCTTGTGGAAACTGAAAGAAATGTTGCTAGAAAAGTCCACAGACATATCTAAAAAAATGGTAATTGTAGAAATCTATAAAGAAATAATTTGAAAATTCTTGAATAGAAAATTCTAAATATATGCTGAATAATTTTTAATATTTAGGAAATAAATTGCTGATAGAAAAATCTGCAAATTTGTTAAAAGAATTCTTGGTAATTCTAGGAATATAAAAACAAATTATTACAAAATTTTGGAACCCTTGAAGAAAATTCTAGAAATTTGGAAGGACATGAAAAAAATTCAAAAAATTCGAAAATTATCGAAATGTTGAAAACATATTGCTGGAAAAATTTACAACTTAATATAAACAATATCCAAAAATATTTGAAAATTTTTAGGAATTATAAACAATTAATTAGAAAATTCTCAAACCACTGAAAAAAATTATATATTGTAAATTAATAAAAAATATAACATGATTCGTGGAAAGGTACTAAATCAAGCCTAAATGTGATTTACTATAAAAAGTCATTTAAATTTAAACTTTAATTTGGATTTTGCAGGTTTTACTGTTTTTTGCAGCAAAATCAAATCATCAACATTTAGTACTTAAAGTTATCATGTATATAAAATGGTCGGGTGGCCTCTAACCCACCCTCCATCAGTAAATCATAAGCGAGTGTTTTAATTAAAAGTTGTAAAATGCAAGAAGCAAAAAAAATGGCGATCACAGTAATTTCCTTACATTTTTCTCACAAACAGGTTATTCCTAATAATTTGCTCAGTTTTAGATTCTTTACAAATAATTGTTATATAAATTTCATGTGACTCCTATAGTTTATTAGCAATAGGCAAAAAATATCAAAATATTTAATTTTTATTTTTTTTTCTCACAAATTAAGAACTTTACGAAAAAACATGTTTAAATAAAACTTTTTCAGTTTCTTGTTTCCTTTAACTTTCATTAGAAAAGTTATGTAATATTTTTCAAATTTAGAAAAATATCAAGTTTTCATTGAGGTTATTTAAAACAAAATTTAAAAGTTAAATATAGCATGTGTAGTTGTAAGACCTTTTCTGAAGCCAAATTGTTGATTACACAGAATATTTTTGGTATTAACATAATCTGTTATTCTGTTATATATAACTCAAATATCTTGGAGAATACTGGCAGAATTGAGATTGGTCTATAATTACTGATTAAATGAGGATCTCCTGTTTTGTATATTGGAATAATTTTGGCAATCTTTAGATTAGGTGGGAAAATGCCCTCTATTAGTGCCAAATTTATTGCATGTGTTAATGGTTTTATTATGCGTTCCATAGTATATTTAATTACGACCATCGACACATCATCTTGAGGTAGATTTCATTAAGCGCAGGATTGTTCTAATTTCTTATTCAGATGCTGGATGTAGAAAAATCGTGGGATCGGAAAACATTTTTTTATATGATTGCTGATTTCATCTAATTTTGTTGATGGATGGGAGGCGTGACAAATATAGGAAGATTGTTGTCGCTGGTAGATAATCCTACTATTCCATTAGATGTTGTTCTTTTCTCCTTTTTGGTGATTCTTTCCCACTTTTCATCGTCGCCGTTGATATTGTTTTCAGTTATTTTGTCCTCATTAATTTTATTTTTCGCTTCCGAACTCACTTGATTTGTTTTGTACTCAAAAGTTGATTTTTGCCTTATATTGGTAATTTTCTTCTTCGGAGTTTTGTTCATTGGGTTGCTGGTTGATGGCATTATTCTGCAGGTTTCTTCAGATCCTATTAAATCTGTAGTAGTCTGTCTGTCATTGGAAAAATTTGGCGAATAGATGCACTATTATTTTGTTTACAAACGCAGTATTCTGTTTTGGCATTTAATTTATGTTCTAAGTCGTTTATCTTTTGTTTTAGTTGAACATTTTCTCTTAGTAAGACGGCCTTTTCTTCCATCTCACTAACTAATTTTCTTAATATGCTGTTGTCCCTCTTAAGGGTACTCACGGTTTCTGGATCATCCCATGAACCCTCACACAGTGGCATAACCTCACTTGAGGTGTTTGATTTAACTCGGGTTTTCTGGCATCTCGGCTCATGATAGTCCAAACAGGATGGGTGGAACGGCTTCTGGCAGTGCTTACAAGTTTCTGCATTCACAACTGGATTTTTACACTTGCTACATTTGCTGGTGCACTTACTAATTTAACCAACGATATCACTCATCAGCTAGCTCATGGCCATGGCTCATGGTCTTCATCGGCCTCTTACCGATAGTCTAGAGGTTTTTAGATCATTTTAGTCGTGGTGAACCGTGTTATTCAGAAGATGCCCTCTTAAGATTCTCAAAATCAGCGAGGGTGGGATGATGTATTCTTGCCCAAAATATCGTGTTGCATTCGTACGTCGAGACACGAGGTTACTGACTTTTTGCCTTATTTAGAGAAATTCGATTATCAGGTCGTGGAGAATCTCAGTCTGATGGAGATAGCATTTCGCTCACTGATCCTATAACTCGTTCTTAACACCTTGAGAAGTTTTATAGGCATGTCTCTAAGAATACCCGTCAATTTATGAAACGACAAAAACACATTTATGCCTGGAGAAAACGACCAGTGCAGTATGATCCGAATCAATTGGTATGGCATCGAAATTTCGCCATCTCATATGCAGCCAAGTTAGGTCCCAAGTATATCGGTTCCTTCCAGATACATAAACGAGTAGTGGACGTACGAATTCAAGCATCCGAACGATGGTAGGTTGTTAAGTTGTTGGCACAGTAAAGATCTTAAATCTCAGTTAGTCACTGATGATGCGGAACAATAGTCAGTTTTTTAGACGTCTGCGAATATCCGGTTTGTAACTGTTTGTTCTTTTTTGTTGTCAGTTCGGAAGAGGACAGTTATCTCTTTTGATTTGAGCCTTATACTCATGTACGGTGGCGCAGCTACTGACAGCTGGCAACGAGGGGCAATGAAGGCCAGTTTCTGGGGTAACCTGGGCGATGAGGTCCGGAAGTCCATGAATTGGTGGTCTGATGCCGATGGAAGAATCCGGGGTGAGGCCTTTTTGTTCTATTTGACCTTCGATGTGTTGGAAATATCGCTGTCTTACGGATAGTCATGTGGTCGACCAAGGGATAGACGAGCTTCCTGTAGGTGGGGCTCCACTGACCAGAATCTTTATCGTTTGCGGAAGGAATGTCGCCATTGCTGGTGTGGCTACTCTACAGGTGGTAAACTTCTGCTCTGGACTACACGAGCCCTCTTGATGGCTAGGTTACAGACCGGTTTTCATCGTCAAATACATCGACTTTGTTTTTTTTCCCTCCCGGTTTCGAAAGACTTTATTTTTTTAAAGAACTCGTGTCGGTCTTATTTCCATCTTGCTCCTCTCCCCTCCCCCTTCTTCACTGAAGGTAGACGTGGTAAGTCGTGGTACGTACTTTTTAGGACTTTTTTTTTCCATGATGGTGATGAAAGTTTCCTCGAGACAAAAAGAGGGTTACAAAATTATTGTTGACAGATGGAATAAATGACAATTGACAGATTACAAATGACATAATAAAAGCCAGATAACAAAATACAGATGGCAAATATCAGTTGGCAGATGACAGATAATAAAAGACCGATGGCATATGACAGATGACAGATGATTGTTTCATAATCAATTGTCTTGATTAATTTTTAATTTAAACCCCCAGACTTGTGTTTTATGGATTGTAGGGTGCGATAGTGGCCTAATGAAAAGATTTATTGTTCAATTGTAATAATTTATTAAGCATAAAGTAATTGATTTGATGGAGTGAAAGAAGCTACAAGTGAATAATTGAAACAATGTCCTTAAAACTTAAAGTAGGAAAGAACTGGAGAAAATTTAAGTTGGAACGGCAAATAGAAATAAGATAATCAGTTCCCCAAGCGAGGACAGATAATCATCCCCTATTCCTCGAGCTGGAGCTTGAGCGAGAGCAATTATTTCAATACACACGAAGGAATTACGTATGAAACGAATCCGATCTGATATTAACCTCATCCGCGGCGAAAGTGTATTAAAACGGCAATAGGAGCTTACCGCCAGATATCACCCTTTTCTGTTGCGGCCACACAATAGCAACGGGGATTTCAAAAAGTACGGAATTACTTTATCGATTCCGCAGCCGGCCATCGAATATTTGTGATTCTTGGGATATTTTCGCCGATGCCGGTTTGTGTATTCTACCGTGTTGCATCCTATTATTCCGCGCAAATATTTACATCTTAATTTACGGCCGGTGTTCGTACTAAAATAGATTAAAACAATAGGAGCCAATGTCACGCGTTAATAATAGATACCCTCGAATAGTAATCAGCAGATACGAGTTTAATTAAAACACTTGGTTTGGTTCCTCTATTTTAATTCATAGTATAGATACGAGTTTAATGATATTCATTGATTTTAAAAAAATTTCTTTGTGCGAGAAAACTAGTTTTAATCGGGTTACGGGTCAGTGCTTGAGTGATTATTAAATTGCGTGCACCGGCTTTGATAAGAGGAAATTAAAGGCCTTTTGATTGTCGTAAAATGTTAATTACTCCCCACCTGAGTGGGAATTAGGTGGTGTGCAACAAAGAAGCTCGTTTTTTCTCACTTTTAGGTCTTAATCGTTCACCTAATTAACTTTTTCTACTTTTATGTTAATAATGAATAGTGTTAATTGACTTGTGGATAATGTATAGCTAAAAATTTTATTTTGAAGTAGTTTTTTGAGTTTGGCGTAATTATATTCGGAAGGTAGATTCTCTGATGACTGCCATTTTATAATTGATATTTTCCTTCAAATGTGCTAAAAAGCTAGTCTGTTGGAGTTAACTTTAAATTTTAGATAACCCCACAGGGATCACTATGCACGTTATCTGTCGTTCATGGTGATTATTAATTACTTTCCCTATATACGAAGTATATAGGGGAAGTATTGTGATCGTGATTTTTTTTTGAAAATTTTTTTTTGCGGAAATATCCGTTTTGAGGTCCCCTGAGTCCAATACACTAATTTCTGGAAAAAAAAAATTTGTGTCTGTGTGTGTGTCTGTCTGTCTGTCTGTCTGTCTGTCTGTCCGTGGGTGCTGTATCTCAAAAACGAATGATCCGATGGACATGAAACTATAAACTTAAGGTTTTGTCGTTCAAAACTGGAACTGAAAAGCTTTTGGTGAATATTCATAGACCGGAAGTGGATGTTTACTCGAGGCGTTTTTTTGTTTTTTCGTGATATTTTTCTAAATATGAGAAATTTTAAAAAACGATTCAAACAAAAGTTAAAGGGAATAAAAAACTGAACAAGTTTTATTAAAATATAGTTTTCATAAATTTCTTAACTTTTGAGAAAAATAATAAAAATTGAAAATTTTGACATTTTTTGCCAATTGCTAATAAACTATTGGAGTTACGTAAAATTTATGTAACAAATAATTGTAGAGAATTAAAAACGGAACAAATTATTAAGAATAACCTTTTGGCGTAAAAGTCATAGTTTTCGAGTAAAATATAGGGAAAGTACTATGATGGCCACATCACCATTTTTTTTATAATGTTTTGACCGCCTCTTCAAACTTGTTCGCCCATTTTTGAGTGAATAGTATGCGTAGTGCCTCATTTGCGAAAATTTCGAATATTGCACAATCTTTTATGCGCTGCGATCTCCGCACAACGCGCTGTCTGCTCCAGAGAAACGCTCCTCAAGAACCAGACTACAGATTGACATACCCCCGCACCCCTCGAATTCGTTGCATTTACGCACAGAGCTAAAACTTTATTTGTATACAACACACCAGCAAACTTAAGAAATAATTAGTTTTAAGAAGATTTGACAGACTGTATGCAATGACATAAAACATACACACATCGTGAAATTCCATCAATATAGATAAAAACAATACTTTACAAAATTATTATCGATAAGTAACCAATACATCTATTATTACATTATTTTTATTTATTTATTTTCCTAATAGAATTGTGATCGGATTTCCCTAACGTTTTTTTTTCCTTCTTCCCTTTGTGGGTGGCGATATATTTCCGGCGCGTAATGTATTCCCGAAATCAATGTCATGTACAGGAATCCAATTTTTTTCCCGTAGGCTCCTTCCAGAGGGCACCTTTTTTTTCAGGCAACCCCTTGTCGTGTAAGCGATGGGCCCGACTCAGCCGCCGAATATATTTATGAGGAAGGAGCCCAACAACATTTTCGATGGGACGTTCGTCTCTTTTCCACCACCCCGATATTTGCACACAAATCACGGACGATGCCCCTAAAACACACTTCCCGCATGTAGAAAAAAAAATACAGATACATTCCGCACAGATTTATTGAATATTGCAAAAAAACAAAAACAAGTGGACAAGGAATTTTTATGGCTCTTATTTTCTTTTTGCTTTATCAGTAAAAGCAACAAAATTATTGGTGATAAAGGTTTATTATTAACTACAATACTACTAGAAACAGGAAAAATTACTTAAGAATTACTGCCAAAATTATTATTATCATAGATTGAAAGAGAGAAATCGATTGCATTATTTATTTTTTTCATAACTGTCTTACAAGTCTTACTAAAAAAATGTTACAAAATAAAATACACTCACAATAATATAATATTCAATATCTAAAATTTATCTAAATAGAAATTTCATAACTATCCGCCATAATGAGTTGTCTTAAATGTAATAAAGTAATTATTGAATCCATGAAGTTGTGTATCTCCCAGTGATTTGGAAATTTAATTTCTTCTAAAAAAATGTTCAAAATAGCACTAAAATAAATATTTTTAATCCTCCTATTTTTTGCACATATTTTTAATTTCTCTCTCATGTTCCTTCTAATTTATTTTTTTTGATAATCTAAATAAATTCTATTACCAAGACTTTCCTTTATTCTATTTTTTCGGTTATCTTAATGAAGATTAATTTTCTACACTACCCGAAGAAGCGACAAGAAAGATGAAGTAATAAAAAAAGAGATAATAAGTATAAAAAAGATTGTTACTTATATCTAAAATAAAGTTGAATGAAAACGTCAATATTATAGATATTTATCTTGAATTTCCTGCAAAAAGTAGTAAAATAAATTACCGAGCAAGCACACGTCTTAATAAGAGCAATGAAGATAAATAGAGAACTAGAAGATAATTACTATTGATCGTTTGAGTTTACGTAGTGTTTTGAAAATAAATAAAAAAACACTCAGTTTATTCCTCACTTCACTTGTTTATTAATAATTAAATGACATCAATTATCGCGTTTATCTTTCCAGCCGTTAGGCAGTAAATATCAGAGCTAGATTTATTTCCAAAACACTTAACTATCTAACTAGTATTTGTTTCCCATTTTCGACTTGGTGAAATATTATGTTAAAAATAATAATAATAATAATAATGTTTATTGGTTTGTATATTAAAGTTGTAAATAACTAAGATTTTCAAAATGTGTGTTTATTTTCACTACAATTGTTTCGCAAATTTATTGCTTCTTCAGGTGAATGAAAGTTTACAATAAAATTAGAAAAAACTTAGAACTATATATATACATTAACACTATTGACACTATGGAGGGGTAAATATTTTAAGTAGTGGGGAGTTTGACAATTCAATTTGTTCGTTTAGCTGGAGGCCCGTTTTTTCGAGTCTGTTGATTTCCAGGTTTTCGAGTAGATTTAATTTTCTCCCTTTCTTCTCTGTGTAGAGAATCTGGAAATCCTGGTTGAAGGTGTGATTTCCAGATTCTCCACACAGAGAAGAAAGGGAGAAAATTAAATCTACTCGAAAACCTGGAAATCAACAGACTCGAAAAAACGGGCCTCCTGCTAAACGAACAAATTGAACTGTCAAACTCCCCACTACTTAAAATATTTACCCCTCCATAGTGTCAATAGTGTTAATGTATATATATAGTTCTAAGTTTTTTCTAATTTTATTGTAAACTTTCATTCACCTGAAGAAGCAATAAATTTGCGAAACAATTGTAGTGAAAATAAACACACATTTTGAAAATCTTAGTTATTTACAACTTTAATATACAAATGAATATGGATTTTCAACATCTCAACGCCTTATCTATCAACCAAAATGTTTATTGGTGCTAATAACTTATACAGTCTTACACAAGTCAGAAAAAAGCGAAATCTTCAACATATATAAAAAAGAATATTAAGGTAGGCTTCAAACAACAGACATAGGCAAATAGTAATAAGTTGCATTATTAAATTAAACCTGCTAAGACTATTAAATAAGTAATGACTGTAAATAGAATAAGCACATCGTATGAAAGGAATCAATAACAATACATTAAAATAGATAAAATAAAGAAGTTACATATGTACATAAAACAATAATACCTGTTAAAATTTAGTGTATATATAAAAAGACTTAAAATGAATCATCCAGATGGTTAATAATAAAATTTAATTAATGAAATTGAGTATATAAAATAACATTATCACAGATATATATATATATATATAATACACTAATAATAATAAATAAACTAATATAAAAAGTAATAAATATAAGAATTAAAAATTAAAATATTTTGTTAGATTATCACAAATGCACAGATTTAAATTTGGTGTATAAATAAAATGGTATAGAAGTAAATAAATATAAAAAAGTATATAAAAACTTAGAAAAAAAAACAATTTGATTGAAGAAACTGGAGTAAATAAATACGATCAACACAGATGCACAGATTAAAATTACGAGTATAAATAAAAAAAGAGGATTCAGTAGTAGAATTAAAATTATAATAATTAGTTTTTTAAAAAATGGACAAAAATTAATGTGCAAAACTGTGAATATACTCATCAAAGGGGTAAAATGCCTGCGAAATTAGATAATTTTTGCACCATCGCTTAAATTGTTTTTGCCTTAGTTAGACGACACTGTGGAATGGGAATTTTATTTTTTGCTCGAGTTTCATCACTGTTATAGGTATAATCGCTTATATTTTTCTTGATATGCAGAAGACAATCAAGTATAAAGATACAGGGTGTTGTCATTATACTGAGATCAGTAAAGCATTTTCTGCAATCGGCTCTGTATTCCAGGCTAGCTAAGGCACGAATTGCTTTTCGTTGTATTCTAAATATGTCACCCATAATTGCCGAGTGACCCCAGAGCAATATACCGTATTTTATGTGCGAGTGGATGAAGAAATAATACGCATTCTTTAATTCCTTTGTATAGATAGATCTATCTAGATTTCTCAAGATATAAATACCTCTCGCTAATTTATTTTCTAGTTCAATACCGTGTGAATCCCACGTTAAGTGCGTATCAATAGAGAATCCCAACAGCTTTATTAAGGTTTTTTTCGGCAGCTTGTGATCGTTTTAAAGAAAACACTTTCTGCACTGTTTTGTTGGCGTTAAGTTTAAGCTTGTTGCTATCAAACCAGTGCTTAGCTTGATGCATTATGAGCTGTGATTGAAGTGTCAAATTGTCTATTGAATTACCTTTGATAGAAATAGTAGTGTCATCGACATATTATATATAACTGTTGATATTTTTGCAAATTGAGCAGGGAGATCATTTATAAATATTAATAATAGGTTGTTCAAACAATTCACTTGAAATGTTATGAATATTCTTGATAATGGCCTAGCGCCGAAACTAGTCGAATAAAATATAAAAAATTAAGTGAAACAAACCAAGTGATTTTTTTAACAACCAATTACCTAACTATCTCTCCGACTGCCCCTTCGGAGAAAGAAACAGTAGTCTACATAATTATTGTTAACTTAAAGAGAATACAAAACTGAACAAGTTTTATCAAAATATGTTTTTTCTTAGCGAGAAAAAAAAATAAAATTAATAATTTTGACATGTTTTTCCTATTACTAATAAACTATAGGAGTTACATGAAATTTATATAACAAGTAATTGTAAAGAATCCAAAATTAAGCAAATTGTTTGCACAAACTTTAATTGCAAAATTTGAATAAGAAAATTGACAAAGTAAAATTTTTGAGTGTGTAAATTAATAAAAATTATACACATAATACATGGAAATGCTTCAAATCAAACTTAAATAAGATTAGCTGTAGAAGGTAATTTAAATTGAAACTTAAATTTGGATTATGCTTTATTTTTTTATTACATACAAGGTTTTATTGTTTTCTAAGCAGCAATATCATCAAAAAATAGTAAAAAGGGGTAAATGAAAATGTATAGTTTTTATACCACTATTTATTGTATAATATGCACAAACAACGTTTACAATATATTATTAATTTTGACACAACTATAGTTTCGACCTTTGCAGGTCATTATCAAGTGTTGAATGAAGAAGAATACAGAGTTTGGACAATTTATAGGTGGTGTATGAATTTTTAATGAACCTAATTAGGACTGAGAAGATTTATTACAGTGGATTAATGAATTATGATTAAGTCATATGTCATTATAAGAGCTTAAATAATGGCGAAGAAATTAAATCCGTCTGCTTATTAAGCAGATTAGAATTAATATTCTTGCTTTGGCGGTATATCTCTAATGACTCCAAAAGATTAAGCCTTTGGCCTTTATTGCAAAAATGTAAAAGTTTTAAATTATCTATGGAAATGAATGATTATACTCTAAGAAATTATTTGAAAAAGAACTTGTTGTATGTATATGTCCGAATGCTCTATAATGTTCATTGTATCTCTTTCCAAAACTTCTATCTCTCTGTCCTACATATGTGCTGTTAACGGGTGTCCAACAATTATTGCAGTCCCGGGTGGCGTTGGAATCAAAAACGTAGGTCGATTCTTACATGTGTCAAATAAATGAACTGACATTTTAATTGTCAAACATAACCTAAACGTGGGAATTAAAAAGGTATGCTGGTTGGGCAGACTGAATCTAAATTAGATAATATTAGCTATAGAAAGTTATTTATATTTAAACTTAAATTTTGATTTTGTTTTATTTTTCTTGCATAAAGGGTTTGATCGTTTTTAGTAGCAAAATCATCAACTCTAAGCAATTGAAGTTATCATGTATATGTAGGGTGGGTGGCCTCTATCCCACCTTCCAATCAGTAAAACCTAATCCAGGGTTTTAGTTAAAAGTTGTAAAATGTAAACAAACACAAAATAGTTGCATTTTTAATTGACGTATTAATATTAATATATGTATGTACATATATACATATTAACTTTAACTACTAAATTTGAATAAAGAAAACTTGACAAAATAAAATTTTTGAGTGTGTAAATTAATAAATACTCATGTATATAATACGTGGAAAGACTTTACATCAAGCTTTAGTAAGATTAGCTATAGAAAGACATTTATATTTAATAACTGAATAGTGAATAATAATTGAATATTGTATCAAATAAATATTTGAAAGTGTTATCGTATTTCATTTACGAAAATTTTACCAACGTGATTTATATTTAAACTTAAATTTGGATTATGCTTTATTTTTATTTATAATAATAATATTAATAACTTTATACCTTTTTCCATGAGACTGGGATCAAAATCAGAACCATTGGATTCATATACGATTGAAAAGTAGCCAGAAAAAGCGAAACGGCATCGGATCCATGTTCAGCTCTTCTATCATTGAAGACCATAACTTTATAAATTCCATTATCCTGTCTAGCATATTTTGCAAATTTCCAAAATCTGGACATGGATCGTTTATATTTTGCGTGTGCAACTTGTTTTCTCGCGAATCTGATCTGAATTAAACCATTTCGGATAATTCTGTTTTCTGTGTTTTAAACGTATCTTAGGTATGAATAACTTTTATATATCATATTATTATAGAATTTTCCAATGGTATATTCTAAACCGAGTTGATAATATAGCCATTTCCAATCAATATTATGAAAATAATCATTAAATCCTGCGTAGTCGGCCTGTTAAAAAGATAAATGTCATCAGTCATTGGAAGAGTTTCAATATTAATTTTCTTAAGTAATATTATACAATATATAGAATGGTGTTAGATAGTACCAAGTAATATGTCGTCTGCTAATGAGGTCTGGGCATAATCTGTATTTGTAAAATATAGGTCGAGAAATGCTCCTCTAATGTTAGGAGTCAAAATAATTTGCTTTGAATTCATAAACGCATACGAATTTATAAGTTGTTTTCCTTGAAAAGTAAATATTTGCAAATCATAACCATTTGGAAGCCATTTACATTGCTCAGATTATATTATATTATATTATTTACTTTACAGGATCTATTACAAAACATATAAAAATACATACAAAGAAACACTGAATCACTTTAAAATTTGGAACATTGATCCTGAAGGCGGAGTTCACGATTTCTTGTGTTCTTCCACTCGACCCAATACATTTCGCAGCTGGTGACTATATTCATCAGGCGATTGTGGCCATTGAGTCAATATTCTTGCCATTTCTGGCGTATTTAGGTTTAATTTTTGGAGACCTGACTTATTTTATTTGCTTATGTCAGTGTGACATTATTATAATCACCGCAAATTATTCAAATCTAATCAAGTTCACACATAGGTGCACTTGCGAAAATATAGTGCTGCGACTATAATTATATATTTTAGTGGGTTATTCTGATCCGAACTTATGAATTTTTAGTGACTAAATATACTCTCTGTAAATTTCATAGTGATTTGTGGCTAATGAACCTCAATATTTAATTTAATTAATTAACTTATGCAGAGAACGAAATCAATCTAAATTGAATAACGTTTTATAACAGGGCCGTTTCGAGAGGGCATTCCTCTTGATTAGAACAATCAATTATTTTGTTTTCTCCGCGTGACGACTCAATTTAATTTAATTGATATTATATATTTTTTTGGGTACCAAAATTAATTCCTATGTATCATTTTTATGTAATATCCGTGAACCAATCTGTGGTGTGAAAAGTGAAGTGTGACCCTGTTTTTATTTCCATTTTTCTCAATTATAATAACCAATCCTAAAAAATCTTATATATTCAATAAAAATTATAATTGATTCTCTTAAGTATCTCATACTATTATTTAAAAATACGAAAACATCTCGTGAATCTACAACAATGAGTCTTACTAAGACTACAAAACAAATTACTTGTTGAAACAACTACTTCTCTGGCTAATACCTCGACAGATATCGAATGATACAAATGTAATTTGCGTGTTACGAAGAGTACAACTATCAAAGCAACACTAATTTGAATGAAATTATTTTTATTGAATAAACTAAACTATAATATTATCAGCAAATAAAATTCTAATTCTATGTAATTCACGAATTAACGTTATATTTTTCTCTTGTACATAGTAAGCTTTTAAAGAAAAGGTCACAAAAGATACACATTCCAAGAAAGCTTTACGACATTATAATATCCTTTTTTAAGTACAATCTTCAAATAAGATAAGATTTAATAACGCAGTATGTATTAAACTTAACGTAAAGATTGAATTCCAACACATCTCATTTTAAAACTGAGTAGTTTTTTAAAATATTTATTTCTTTAAAAAAACTTGACCTCACTGTATGTTATTTTATATGGTAACCACACGGGTTAACAACTTAGAATTCTAGATAAACTGCACACAGCTAAATGTTACGAGAAAGCAAAGTTAGTTCCCTTTTACGTTGCCTTCTCGTAACTACAACAATTACACGAGGCGAAGGGTTTTTTTAGATAGTGGATGTTACCGTTAAAAAGGTTCTTTACGAATGTTACGTTAGAGTAAGTCTTTCCATTATGTAAACAATTATTAGATGCTTAAACTTAATCCTAAAGTCAAAATTAGAGATTGAAAATAATTTCTGACAATATTCAATAGATAATGCATTTTAACTTTTACAAAACGTTTAATATAGACATAGGTAAAATTTTTAAAAAAATCAATTCAAACAAACGTGACGTAATATAAACTTATTGTTACATAAAATAAAAAGTTGATGATTGATAAAAAGATGGATAACAGAAAGCAAGTGATAAATGATAGATGATTATATGTATCATCTAACATTTATCACTTGCTTTCTGCTGTCCATCTTTTTATCAGTCATCAACTAAAATAAGTTTACAATAAAAAAAAAATAATAACTTGTATGTATAACAGGATCTAATCTTCGTTTTATGTTGACTATAGTTTTGACAAGACACTTATCATTTTTAAAACATAAGTGATTTTAAAAAATACAAAATATTTATAGGTAATATTAATATTATAACGATGTAAATACATCGGGAACAACGATAAAATAAATTTTTAAACTAATCAACTATAGTTAAACAAAAACGTTTACTTTGTTAATATCACACTTTGATATTAAGAAAGTAAACGTTTTTGTTTAATTTTCCAAAATGTATCATGAAGTTAACGCGCCTCAACCATTAATCAATTAATCAACTACTGATGAAGCCATTGTGTAGTGAAACATGTTTGCAATGTGAAACCCATAGAACTGTCTTGTTTTATTTTAATAATCAACCCTATATTAAGGTAAAAAAAATAAGCTAAGAATTTTTATGCTTATAAAACAAATTAAAAATTTTTTTCGTGTTATATACCTTTTGTATTTATTTTTAAATTTCAGTAAATAAAAACAACGCGTGTTTATTTTCCTTTATTAAATTATAAAATATGAACGTCAGTTACAATAACGATTAATTTAATTAACCTCGCCCGTTATGAATTCTGCAGTGGGGGCGAATTAAATTTTATATATATTTTATACTAGCGTGGTGGTTTTAAAATAATTCATAATAATACGCAGGCGAGAGAGAGAGAGAGAGAGAGAGAGAGAGAGAAAGAGGGTAAGATGAAAAGAGTGAGGGGGCACGATCCCGCCCTAAAATATCCACAAATAAAACATGAAACAGTCCACGCGGCGAATTTACGCAAGAATTTATTTTCATAAATTTTCATGTAAATAATTTATATGCAAAGCAAACATGCCCTCTCACATCAAGGGTATTATATGTACACCCGGCCGGAACATTACATTACATTATTTTTATATGCTAAGTTACTAACTGGAGGCCTTGAAATATTTTCACAGAAAGAAAAAATTATATGTAACGAATATAACACTCGTTACATATAATTTTTTCTTTCTGATATAAAAATGTTAAAATATATAAGTTTGTTGTTTATTCATATGTAGGAAATTTTAATGGGTTTTGTAAATGATTCTTCCTTTTTCTTATAAAAACGTTAATTAAATATAATTTTTTATAATCATCTGCCTGATGAAGCCATATTTGCAACATACTTATATAAAATTATTTAATAATTACTACTACTAAACATCTTTATTCACAGAATGAAAATAAAATATAATACGTTTAATGTATAAAATAAAATCAATTCTAACATAATTGGTCTTCTGCTTCATGGCTATCGACCATTGGTCTTTCAGCCCAACTTAATAATTATTTTCCAATAATTTACTTAATAAGAATTAAATTGTAAACGTTGTTTATAAGATTATAATACTTGTTAATGTGTTTTTAATTAGAAAAATGGATTATCTAATCCCTCTTTATAAATTATATAGTTTAAATTACAAAGGAGTATTTAATTAGCAATTTTCGATGTTTCACCTATTTCATTTTCGGTCTGTATGTATGACATGGAGTGGATACATTATTCCAGTAATTCTATGGACTCGATACTCGACACTTCAGACAGGTCCCGAGACACACGACACCGTTGATCAATTTTCAGCCCACAAAAGCAGCAGCGGCAGCCGCCCCCTTCGCCCCTTCGTTTGTACCTGAGGGGATCCTCGGTGTCGACTTATTCCCGTCTCTGTAAGGCTCCGCGGGGAGGCGTTTGAATAATTGCATTTATAAATCAATACCCTCGGATTAAATGCACGAAGAATAATAATAAACGCTGGATAGACTCGAATTTTAATTAAGACTTCGCGAAAATGATTAATTTTATAACAATCCCGGCGCATCCACCATTTATTAAACTCCAGAAAAGTAAGGTGTAAAATTAGTATAAAAGGTTGTTCAACTTTCCTACGTATATTTACTTAAGCTTAAACTCAAATAGATATACTAGATAATATAAATATTAATATTAACAAAAATCCATTGTTATACAAACGAAGTTAAAGTGTTGTACTGATTATTAAACATGTATTGCGAAGTAGAAGCTTCTTATATTCAAAATATAACTAATATAAATTCAATTTCTTATTTTAGGCCGATGTAGAAACTATTTCTCTATAACTCACAGCATAAAATATTTATTTTCTCAATTTTTATGTGTAGTATTTTATTCAAATACGTTTAAAATATACTAATAAAAGAATAAATTCTTACGCAGACTATTGAAATGTAAATATTTCCATCTTGGAATAATAGATTTCTATAAAAGCACAAAACATACATTATACGACGACTGTAACAGAGCATTCAATCGAGTGATATTGCAGAAACTGGTATTATACGACATGAGACGTCTGACCTCGTCCAGAAAGTCAAAGATCGGAATGCTCGCACGAAGAATTCGCACAATACGAGAAGTTATTTCCTGCTGAATACATATATTTTATAAAGTTAAAAAGAATATCAATGTTAAATCATATTCAGATACACATGCTTCCAAATTAAACACGATAAAATCGACCGTTTTAAAAATTCTTTCGATTTTACCTCAGAATATTAAAAATTTAAAAACTACAAATGTTTACGAAGTAGGTAAAGAAATAATAACACTTTGCTAGTATCAAGAATTTGTGATTATTTCTTAACCTACTTCGTAATCAAGATGTATCACAAAGTAACGGCTTCAACAATCAATCATACAAATGTTTAATTCTTTAAAATTTATTTCTCTAAAATTCTGTAAAGCTATTTTTTAATATATATTCCCACCCTTCAATTAATCAAGATAAAACCAACCCTGTTTAAATTCTTATGATTTTACCTCACACTATTGAAAATACAATAAAAACAAAAACCAAATCCCTGAAAATTAACTTACAATTTATTTCTCTTAAGTTTAAATAAAGTATTTTTTTGTAATATTCATTCGTCTCTTTTAATTAATCACAATAAAACCGACCCTGTACACACAACTGCACATACAAAAAACAAAAGCCAAATTCCTCAAAATTTATTTAAAATTGATTTTTCTTGAGTTTAAATACAGTTTTTTTAAATTTCCATGTCTATCTTCCAATTAATCACAATAAATATAACTGTGTCAATTTTTTTTAAATTTTACCTCAGAATATTGCAAATATACAAAAGATAAATAATAGCCAAATTGCTTAATATTTACTTCGACTGTTTACTCTTTAATTTCCATAAAGTTTGATTTTTTTCATTATATTTCAATTATTAAAGCAATTGAAAAATCGTATACCCGGCGCATCCACCATAAATTCCATGAAATTTTACGCTCGCATCGTACAAAAAATCAAATATATTAATATATACATATATTAATAAATTGGTTTCTTATCGACGTATTATATAAATAAACGATTGAGAATGTATAATAAAATAAATAACATAAAATCTTATATGTAATACCAATTATGTTTTCCATTTTCTCCGCACAAATTTTCGTAATTACGTCAAGAGTAAAATAATGGCCGCGAGGCGTTCCCGAACGGAAATTTCTACCGCTGTCGTAATTCACCCCCCAGAATCTCAGGATCCCACCCCAATTAACAATATAATCGCGAACAAAAATAATGTAGACAATGTTTTATTCATGTAAGCCGGGCGACATTAAAATATTAACCGCGGCCGCTATAAATTACAGACGACGCACCACTCGAAAATTCTTTCAATTTCGAGCCACCTGTTGAACACCACCCCCGGTTTTTTTCACCGCCTACCCTTATCATTCGATTCGAACGCGCGCTCGCGATTTTTCGATCGATTTTTACCATAAACGTAATGTTTTCATGTAATTAAAGAGAAAAATTTAATGTAAATATTTTATTTGTTATATGGAATTTATACTGTGATTAAAAATTTATTGATTAGTTCATGAATAATAAATAATTTAACAAAACGCAAAAGTGAATGGTGTTTTTATTATAAGAAAATGTTTAAGCTTGTAATTATTTTTGTAATTTAGATATACTAAAATACTCTACTTAGGTTTATTACATATTCTTTTCTTATTTAATAGAAAAAATATAGTTATTATTAACTTTCTATTAATATTTTTTATAGAATTTTATTTCAAATCCAAACTTTTTTAGGTTATGCAAGTTTGATCAATTGTAACTATTAAATAGTGAGTGTAATATTAATGGTGTAAATATATTCTAGAAGATAGTTTATTTTTAATATAGAATTTGTATATAAAATTTAAAAAAATATTGATATTTAGAATTATAATTTTAAAGTGAAAGGTGTTTTTATTATAAGAAAGTTTTCAAGCTTGTAATTATTTTCTTAATTTAAGTATGCTAAAATTCTCTACTTAGATCGATTGCGTATTCTTTTTTATTTAATATGAAAAGTATAGTTATGATTAACTTTGCATTAATATTTTTTATTGAATTATTTTTTTTAAACGGTATTTTAAAGATTATACAATTTTAATTACTTATAACTATTAAATCCTTAACATTATATTAATTTTATGGATATATTTTGAAAGATGGTTTAATTTTAATATAGAATTCATATATAAAATCAAAATTTGTTATTCACATTTAGAATTATAATTTTTTTGAAACGCACCAAACGACCGAAGCAAATTTTAAAATCAAAATTTAATGCTTATAATTTTTATCCTAATTAAACTATTTTAAAACTATTAATCTCATTTTATAACACACATTTTTTATAATAAATTCTCACAACTGTTATTGTTATTACAAAAGGGCTTATACTTTTTATCAATATTTATTTAAAACGTTGCATTTATAGGTTAATTAGGTTTATGTTTATTTGGCCTTTCATAATTTACAATCGGTTATAATTACAGTAATTTAAATTACTTATTATGAAAAAGGATTTAATTGTCGTAAAAAACTAGCTAATTTATTTAAAATGTAAATTTTAGTTGATAAGTTATGAATATTTTAACAAAACGCTGCCAAAATGGAAACGTGTATTTATTACGTTTTAAGTTTTAAAGCTTGTATTTTTTTCTTAATTGAAACAATCAAAAATACTTTACATTAATGAATTATGCACTATTTTGCTATTTAATTTTGCAAATATGGTTAGTCTTAAAATTGTAATTATATGTTTTTATTGAATTTTATTTCAAATTGCTCTTTTTAGGTTATGCACTTTTGGTTACTTATAACTATTTAATATTCAACGCTAATTTATTTGCACATAAACATTTTAAAACACAGTTTCTTTATCACATAAAATTTGTTTATGAAATTAAAATTTGTTATTTGTTTGCTGTATTTATTTTTGTAATGAAAACCGAATATTCGAAGGAAATTTTAAAACCGTATTTTTCATGTGAATGTTTATATGCTTATAATTTTCATCTTGATCAAATAATTAAAAATTAATTAATTAATTTAAATAGCGCAAACTTTATTTAATAAGTACTTATAAATTTATAATTATTGCCTTTGCGTTTATATTATTTATTTATTTTTTATTTTAATTATTGCATTTTTAGGTTATGTATGTTTGGCCTTTAATTATTCAAAAACTAATAGCAAACAAATTCAGAGCAAAAACTTCGAAAGATAATTTACTTGACGTATAAAATCTGTACACGAACTTAAAATATAATGTTTAGTTTATAAGTTATGATTTTTTTAACATAACCCAACAAACGAAGCAAAACTGAAATGTGTATTTATTTCGGTAAAGTTTATAAGCTTGTAATTTTTTTCTCAATTGAAGCATACAAAAATTCTTTAGTTTAGAGATTTACGCACTTCATTCTTAAATAAATTTTACAAAAGTAATTAATTTTAAAATTGTATTAATATTTTTTTATTGAATTTTATTTCCAACTTAATATTTTTAGGTTATGTACGTTTAATCGCTCATAACTATTTAATGTTTTACTTTTGATTAATTCCTCCTATATATTTAAAAAAAACCTTTAATTTTGATATAAAATTCGTTGATAGAATTAATATTTGTGATTTATTTCCAATGGTATTATTTATATTAAAGAAACGAAGCAAAAGTGAAAAGTGTATATATTTCGTTAATGTTTATAAGCTTTTAATTTTTTTCTCAATTGAAACAGACAAAAATGCTTTACTTTAATAGATTATATACTTATTTTTTTAATAAGTTTTATAATAGAAGTTAATTTTAAAATTGTATTAATATTTTTTTATTGAATTTTATTTCCAACTTAATATTTTAGGTTATGTACGTTTAATCGCTTATAACTAATTAATGTTTATCTTTTGATAAATTCAGCCTCTATATTTTAAAATACTGTTTAATTTTGGAATACAATTCGTTTATAGAATTTAAATTTGTCATTTATTCCTAATGTAATAATTAATATTAAAAAAAACGAAGCAAAAGTGAAAAGTGTATTTTTTTCGTTAATGTTTATAAGCTTGTAATTTTTTTCTCAATTGAAACAGACAAAAATGCTTTACCTTAGTGGATTACACACTTATTTTTTATTAGGTTTTATAATAGAAGTTAATTTTAAAATTGTATTAATATTTTTTTTATTGAATTTTATTTCCAATCAAATATTTTTAGGTTATGTACATTTAATCGCTTATAACTATTTAATGTTTGTCTTTAGATTAATTCTGCCTATATATTTTAAAATATCGTTTAATTTTGATAGAAAATTCGTTTATACAATCCAAATTTGTCATTTATTTCCAATGGTATAATTAATATTAAAAAAAAACGAAGCAAAAGTGAAATGTGCATTTATAGCGTTCAAGTTTTTGAGCTTGTATTTTTTTTTTAATTGAAGCACACAATAATGCATTACTTTAATAGATTATACACTTATTTTTTTATTATGTTTTACAATTGTAGTTAATTTTAAAATTGTATTAATACTCTTTAATTGAGTTTTATTTTCAACTTACCATTTTTTAGGTTTCGCCTATATATTTTAATAGATCGTTTAATTTTGATATAAATTCGTCTATAAAATTAAAATTTGTCGTTTATTTCTAATCTTATATTTAATTTAAAAAACAAAAACAAACATCTGAAACGAATTTTAAATTCGTAATTTTTATGTGAATGTTTAAATACTTATAATTTTTATTCTGACTGAATTGTTTTCAAATTTTTCATATTATTAAATATAATGCACTTTTCTTCAGTAAAATTTATAATTTTATCATTATTACATGAGATACATGAATATTTTTTTTATTGAATTATATTTCAAACTTAATACTTTAAGGTTATGTATATGTTTAATGGATTATAACTATTTAATGTTTGGCTTTTAGTTAATTCTGCCTATATATTTTAAAAGACCGTTTAATTTTGATATAAAATTCGTTGGTCGAATTCAAATTTGTTATTTATTTCTAATGTTATAATTAATTTAAAAAAAACAAACATCTGAAACGAATTTTAAAATCTTAATTTTTATGTGAATTTTCAGATGATCATAATTTTGATTCTGATTAAACTATTTTTAAATTATTAATACTATTAAATAACACATACTTTTCTTAATTCAAATTTATAATTTCATTAATTATTACTAAAGCGCTTATATTTTTTATCGACTTTTATTTCCAACATTGCGTTTTATAGGTTATGTATATTTAGCCTTCCTCAATTAAAAACGGTTAACGTTAAGGTAATGTAGAGCAAATATTTCAAAAGCTGTCTAAATTAGCTTTAAAATTTGTATATTAATTTGAAATCTAATAATTAATTCATAAGTTAATGATATTTTAACGAAACTCAAAAAATGAAACATAAGAATTTATTACAGAAAAGTTTCAAGGTTTGTAATTTTGTTCCTAATCGAAATATCCCAAAATTCTTAATTTTAATAGATTTTACGCTTCTTTAAAACTTAAATTTAAAAATAAAACCATTTATTAAGTAGTATGAATATTTTTTTATTGAATTTTTTTTCCAACTTAATATTTTTAGGTTATGTACGTTTAATCGATTATAACTATATAATGTTTGCCTTTTCGTTAATCCCACCTATATATTGTAAAAGACGGTTTAATTTTAATATAAAATTCATTGATAGAATTTAAATTTATCATTTATTTCTTATGTTATAATTAATTTAAAAAAAAACCAAACATCTGAAACGAATTTTAAAATCGTAATTTTTATATGAATGTTTAAATACTTATAATTTTTATTCTGACTGAATTACTTTCAAATTCTTAATATTATTAAATATAATGCACTTTTCTTCACTAAAATTTATAATTTTATCATTATTACAAAAGCGCTTAAATTTCCAACGTTTCTAATCGACTTTTATTTCCAACGTTGCATTTTGTAGGTTATGTATATTTAGCCTTTCTCAATCTAGAAAACGGTTGAAGCTAAAATTATTTAGAGCAAATATTTCGAAAGTTGTGTAAATAAGCATATAAAATTTGTTAACAAACTTAAAATCAAATAATTCGTTTGTAAGTTATTAATATTTTAACGAAACTCAACAAATGAAACTTAAGAATTTATTACAGAAAAGTTTCAAGGCTTGTTATTTTGTTCCTAATTGAAATATACCAGAAGTTTGTACGCTCCTTTAAAACTTAAATTTAAAAATAAAACCATTTGTTAACTAGTATGAATATTTTTTTAATTGAATTTTATTTCAAACGTAAAATTTTTAGGTTATGTACGTTTAATCGATTATTACTATTTAACGTTTATCTCTTGCTTAATTCCGCCTGTATATTTTAAATATTTTAAAAGCCCGTTTAAGTTTAATATAAAATTCGTCTACAGAATTAAAATTTGTCATTTATTTCTAATGTTATAAATAATTTAAAAAAAAAACCAAACATCTGAAACGAATTTTAAAATCGTAATTGTAATATGAATATTCAGATGCTTATAATTTTAATTCTGATTAAACTATTTTTAAATTATTAATATTATTAAATAACACATACTTTTCTTAATTAAAATTTAAATTTCATTAGTTATTACAAAAGCGCTTATATTTTTTTATCGACTTTTATTTCCAACGTTGCATTTTGTAGGTTATGTATATTTAGCCTTCCTCAATTAAAAACGGTTAAAGTTAAAGTAATGTAGAGCAAATATTTCAAAAGCTGTATAAATTAGCAAATAAAAATTGTATACTAATTTTAAATCTGTTAATTATTTCATAAGTTAATAATATTTTAAGAAAACGCAACAAACGAGACATAAGAATTTATTACGGAAAAGTTTCGAGTCTTCAAATTTTATTCCTAATTGAAATATACTAAAATTCTTATTTTTAATAGATTGCACGCTCGTTTAAAACTTAAATTTAAAAATATAACCATTAATAAACTAGTATGAATATTTTTTTATTTGAATTTAGTTTCAAACTTCATATTTTTAGGTTATGTAAGTTTAATCCATTATAACTATTTAATGTTTGTCTTGTGGTTAATTCCGCCTATATATTTAAAAAAGCGATTTAATTTTGATGTAAAATACGTTTATAGAATTAACATTTGTCATTTATTTCTAATGTCATAAATAATTTAAAAAAAAACAAAACATTGAAACGAATTTTAAAATCGTAATTTTTATGTGAATCTTCATATGCTTATAATTTTAGTTCTGATAAAACAATTTTTAAATTCGTAATATTATAAAATAACACATACTTTTCTCAATTAAAATTTATAATTTTAGCAATTATTACAAAAGCGCTTATTTATTTATCGACTTTTTTTCCAACGTTGCATTTTGTAGGTAATGTATATTTAACCTTCCTTAATCTAAAAACGGTTAAATTTAAAGTTATTTAAAGCAAATATTTCGAAATCTATGTATATTAGCATATAAAATTTGTTCACTAATTTGAAATTGAATAATTAGTTTATAAGTTATAAGTATTATAACAAAGCTCAATAAATGAATCATAAGAATTATGATGTGAAATTTGTCTATAGAATTAAAATTTGTCATTTGTTTCTATTGTTATAATTAATCTAAAGAGAAATAACAATTTAAAACGAATTTTAAAATCGTAATTTTTATGTGAATGTTCAGATGCTTATAATTTTTATTCTGATTGAACTATTTTTAAATACTTATTATTATTAAATAGCACATACTTTTCTTAATTGAAATTTATAATTTCAGAAATTATTACAAAAGCGCTTAAATTTTTATCGATTTTTATTTCCAACGTTGCATTTTGTAGGTTATGTATATTTAGCCTTTCTCAATCTAGAAAACGGTTGAAGTTAAAATTATGTATAGCAAATATTTCGAAAGTTGTGTAAATAAGTATATAAAATTTGTTAACAAACTTAAAATCAAATAAATATTTTAATAAAACTCATCAAATTGATCATAAGAATTTATTACGGAAAAGTTTTAAGTCTTGTAATTTTGTTCCTAATTGAAATATACCAAACTTCTTTATTTTAATAGTTTGTACGCTCCTTTAAAACTTAAATTTAAAAATGAAACCATTTGTTAACTAGTATTAATATTTTTTTAATTGAATTTTATTTGAAACTTAATATTTTTAGGTTATGTACGTTTAATAGCTTATAACTATCTAATGTCTAATTTCAAATTAATATTTTCTATATATTTTTAAAGGTGGTTAAATTCTGAAAAATAAATCGTTTATAAAATTTACATCTATCATTTATTTTTAGATTTATAGTTTCTTGAAGAAAACCAAACAATCGAAGCAAATTTTAAAATCGTAATTTTCATGCACGTCTTTAGAAGCTTGTAATTTTCATTCTGATTATACTATTTAAAAACTAATAAGATAATTTGTTAGAACATATTTATTTTAATAAACTTTAATAATTTTATCATTATTACAGAAGCGCTTATATTTTTTATCGATCTTTATTTTAAACCTTGCATTTTCTAGGTTATGTATGTTTAGCTTTTAGTAATTTGAAATCGACTACAGTTAAACTAATTTAGAGCAAATATTTCAAAATATAGTTAAATCAGTAAATTAAATTTGTATACTAATTAAAATTCTAGCATTTGGTTCATAAGTTATGATTTTTTAAACTAAAGTCAATAAACGATGCAAAAGTGAAAAGAGCATTTATTACGTCAATGTTTATAAGCTTGCAATTCTTTTCATAATGGAAATATACTAAAACGCTGTATTTTATTAGATTGCTTTACTTTTTTTACTTAATTATATAAATATAATAACTCTTAAAATAGTAACAATATTTTTTTATTGAACTTTATTACAAACTGATTTTTTTTAAGTTATGTGCGTTTAACCGCTTTTAACTATTTAATTTTTAATTTAGCATTAATTCTGGCTATAAACTTTGAAAGCTCGTTTAATTTTAATAAACAATCCGTTCACAATATTTAAATTTATCATTTATTTTTAAAGTTCTAGCTTCTTGAAGAAAACTAAGCAATCGAAGCCAATTTTAAAATCGTAATTTTTATGCAGATGTTTAGATGCTTATAATTTCCATTCTGATTATATTATTTAAAAACTAATAAGATATTTCGTTAGAACGTACTTATTTTAATAAACATTAATAATTTCATCATTATTACAGAAGCGCTTATATTTTTTTAACGATTATTATTTTAAACGTTGCATTTTTAGGTTATGTATGTTTAGCCCTTGAAATATAGTTAAACTAGCGACTAAAATTTGTACTTTAATTTAAAATCTAGTATTTGGTTCATAAGTTATGATTTTTTAAACCAAAGCCAACAAATGAAGCAAAAATGAAAAGAGCTTTTTTTTACGTAAAAGTTTCTAAGCTTGTAATTCTTTTCATAATCGAAATATACTAAAACTCTATATTTTATTGGATTGCTTTGCTTCTTTTTTTACGTAATTATATAAATATATTCATTCTTAAATTAGTACTAATGTTTTTTTTTTTAATTTTATTTCAAACTGATTTTTTAGGTTATGTGCGTTTAACCGCTTCTAACTATTTAATATTTAATTGTGCATTAATTCCGTCTACATATTTTGAAATCTGGTTTAATTTTAATATACAATTCGTTTATAAAATTTTAATTTATGATTTATTTTTAAAGTTATAGCTTTTTGAAGAAAACTAAACAATCGAAGGGAATTTTAAAATCGTAATTTTCATGCATGTGTTTAGATGCTTATAATTTTAATTCTGATAATATTATTTTAAAAACTAATAAGACAATTCGTTAGAGCATACTTATCTTAATAATTTTTTTATAATTTCATCATTATTTCAGAAGCACTTATATTCTTTTATCGATCTTTATTTTAAACGTTGCATTTTTTAGGTTATGTATGTTTAGCCTTTAATAATTTGGAAACAGCCAAGGTTAAACTAATTTTGATTATATATTTTGAAATATAGTTAAATTATCGTATAAAATTTGTATACTAATTTAAATTCTAGCGTTTGGTTCATAAGCTATGAATTTTTAAACCAAAGTCAACAAATGGAGATAAAATGAAAAGAGCATTTATTACGTAAAAGTTTCTAAGCTTGTAATTCTTTTCATAATGGAAATATATTAAAATGCTACACTTTATTAGAATTCATGGCTTCTTTTTAAGTTAATTATGCAAATATATTCAATCTTAAAGTAGTAATAATAATTTTTTATTGAATTTTATTTCAAATTGATTTTTTAAGGTTATGTGCCTTTAACCGCTTGTAACTACTTAATTTTTAATTTTGCATTAATTCTGCCTATATATATTGAAAACTTATTTAATTTTGATGAATAATTCGTTTATAAAATTTAAATTTATCAATTATTTCCAGAGTTACAGCTTCTTGAAGAAAACTAAAGAATCGAAGCGAATTTTAAAATCGTAACTTTTATGCACGTGTTTAGATGCTTATAATTTTCATTCTAATTATATTATTTAAAAGCGAATAAGATAATTCATTAGAACATATTTATTTTAATAAACTTTGATGATTTTATCATTATTACAGAAGCTCTTATATTTTTTATCGATTTTAATTTCAAACGCTGCATTTTTTAAGTTATGTATATTTGGTTGTTTTTTAATGCGAAAACGATTAAACTTAAACTGATTTAGAGCAAATGATTTAAAAGACGGTTAAATTAGCGTATATAATTTGTACACTAATTGAAAATTTAACGTTTAGTTCGTAAGTTGTGATTTTTTTTAAGGAGACTCGACAGACGAAGGAAAAGTGAAAAGCGTATTAATTACGGAAAAGTTTTTAAGCTTGTAACTCCTTTATTAATTAAAGTATATTAATATGCTTTATTTCGCTGGAAAGTACGTTTTTTTATATACTTATATTATGAATAATAATGTATTTTTTTTAATTAGAGACAATATATTTATCGGCTTTTATTTCTAGATGAATATTTTTTAATTACCAAAAGTTTATAAGCTTGTATTTCATTTCTTGTTTATAATTAATTAAAAATATATATACTTCAATTAATTATACATTTTTTTCCTATAATTTTTCTAATGGTGTTAATATTTTTAATCGAATTTTATTTTAAACGTAACATTTTCAAGTTATATAAACTTGATTACTCTTCACATGTAAATAATTGAATTAATGAGATGGATACATGTTGAAACTCTATAACACAACATAAAGAGGGTTTCACAGTTGTTGTTGAAGACTGCAACATGTTTCCCCAAACAGTGGCTTCATCAGGCAGATGAATATTGATGTTGCAGTGTTCAACAATAAAAGTGAAACCCTCTCAACTGAGTTGTTTTATTTTTTTAATGTTCACTAATAAATAGAAAATACCAAGTTAATTAAATGTATTGCCATTAAAATATATTTCAATAAAGATTTAGAATAATATTTAGTTTACTTTACCAGTCTTTAGATATTTAAGTAGTTAAGGTATTTCGTAGCGAATTACTCTCGTGGAATTTCAGTTTGTACTTTTGCAAAAGGTCTAAAACTATGCCTTAGAAACTGTATTGTGGGTAATTAACAGGCGCACGTATACATCTTCCGAGTGTTTCGGACCGAAAGACGCCCATTTAACTTTTCGCCGAAAGTTTTATAAAAGAAAATTTCCGCCCTTTTCGCGAGAGGATATAGAATTATTCGTTCGCTCGGCTAGTTCCATTGAAAATTTTAAAGCCAAGGGAAATGGAACTCGTCCCAGTTTTTCGTATCAAATTTATACTCGAACAGTATCTGTATTTTATATAAGAAAAAGTTTTAGCTATAAAGGAAACTAATTGATAATGTTGTGTCCTCTGTTTATATCATGAACAACATTATCAATTAGTTTCCTAATTACACCAAATCCTTTAATTACTTGTAAGAGATACTAAATGCATTAATTTGATTGTAGAATTATTTCACCACCGCAGGAGGATCCACTGCGGTATTTAACAATTACAGAACGTAATTGCTGAAACGCTGAGAACTAAAGCTCCGCACCGAGCGCTCGATTACCGCAGGGTAGAAAAAAAGTCTCAAAAATATATAAAACTTGAAAAACTTGAAAACTCACCATCAATATCCGTCGACGTTAAGTTTAGCACCTCGTAGCACTCGATCGCTTTTTGCTCCACTATCGCCTTTATATCGTCCGTCATTATCACATTTACCCGCGCACAGCGGAGGGTTAGAAAAAAAGCGTTTATGACGAGACCACGGCACACTTAGCGTTCGTTCAATTAGTGAAAAGTTGGCAAGCCCGTGCTTTGATCGGGGCGGTGCAGGTGGTAATTAACCCCGGCGAAGTCCCGTCATGTGTAAGGGTGCTTAACTTAACGATCCACTACACCGTTAGATGCACCTAGCGTTTTTTTTCCTCTCTCTTGTGGGTTTAAAATTAAGATTTCATCAGTTATCGATGATCAGATGGCCTGAAACAAAAAAAAAAGACTTAAATTAATTATATATTTTTTTTAAATACGTACACTTATTATCATAACACTGAGGGTTTTTAAAATTTTTAAGATAATTAAAACACTTTAACTTTTGTTTTACCACAAAAAATATTTATTGCTGTGACTATAGTTTCGAACATTCACTGTTCATTATCAAACATAAACATAAAGAATCTACAATCCAGACTTCAGAGTCCATAATTCAGATTTCATATTCTAGATTTCTGATTCCAAATTACAGAATTCAGATTGCTGATTACACATTTCATATTTCAAATTCCAGGATCCAGATCCTAGATTCTATATCCCAGAAAACAAAATTTTAATATTTGCTATAATGCTTAATAGAGTTTGTAGAAAAATCTTCAACTGGACAAAGACTTAGATTTCAAATTACAGATTTACAAACGTTGAATCATTTTTCTTTAAATTTAATGATCATTGATGTTTGAATTTCACATTTACTACCTGATTGTCCAATATACACATTTAGTTTACCTTGTCCAGATGGTAAAAATTATGAATCCAGAATTCAAATAGCAGAATTTGGAATCCAGATTCTAGATTTTAGATTCAACAATGCATTTTCCAGATTTCAGATTTTATATTTCAGATTCCAGAATGCAGACTACAAATTCCACAATCTAGAATTTAGATTCCGGAATCTACAATCTAGAATCGAGATATCAGAATTTAAAATCCACATTCCAGAATGCAAAATCTACAATCCTGAATTCAGAATACGGATTTCAAATTACAAAATCTAGCATCCAAACTTGTCAGAATCTAAAATTTAGATTTCAGATTATAGATTTCTGATTCCAGATATCAAATTCCAGATTTCATATTTTTATATGATTTTAAATTCTACATTCCAGATCCCAGAATGCAGATTCCAAATTTCAGATTTTATATTTTAAATTCCAGATTCCCTATTTTATAGATTCCAGAATTCAGATTGGATAACCGGAATTCAGAATCCCAGAATCTTAAATTCAAATTCCACAATCTTTAATCCAGAATACAAATTTCAGAATTTAAAATCTAGATTCTATAATCTAAAATTCAGAGTATAGAATCCAGAATTCATAATCCTGAATCCTCAATCATTTCTTGACCTTTGTACCACATGATTACCATTGCAAATTAAGAAATAATAATAAAATTTACAATCCGAAATTCAGAATCTATAATCCATATTTCAAATTACAGAATCTACAATCCAGACTTCAGAGACCATAATTCAGATTTCAGATTCTAGATTTCTGATTCCAAATTACAGAATTCAGATTGCTGATTTCGCATTTCATATTTCAAATTCCAGATTCCAGATCATAGATTCTATATCACAGATTACAAAATTGTAATATTTGCTATAATGCTTAATAGAGTTTGTAGAAAAATCTTAAGCTGGATAAAGACTTAGATTTCAGATTACAGAATTTAGACTCTAGAAGCGTGTCTTGAGAATCTAGATTTAAGAGCTAAGATTTCATATTTTAAATTCCACATTCCAGATTACAGATTTCAGAATCTAGAATCCTAAATTCTGAATCCAGAATTTAAATTGCCATTCGTCTCTCTTTCTATCTCTCTCTCTCTTTCTCTATCTCACAAATAATTACTTTAAACCAGTTAAACATTTAAAATATCCCTTGAAACAATTTAATATTTTACGAAATAAGACAAAAACAATTGAAATCTGTAATAAAAGAGATATAAATTAAAAACCGCTTACTTCAAACCAGTTAAAATTTTATGAAGAATAACAAATGCAAATTTTTTAAAACAGTTAGATAATTTTCTAAATAATTCATTAAAAATAATTTAAAACTGTAAAAAGAATATTTGATATTTCACCAATTCAATTAAAATTAACACAAACAAAAAAAAACTTTAAAAAACCATTCAAATCTAATTAATAACTTATAAATGTTTTCATAATAGTATGTATTTGAAATTTTATTTAAGAAGAGAAACAAAGCAAACAAAAATTAAATAAATAAAGAAATATTTTACAATTGACCTGAAACAATTAAAACATCACAAAAAAGTTAATTGCAAAAAATATTTACCTTAAAGCAGTTGAATTTTTATGAGAAAGAAACAAATAAAAATAATTAAAAACAGTAGAAAATTTCCTACAATAACTTAATTTTTCCAAAAAATCTGTAGTAAATTAATTAGTTTCTAATTTTATGAAAATAAACGTTAGAAAATTTATTTTGAATTAGGTAAAATTTTAAGAAAAACAATTGAAAATTATAACAATTTAAAGAAAACATATTTAAAAATGTATTCAAAACAATTAAAATACAAATTACACAAACAATTTAAAAAAATATTTAAAAAAATTGAATATTTTTTTAAATTGTTTAATTATAATTTTTAATTGTTTTTCCTTTTAAAAAAATTAAATTGATTCAAGTAAATTTTCGAATTTATTTCTTTCTAATTAACAACTATTTATTAGACTTCAATTGTATTTTCTTTTTATAACATTTTCACTGTTTCCAATTTCTTCCCTGTAATTTCATTTATTTCAATTGTATTTTTAAATGTTAGCTTAGAAAGTTTATAACTGTGAAATTTGTATTGTATTTGTTTCCTCGAGTTTTTTTTTCTAATTTGAGTTAAAAAAAAATATAAATTTAGAATTGTTTTAATTTTCACTTGTCTTCTCAGCTTTTTTTCCTAAAATATCAATTTATTGAAGTAAATTTTCAAATGACAAATGACAAACGACAAACAACAAATAACAAATGATAGGTTCAATAAATATACAGGGTGTCCCGTTAATATGGGAAATATTAATATGGAAAAAATTTATTTCTTTTGTTTATAACAATTGAACCCTTTAATCGATTTGATTGAAATTTATTATTAATAACTATGATAATATAATACATTATTTTAGTTGTTACGGTCATTGGTGATTGACAGGAAGTATAGAAAACAGAAGTACCACCACTTAAAACTAATATATTTTTTTATTGGTACATCCAATAAAAACTATAAAAATACTACTTGAAAGACAATTTGATTTAAAAACTCTTTTCTCTCTTATTAAAATTTGATATCTTGTACGGTTTTTGCATAAAAAAATAAAATTGTTATAAACAAAAAAAATATTTTTTTTTTGAAAATTTGTAGAAAAATTCCGACTTAACCGTAAACTTTTGGATATAGATAAGTTGTGTTAAATCATCATATTTTAACCTCAGGAATCTATGGTCCAGCAATTTCTCCATATTAATGGGATATCATATAGTATAAAGTCTATCCCGTCTATTGCACGTTTTTTAGTAGAGAATAAAAAATCCCCTTTATACGTTTTCCATCACCAATAAAAATTTTAAAAATGCATTGGCAAATGACAAATATCAAATGATAAACGACAAACGAAAGATGACAAGTGCCAAATTACAAACGACAAATGAAAAATGACAAATAGCAAACAACAATTAACAAATGACAAAAGACAAATGACACTGAACACTTGACACATTGACACATAACAGAACAAATATGACCCATCACTTATGACACGTGACACATAACACATAACATACATGACAGAAGAAAAATGACACATGACAAATGACAAATGACAAACGATAAACAACAAATAACAAATGGCACTTGACCCTTGCTACGATCAAAATCAAGTCTTGGAACAGGACGGATCATAACCTCAAAACTAACCAACGGAACAAGAATTGGCGAAGACATAATGGAGGAATAAATTAAGGGAGGCCAGGGCACGAATCGGAGCTGAAGGGTCATTAAATTGAATTGAATTGATTTGACATATAACAGATGACCCATGATATATGAAATATCAAGCCACATATGTCATTCGGCACATGACACATCACACCCTGCATATGACACTTGACACATGACACATGACAATTGACAAAGAATAAATAAAAATTAATTGATCATTAATGTAAAATGTCAAATGAAATGTGCAAAAAATATTATAAAGGTTTCTCCCATCCGTTATGGGATTCTAATAGAGAATATAAAATCCCCTTCCACTACAAAAATAAATTTATACGTTTTTCATTCATTAATTTATAAAAATTACCGATGAAAAAATTTAAAGATACATTGGCAAATGGCAAATATCAAATGATAAATGACAAACGAAAAATAAAAATTGACAATTGTCAGTGACAACTGAAGAATAATAAATGACAATTGACAATTGACAAATGACAGATGGCAAATGACAATTAAGAAATGGCTAATTATAAATGACAAATGACGAATAACAAATGACAAATGATAAGTAAAAAACGACAAGCGACAAATGACAAAAGACAACTGAAAATGAAAACTTGACACATGACAGAAAATAGATGATCCATGACAATTTACACATGACACATGACACAGAAACCTCATTCATGACATTTGACATATTACACATCACACCTCACACATGATACGTGACACATGACAAATGACATGCTACGAATAACAAGAAAATTATAGATTATTTTATTACATATTTAAATTGTCCCTTTTTGAAAATTTTAATTAAAAAATAATTTTAATTACTTACTTTGGTTCTCGTTTATCACGTGTTGAAACATTTTTAATATTATCTAGGATAATGATATAACAAACGAAACTAGTCGAAACAAGTTGTGAAAAATTGTGAAACCAACCAAGTGCCTCATTGTAAACAACCCCTAATAAGTCACTTTAAATGATTTTATTTAGAAAATTTTAAACTGTTTCTAAAGATTTTCATTTGTTCTTTCCTTTCAAAGAAAACTGTTTTTTACAATTTAATCTTTTTAATATAATTAAATTTTTATAAGTAAATCTTCACATTATTTTCTATTTTTTTCAGTGTTTTTTTTTAATTTTACTTGATTAAAAATTTATTATTTAATTATTTTTTGTAATGAACAACTGTGTTGTTATAGATTTCGATTGTTTATTTCTTCAGTTTGTTTTTTGTATTATTACAAATGTTAATTTTTCAAAAATTTACAATTGTTTTCAAGTTTTTCAACAACTATTTTGAAGAAATTTCTTTAAGCTGTTTTTTATACTTTAAATTTAATTGTTTGTTTTCTCTTAATTTACAACTGCTTAATAATAATTTAGTGTTTCTTACTTAGTTTTTTTTTAAATTTTAATAATGACGATTTGGTGTTTAATTTGTTCACAAATTATTGGGCCAAGAGTTGCTTCTTTAGAATGTACTCGCTGTAAAAAGTGGCATCATGCGTCCTGTTTAACCTTTACACAAGACCGCATAATTTTTTTACTAGAGGAAGCGAAAAAAGAGGGCGGAGTGGATTTCATTTGCGTTAATTGCAATTCGTGTAACGATAAATACCCAACTGGTGTTAATAATGTCAATTTAGAGGACATAGCAGAAAAAAACCATTCATTCTGTCTTAATAAGACAATTATTGCAATTCAAAGATAAATTGCTAAAATCCATGCAGGATCAAATTATCGATCTTACGATAAAATATTATTTTAAGAAAATAGTAATAAGGTTCTCAAGTCTGAAATTGACCAATTGAAAACATCCAGGAACGTAAGTGAAATTGATATTATCGATGAAATTGAGGGTCGAAATGAAAGAGCGCACAATGTTATAGTTTTTAATTTACCGGAATCTACTGGCAACAATGCCTCTGTGAGAATTGAAGAAGACAAAAAAAAAGTCGTAGAAATTATTTCTTCCATTGGTCTCAATATTCAACCTTTAAAAAACAAAAATGATGCACTGAATGTACTTAAAGTACAGAAGTCGAATTTATCACCAGACATTAAGATATGAGGTGATATGGCACCGAAGAATTAACCGCCAGGATCCACAATGGAGACAACGATATAACTATTCGATTCATCAATAGAAAACCTAATATTGTAAAAATGAAACCTAAACCTATTGAAGCAAAAAACTAACGAAATAATCTTTTTACTTTCATAATGTCGGCGGTATGAAAACAAAACTTTCTAAATTTTCTAATAATGTTTCGCTAAGTTCGTATAATGGATTAATTTTGTTGGAAACATTGTTCTCATCTGATATACAAAGTAGCGAATTAAAACTCAACAATTTCGATGTTTTTAGAATGGATAGGTCAAATTTAAATAGTGACAAGTGTACGGGAGAAGGAGTGCTTATTGGAATAAAAAAAGGTTTTTGTGCTCGTCGCGTATTGGTTCCTCAAGTTAACGTGGAGCATGTCTTTATCTCCTTCAAAAGAAGCCAGTAATTGTATGTGATAGGAGCCGCATATTAACCCCCTCTTGTTTCCATCGAGAAATTTGAATCTGTCGATTTTGTTGCAGAGAATTATCAATATGATTTTTAAAGGTTTGCGGAGACTACAATCTTTCCTCGGATACATGGAGCAATAATTCTCTTGGAGTGAATATTCCAAACATGCGTACAAATAAAGCTGAGTGCATAGTAAAGTCATTTAGCTATTATAACTTATCTCAACTAAATGATATACCTAATCCTAATGGAGTATTTCTTGATCTGGTGTTTGGGTCTGCAGGTAATATTAATGTTAAATCGACCAATGATCTTCTGTGTGAAAATTCGCACCATCATATTGCCTAAGGCTATGATATGATCTGTGAGGAGCATCATGATACTATTGTTGAGGATGTAGAACGTTTAGATTTTAAGAAAGCGAATTATTTTGAAATTAACAATTTTTTTGCTTTGTGTTTCGTGGGATGATTTATTTCGTAGTTGTTCTGATATATCATAAATGAAGCTGTAAATAGTTTCTATAACATTTTGGATATTAATTTATATGTTCCATTAAAGTCGCATTATAACAACATGTATCCTAAATGGTTTACTAAAAAACTAATAGATTAAAGAAATCAGTGCACTGTAAATACAAAAAAACTAATACTTACGACGATTATCTTAAATTTCAAAATTTGCGGAGTCAGTGCAAAAATTTAAGTACTTATTTGTTTAAAATAAACATTTTGGGATTTTGTTGATGAATCCAAAAATATTAATGAGTTAGTATGTATTTGAATAATTATCAAAGTAACAATAGTCAGGATACCGTAAATCTCTTTGCGAAATCATTTTCGGCGGCTTTTAGTATCAACAGTGCTAACAGTGTTAGTAGGGCTTCTTTCCACAATATCACAAATGGTGATGTGGCCATCATAGTACTTTCCCTATATTTTATTCGAAAACTATTAGGTTTACGGAAAAAGTGATTCTTACTAATTTGATTACTTTTCAATTGTCTACATTTGTTTATTATATAAATTTCATGTAACTCCAATAGTTTATTGACAATTGGCAAAAAATGTCAAAATTTTCAGTTTTCATTTTTTTCCGTGAAAGTGAATAATTTTATGAAATTTGTTTAAATAAAACTTGTTCAGTTTCTTATTCTCTTCAACTTTTGTTTGAAGAGTTTTGTAATATTTTTCATTTTTAAAAAAATATTCGAAAAAAACTAAAAAAGGCCTCTAGTAAACATCCACTTCTGATTTTTGAATGTTCACCAAAAGCTTTTCAGTTCCAGTTTTTAACGATAAAACCTTAAATGAGAAATTTTATCTCAATGGGATGATTCGTTTTTAAGATACAGCGCCCACAGACATTTTCACGCATGAAAACAATACTTCTCACGAAAACAATACTCCCCCTATATACTACGTGTATAGGGAAAGTAATAAATCAAATGGTGATGTGGCCATCATAGTACTTTCCCTATATTTTTCTCGAAAACTATGAGGTTTACGTAAAATTGTTATTCTTAATAATTTTTACACTTTTGAATTCTCTACAATTATTTGTTATATAAATTTTATGTAACTCCAATAGGTTATTAGCAGTTGGCAAAAAATGTCATTTTTAATTTTTATTTTTTTCTCTCAAAGTTAAGAATTTTATGAAAAACATGTTCAAACAAAACTTGTTCAGTTTTTCAGTCCCTTTCACTTTTGTTTGAACCATTTTTTTAAATTTTTCATATTTAGAAAAATATCACGAAAAAACAAAAAAACGCCTCGAGTAAACATGCACTTCCGGTTTATGAATGTTTACCAAAAGCTTTTCAGTTCCAGTTTTTAACGATAAAACCTTAAGTTTAAAATTTCATCTCAATCTGATCATTCGTTTTTGAGATACAGCGCCCACAGACATTTTCTCGCACGAAAACAATACTTCCCCTATATATACTATATAGGGAAAGTAAGAAATGTATTAATCCTTGCTATAGGTGTACTGTAAACGCTAAATTGGTGTTTGATGCAATTAGTAAACTTAAACCATCCGTTTCGTGTGGCCCCGATAATATTCCTAATTGGTTTTTGAAAAATTGTGTTTGCACTCTCACTCCTCCTGTAACCTTACTATTTCAAAGAAGTATTTCAGAACAAGCTGTTCCAGAATCCTGGAAAGTTAGTTATATAACTCCTAACTATAAAACTGAATGCAGAAATGATATTGAGAACTATAGAGGGGTGTGCTTGCAATTATCAATTCCTAAATTATTAGACTTCATCTTGTCACAGCAACTAGGTTGGTTAATTAGACGTATAATTACGAGTAAAAAGCATGGCCTTTTGAGAGGACGTTCTACAAAAACTAATTTAATAAGTTATGAGGGATTTCGGTTGAAGGCATTTGAAAATAAATACCAAGTAGATACCATTTACACAGATGTTTCAAAGGCCTTCGACAGAGTTCCTCATGGTATTTTATTCAATAAATTAATGGACCTAGGATTTAATTAATGGGTTGTAAATTGGATCAAAACGCGTTAAGATACATAGCCATGAGTCCAACATAATTATTGTCACCTGTGGTGTGCCTCAAGGGTCTCATGACATTATTTGTTTATTCGATATCAAAGAATTGTTACAAAAAGAAAATGAAGAATAACAAAGTCGAAAGATAAGAATCTTTATTTATTTAAGCAAGAAAAAATTGGGCATAGTAGTTTTTATAGATTGAAGGGTGGGTTAGAGAATATTTTTATTTATAACTGTACTATTTCATTTTATCATAATGATGTTTGCGAACGTCACTATGTAGCAATTTATATAGAACGTTAAACTAAAACACTTTTAGTGGTAAAACAAGTGTTTTAGGTTTTATAGTTTCCCATGATTTCGTACAAAAAACATAAACAAATAGTATGTCTGTTAGTCTTATTATATGTCATCTAGTAACTCTCAGATGTTATTTGTCATCCAATATCTGTCTGGAATAAGTATAAATATAAAAATTACTCAATAAGCTTTAGGAAAAAATGGTAAACAATAATTACCGACGCTTTATTAGAAGCAAATATTCAGCAAAAAACTTATAATATTTGCTAGTCGAGTAAATTCCCCTCCATCTGATCGCGTGGGAGTAATCTACATATAAACGTAAGCAAACACGTTCAACATTTACGATACACAAACCTTTTAAAATTACAAAAAAAAAAACGGCTAATACAGTAACGGTCACAATTTAATTTCACGCGAAACTTTTCATGCTTAAGCATTTCCATTTTTCCATTTTTATTTTTTTGCGTTATCCTCATGCAAATGTAAATTTCTGGATTATTCCCCGATTCCATTCTTTGCGCTTACACAATCACGTAGCGTTATTAAACCGCGCCTTTTCAGCCCCTACCCCCCAGCCCCCGTCTGAATCCAATCGCTACGTGTTCAGAACAAATTTCCGCGTGTTTTTAATTTAAAATTATTTAAAGGTTATAATTTTAAAAATAACCGCGAGGGGTAACAATAGAGGACATTTCATCGCCAACAATAGGCACATCGGATCGATTTTCCGTCTTCGCCTTAACCTTCCAGTTATTTATAAGCGGAGCTAGATAAATACGTTTCGTTAAAGAATTAATCCGCATTAGTGCTAGCCTTTAAATGGATGTGATGATAAACATCCATTTAACTAATAGAATTACATTTAATTATTAGTAATGTGGAAATTTGATTATAATTGTGAAAATTAATAATGAGATAAATCAAATCTCTATGAGCGTTTCTGCACTTATGTTTTACAGTTGGCATATTGATTATAATTGTGTATTGAGAATAACTATCATACTTCATAGTGGATATATTGTCGTTATTTGACTATGATGGAAACCAACAGTAATTGCAATGAATAAACATTATTCACTATCACCAGCAAACTCAGTAGAGGTTCCATAACTTATTAAATAAAATACGAGCTTTATTTTGTCACAAATTTTATTAATATTTGATGGTAGAGGCGTTTACTTCGTGGTACATCTTGAATGATTAAAATTTATAGTTTGATAATGACTCACTTATAGTCGAAATTATAGTCACTGTAATTTTTAAAAATAAAGTGGTAAAACAAAGTTATTTTAGGACGATAAATAAAATTCACTTTGTTGTTATCACAAAGTAATGGCTTCAAGCATCAACTACAAAGTTATCTTGTCTCAATTACAAATTTTATTAATTGCAAATATACATTTCGGTCACAATGTAAGTATTTTTTTGGTTGACATTATCCATCTTTTGGGAGGGATAAATATAGAACAGAAATGTTATTAATTACAACCGTTTATTTGTTTTATTTTAATCAAAATCTACATGACCTACAATTTACTCAATTAAGTCAAGTTATTACTATTTGCACATATCTTCCGTACTTATGTAACCAGACGTGCCTCGTGGGAATGTACCTTCCTTTGTTACTGTTGCAATTTTGATTGTCTCGGTGCACTCTCGCGAGATTACTTGTTTACCCCAACTCGAAGACAACCCCGAGTTCGTTTTCCCCTAGACGGCGGTCTATTATTGACACTCCACTTTATTTAGAACGATAGGTGCTCTTGACCAAAATTAGGCGTCTGGTTTACAAACATTAAGCATTGATTTCGTCAAGTTTGCTTAGTTAAACGGCGCGAGCGTTGAATGTTTAATGTTGCCGATTGGACGTGGAGCAGGGTGCGAATGTAAATACCGCATGTTACCACGTTATAATAACACTCGTGCAATTAGGACAATATACAGTGATTTATATGCAGGCTGTACGTTCGGTATTATTGTGGTGAAAATATTAATGCTGTATACAATACTCATATATAGAATTTTAATTAATATATTTTATAACATCTCAGTGCTATAGAAATTGCAACAACAAGAAGGTGTTGGATTTTTTTTATTATTAAACTTAGTACACACGTTTGACTATTAAAATATAGCAATTGATTAAAATTTAAAAAAAAAGAACGAAAATTAACATAATTGTTTTATTAACAATGAGTTATCTAAAACAATGTAAAAATATTGTATTTTTTTATATCTAATTCACCATCGAAAATTTTATCTGAAAACCAAGTTTCCAATATAACAATCACATCATAATTACACATCGATACGTTTACAGAAAATTCATGTAGTTTACTTGAGAAACCCCCTGCGCTGTGGAAATATACACTAATATTTTTCCTATTCAGTTTTTTTATAGGTGAAACGCGAGCTTTCTTTATCACTGCTGATCCACGCAAATATTAAATGGTTAAATCAGTCTCTCCTTCATCAGTCCGCCTCTTTAGTGTCTCACGAAGTTCTTTTATATAACTAATTTGGTATGATGTCTGATCTGCATTCATGTGAATGTTATTTGGGAGATTTTTTCGACACTCTAAAACCTTTACAGCTGAATTTTTGTCGTCAAAGAAAACTTTCAATGGGCGAGGTTTACTAGTTTTCTTTCCAATGCGAATTGTCTTCCATGGTGCAATATTTAGGTCCATCCCCTGAAGAAGGGACTCTATTTCTTTTAGAAAATTAGATTTACGTAATTCTATGTCCGAATTATTTGATTCAGGAACTTGATAAAACATGACATTATTTGAGCGCAATTGTGTCTTGAATTTCCATAATAATATCTTCTTTGTCATTCTTTTGTTGCTTCAGCAAATTGATCTCATTATTAAGATCCTCATTGACTTTTTCAAGTTTTGCCATTCGCTGATTTAATTTTTTAACTTCGGTGGTAATAAATTTTAAAATATCTGATCTAATTTGTTGCACTTGGCGTGAAAGCAGAGTCCATAGTCATTAACAATTGCTTGTGAATCCAGATTTTGTTTGGGGATGCATGATGGCTGTATTGAAGTATGTTCTTTAATAATAAATTAAACTTGTTGAATTTAGAATTTTCAATTCTTCTTCAATATGATTTCATTAGAAAGAGGTTAAAGTATGTCTCAGAAAGGTTCTTATAAAAAATAATATTACTCTAACCCTGTTCTTTCTCACATTGACCTTCTTCTCGTTTTTTAATTGGTACAGCTCTATGAAACGACAAACATCATTACCTTTGTCTTCTTTATAGCGTCTTCAATTGCATCCCATGTTTCTTATTATTTGAGAAAATCTCTCTCACTGTTCTCTTATATAATTTTTGCTTATCATCTATTTTTGTAACAGTTAGAATATTTCCCTTGTGCTATTTAAATTTCGCTGTAAGTCTTTCTGTAGTATATTTTTCTTGACATTTTCCACAACAAATCTTGATCAATGAAATTGTCGTAACTTATTTTGAAATACCTTGATAATATCATCTTATCAGAAGCAATTGCAATTGTGGTCTTAATCTCCGTGTATTTGCCATCATTGATGTTAGCAAAAAATATACTCAGAAATGAGAAGATAATAATAATAATAATAATAATAATAATAATAATTTATTGGTGTTTAGACTGATTACAGTTTACACAGGTCCAATATAGAGATACAAAAAAATCAATTGTACGCACTCAATTTCTAACTTAATTAATTGAGACAACAAACAGTACAGAATAAGATAATACAATTAACACTGAGTGAACAATGACATAAAACATTATTTTAAAAGTACAAATAATCAAACATTATAAAGACTAATTAAAATAGTAAATCGAGTGGCGACATTACAACGAATTAAAAATATATTAAAAACCATTTTAAAATTACAATAATTTAAGAAATTAAAATATAAATGAAATAATTTAAACTGTAATAATGATATAGACATCACAACAAATTAAAATTAAAAGATAAAAACTCATCAAAGGTACAACGAATTAAAAATATATTAAAAACCATTTTAAAATTACAATAATTTAAGAAATTAAAATATAAATGAAATAATTTAAACTGTAATAATGATATAGACATCACAACAAATTAAAATTAAAAGATAAAAACTCATCAAAGGTATAAAAGGCATTTTTTAGTAGAATTAATTTAATTTTTGTTTTGAAATGTTTCTTCGATAGTTTACGTAAATCATGTGGCAGGGCATTGTAGAATAATATTGCATAATACTTGATGCCTGTTTGAGATCTACTAAGTCTGATGTTTTGTGGGCAGACATTTTCTTTATATCTCGTGTTATGGTCATGTGTAACGCTATGTTTTAGATAGAGATCAGGGTTTTCTTTGATATACATCAAGCACTCGAGAATATACAAACAAGGAAGCGTTAGTATTCCAAGTTCGACAAACTTAGCTTTACAGTCGTCGCGGAAACCTATCCCAGATATAATTCTGACGGCTCTTCTTTGTAGATTAAATAGGCGATGCCTTGTGCTAGAATGTCCCCATATGATAATTCCATATTGTATATATGTTTGAAAAAATGAAAAATAAGCTGACCGTACCATAGCAGTTGGAAGATTATCGTAAAGGTTTCTCAATAAGTATAATGTTTTATTTAGTTTCTTTGCTATCTCATCACCATGTCCATCCCATAGTAGTGCATGATCAATGACTACACCCAGAAATTTTACGTCAGGCAAGTCTCTAACGTCCGAGCATTTATTTAATGTAAATATTTTTGTGACAGTCTTTTCCTCATTAAGACATAATTTGTTAATTGTAAACCAATTCGCTGCCTCGGACATCGCCATATCACTATTTGCTTTGGCTTCTTCCACATTTTTCTGAGACACAACTAATGTTGTGTCATCAGCAAACTGGACCACATTAGCATCGGTTATGAAGTTTGGAAAATCATTAATAAAAATAATAAATAATAAAGGCCCTAATGTGGACCCTTGAGGTACCCCATGTTCCACATGCAAACTTTCTGAAAATGTATTATTATAATAAACAATTTGTTTTCTATTTTCCAAATAAGAAGTAATCAATTTACAACTGTTATCATCGAAATTATACTTCTTTAACTTATCAATTAAATTAATATGCGTGACACAGTCAAAGGCCTTTGTTAGATCAATGAATGTAGCGATTGCAATTTCGCCTTTTTCAAAACTTCCAATAAGTTTATCAACTAGATCAAGAATAGCATTTACCGTGGACATTCCTTTTCTAAATCCATATTGATGTTCATTAATTAGTTTGTGCGTATCAAAGAAAGTGACGATTTGATCAAATAATATTTTTTCGATTATTTTAGAACAAATGGGAAGTAGGGCTATCGGTCTGTGATTATTACAATCATTTAAATCACCTTTCTTATGGATAGGTAGAATTTTAGCTATTTTTAAAATATCCGGAAAAACATTGGTTGAAATAATAAGATTAATAAGTTTAGTAAGGGGGACAATTATAACGTCTAATACATATTTAACCACATTCATTGATAAGCCATATATATCTGTACTATTTCTAGGTTTAAAACTATTAACTGCATCACGCACAGCAACACATGACACATTTACGAAGGAGAATTTAGGGATATTGCAATTAACGTTAATAATATTATTATAAGTTGGATCAATAACACAGTTATTTATTGTGTGAATAATTGAATTTGCAACATTACTAAAGTAAATATTGAACTCCATAGCCGATATGTCACTTACTTTACTTTCAGCTGCTATATTTCTTTTGTTATTTATAAGTTTCCACATTGCCTTATTAGGGTTATTAGAGGAACGAACATAATTTTCATTTGCACACATCTTAGATTGCTTTATGGCAATTTTATATTTCTTTTTGATCTCCTTTCTAAGAACTAAAAGGTCAGGATTATTGAATAATCTGCAAGATTCATCCACGAGTTGTAGAGTTTTCCTCATATTATCTAATTCGGGTGTAAACCACTGGACGGTATTGTTTTTTCTTGAATTTAGTATACTTTTAAATGGAAAAGCGTTTTTAAAATGACTTAATATTATATCATTAAACTTTTCCCATGCTTTGTTGACGCTCAGACAGACATCAAGATCCCACAGTTCGCATTGTAATAAATTATAAAATTTACATTTACCGACCATAGTGATAGGTCTCATAACACGTTTTTCTATTTTTGGACTATTGGCTATTGAATTAATACTGCAACTGATGCCATCATGATCGGAAAAATAAATATTCACTGGTTTAATTTGACATAAAGAAATACTGAAATTAATGAAAACATTATCTATACAGGCATTTATTCTAGTAGGAAAATCAACTACATGGAACAAACCATAACTATTCAGTAAATCACATAAATAAGTAAGATTTGCATTTTTTGATAAAAAATTTACATTAAAATCACCCGCTATCACTACATTATTTTCAAACACATTTATTTGATTTAAAGATAAGTAGAAAAGTAATATATTGAAGACAAAAATGCGATTGGTTTTCTGTATTTCGGTGTAATCACATTACAAGATGGATTACGTGGGAGATTGCAAATACAAAAAAAAAGAGAACCTATTTTGTGAACGATGAGAAGATCCAAAATAGATCAACACGGGTCAAGTTGTTGACAGACAAGTGTGGTGGTGATTATTAGGTTTACCCTCTGATCCATCATTCTCGTCTATTAATGAAACGATCAAAAATTTAAGAGAGAGTACTAAACTGTAATAAATAATGTATGAATTGATATCTTAACAAAAGCTAAATTGGTAGCTGGAAGTGAAGAGCTATTAACATCAGAGGGACAAGGAATAAAAATCGCTACAATCTTCTCGCTTCTAACTGATTTCAATCATCCAATCCTCTGTTTACAAGACACATTTTTGGCCTCTACATTTCGCTTCTCCATCCCCGGCTACATCATTCATCGGTTCGCCAACGGACCTAATAGAGGAGGGTGCGCCATTATCCTTTACCATTTAATCCCTTTTCAAGCCATTGACAATCGTCCACTAAAACACATCTGTATAGCCTTCATCGTTATTTCTTTCTTAACTCTATCTACATACCCCCTATTCCTCTTTTCCTTCTAGAATTCTCAAACTTCTTTCCTCACAATCCTATATCATCATGAGAGGCGCCTTCAAAATCAGATATTCTTCTCTCGGTGAAAGTATCACCAACTTCCATGGCCTCGAACTTGCAAATCTTCTCCTAATCCTTCGACTTTTTCGCCTTCCCAACTCCCTTCCCATATATATTAACTAGAAAGGTCACTCCATCGTTGATCAGAACTAAGACATAGATAATATCTACGATAACTTTGGCGTCTTACTTTTGGCAACCCAATTTCAACAATAAAGTTCGTGTCTGATGAAGTATTTTGTAACCAGTGCTCTATAGCAGAGAAGAAATACGTGTCATGTGGAATATATAAGATGAATTATCATGCAAACTGTGTAATAAAAATATGTGGTATGTACATAACCGAAACTGGGGAAATAAATTGTTGCGGAGGAAGAATAACCTCAAATATTACCAACAATGTAATGATTACGCCGTATTCCCCATTGCCCATAGATTTTAAACTGGTTGTCTATGTCTATTTGAAGGAGCTTGTCAGCCAACACCGACAAGCACTGGAATTTGTAATTTATCAATTTTTTTTTTAAATCGTTGTTAGCTGCTGATAAATATATTGATAAAATACTTGGAGTTGAAACTCATACTCAACGACTTCCAGTTTGGCTTTAGGGTCGGCAAACAAACAACTATAGTAATCGAAAAATTTGTAAATTATACAATTGATGGCTTCGTAAACCGTAAATTTGTTACTAGTAATCTACTTGATTTAAGTAAGGCTTTTGATTGTGTTAATCATGTTATATTACTTCGAAAGTTGTATTTTTATTAATTTTAGTCCGACGAGCTGCAGACTAGTAATATTTGACCAATCGCACGCAGAGCGTTATCATCAACGGTAAAATTTCGAACCAATGTGAGTCAATCGCTCAGGGATCAATTCTAAGGCCATTATTGTACTTATTTATATATGACCTCCCATCTCAATTCCCAACAGCTTCTATGGTCGTATATGCAGATTATAACAGTATATCTTTGAAGGAAAGTACCCTCAGAATACATCAATAAATAAATAGAATAGGAGTATCATATGCTAACAGCATCGACCTGGTTTAGCTCGAACAAACTAAAATGATTTTATTATTGATTTTTGCGGCTTCTACTTCGTTATACATGTTGAGTATAAATAGTAAACACTTTGTAACTTTGTTGGTATAACACAATTTATTTATTTATTATTTAAACTAAAATGAAATAGTGTAAAAACAATAGAAATAATTTAATAAGATACTGATACAGTATATTGTTTTAAAAACGTTTTTATTATTCTACAACAAAACAGTATAAATAACTTAACACTGACACAGTATGGTTTCAAAAACATTTTCATTATTTCACTACAAAGTGGCCCCGTCAGGTAGATGAAATAACTTTCTCATTAAAATCAGTTGCTCAAACTGTGTCAAATAAGTTTCTAGGGCTTGCTTTAGATTCTTGTTTAAGCTGGCAATCGCATGGGCTTAAACTGGAAAGAAAACTATTTTCGAATGTATACTTACTGCGGAATTTGTCTCGATCTGTTTAATATTTTTGGATTTTTTTATTTGGATTTAAAACAAAGTTTAGTTTAGTTTTGCCTTCATTAAGGACTAATTTATTACTTATCATCCACTTCTTAACCCTATCCAACACTTTTTGTATTTTACTTTCTCCCACAATATTAAAATAAAGGGTCTAAAATGTGGATGACCCATAGACACATGCAGAGCCCCCAATCGAACATCCATGCTATCATATTGAAGATTGACAGCATGACTCCTTCCAAATAGATAGAAACAAAACCAAAACTGTGCAAGGTCTTTTAGGAGGTTATTAAACGTTCAAGGTCTATACAGTTGAAAGTCCAAAAAAAAATCCACATGCGAGAGTTTTCTCATCAAGTGCTGTAAATATTGAACTGTTATAATTAAATAATGCCGTATCTACACCCTTTCTAGATAGAAAACCATGTTGACTTGCAGAGAATAGGTTGTTACGTTTAAAGAAATTTATTGCTGTGCGATACATTACTGTTTCAAATATTTTAGAGAAAGAACTTAATTGACTTATAGGCCGATAATTCTGGATATCTTCTTTATCGCCACACTTATATATTTCCCTAATTAGAGCACATTTTAAATTATCTGGTAAAGTACCAGTTTCAAGAGAACGATATACAATATTACAAAAGGGATCTACTATTTCCTTTATACATGTTTTAATAATAAAGATGGGAACTTCATCATAGCCTTGACTTTTCTTATCCTTCTTGGAATTTACAATTGATATCATAATTTCAACACTTTTACAGGGATTTAGAAAAATTGAATGCACATTAAAAGGAATATTACACGTACATTCTATGTTAGGCAAACTAGCAACTCCGGTAATAATAAAAACGCGGTTAAATTCCTTTCTTCGCTGTTTTTATTTAAGCACTGTACAACTGTACATTTTGGACGCTATGTGTCGATCATCAATTGATTAACCATTAGTGCTTAAATAAAAACAGTGAAGAAAGAAATTTAACCGCGTTTTTATTATTATTAATATAATAGTAATTGTTGAGTAGTTAAAGGCATTTTTTTACAAATATTAAACCTCCATGTTTAAATCGGCGTCTGCAAGATGATATAGCATGTATGAATCCGTGTACGGAATTACGAAACATTTTCATGTCCTCCAATCAATGCTCACTAATGCAAATTGCAGAAAGATTTTTTAAATTAGCTAGAAACCCTTCCACATTATTTCTAAGCAGTTGTATGTTTATGTGTAAACAATTAAAATTCTTAAAATAATGTTCTACAGAGTTTCTTTGTGTTTCCGCTTCCTCTCTGCTAAAAAAGAATAATGTTTTACTATTATACTTCTTGGCCAGTTACTTGGTTCTTCTATTTTCGGTGCACCTTCTGCTGGAATTCCTCCTTTAAAGGCCCTTTGCGAATCCATTTGTACTTTGATTTTCTCGATTTTAATACATTAATCCCTGGTGATATTACCAAATCTATCATGGAATCTCTTGAAGCATTTCCCATTTTAGACAAGTTGTTGCTTGCAGCTGAGTTGAATTTGATAAATTTCCCATTATTGTTTTTTTTTCTATTTGGTTTCCGTTTTACTTCTATACATTTTTCGTTTCCCTCGGTGATTTTTTGATTGCCTAATAGACCAATAGAACTATCTAGTAGTTGATTCCCTCCGAAGTTTCCTTCAGAATAGTTATCGCTGCGGTGAGCGAGTTTAATCAGGTAATGAATTATTAGAGGCATTGGAATCGAAACGATCTCAACTTATTAAACTTTAAATGAATGAATGAGATCTCCGGCTTGTTTAAACAATTAAGCTGAGAGATCGGATCAGAGTTCCAAGTGGGCCTTGGTAAGGAAAAATGTTCTAAATTAACGCTTATGGGATACCATGAAAGATTTTGGTAACTTAAGACATCAGGACGGTCGTCATAAAAGTCGGAATCCGCTAAAAAGTGTACAACACTTACCTGACAAAGTTTCAAAGCTCTGAAAATATATGACGCTAAAGCGTAATGATTATACTTGACCATCAGCGGCTTGTGAAATGCAAGAAACATTGGTCGAGAGTCCGTCTGGGTGGTAGTAGCAAATACTCCAACGAGGATTGAAGTGGAAAAGGGTTTCGTGTGAACAGACGTTGCACATGAGTCAAACGATCTTAAGCTCTAGGCAAAAGCCGATGTTGATGTTTGTATATCTCAATAGCGATGGCATTATCTCATTGTTGCTAAAAATCACACCCAATGGGAATCTGGTTCCTATTGTGAAATCCAGCAAAAAAAAGGTTAATAAATCATGCCCTCGTAAGAGAGTTCGTCGGGGAAACCCAAAAATACCTGGAGATGACGTCGGGAAATCATGAAAAGTTTACTTTTCTGTTTCTTCTGTTTTTTTTTAAAGTTTCATGAAATACTCTAGATATAGTTTGAAATGCGAAGAGCACCGAATCTACTGATGGAAAGAATCGATGGTCTGGAAACAGACAATAAGAAACTGCGATTGGAGATGTAAACTTTTTCGGTATTAATATCATTATCATTAGAAATTCCATAGAGCCATATTCAAAATGAAGCTAGCACTAATTTAAAAAATTCAGTGCAACCAACACAGCATCAATCTAAGTCCCTGCAAGCTGCCAATCATCGAACTGACGGATCGACTGTAAACAAACAACATCGAGGTGAACGCAATAAATTGATGCCCAAAATTATTACACAAGTAGTAATACGATCTAGAAGGATGCTGATAACGATTCGGACAACTTTCCTATCATAAATATAAAAAGAAAAGACAACCTAATAAGATGATTATTGGAACAGGTCAAAAAATAAATGCAAACCTACAAGATGAACCAAAGAAAACCTAGTTATTTCTGAAGAAGGTAAAGCGCACTGCAACAATGGAAGATATTCGCGATCATATTAAAACAATTATTAATGCCACGGACTTTACTTAAAAAAAAAACTGAAAATAATGTCTGATTTCTCAGCCTTTAAAATCGGTGCAGAATATAAGTATCATGAGATATTAATAAATCCAAACAGCTGGTATAAAGGAGTACCACTAAACAGCTATATTTTTAGATGTTCCACAACTCAAACATTCAGATTATAACGAAGTAAGTCATTCTGAGAAAAATAATTACATTCACTACATTAGAAATAACTAAATGAACTTGAGGTTTTTCTAAGTGAAAACAATTTTGATATACCAAGTTAAAATGAACAATGATTAAACATATGCAAATATTTTAATTAAATATTATAGTTACAACCTCTCATGCAATTTTGTTTGTGCTACTCATATCCATACAGTGTGGTTAAACATGTTGCAATGTTCAACAATAGAAGTGAAACCCTCTTAACTGCATGTTTTATTTCAATGTATTATAGAGTTTCTTAATGTATCCGCCTCATTAATCCAAAAATTTATCTATCCTACGATCCCACCATTTACTTTAAAGCCAACTGCTGCGCCAACATAAAACAATTTCTCTCTAACGAAATTCTCATGACTACCCCCGAATGCATAATATGTATTTTTTTCTAATGTACGAGTATATCATCATGCTACGCGGCTTCAACGCTACATATTCTTCTCTCGGTGAAAGTATCACCAACCTCCATGACCTTGAATTTGACAATCTTCTCCTAATCCTCCCATTTGTAATAACTACAAAGGTCACTCCATCGTCGACAATAACTTAAACTACGATAACCTTGGCCCCTGCTCTTGGCAACCCCATTTAAAATGACCACCTCCCTATATCTGCTCTTGCTCTCTCTTTACACCTCCCTCCGCCGTAAAGTTCCGTATAAAAATTTTTTCGCACAAACTGGAGCGCCATTTAATCCTCCCTGGAAGATATTCCCCCCTCCCCAACAACCACACCCCTAAACGAAATTGAAGCATACAGGTTCGATTCAACAGACACTGCCTTTCTACTTACATATATCTCTTTCGACCTTACATAGCTTTCCTCATCCTCCAGGAACAACACTTCTATATATAAATTCATTGCTTTGCAAGGTTCTGATTAAAATTAAAAAGCTAAAATGGCTCAACATCATTTACAGTCCTGCCATTAATTCTCCAACTCTTTTCTGGACCGGCCTGTCGCAAATGCTTCCGAATATCTGGTGGGCGACTGGGGACTGGTGTCTCAACTGCTCCGTACCCGTTCGACTCCTGGCGTCATTATCAAGTATTGAACACTTGATAATGACCTGCAAAGGTCGAAACTATAGTTGTGTCAAAATTGATAATATATTGTAAACTTTGTTTGTGTATATTATACAATAAATAGTGGTATAAAAACTTAAAAATTATTTTCATTTAACCTTTTTTAAAATGAACTACCACATAGTAACGGTCGCTACAATCATTTTCACGAAACATTCAATATAAAATAGTTGTATGTTTATGTGTAAGCAATTAAAATACTTGAAATAATGTTTTACTGAGTTTCTTTGTATTTCTGCTTCCTATCTGCTGAAAAAGAATAACGTTGTACTTTTATATTTCTTGGCCAGTTACTTGGTTCTTCCATTTTCGGTGCATCTTCTGCTAGAATTTCTACTTTGAAGACCCTTTGCGAATTCATTTACACTTTGATTTCCTCGATTTTAACACATTAATCCCTGGTAATATCACCATATCCACAGTGGAGTCTCTTGAAACACTTTTAGACAAGTTGTTGCCTGCAGCTGAGTTGAGTTTGATAAATTTCCCATTATTGTTTTTTTTTTTCTATTTGGTTTCCGTTTTACTTCTATACATTTTTCGTTTCCCTCGGTGATTTTTTGATTGCCTAATAGACCAATATAACTATCTAGTAGTTGATTCCCTCCGAATTTTACTTCAGAATAGTTATGGCTCCGGTGAGCGAGTCTTATCAGGCAATGAATTATTAGAGGCATTGGAGTCAAAAAGACCTCAATCTATTCTTAAACTTTAAATGGATAACATCTACGGCTTGTTCAAGCAATAAAGCTAAGTGATCGGACCAGAGTGCCAAGTGGGCCACTTTTGGTAAGGAGAACTGGTGCTGGGGGAAGAACCAAATGTTCTAGATTAACGCTTATGGGATACCATTAAAGGTGTTGGTACCTTAAGACATCAGGACGGTTGTCATAGAAGGCTTTATCCGTCAAGAAGTGTGTAACAACTCATCTGATAAAGTTTCTAGCTCTGAAAATAGATGACGCTAAAGCGTAATGATTATACTGGACCATCAGCGACTTGTGCAATACACCAATTTGGCCGGCCAAGAAGCCGCGCCTATGTGTGCTGAAACATTGGGCGAGAGCCCGTCTGGGTAGTAGTAGCAAATACTCTAGAGAGGATTGATGTGGAAAAGGGTTTCGTGTGAACAGACGTTGCACACGAGTCAGTTGATCCTAAGCCCTAGGCGAAAGACTATTTTGATGTTGGTGTATCTCAATGGCGATGACATTAACTCATTGTTGATAAATATAACCAACTGGCAAAAAGTAATTCTTGATCCGGAACCCAGCAGCGGAATCATTAATAAGTCATGCTTTCGCAAGAGAGTTCGTCGGGGTAACCAATAAGTACCTAAAGACACCGTCGGAAGATCTGGAAAAAGTTTAAATTTTTTGAATGAGCGTTCGAGTTTCATGAAATCCTCAGGCAGGGAGATATGGTTTGGAAATGAGGCCGCGTCCGGATCTTCTCCTAGGACCTTGAAAATTTAGGAGAGGGCCACGTCGAGTATCCTACCGGTTCATACCCATATTCGCAGCAGGTCTTCAAGGTGAACAGCCTCTAGTTTAGAATTGACTAGTGCCCAAATGGCTTTGTTGGGATTAGTAGCTGTTTGAATGTACCGATCATTAGATGATTTAATTTCGTGTTTAATTTCCAGTCTAAGTAGATGTCTCAGATGTTTATAATAAGTACTTGATTCAGGGGTATTTAATCTGGTAGATACCTCTCGTGAATAGTTAGCACGTTCTCTTAAGTTTTTTAAACGTAGTATAAACCATTTAATTGCTGGAAATTCACCTTAACGTGCAGGAAAAGCTTCATTGAACGCAATAGAAATGTTATTTATAATGTAATCCCAAAGATCATTGGTGTCAAGATTTACAAAGGACATGTCACAACTTGACATTAAGTTATAATAAATTACTTTACCCTGTTGTGTAATTGGTCTGATTTTAAGTTTGACCTGATCATTTACAGTATATGAGAATTTTACCTTTAATCCGTAATGATCAGATGATCCAACATCTAGTATCTCTGTTTTTCCAATAAGATTTACGTTATTTGAGATAACTAACTAAAGTCTATTAAAATAAAACAATACAATTTAGAGGGTTTCACATTTTTTGTTGACCACTTCAATGTTTCACACAGTGTGGTTAAATATGTTGCAGATAGTGATCAACACTAGAAGTGACACCCTCTCAACTAAATGTTTTATTTCAATGTATTATGAACTTTCTTAATGTATCCACCTCATCAATGCAATAATTTAAGTCCACTCTACATTCACGCGGACGATTCCACCTTTGATTTTAAGGCAAACCTAACATAATTTCTCCCACTGACAAAATTATCTTTTAGGATGATTACTACTAAAAACATCATATCTCCTGTAAAGCCCACCAAATGCGTTCGATAGGCAAACGTTCTTTTTATCTAGCACATTTTTTCTGGAAACAATGAATCATTCGCGCGAATATAAACAGCGGATAGACGTTTTCCTTCTAAAACGCTTGATTTATTCAATTTTCAAATTTGACCTTGCAAAACCAGCGCAGCTTTTCTTTAAACCGATGAAATAATTAGAAATATGAAAACTAGTAGTATTTTATTAATTTAAGCTACATTTTTCAGCTATCTAAAACATCTTTCAATTTTTCAAAATTTAATTTGAGTCAAGAGTTATTAATTTCCAAATTTGGTTTTGCAGAAACAGCTCAACTTTTTTTTAAACAGACGGAAAAACTAGAAATATAAAAACTAGTTGTATTTTCGAATTCATGCTACATTTCTATATTTATCATCTATCAAAAACATCTTATAATTTTTCAAAATTTAATTTGAGTCAAAAGTTATTAACTTTTAATTTTGACTTAAGTGCACTTTACTTTAAACAGATGAAAAAATTAAATACATAAAAACTAGTTGTATTTTCATACAAAAGTTACACTTCTACATTTATCAGCTATCAAACACATCTTTCATTTCTTAAAAATTCAATTTTAGTCAAGAGTTGTTAGTTTTGAAATCTGACCTTGCAAAATCAGCGCAACTTTTCTTTAAACAGGTGAAAACATTATAAATCTAAAAACTAGTAGTATTTTCAAATTTAAGATACATTTCTACATTTATCAGCTATCAAAAATATCTTTTAATTCTTAAATATGTAATTTTAATGAAGAGTTACTAACTTTCAATTTTCACCTTGCAAAACCAGCGCAACTTTTTTTGTAAACGGATGAAAAAATTAGAAAAATAAAAACTAGTTGTAGTTTTAAATTCAAGACACATTTCTACAATCTATCAACTATCAAAAACATCTATAAATTTCTCAAAATTGGAGTCAAGAGTTAACTTTCAAATTTGACGTTGCAAAACCGGCGCAACTTACTTTTAAACAAATAAAAATTTTAGAAATATAAAAACTAATTGTATACATTTTTGTAACGGATTAAAAAATTAGAAAAATAAAAACTAATTGTATTTTCAAACTTAATCTAAGTTTCTACATTTATCTGCTATCAAAAACATCTTTAAATTCTCCAAAAATTAATTTGAGTCAATAGTTATTAACCTTCAAATTTGACCTTGCAAAACAAAACTTTTTTGTAACGGATGAAAAAATTTGACATATAAAAACTGGTAGTATTTTTAAATTTTAGCTTAATTTCTTCATTTATCTGCTATCAGAAACATATGAATACTTTCCGTCACAATGGAGAGCTCCAAATTTTTTAACGATCTCCAGAAATAATAAGAATCCCTCTAACTATTCCTCATACCGTTCTATCTTCCTACTCATCACCATGAACAAACTCCTAAAATGAATAATCCTTTATTAACTCTTCGACTTCCCCGAAGAACAGATCCCAACCACCAAAATAGCTTCCATTCTGGACTCCAGTATCGCTCTAAGCTCCTCTTTAGCGAATTCGGCTAACCATGGTCAAGCTACTTTGGCTGTCTTCTTCGACATTCAGAAATCCTTAGACACCGTATGGCTTGAAGAACTTATCCTTACACTCCACCTCATGAACATTGAAGTCCCTACAATCCGATTTATTAAATGTTTTCTCCAAAACTATTCCCTTCCAGCTTTCTGCCTTTCCGCGAGATCCTCCTCCTTCACTCTTCTTTGCGAAGTCCACCAAGAACTCGTACTATCATCCATTCTGTACTTCCCCTTTACGCATGATGTTCATTTATCAAATTGTATCTACAATTCTTCTTTAGCTAATAATTGTTCCTTCACTCTTCTTTATTTTATTATTTACTTCCCTTTTACTTATGATGTCCATTTATCAAATTGTATTTACAACTCTTCTTTAGCTAATAATTTTTTTTTTTATAAATTCTTAATATCTTAAAACCTACACTATCTATTTTAGGTAAAGCAACTTTATGAAATATCAATTTAATCATTTTAAAAGGATAATCACGCGCTAAAGGAATTAAAAATCCAATATTTACTTTAAAAGCTGTAATTTTTCTTTTTTTTTATTGAAAGCCGCCTCGCTCGGAAAGTTAACACACACACACACACCCCCACAAGAAAAAAAACTTGGCAACTTTTGTCTCGGCCCGACTTTCAGCGGAAACTTCTTTTCTGACGTATTGATAATCAATTCGACTCGCAGTAATACAATCCCCAGCGGTATTTTATTACGAACGCAAAGGAAATTTTAATCGGGGGCGGCTTTAAGAAACCCGAGGACAAATATTTAGAAGGTCGAGGTTGTTCCCCCCTTCCATTCACCACCGCAAATGCAAATGTATTGTAATTATAATTATTATTTCGCGTAATTTACAGTTCTGCCGCTGTTCAGTTTCGATATTTGCGAATTAGGGAATTGTTTGCGTAAGAGTTTCGTTTTCATTAGTCTCGAATAATCGAAAATTAATGTACCCACACGAATATCGCGTAACACAAACGTTAATTATTATGTAAATAAGGTAATTATTTAGTTTACGGTCGGTGTTGAACTTTAATTGAACGGCAGAATTGTTTATTTTACTAAGTAATAAATAACAATTTACAATTTTTTCGACCTAAATAATATTTTTCATTCACTACTCAATCAAATACACTACTTAATCGATATAATCTTATCATCATTTATAGATTTAAACGTGCAGGAAAAGAAATATTTGATTAACGAAATTAAATAGTGTGAAAATCAAGTTTTATAAACATTTGCAGACATAAGTTTCAATCCTTAGATCTCATCAGTAACGTTTAGTAACAAAATTATCAATTTGAACCCTTCACAGTTCCATATATCCACTTCAAGCTTAATTTTCATACTTGGCTTCTCATTTTCGCCCCTTGTGCGAAGCACAGCCCTGCTGAATTAGTAGCGGACGACGGAGGCAGGAAGCGGCGGCAGATAATGCATATTATTCCACTAGAATTGCGGACGTAATGAGGGGAAATGTGGGACTCCGCGTAAATGTTGTGCGGTCAGAAATTCCATCATTGCTGATGTTTATACTGCACACGTGCAAAATTCAAATGGACTCTCCGCTCTTTCCGCTTTTCAACGCTATCTCCGCTCATCAATCTTTATTACGTTAACATAAAGTCGCACGGACGCTTAACCATACGGTCAGACCCGACTGCTCCACATTCATATATGCTGTGGCAGTTTGTCTGTTTGTGTGTGTGGATATTTTTTACGGCACGTGTTCATTTACAAAACGCTTTTAATTAATTAAAGAGGACCTTAACGAGAATAAGCTCGGTTTTAATTATAAATCCGGTTTACTTCAATGTCATTAATCTTAGTTGGATAATCCGTTCACTTTTTTCAAACGAGTTTTTATTACGGCGATGTCTCTATTTGACAAGAGCCGTATTCAATTTCGTTCTCAGGCAAAGTTGAAAAATAGAGAAAATAAATGCCTTAACGTAACTTTAAAAACTTAATTCCATTTCGTAATAAACTTCTTATATAAGCTGATATTATTATAAAATAACCTTAAACCACTAGTTAATACTCATAACAAAGCAAACGTTTACAAAAGTCGTATTTTAAATGTGATTTAAAATTGGCGCAGTCGATAGGATCAAAATGAAAAGTTAAGAATTATGACAAAAATTTAATGTACACCCAAACAATAGTAAATACAAACTTATTTTTATTGAAATTTTCATAGTATTTTAAGTAACAACAAAATATTAACAATATAAACTGAAACAAGAAAATTAAAAATGCATTCGACGGTTTGGATGATTGTAAAATGATAATCTATAAAGGAATAACCCTTAAAAGTTATAAAATGGTTAAAAATGTATAATACTTTTATATTGTCAAGAAACATTCAAAATATTTAAAGTGTAAACAAAATGGCGACCATCCAAACTCAAAATAGGAAATGAGAAATGCATCCAACGGTTTGGAAAATTGTAAAAAAATAATCCATTGAGTAGTAACCCTCAAAAGTTATAGAATGGTTGAAAATAGATATTAGTTTTATATTCTTCAAAAACATTCAAAATATTTGTAGTGTGAACAAAATGGCGACCAGCCAAACTCAAAGTAGGAAATGTGAAATGCATTCAACGGTTTGGAGAATTGTAAAAAAATAATCCATTTAGTAGTAACCCTCAAAAGTTAGCGAATGGTTGAAAATAGATATTAGTTTTATATTTTTGAAAAACATTCAAAATATTTGAAGTGTGAACAAAATGGCGACCATCTAATCTCAAAGTAGGAAATGTCAAATGCATTCAACGGTTTGGAGAATTGAAAAAAATAATCCATTGAGTAGTAACCCTCAAAAGTTAGCGAGTGGTTAAAAATAGATATTAGTTCTATATTTTTAAAAAAACATTCAAAATATTTGAAGTGTGAACAAAATGGCGACCATCTAAACTCAAAATAGGAAATGTGAAATGCATTCAACGGTTTGGAGAATTGTAAAAAAATAATCCATTGAGTAGTAACCCTCAATAGTCAGAGAATGGTTGAAAATAGATATTAGTTTTATATTCTTCAAAAACATTCAAAATATTTGAAGTGTGAATAAAATGGCGACCATCCAAACTCAAAATAGGAAATGTCAAATGCATTCAACGTTTTGGAGAATTGTAGAAAAATTGTCCATTGAGTAGTAACCCTTAAAAGTTAGCAAATGGTTGAAAATAGATATTAGTTTTATATGTTTAAAAAACATTCAAAATATTTGAAGTGTGAATAAAATGGCGACCATCCAAACTCAAAATAGAAAATGTGAAATGCATTCAACGGTTTGGAGAATTGTAAAAAAATAATCCATCGAGTGTTAACGCTCAAAAGTTAGCAAATGGTTGCAAATAGATATTAGTTTTATATTTTTAAAAAACATTCATAATATTTGAAGTGTGAACAAAATGGCGACCATCCAAACTCAAAATAGGAAATGAGAAATACATTCAACGATTTGGAGGATTGTAAAAAAATAATCAATTGAGTAGTAACCCTCAAAAATTAGCGAATGGTTGAAAATAGATATTAGTTTTATATATTTTTTTAAATTTAAAATATTTGAAGTGTGAACAAAATGGCGACGATCAAAACTCAAAATAGGAAATGTCAAATGTATTCAACGGTTTGGAGAATTGTAAAAAAATAATCCATTAAGTAGTAACCCTCAAAAGTTAGCGACTGGTTTAAAATAGATATTAGTTTTATATTTTTAAGAAACACTCAAAATATTTGAAGTGTGAACAAAATGGCGACCATCCAAACTCAAAATGGGAAATGAAAAATGCATTCAACGGTTTGGAGAATTGTAGAAAATAATCCATTGAGTAGTAACCCTCAAAAGTTAGCGAATGGTTGAAAATAGATATTAGTTTTATATTTTTAAAAAACATTCGAAATATTTAAAGTGTGAACAAAATGGCGACCATCCAAACTCAAAATAGGAAATAAGATATGCATTCAACAGTTTGGAGAATTGTAAAAAAATAATCCATTGAGTAGTAACCCTCAAAATTTAGCGAATGGTTGAAAATAGATATTAGTTTTATATTTTTAAAAAACATTCAAAATATTTGAAGTGTGAACAAAATGGCGACCATCCAAACTCAAAATAAGAAATGAGAAATGCATTTAACGGTTTGGAGAATTGTAAAAAAATAATCCGTTGAGTAGTAACCCTCAAAAGTTAGCGAATCGTTGAAAATAGATATTAGTTTTATATTTTTAAAAAACATTCAAAATATTTGAAGTGTGAACAAAATAGGAAATGTCAAATGCATTCAACGGTTTGAGGAATTGTAAAAAAATAATTCATAGAGTAGTAACCCTCAAAAGCTAGCGAATGGTTGAAAATAGATATTAGTTTTATATTTTTTTTAAAAAAAACATTCAAAATATTTGAAGTGTGAACAAAATGGCGACCATCCAAACTCAAAATAGGAAATGTCAAATGCATTCAACGGTTTGGAGGATTGTAAAAAAATAATCCATTGAGTAGTAACCCTCAAAAGTTAGCGAATGGTTGAAAATTGATATTAGTTTTATATTTTTAAAAAACATTCAAAATATTTGAAGTGTGTACAAAATGGCGACCATCCAAACTCAAAGTAGGAAATGCCAAATGCATTCAACGGTTTGGAGAATTGTAAAAAAATAATCCATTGAGTAGTAACCCTCAAAAGTTAGGGAATGGTTGAAAATAGGTATAAGTTTTATATTTTTAAAAAACATTCAAAATATTTGAAGTGTGAACAAAATATCGACCATCCAAACTCAAAATAGGAAATGTGAAATGCATTCAACGGTTTGGAGGATTGTAAAAAAATAATCCATTGAGTAGTAACCCTCAAAAGTTAGCGAATGGTTAAAAATAGATATTAGTTTTATATTTCTAAAAAACATTCAAAATATTTGAAGTGTGAACAAAATGGCGACCATCCAAACTCAAAATAGGAAATCTGAAATGCATTCAACGGTTTGGAGAATTGTAAAAAAATAATCCATTGAGTAGTAACCCTCAAAAGTTAGCGAATGGTTGAAAATAGATATTAGTTTTATATTTTTAAAAAACATTCAAAATATTTGAAGTGTGAACAAAATGGCGACCATCCAAACTCAAAATAGAAAATGCCAAATGCATTCAGCGGTTTGGAGAATTGTAAAAAAATAATCCATTGAGTAGTAACCCTAAAAAGTTAGCGAATGGTTGGAAATAGATATTAGTTTTATATTTTTAAAAAAACATTCAAAATATTTAAAGTGTGAACAAAATGGCGACCATCCAAACTCAAAATGGGAAATGTCAAATGCATTCAACGGTTTGGAGAATTGTAAAAAAATAATCCATTGAGTAGTAACCCTCAAAAGTTAGCGAATGGTTGAAAATAGATATTAGTTTTATATTTTTAAAAAACATTCAAAATATTTGAAGTGTGAACAAAATGGCGACCATCCAAACTCAAAATGGGAAATGTCAAATGCATTCAACGGTTTGGAGAATTGTAAAAAAATAATCCATTGAGTAGTAATCCTCAAAAGTTAGCGAATGGTTGAAAATAGATATTAGTTTTATATTTTTAAAAAACATTCAAAATATTTAAAGTGTGAACAAAATGGCGACCATCAAAACTCAAAATAGGAAATGTGAAATGCATTCAACGGTTTGGAGAATTGTAAAAAAATAATCCATAGTGTAGTAACTCTCAAAAGTTAGCAAATGGTTGAAAATAAATATTAGTTTTATATTTTTAAAAAGCATTCAAAATATTTAAAGTGTAAACAAAATGGCGACTAACTAAACTCAAAATAGGAAAAGAGAAATGCACTCAACGGTTTGGAGAATTGTAAAAAAATAATCCATTGAGTAGTAACCCTCAAAAGTTAGCGAATGGTTGAAAATTGATATTAGTTTTATATTTTTAAAAAACATTCAAAATGTTTGAAGTGTGAACAAAATGGCCACTATCCAAACTCAAAATAAGAAATGTCAAATGCATTCAACGGTTTGGAGAATTGTAAAGAAATAATCCATTGAGTAGTAACCCTCAAAAGTTAGCAAATGGTTGAAAATAGATATTAGTTTTATATTTTTAAAAAAGCATTCAAAATATTTGAAGTGTGAATAAAATGGGGACCATCCAAACTCTAAGTAGGAAATGAAAAATGTATTCAACGATTTAGGAAATTGTAAAAATATCATCACCCTCAAAAGATTTGCCTTTTTGGTCTAGAAATATCTTGAAATCCGAGTATATTATACACACATCATCCAAATTTGTGTCGAAAGAGGTTTATTTAAAGCAATTTTACGGTCATAATAAAATGCGTAATTACATTCTCCACGTCGACCTTTTCTGTAATAATAATAATAATACACCGCGCTGCTTTTTCTCGTTCGGGCGTCAAAGCCTCATTAAAATGTATTACATTTTACATCGTGTCGTTACATATTACACACGTAAATGGGGCATTTCAAAGAAGAGAGGCTCGGTCAAGTGTGAGATCAATCATTTACATTTATTCCCCGTTTGCGGAGATGAGACGTACGCTTTCACTTTCCCCTCCGACTTATCGACGATGGAATGAAAGAAAAAAGGAAAAGTCGTTGAAATTTATTAGTCTTGGCGTTGTGCGGCGGTGTTTAGGTCATATCCAGATTTCTTTTCGACTCGGCAGCACGCCAAATGGGACCCCGTTTAATGTAGTTAATGTAATTGAGATGTGCTGAAACAGCTAGAATTTTGTAATTATGGCGTAGTTAATTTTTTTTCAGTGATATCATTAGTTTTAATTTAATTCATTTGCTATAATTATATTATAAAGAGTTTTAATACTTTAATATTTAATATATTTGATTTACTTGCAATTTTTAACACAGTAGGTTACCTTAGTTTCAAATATTAAATATAGTTTAGGAGTAAAATTTACTACCTGCCTGACTTTCTAGTCCACTCTAATTAAAAACTCCTATCGAGTTTGTCAAGGGTGATCAAATCATTGACCAGAGCACCTACGCTTCTATTTAGTTTTATTCATTCAAAATTTATTATTATAAATACTTTTAATCTAAATATACAGCAATAAGTACCTAATATAAAAAACATGTAATAAATTTACTAAACTCCGGCTCGGTTTCATTATCTTCGGCATTTTCATTCGTTTCCGCATGATAAATACTAAATTGCAGGGAATAATTCAATTCGGCGACATTCTTAAATTTCCATCTCCCCCTCCACGGCATACACGGAAAATAATCATCCCTTACTGCCGCCGTTCCCGAACGCAATATTCCCCATACCGGAGGGGCGAACGCAATTCCGCAATATATGAAAATCTGCGCCGATTTCGAAGTTAAAGAAGAGTTGCGACCTTAAAGCCTGAATATAATTCCGATATGAACGAAACGAGCCGAGACGAAACCCTCGCGTTGTGCGCACCTGACCGAGGGTGAAAATTACATTCCTTTTGTTCTCTATGTTGGTGATAAGTGCGGCATTGTGGCCATCGAAATTGGAAATGTTACAAAAGTCCTACACAAACAGAACGTCCCAAACGTTTAATATATTTCCTAGCTTTGGAATTTTGGTAATTAAATATTTCAATGGAAATTATGAATGAAGAAGCAATTTGGGCATCGATTGCGAACCCCGAAATAAAGTTTATTAAATATGCACCACGTGAGCGTCCGGAATGACCACGTCCAGGGTCGAAACGGACGTGCGCAGGTTTTGTATAGATTTTAAATGAAAATATGCAAATCTCCTCATTCCAACCGGACGCGAAATGATAATGAAATTAATGCACCGTAATAACTTTATAACGTGCAAATTATAATTCGCGTACCTTAACAATTAATGGCATTATTGACGTGTTCGATTAAAATTAAATTGCTAGATACGTATTATATAAAGTTATTTTTGATTTTAAATATCAACAATTTCCATAAAATTTACTGATATTTAAAATTTACATTTTCATCTGTGGAATGTAGAAAAAAAAATCATCTAGAAAAAGTAGTGTCCGTTAAAGTAAAATTATACAAAAGCTAAAAGCAACTGATAAAAGTACGTATTTTTAAAATTACTATTGTTTTTGAAAAAATAACATTTTACAAAAAAGTTACGAATTTTTGAAATTTACATTTACATCTGTGGAACGCGAAAAAGAAAATCATCTAGAAAAAGTAGTTTCCGTTAAAGTAAAATTATACAAAAGCTAAAAAAATTGATAAAAGTACGTATTTTTAAAATTACTGTTGTTTTTTTAAAAAATAACAATTAACAAAAAAGTTACGAATTTTTGAAATTTACATTTTCATCTGTGGAACGCGCAAAAGAAAATCATCTAGAAAAAGTAGTTTCCGTTAAATTAAAATTACACCAAAGCTAAAAACAAAAATAAAAGTACGTATTTTTAAAATTACCATTGTTTTTCAAAAAATTACAATTTACAAAAAAGTTACGAATTTTTAAAATTTACATTTTCATCTGTGGAACGCGCAAAAGAAAATCATCTAGAAAAAGTACTTTCCGTTAAAGTAAAATTACACAAAAGCTAAAAACAATTGATAAAAGTACGTATTTTTAAAATTACCATTGTTTTTCAAAAAATTATAATTTACAAAAAAGTTACGAATTTTTGAAATTTACATTTTCATCTGTGGAACGCGGAAAGAAAAATCAACAAGAAAAAGTGGTTTCCGTTAATTTAAAATTATACAAAAGTTAAAAACAATTGATAAAGGTACTTTTTTTTTAAATTACTATTGTCTGTTAAAAAATTACAATTTACAAAAAAGTTATGAATTTTTGAAATTTACATTTTCATCTGTGGAACGCGGAAAAGAAATCATCTAGAAAAAGTAGTTTCCTGGGAAGAAAAAGTATACAAAAGCTGAAAACAATTGATAAAAGTACGTATTTTTAAAACTGCTTTTGTTTTTTGAAAAATAACACTTTACAAAAAAATTACGAATTTTTGAAATTTAGATTTTCATCTGTGGAACGCGGAAAAGAAAATCATTTAGAAAAAATAGTTTCCGTTGAAGTAAAATTATACAAAAGCTAAGAACAATTGATAAAAGTACGTGTTTGTAAAATTACCATTGTTTTTCAAAAAATTGCAATTTATAAAAAAGTTACGAATTTTTGAAATTTATATTTTCATCTGTGGAACGCGAAATAGAAAATCATCTAGAAAAAGTAGTTTCCGTTAAAGTAAAATTATACAAAAGCTAAAAATAATTGATAAAAGTACGTGTTTTTAAAATTACTATTTATTTTCAAAAAATTATCATTTTAAGAAAAGTTACGAATGTTTGAAATTTACATTTTCATCTGTGGGTCGCAGAAAAGAAAATCATCTAGAAAAAGTAGTTTCCGTTAAAGTAAAATTATACGAAAGCTAAAAACAATTGATAAAAGTACGTATTTTTAAAATTACTGTTGGTTTTTTAAGAAACGACAATTTACAAAACAGTTACGAATTTTTGAAATTTACATTTTCATCTGTGGAACGCGCAAAAGAAAATCATCTAGAAAAAAGGTAACCGTTAAAGTAAAATTATACAAAAGCTAAAAACAATTGATAAAGGTACGTATTTTTAAAATTACTATTGTTTTTCAAAAAATAACAATTTACAAAAAAGTTACGAATTTTTGAAATTTACATTTTCATCTGTGGAACGCAGAAAAGAAAATCATCTAGAAAAAGTAGTTTCCGTGAGAGTAAAATATTACAAAAGCTAAAATCAGTTGATAAAAATACGTATTTTTAAAATTACTCTTGTTTTTTTAAAATACGACAATTAACAAAAAAGGTACGAATTTTTGAAATTTACATTTTCATCTGTGGAACGCGGAAAGAAAAATCATCGAGAAAAAGAAGTTTCCGTGAAAGTAAAATTATACAAAAGCTAAAAATAATTGATAAAAGTACGTGTTTTTACAATTACTGTTGATTTTTTAAAAATAATAATTTACAAAAAAGTTACAAATTTTTGAAATTTACATTCTCATCTGTGCAACGCGTAAAAGAAAATCATCTAGAAAAAGTAGTTTCCGTGAAAGTAAAATTATCCAAAAGCTAAAAACAATTGACAAAAGTATGTATTTTTAAAATTTCTATTGATTTTCAAAAAATTACAATTTAAAAAAAGTTAGGAATTTTTGAAATTTACATTTTCATCTGTAGAACGCAGGAAAGAAAATCATCAAGAAAAAGTAGTTTTCGTGAAAGTAAAATTATACAAAAGCTAACAACAATTGATAAAAGTACGTATTTTTTAAATTACTGTTGTTTTTCAAAAAATTACAATTTAAAAAAAGTTACGAATCGTTGAAATTTACATTTTCATCTGTGGAACGCGGAAAGAAAAATAATCTAGAAAAAGTAGTTTCTGTGAAAGGAAAATTTTACAAAAGCTAGAACAATTGACAAAAGTACGTATTTTTAAAATTACCATTGTTTTTTAAAAAAATACAATTTACAAAAAAGTTAAGAATTTTTGAAATTTACATTTTCATCTGTGGAACGCAGAAAAGAAAATCATCTAGAAAAAGTAGTTTCCGTAAAAGTAAAATTATACAAAAGCTAAAAACAATTGATAAAAGTACGTATTTTTAAAATTACCATTGTTTTTCAAAAAAATACAATTTACAAAAAAGTTACGAATTTTTTAAATTTACATTTTCATCTGTGGAACGCAGAAAAGAAAATCATCTAGAAAAAGTAGTTTCCGTGAAAGTAAAATTATACAAAAGCTAAAAACAATTGATAAAAGTACGATTTTTAAAATTACTGTTGTTTTTCAAAAAAAAATACGAATTTTTGAAATTTACATTTTCATCTGTGGAACGCGGAAAGGAAAATCATCTAGAAAAAGTAGCTTCCGTTGAAGTAAAATTATACAAAAGCTAAAAACAATTGATAAAAGTACGTATTTTTAAAATTACTGTTGTCTCTAAAAAAATTACAATTTACAAAAAAGTTACGAATTTTTGAAATTTACATTTTCATCTGTGGAACGCGAAAATGAAAATCATCTAGAAAAAGTAGTTTCCGTTGAAGTAAAATTATAAAAAAACTAAAAACAATTGATAAATGTACGTATTTTTAAAATTGCCATTGTTTTTCAAAAAATAACAATTTACAAAACAATTACGAATTTTTGAAATTTACATTTTCATCTGTGGAACGCGGAAAAGAAAATCATCTATAAAAAGTAGTTTCCGTTGAAGTAAAAATATACAAAAGCTAAAAACAATTGATAAAAGAACGTATTTTTAAAATTACCATTGTTTTTCAAAAAATTACAATTTACAAAAAAGTTACGAATTTTTGAAATTTACATTTTCATCTGTGGAACGCGGAAAGGAAAATCATCAAGGAAAAGTGGTTGCCGTTAATTTAAAATTAAACAAAAGCTAAAAACAATTGACAAAATTAGGTATTTTTAAAATTACTATTGTTTTTCAAAAAAATTATAACTTACAAAAAAGTTACGAATTTTTGAAATTTACATTTTCATCTGTGGAACGCAGAAAAGAAAATCATGTAGAAAAAGTAGTTTCCGTTGAAGTAAAATTATACAAAAGCTAAAAACAATTGATAAAAGTACGTATTTTTAAAATTACTATTGGTTTTCAAAAAATAAAAATTTATAAAACAGTTAGGAATTTTTGAAATTTACATTTTCATCTGTGGAGCGCAGAAAAGAAAATCATCTAGAAAAAGTAGTTTCCGTTAAAGTAAAATTATACAAAAGCTAAAAACAATTGATAAAAGTACGTATTTTAAAAATTACCATTGTTTTTCAAAAAATTACAATTTACAAAAACGTTACGAATTTTTGAAATTTACATTTTCATCTGTGAAACGTGGAAAAGAAAATCATCTAGAAAAAGTAGTTTTCGTTGAAGTAAAATTATACAAAAGCTAAAAACAATTGATAAAGGTACGTATTTTTAAAATTACAATTGTTTTTCAAAAAATTACATTTTCATCTGTAGAACGCAGAAAAGGAAATCAACAATTGATAAAGGTACGTGTTTTTAAAATTACTATTTATTTTCAAAAAATTATCATTTTAAGAAAAGTTACGAATGTTTGAAATTTACATTTTCATCTGTGAAACGTGGAAAAGAAAATCATCTAGAAAAAGTTGTTTCCGTTGAAGTAAAATTATACAAAAGCTAAAAACAATTGATAAAAGTACGTATTTTTAAAATTACCATTGTTTTTTAAAAAATTACAATTTACAAAAAAGTTATGAATTTTTGAAATTCACATTTTCATCTGTGGAACGCGGAAAAGAAAATCATGTAGAAAAAGTAGTTTCCGTTAAAGTAAAATTATACAAAAGCTAAAAACAATTGATAAAAGTACGTATTTTTAAAATTACTGTTGTTTTTAAAAAACTAACAATTTACAAAAAAGTTACGAATTTTTAAAATTTACATTTTCATCTGTGGAACGCGGAAAAGAAAATCATCTAGAAAAAGTAGTTTCCGTGAAAGTAAAATTATACAGAAGCTAAAAACAATTGATAAAAGTACGTGTTTTTAAAATTACTTTTGTTTTTAAAAAAATAACAATTTACAAAAAAGTTACGAATTTTTAAAATTTACATTTTCATCTGTGGAACGCGAAAAAGAAAATCATCTAGAAAAAGTAGTTTCCCGTGAAAGTAAAACTGTACAAAAGCTAAAAACAATTGATAATATTAAGTGTTTTTAAAATTACTATTGTTTTTTAAAAAATAACAATTTACAAAACAGTTACGAATTTTTGAAATTTACATTTTCATCTGTGGAACGCGCAAAAGAAAATCATCTAGAAAAAGTAGTTTCCGTGAAAGTAAAATTATACAAAAGTTAAAAACAATTGTTAAAAGTACGAACTTTTAAAATGACTATCGTTTTTGAAAAAATAACAATTTACAAAAAAGTTACGAATTTTTTAAATTTACATTTTCATCTATGGAACGCGGAATAGAAAATCATCGAGAAAAAATAGTTTCCGTTGAAGTAAAACTATACAAAAGATAAAAACAATTGATAAAAGTACGTATTTTCAAAATTATCATTGTTTTTCAAAAAAATACAATTTACGGAAAAGTTACGAATTTTTGAAATTTACATTTTCATCTGTGGAACGCGAAAAATAAAATCATCTAGAAAAAGTAGTTTCCGTTGAAGTAAATTTATACAAAAGCAAAAAACAATTGATAAAATTACGTATTTTTAAAATTACTATTGTTTTTAAAAAAACTACAATTTACAAAAAAGTTACGAATTTTTAAAATTTACGTTTACATCTGTGGAACGCGGAAAAGAAAATCATCTAGAAAAAGTGGTTTCCGTTAAAGTAAAATTATACAAAAGCTAAAAATAATTGATAAAGGTACGTATTTTTAAAATTGCTTTTGTTTTTAAAAAAATAACAATTTACAAAAAAGTTACGAATTTTTTAAATTTACGTTTACATCTGTGGAACGCGGAAAAGAAAATTATCGAGAAGAAGTAGTTTCCGTTGAAGTAAAATTATACAAAAGCTCAAAACAATTGATAAAAGCACTTATTTTTAAAATTACTATAGTTTTTCAAAAAACTATAATTTACAAAAAAGTTACGAATTTTTGAAATTTACATTTTCATCTGTGGAACGCGGAAAAGAAAATCATCTAGAAAAAGTTGTTTCCGTTGAAGTATAATTACACAAAAGATAAAAACAATTGATAAAAGTACGCATTTTTAAAATTACTATTGTTTTTCAAAAAATAACAATTTACAAAACAGTTACCAATTTTTAAAATTTACATTTTCATCTGTGGAACGCGGAAAAGAAAATGATCTATAAAAAGTAGTTTCCGTTGAAGTAAAATTATACAAAAGCTAAAAACAATTGATAAAAGTACATATCTTTAAAATTACCATTGTTTTTCAAAAAATTACAATTTACAAAAAAGTTACGAATTTTTAAAATTTACATTTTCATCCGTGGAACGCGGAAAAGAAAATCATCTAGAAAAAGTAGTTTACGTTGAAGTAAAATTATACAAAAGTTAAAAACAATTGATAAAAGCACGTATTTTTAAAATTACTATTGTTTTAAAAAAAATGACAATTTGCAAAAAGTTACGAATTTTTGAAATTTACATTTTCATCTGTGGAACGCTCAAAAGAAAATAATCTACAAAAAGTAGTTTCCGTGAAAGTAAAATTATACAAAAGCTAAAAACAATTGATAAAAGTACGTATTTTTAAAATTACTATTGATTTTTAAAAAATAACAATTTACAAAAAAGTTACGAATTTTTTAAATTTACATTTTCATCTGTAGAACGCACAAAAGAAAATCATCTAGAAAAAGTATTTTCCGTTAAAGTAAAATTACACGAAAGCTAAAAACAATTGATAAAAGTACGTATTTTTAAAATTACTATTGTTTTTCAAAAAATTACAATTTACAAAAAAGTTACGAATTTTTGAAATTTACATTTTCATCTGTGGAACGCGGAAAAGAAAATCATCTAGAAAAAGTAGTTTCCGTTAAAGTAAAATTATACAAAACTTAAAAACAATTGATAAAAGTACGTATTTTTAAAATTACCATTGTTTTTCAAAAAATTACAACTTACAAAAAAGTTACGAATTTTTGAAATTTACATTTTCATATTGTGGAACGCAGAAAAGAAAATCATCTAGAAAAAGTAGTTTGCGTGAAAGTAAAATTATACAAAAGCTAAAAACAAATGATAAAAGTAAGCATTTTCAAAAACACTATTGTTTTTCAAAAAAACGACAATTTACAAAAAAGTTACTGGAAAATTCAGTAATCATTCTTTCCTTATTTTTAATATAGTAACATATTATTTTGGCTCCTCTGTAAGTATAGAATTACTCATTTTCTCGAAAGTTTAATAACGTTATAAGTAAAGATCACGCACTGATAAGCATCGGGTTCATATCCGAACCTTTCGTATATATTATGCCGTAACGAGGTACGGAGTTCGTAGGCGTTTTGAGGCAACCACACACTTATATAGTCTTTGTGCGTAGTATACGTAATCAAGTTTTAATGTATTTTTGGGGCCGAAGTTTGCGCATACTTTAAGGCAGGAGGGAACGGTTTCGCTTTATATTCCTTCCGTTTAAATATTACGATTTACGCCTCTGAGGTGGGAAATTGTTACGAAATAAAATTAGTTATGTAATAATATTACTCTTGAGAAAATAAATTATTTAAATATAACTATATTAAATAATCGAAATTTTCGTTAATATTTAAAGCTTTAATCAAGCTGCAAAAATTCTATACTAATCTTGATAGGGTGAGTTATGGCTTGTAAAGTTTGCCGTTTTTTTTTTCAGCAGAGTAAAATTTAGTGCCTCTGTGTAGCACATAAATTATTTCTTACAGATCCCCTGGATGACAGCGAATGAACATCAATTTCATTTATTTGATTTTATATGTCGCGAACGTTCGCATCTCTACCAGAAAGGAAATTATTGCGTTCCCCTTTACTCCCTTTTTAATAGTACGCATTGTTGCAACTGCAGTCAAGAATTTAATAATTTTGCGATATCATATTCATTCGCGATTACACGAAATGCATCTATATTAGATGTATATTAGTCGCTTTAATTACACCGTGAATATGTAATACGAGACCGTAAAAGGTTTTAATTACAATTAGGAATGCATCAAGGAAACTTACACATTTCCTGGAAACTAGGATCTTACGGGGAAGTAAACAGAACTGCAGTAAGAAGGTTAATTACAACTCCTTATGCAAGTTTTAGCAAAATCCATTAGAGCATTCTATATTTATACCTTTTTCTTTAATGAATTTCTAATAAGATATTTAACTAATATTAGTGCAACTTTCTAATCTGACTTAAAACACTACGTTCTTCAAATTTCCACACAGATTCATTAATTTCCATTATTATTTCTTTAAATAATTAGACTAGAATTGAACTTTGTATTTTTAAATGGCCACAGTGGTGAAAAATTGAAATAAAAAATTGAAAAACCAGCGCCAAATGTTTGCAACTTTCTAATTTGACTTAGAACACTTTGTTCTTTAAATTTCCATAGAGATTCGCTAATTTCCATCATTAGTTTTTTAAATAATAAGCTTAAATTGAACTTTGTATTTTTAAATGGCCACAGAGGTGAAAAATTGAAATAAAAAATTGAAAAACCAGCGCCAAATGTTTGCAACTTTCTAATTTGACTTAGAACACTTTGTTCTTTAAATTTCCATAGAGATTCGCTAATTTCAATCATTAGTTTTTTTAAATAATAAGCTTGAATTGAACTTTGTATTTTAATTGGCCACACTGGTGTAAAATTGAAAAAAAAATTGAAAAACCAGCGCCAAATATTTGCAACTTTCTAATTTGACTTAAAACACTTCGTTCTTTAAATTTCCATAGAGATTTGCTAATTTCCATCATTACTTTTTTAAATAATTAAGCTTAAATTGAACTTTGTATTTTTAAATGGCCACAGTGGTGAAAAATTGAAATAAAAAATTGAAAAACCAGCGCCAAATGTTTGCAACTTTCTAATTTGACTAAGAACACTTTGTTCTTTAAATTTCCATAGAGATTCGCTAATTTCCATCATTAGTTTTTTTAAATAATAAGCTTGAATTGAACTTTGTATTTTTAATTGGCCACACTGGTGTAAAATTGAAAAAAAAATTGAAAAACCAGCGCCAAATGTTTGCAACTTTCTAATTTGACTTAGAACACTTTGTTCTTTAAATTTCCATAGAGATTCGCTAATTTCCATCATTAGTTTTTTAAATAATAAGCTTAAATTGAACTTTGTATTTTTAAATGGCCACAGTGGTGAAAAATTGAAATAAAAAATTGAAAAACCAGCGCCAAATGTTTGCAACTTTCTAATTTGACTTAGAACACTTCGTTTTTTAAATTTCCTTAGAGATTCGCTAATTTCAATCATTAGTTTTTTAAATAATAAGCTTGAATTGAACTTTGTATTTTAATTGGCCACACTGGTGTAAAATTGAAAAAAAAATTGAAAAACCAGCGCCAAATATTTGCAACTTTCTAATTTGACTTAAAACACTTCGTTCTTTAAATTTCCTTAGAGATTCGCTAATTTCCATCATTAGTTTTTTTAATAATAAGCTTGAATTGAACTTTGTATTTTTAAATGACCACAGTGGTGTAAAATTGAAAAAAAAATTGAAAAACCAGCGCCGAATGTATGCAACTTTCTAATTTGACTTAAAGCACTCTGTTCTTTAAATTTCTCTACAGAGTCGCTAATTTCCATCATTATTTTTTTAAATAATTAAGCTTAAATTGAACTTTGTATTTTTAAATGGCCACAATGGTGTAAAATTGAAAGAAAAAATTGAAAAACCAGCACCAAATATTTGCAACTTTCTAATTTGACTTAAAACACTTCGTTCTTTAAACTTCTATAGAGATTCGCTAATTTCCATCATTAGTTTTTTAGATAATTAAGCTTGAATTGAACTTTGTATTTTTAAATGGTCACACTGGTGAAAAATTGAAAAAAAAAATTGAAAAACCAGCGCCAAATATTTACAACTTTCTAATTTGATTTAAAACACTTCGTTATTTAAATTTCCATACAGATTCGCTAATTTTCATCATTATTCTTTTAAATAATTAAGCTTGAATTGAACTTTGTGTTTTTAAATGGCCACACTGGTGAAAAATTGAAATAAAAAATTGAAAAACCAGCGCCAAATGTTTGCAACTTTCTAATTTGACTTAAAACACTTCGTTCTTTAAATTTCCATAGAGATTCGCAAATTTCCATCATTAGTTTTTTAAATAATAAGCTTGAATTGAACTTTGTATTTTTAAATGGCCACACTGGTGTAAAATTGAAAAAAAAATTGAAAAACCAGCGCCAAATATTTGCAACTTTCTAATTTGACTTAAAACACTTCGTTCTTTAAATTTCCATAGAGATTCGCAAATTTCCATCATTAGTTTTTTAAATAATAAGCTTGAATTGAACTTTGTATTTTTAAATGGCCACACTGGTGTAAAATTGAAAAAAAAATTGAAAAACCAGCGCCAAATATTTGCAACTTTCTAATTTGACTTAAAACACTTTGTACTTTAAATTTCCATAGAGATTCGCTAATTTCCATCATTATTTTTTTAAATAATTAAGCTTGAATTGAACTTTGTATTTTTAAATGACCACACTGGTGTAAAATTGAAAAAAAAATTGAAAAACCAGCGCCAAATATTTGCAACTTTCTAATTTGACTTAAAACACTTCGTTCTTTAAATTTCCTTAGAGATTCGCTAATTTCCATCATTAGTTTTTTAAATAATAAGCTTGAATTGAACTTTGTATTTTTAAATGACCACAGTGGTGTAAAATTGAAAAAAAGTTGAAAAACCAGCGCCGAATATATGCAACTTTCTAATTTGACTTAAAACACTTTGTTCTTTAAATTTCCCTACAGATTCGCTAATTTCCATCATTAATTTTTTAAATAATTAAGCTTGAATTGAACTTTGTATTTTTAAATGGCCACACTGGTGTAAAATTAAAAAAAAAATTGAAAAACCAGCGCCAAATATTTGCAACTTTCTAATTTGACTTAAAACACTTTGTTCTTTAAATTTCCATAGAGATGCGCTAATTTCCATCATTAGTTTTTTAAATAGTAAGCTTGAATTGAACTTTGTATTTTTAAATGACCACACTGGTGTAAAATTGAAAAAAAAATTGAAAAACCAGCGCCAAATATTTGCAACTTTCTAATTTGACTTAAAACACTTCGTTCTTTAAATTTCCTTAGAGATTCGCTAATTTCCATCATTAGTTTTTTAAATAATAAGCTTGAATTGAACTTTGTATTTTTAAATGACCACAGTGGTGTAAAATTGAAAAAAAAATTGAAAAACCAGCGCCGAATGTATGCAACTTTCTAATTTGACTTAAAACACTTTGTTCTTTAAATTTCCCTACAGAGTCGCTAATTTCCATCATTAATTTTTTAAATAATAAGCTTGAATTGAACTTTGTATTTTTAATTGGCCACACTGGTGTAAAATTGAAAAAAAATTGAAAAACCAGCGCCAAATGTTTGCAACTTTCTAATTTGATTTAAAACACTTCGTTATTTAAATTTCTATACAGATTCGCTAATTTTCATAATTATTATTTTAAATAATTAAGCTTGAATTGAACTTTGTGTTTTTAAATGGCCACACTGGTGAAAAATTGAAAATAAAATTGAAATACCAGCGCCAAATGTTTGCAACTTTCTAATTTGACTTAAACCACTTCGTTCTTTAAACTTCCATTCAGATTTGCTAATTTCCATCATTATTTTTTTAAATAATTAGGCTAGAATTGAAGTTTGTGTTCTTAATTGGCTAGACTGGTAAAAAATTGAAAAAAAAAACTAGAAAAACAAGCGAGGAATGTTTGCAACGTTCTAATCTGACTTAAAACACTTTGTTCTTTAAATTTTCACAAAGATTCAATAATTTCTATCATTAGTTTTTTAAATAATTAGGCTAGAATTGAACTTTGTGTTCTTAAATGGCCACACTGCTATAAAATCAAAAAAAAAATTGAAAAACAAGGGTGGAATGTTTACAACTTTCTAATCTAACTTAAAACACTTCGTTCTTTAAATTTCCAAACAGATTCACTCATTTCCATCATTAGTTCTTTAAATAATTAGGCTAGAATTGAATTTTGTGTTCTTAAATGGCCACACTGGTGAAAACTCAAAAAACAAATTGAAAAACAAGCGACGAATGTTTGCAACTTTCTAATCTGACTTAAAACATTACGTACTTTAAGGTTCCATACAGATTCATCAAATTCCATCATTAGTTTTTAAAATAATTAGGCTTTAATTACACTTTGTGATTTTTATAGCCACGCTGGAGGAGAAACGAAAAAACTAATAGAAAAACAAGCGCCGACTATTTCCAACTTTCTAATCTGACTTAAAACACTACATTCTTCAATTTTCCACATAAACACAGACATTCCATTATGAGTTTTTAAAATAATTAGGCTTTAATTATACTTTGCCATTTTTAAAGCCACGCTGGAAGAAAAGCGAAAAAAAAATAGAAAAACAAGCGCCGACTATTTCCAACTTTCTAATCTGACTTAAAACACTACTTTCTTTAAATTTCTAAAAAGACTCATCACATTACATCACTGGGTTTCAAAATATTTAGGCTTTAATTATACTTTGTGATTTTTAAAACCACGCTGAAGGAAAAACGAAAAAATAATAGAAAAACAAGCGCCTACTATTTACAACTTTCTAATCTGACTTAAAACACTACGTTCTTCAAATCTCCACAAAAACTAATCATATTCCATCATTGTGTTTTAAAATAATTAGGCTTTAATTATACTTTGTGATTTTTATAGCCACGCTGGAAGAAAAACAAAAAAAATAATAGAAAAACAAGCGCCGACTATTTTCAACTTTCTAATCTGACTTAAAACACTACGTACTTTAAATTTCCACACAGACTCATCAAATTCCGTCATTGGATTTTAAAATAATTAGGCTTTAATTATACTTTGTGATTTTTAAAGCTACGCTGGAGGAAAAACGAAAAAATAATAGAAAAGGAAGCGCCAACTATTTCCAACTTTCTAATCTGACTTAAAACACTACGTTCTTTAAATTTCCATACATACTCATCAAGCTACATCATTAGTTTTTGAAATAATTAGGCTTTAATTATACTTTATAAATTTTAGAGCCGCGCTGAAAGAAAACGAAAAAAAAAAATAGAAAAACAAGCGCCGAATGTTGCAACTTTCTAATTCGACTTAAAACACTACATTCTTTAAATTTCCACACAAACTCATCAAATTGCATCATTGGATTTTAAAATAATTAGGCTTTAATTATACTTTGTGATTTTTAAAGCAACGCTGGAGGAAAAATGAAGAAAAAAATAGAAAAACAAGCGCCGACTATTTCCAACTTTCTAATCTGACTTAAAACACTACGTACATTAAATTTCCACAAAGACTCGTGAAATTCCATTATTAGTTTTTAAAATAATTAGGCTTTGATTATACTTTGTGATTTTTATAGCCACGCTGAAGGAAAAACGAAGAAAAAATAAAAAAACAAGCGCCGACTGTTTTCAACTTTCTAATCTGACTTAAAACACTACGTTCTTCAAATCTCCACACAGACTTATCAAATTCCATCATTGGATTTTAAAATAATTAGGCTTTAATTATACTTTGTGATTTTTAAAGCCACGCTGGACGAAACCGAAAAAAATAGAAAAACAAGCGCCGACGATTTGCAACTTTCTAAACTGACTTAAAACACTACGTTCTTTAAATTTTCACAAAGATTTATCATATTTCTTCATTGGGTTTTAAAATAATTAGGCTTTAATTATAATTTGTGATTTTTAAAGCCACGCTGGAAGAAATGCGAAAAAAAAATTGAAACATAATCGCCGACTATTTCCAACTTTCTAATCTGACTTAAAACTTTACATTTTTTAAATTTCCATACAGACTCATCAAATTTCATCATTAGTTTTTAAAATAATTAGGCTTTAATTATACTTTGTTATTTTTAAAGCCACGCTGGACGAAAACCGAAAAAAAATAGAAAAACAAGCGCCGACTATTTGCAACTTTCTAAACTGACTTAAAACAGTACGTTCTTTAAATTTTCACAAAGATTTATCATATTTCCTCATTGGGTTTTAAAATAATTAGGCTTTAATTATAATTTGTGATTTTTAAAGCCACGCTGGAAGAAATGCGAAAAAAAAAATTGAAAAACAATCGCCGACTATTTCCAATTTTCTAATCTGACTTAAAACTCTACATTCTTTAAATTTCCATACAGACTTATAAAACTTCATCATTAGTTTTTAAAATAATTAGGCTTTAATTATACTTTGTGATTTTTAAAGACACGCTTGAGGAAAACCGAAAAAAATAATAGAAAAACAAGCGACGGATGTTTGAAACTTTCTAATCTGACTTAGAACACTGCGTTCTTTAAATTTCCACACAAACTCATCAAATTCCATCATTAGTTTTTAAAATAATTAGGATTTAATTATACTTTGTGATTTTTAAAGCTACGCTGGAGGAAAAACGAAAAAAATAATAGAAAAACAAGCGCCGACTATTTTCAACTTTCTAATCTTACTTAAAACACTACGTTTTTTAAATTTCCACACAGAATCATAAAATTGTATCAATAGTTTTTACAATAATTAGGCTAGAATTGAACTTTGTGTTCTTAAACAGCCACACTGGTGAAAAATAGAAAAACAAGCGACGAAAGTTTCTAACTTTCTAATCTGACTTAAAACACTTTGTTTTTTAAATTTTCACTCATATTCACTATATGCTATCAATAGTTTTGTAAATAATTAGGTCGTAATTAATGGGTAATTCCCTCCATAACAATTACAATACATCATAGAAGATTGTGACCACCCATAAATCATCCACGAAGATAACATCAGCATCGGTCAATACTCAGATAATATTTGGTGTCATTGGTGATTAAACAGTAATTCCTATTGATTTGCTGTAATAAATATCAACTGATTAACGCCAGTCCCATTAATTTCCATCTCGCCACCGCATTATGAAGAATAATCATTAACCAATCGAATAACGCCAATAATTACATTTAACAGTTAATTAGATGAGTTACACGTAATAGTCGGGGATAATATAATTAGTCTACGCATTCATTTACAATTAGAGTTTATTAAACTAAAACGTTGAATATAACAAACAAATTTGATGATTTATTAAAGTGTATAGTTCATCATTGATTAATTAGCTAATTCGATTGTAATTCCGTAAAACAGTTCCAAGTGGCGAAACAGACTAAGTTGGACTCCTCAAGTGGTTCCTTTAACAAAGCGATATTAATCAATTCGGAAGCGTCCTCAGACGTAAACAGATTTGAGACGCGTGCTCGAATCGAGTCCTGACATTTGCCCAAACAATTTTGAGCCGATTTAATTAGTTTAGTCAAGTTATCGAGGAGTCGTCACTTAACGCGTTGACTTTGGTCTGTTTGTTTATTAGAAAAGCATACAAAGATTAGTTAACTTAACTTATTTAGGTATTTTTAGTCGTTCAAAGGAAAACCTTGGAAGTTGCTCTAGGTCCTATTCAGAAAATTTCAAGGAAATCCATTAACGTTTCTAATTGTAAAACTATTATTCCTGGTGATTAATTATTAACGTGAATCAATAGACTAAACACAATTTACTGGAAAAGGTAGAGTAGAACGCAATCAATTTCCAATGTTTATTCGAACGAAAATCTGGAGAGGAAAATATATACGAACGTAATAAATTGCATTGCGTACACAACATATAAAACGCCATGTCCAGAATTGAGCGTAATTAATTTCCGGCTGGATATCAGATATGATATTCATTAGGTTTGAAGATGAGAACTCGATAATTGGATAAGTTGAGATTTTCCCTCGAATTCTCCGATTCCATGTTTTTTTTTGTACTTCCACCCCTTCGGAATTGAGTTATATGAGGGGTTGCGAAAGTTATCCGACCATTAAAAGTTATATTTCTAATGTATTTCTTTTCACTAATTCTCTACTATTGGATTTTTTTGGTATTAATTGGACGCAAAAAAATGGGGAATCTTATTAACAATACCAATTACTCTGCCAACTTCAATACTTAATCTTGAGGGGGGCGTAAGTAGAGATGTCCCATAATTTAGAGCCGAACGGGAGATTCGATTAAAGTTCGCACCGCGCAAACCCGCATAAATCCTCCGGAGAAGAAATCCGATGAGGAAATTGCCTTCGCCTGGTGAACGTATCGACTTTTTCCTCATTTGCAGACAATCGACGCACAAGAATAAAAACAATGGCCAGGCTTAGAGTGGCGGCGGCGGCGGTGATTAATCGGGCCGGCGGCATCAATAAGGCAATACATCATTCATGTAAATATCCGCGCCGCGTTTTACATAACAATGAAGAAATAACACAATTAGTTATTAATCATGGCGCAGGTAACGTGCAAACAAACACTAACGCCAGTTCGTTGGCCTCTATTCAATTTTAATCCATCCTCTAAGCTCTAATTGTAATAAATAACATCTACAGACTTATTTATTTATGAAGGACTTTATAATTTATTAACCATTCTTAATTACAAATAACCTAAATAGAGTTAAACTAGTCAATAACGACTTTAAATCGGAGTTTACGAAATAAATGCTAACTATGTACACTATTAATTAGAAAAAACACGAAAACTTTTCGTGAATCTTCAACAAATGAATCTTATTAAGATTATATTTATTATATAAACTATTATACAATATTTAACTGCTTCATTAAGTACTTACTTAAGTAAACAAACAAATATAATAGTGTTTCATTTGATATTTACTTAAGGGATTGTTAAATTATGCTGAAATCGAAATATAAAAATATTCAGAGTATTCCTACGCTCAGCGCAAATATTTAAAATCAAACCATCGCTCTGCAGACGTTTTAATGGATTCGCATTACAGAAGTATTGAATTTCAATTTGCCAATAGCTTGGATTCACAGACTGGTAAAAACCTTCTATTCTTATATGAGTTAATAATTTAAAATATGTTCCTGCAAAAATAAATTTCTCGCACAGCTTAAAATAATTTTCTCAAGAATTTATTGACATATTCTAGTAGATTATTATTAATTGTTGAGTTTCTCTATAATTCTTGTATATTAGGAAATAAAGTATTATTTGTATTATTAAGAGCAATTTATTTTAATTATATTACAAAAATTCTGACAAGGGCAAACGTTTTTTAAATCGTTTGAGGAAATTCTGAAAATTTTAGAAACTACTTGAAACTTAGAAGAGGAATACCGGAAATTTTCGTATTATTCGACTAAATATGCTGAAAATTCTAAAAAAGTATAAAAATACTGTATAATTCTATAATCATAAGACATTAAGAATCTCGAAGAAAAATAGTAAACATCTCAGACATTTAGAAGATGAATTCATGAAAATTTTCGATATTATAGAACAAAAATTGGTAGAAATATTTTTATAAATAGGAAAGGAATTGCTAGAAAATATTGAAATCTTAAATCAAAAGTTTCTGAAAGACTCGGACAAATCAGAGCTGAAATATTTCTAAAAATATTCAAGAAAAGTTTCTATAGAATTCCAAAATTCTGATAAAATAAAACAATAATTTTGGATTTAAAAAAATGTATAAAATAAAGCTAGAAAATGTAGAAAATTTTTATTAATTGCTGGAGTGAAATTCTATAAATTCGGAAATAATAAAAAATTTCTTGCTCCATCAGGAAATTCCAAATTTCTAATATTTTCTTGTTATATTTCTAGAACTTTCATTTTTCAGAACATTTAAGAAAACATGTCGGAATTTTCTTCATATCCAGAATAAACCTTGTTAGAAGATTCTACAATCCAGGAAGATAATTGTAGGAATTCTAAACAAAATCAAGAAATTTGGAATTCTTTGTACGTTCCAGTACGTTTGAAAAAAATTATTTGGAAAATTATACAAATTTTAAAGATGAATTCCACGAAAATCTTATTAAGATAAAGCAAGAAATTTCATTCCTTGTTGGGAAATCCTTAAGCCTAAAAATAAAATTTTAGCAAAATTAAGAATTTGGAAGAGAATTTTTTTTTGGAGAAAGAACTCTCGAAGAAATCTTAATTATGAATTGAAGAAAATATGCCGAAAATTTTTAGAAATCTAGAAGTAAAACTGGCTGCATAGCAAATGGAAAAACAGGAAGAAAACAAGAAGAGAAGAATTATAATAATTGTCGTATTATCAGATGTAAAACTATTTTCCAATAAAGATGTTCTCTCTCTTCTATAGCACTTCCAAAAATTCTATAAAATTAAGAAAAAACAGTATTTAACATGAAAATTCACATGTGATAGAAAATTATTAGAAAACCAGAATAAAAATTATAAATTATACTAGAATTTGCAAAAGAACTTTCTAAAATCGCTAAAATCCAATTCTAGAAATTTTAGTTGAGATAAGTGTAGATGTTTTTAAAAAATTTAAGAATAATCATATTATTAAAAAAGTAACTTTTGTAAAAGTTTAATGGGATTTTCTTTGAGGTCTTTGTAAAAGACTTTACAAAGACCTCAAAAAAAAAATCCCAGTAAAATGACAGAAACAAATATTGAAAAACTCTAGAAATTGGAAAAGCACAGAAACGTTCTGACAAAGATGAAGATAAAGAAAACTAAAATTGCTGCAAATTTTGATACATAATTTTGGAAACCTGTAATTCCTGAAGAATTCTAAAACATTCGAAAAAATCTAGAAAGAAGATAAATGTTATAAGTTTGAAAGAGAAAACAAAATTAAAAATTAAAAGAAAGAAATGAAGAAATTACTAAAAGATGAACCTTAAAATTATTCAAAAAAATTCTGGGAAACGTTTACAAGAAGAAGAAAATATTCTAGAGAAATTTATGAATTGATTAAAGACGTCCAGAACTTTTAAATAAAATTGTTTAAATCTAGTAGAAATAGTTTTGAAATGTTGGTGAAATTTGAAAGGATAATCACTGGAAATAAAATAAAATTGCTGATAAATACTAAAATTTCCCAAGAGAAGCTTGCAACAAACTCTAACATATCGGCTTGAAAATTTGGATAAGAAGATAAGTGAAATTCTTATTTAGAACTCTACGGATTCTTACTTTATCTTACAAATATCTATTTATTTATTAGTACTTTATCAGACTTGCTTCATAAATATAATTTTGTTTTCAGATTTCTGGAGTTTTCTCTGTGGGTTATAGAAATTTCATTTTTTTTATTGAAGAAAATATGCTGGAAAATCAGCAAATCTGGAATAGAAATTGTTATAAATCCACGAAAAATATTCTAGGAATCTGAAAAGAAAATTCTAAAAATTTGGAATTTCGTGAAATCTCCAATTTTCCTCGAACTTCAAAATTCCTAGAAGCAAGATATGATAAAAAAATTTAAACAAATAGAAAAAAACTGGTTCTAGGATTTTGGAAGTTGAATCTATCAAAAATTTCAATAAGATAAAGAAAGAAACTCTACTTTGATAAAAACACTTATAACCTTTCTTCAATATTTCAAACTCTATTTCCTGCAAAATGAGGAAAATGTTTTTTTTTTATGAAATTATAAGAAATATGATTATAAGAATGGAAGAAACTATGCTGAACATAGTCTAGAAGAAGAATTGGAGGAAAATTTAAAAAAAATCTGTTATCCCAAAAATGAATATATAACGAAATAGAAAATTATTAAAAAAATTAACGGACACGAAAATGCGGAAATACAGTAGAATTTTTAAACAGAACTTTTTCAAGTATGTAAAATATATTGTTGGAAAATTTAGATGAGATAAGGGAAGAATTTTTTGATAAGGTAAACAAAAATAAAAATTCTATAAATATGAAAAAATAATATTGTAAAATTCTAAAAGAGAATTCTAGGGGTATGGCAGAAAAAAATACTCAAGAAGTCTAGATATATGGAAGAGAGCAAAATTCCAATAAATAATCGAGATGAAGAAAAAATCCGAAATTCCTGAAACCTTCGGTAGGAAATTGTAGAAATGGGACAAAAAATATGCTGGAAAATTCTAAAAATGTGGAACAGAAATTTCTGAATAATTTTATCAAAATTAGACTAGAAAATTTTAAAAAATTGATGAAAAACTCTAAAATATATGAAGAAAATCCTAGAAATCATGATGATGATAAGAATTTCGTGGAAAAGTTAAATGAAGAATTTGAAAAAGAATGTGCTCGACAATGTAAAAACTAATTTTTGAATAATTCTAGAATCCTTTAAGGATTTTTTTAAAATCTATATAGAAAATGCTGAAAATTAAAGAAAAATTATATTATATTTTTGTTTAATCTTTTATGAATTGTATTTGTAAAGCAAGTTTGATAAAGAACTTATAAATAAATAAATAAATATTTAAAAAAATTGAAAATTTTCGATTTTAGATAGAGAAATTTTAGAAAATTTTTGAATTATTAGAAAATACTAGAACCCACAAAGAAAATTATAGGAATCTGAAATGAAAAAGTTGCAGAAATTTGGAAAAGAAATTCCTGGAAAATAAAATAAAGTTATTTTATTTGTAAGAAGATGTATATTTCGGACACACAGTGACCACTATCAATGGTGTGATACTCAAAACCATTGATAATGGTCACTTTGTGTCCGAAATATACAGTATCGTACTCAAAAATGTTTCAAATCTCGAGAAATCTTTATAAAATCAAAAGTAAAAGAAATGCAACATAGAATATTATTTTTTTTAAATTTAATACTTTAGTAAAGTAAAATTACTGGAAAAAACTAAAAATTAAATCAATTCTGTTAGAAAGAAAATTCTAGAATTTAGAAAGTTTTTTGAAAAATCCCTTTAAAATAATTCTAGAAAGTTTAAAAAAGACGAAGATAAAGCAAATTATCCAGAAAAAAAAACAGAAATTGCTAGAAGATAATTTTCAAAAACTGGAAGAAAAATTCCTGAAAATTTCTGGAACCTTCGAAAAAACAAGAAGAAGAAGAAGATGCTGAAAAAATCGTTTTTTACAAATCTTGACGAAAACGAAAATAAAGCACGTCACCAGAGAACATTGAAATTGCTTGGTAATTTCAGAAATCTTAAAGAGAAGTTCCTCAAAAATTCAGAAACATTTGAAAAATATTCTCAAAAATCTTAAAGAAAATATAGTGGAAAATTTTAAAAATTAAGAAGAGATATTTATAGAAAATAATAAAAGATAGAGCAAGGAGATATTACAATATAATTAAAATTAAGCTGGAAATCTCTAAAATTTATGAAAGGAAAATTCTAAAAATTAGTTTCCCTAATTTTTAGAAAACAAGTTCCTGAAAATGTTCAATAAGATACAGAAAGAAATTAAAGAAAATATAATTGAAAATATGAATGTGAAGTTGAAAAATTGTAGACTCCTTGAAAGAAATTTTTAGAATCAGGATAGAACATGCTAAAAATCTAAGAAAGTTGGAAGAGAAAACTTAAAAACTTATTGATATAAATAGTTTTAAAAAATCGAAAAGTGGAGGAGAAATTACTAGAAAATATTGGAATCCTCAAATAAAATTTCAGGAAACTAAAATAAAAAAAATGTATAAATTACATATTTAAAGGCTCAAAATAATTAATTCTATTTATTACTTTTATTTTAAAAATAAAAAATATTGAAAGTTGTAGAAATTCAGAAAAATTCCTGAGAAATAAAATAATCTATTGAAAAAAATGAAATAGAAAAAAAACTTTAAAGATAACGTGTAAAATACAAAATAAAACTCTTAGTTACTTTGTTTGTAAAAAGTAATTAAGCGTTTTATTTTGTATTTCAAAATGTATAACTTAATCTCTAAAATTTATTGAGGAATTAGATGTTAAAAAATTTAGATAAGAAAAGAAAAGAAATGTTTGCTAAATTAAAGAAATATGTATAAAAATTCTGAAATTGCTGGATAATTTTTGAAATCTTTAAAAAAATCTTAAATTTCTGGAAAATCTATAAAAATCTGGAAAAAATATCCTAAGAAATTCTGAAAATTTGAAAGATACATTTCTAGAAATTTATAATAAGATTAAGCAAGAAGGTATCGAAATATTACTCATAATAAAATGCTGATACATTCTAGAAACTATGAATTTGGAAAAGAAGTTTTAGAAAAATTTCGGTAGAGGAAAAATTTCAAATAAATGGTCTTGAAATGTGAAAAAACAAAATTAAAAACTTTTTATTTTTTAATCTGCATAGAAAGTTTTTAAAATTTAAGAAATCGGTTTTGAAAGAAAAAGCAAGAAATTTTAAAAAATAGTGGATTATCAATAGTGTAATTCATTCCTTTGAAAACGCAAAGAAATTGCAAAAAGAATTGCTGTGAAAATAGACAAAAAATTTTGTAAATCGATTTTACTTATACAGAAAAATTGCTAAATAATTTTAGGAATTTGGAATAAAAAATATTAAAAGTTATAGACATTTGGAAGAGAAATTCCTGAAGAATAAAATAACGATATTTACCGAAGATTGGAATAATTGTTGAAGTTTCTAAAATTAACTCTAAAAATTTGAAACTAGATAATCCCAAAAATCCCGAAGAAAGTAACTATAGAATTAAGAAAAAATGGCTTAAATTAAACACCAACTTCAAGAAAATTCCAGGTATTTAGAAAAAATTGAAAAGTCTAAAAATTTCGGATGAGATATTTCTATGAATGAAAGAAATTTCTTGATAATTGGTGAAATATGCTAAAATTAAAAAAAAAAACTCGCATTTCTTAAGTTAGGAAATTGTTAAAGCATTCTTATAGTTTTACAATTTGAAAAGAAATTTTTGATACAATAAAATAAAATAAATAACTGATTGATTCTCTGAATTCTTAAAAAAATTTTGAATTAAGAAAAAAATCCTGTAATAGCCTAATTATATAAAACAAGAAATGGTAGTGACAACTAGAAGAAAATTTTATCAAAAACAAAACCTCCAGTAAAACGCGCTGTTTAGGACGATTTATTTAAATGATTTTAAACACATATTACCAGATTATGATTAGGTATTAAACAATGATGCGTTTTAACTATAATTCCTAAATTTCAGATGAGAAGCAATTGTTTTTAATTCAAACAAAGTTGATCTTGCAAAAGTTTTTTTTTTGAAGACAATTTTCACAAAAGTTTATAAACATATTTTGGCTTATGATCATTGATTGTTGAAAAGTGATGCCTTTTAACACTACTTATAGCATGTTTAATGAGCACCAACTATTGTTATTATTTTAATTGAAAAAAAAAATTGTTCTTGCAGAAATTAATTTTGTGCGCGTCTTAAGAAAATTTTCTACAAAATTTATGAACATATTTTGTCAGATTATTATTGAATGTTACATAATGATATGTTTTAACAATAATTGCTAAATTTTATTACAAGAAATAATGCCTTAAAAGGAGAAACTAGTCGAATAAATATAGAAAAATTATGAAACAAACCAAGTGTAATTTAATTTAAACCTTCATTAGTAAGAAACAATTGTTTTTCTATTTATAATTGTAACAAATATATTGAACTTGTAGACATTATTTTGCGCGTAGTTTAAGACAATTTAGTTAAAAATTTATAGACACATTTTCGCAGATTTTTATTTAGTATTTAAAAATGATGTATATCAGCAATATTTCTAAAATTTCTGATGATCAGCTATTATAATTCTACTTGTTATTGCTGATTTTACAGAAATTAATTTTGCGCTCTGTATAAAACAAGTTGTTTGTGTAAACATGCAAATTTCAACTAAGAATTTAACAAATATTTATAACATTTGCGTTCCGTTAAAGAATTTCAATAATATCCCCCTGTGTAAATGCTAAGATTGTTTATGAAAATAAGACACGATCAAATTAACAACTTGAGCGAAGAACACGTTCGTTTAAAACATTCTGCACGTTCCGGAAACTTTCAGTGCTGTGTTTCAGGGAAAGCCACTACGTGTAGTCGTTCGGGGTAGTTTTTTTCAGTTATGAATTTCCGCACGCACCACAGAAACGGCATCGTTTCGATGGGTTTCGACCCCGGAGCTCGTCTGTCCCCCTTTTTTTTTGTCTTCACGTGACCATGCAATCCCGGATTTTTCATTTCTTAAAACTGTTTCGCCGTGATTTCATTACGCGTCGTATCTAAACTTACCGTAAACATAAACCTCGAGTGTTATTGAGGCCCTTTACGTGAGTTTATTTACTCCGTGAACTTGTGTACAAACTTTATAGAAATCATGCATTATATAAAATATGGCACACACACATACACACAATAAAGGGCGGATTTCAATGGCGCTTTAAAGTTAAGCATTAAGCAACCCCTCCAAGGGATTAATTTACCTCAAAAGCACATTTAAGGTATAATATCAGCAATAGCTTATCCAAATATATACATATATATAATATCTTCACTGTGAAGTCTATGGTATGAATTTTAATCGCCCTAATTAGGAACAATTTAGGAGATTATGGTAATCTTGTGCAGATATTAATTCAATCATTGGCCAAATTGTGTACAGTGTGACAATTAAGGTACGCTTATTGAATAATTAAGCGATTAATCAATATTTAAAGTGTTGATGTAAATTATATACGAGGGATAGTAGGAAAGTAGTATCTGTTTGAACCGTGCGGAGCACTGATAAATAGTGTAGCCGCGAGATGTCTGCTAACATCTTAAGTTATATTTCAACCATTTGTGTACAAAGTTACATCTCACTGGTATTGTCTGTGCTATTTTATGAGTCTTTATAACGTTCAAGAAAATAAAGAACTTCAGTTGTGAATTTAGAATAGAATAGAATAGAATTTTATTAGTCTGTTCATTGTTGGTACAATATTAGATCCGTCATATACAAAAAACGAGGACTGTGATTAGATTTCTCAACGCAAGCAACGTAAAAACTTGCGATTCTCATCGCCAATTGAATTCAATTATAAATACAAGAGTGTAGAATCAATAAAACCTTCGCCCAATCATAAAAAAAACGCCTATTCGGGTCATAAAAATTCCATCCGCTCAATTTAATAAATTTGCATGTCTACACCGTCACACCCGCCCAATATTCATTCAATCCACCCCACCAATTAGCCGCCTATTACAGCCCCAATTAGCATTCTAACAGATTACTATCTCAGAGAGAAACAGAGGGAAAAACGTAAACGAATAAACATAAAATTAAAAATTTAATTAAAAGAAAAGCAATTTCGCGATTTGTTTTTCTTCTCCCACATACTGTTACCCCCCAGTATAATGGAGTCTGGGTTTGAAATCCGTTCGAGATAAATTGCCATCGATTCTGTTGACCTACCCTCTGCAAGATCGGCCCTTTTTCGCGCACTCACCTGAAACGGAATACAATTATTAGATTGTGCATTCATTAAGGGACGTGAATGGGGTTGTATTATTATTGTCTGATAACAATGGCTTGGAGGGGAGTTGAATGTGTGAGGAAAGCGTATTTAATTAAAGTTTTGTTTGAGAAGGGAGGTTTTCATTCATTAAAATAAACAATTACTCCACGAAATTTAAGTAAAAGTAAAAACATTTCTTATAAATATAATAATCGAATTAATTCCAAACACAAAGGAAAATTATGATTAAAACTTACAAAATCATAAACTAGAAAAAATGATAGATGAATTAAGTGTGTTTCACGTTGATGGCAATTGTTTTATGTGTTTAAAACCATGTTTCAAATGTTTGATTTGAAAATACAACACTGATGGTTTTAAACTGAATTAATTCAAAACGCAAAATACAATTTTGACTAAAACTTACAAAATCATAAACTAGATAAAGTGATAAGTGAATTTAGTGTGTTTCATGTTGATGGCAATTGTTTAAATGTGTTTAAAACAATGCTGAATATGTTTCATTTGAAAATAAAACTCTAACACTTTTAAATTAAATTAATTCAAAATTCTGAATAAAATATTGATTATTGCTTAGAAAATCATAAACTAGAAAAAGTGACAAGTGAATTTAGTACGTTTCATGTTGATAGCAATTGTTTTAATGTGTTTAAAGCAATGCTCAAAATGTTTCATTTGAAAATACAACACTCACGCTTTAAACTGAATTTATTCAAAATGCAAAATAAAATTTTAACTAAAACTTACAAAATAATAAACTAGAAGGAATAGCAAATAAATTTAGTGTGTTTAATTTTAATGTCAATTGTTTATATGTCTCTAAAACAGTGTTAAAAATGTTCGACTTATAAATACAACACTGACCGTTTTAAATTAAATTTCTTGAAAATACAAAACAAAATTTTGACTAAAACTTACAAAATCTTAAACTAGAAGAAATGACAAATGAATCTAGTGTGCTTCACGTTGATAGCAATTGTTTTTATGAGTTTATAACAATGTTGAATGTGTTTGATTTGAAAATACAACACTGAGGGTTTTAAAATGAATTAATTCAAAATATAAAACAACATTTTGACTAAATCTTACAAAATTATAAACTAGAAGAAGTGATAAATGAATTTAGTGTGTTTCATGTTGATAGCAATTGTTTTAATGTGTTTAAAACAATGCTGAATATGTTTCATTTGAAAATAAAACTCTAACAGTTTTAAATTAAATTAATTCAAAATTTTGAATAAAATTTTAACTAAAGCTTACAAAATCATAAACTAGAAGAAGTGACAAGTGAATTTAGTGTGTTTCATGTTGACCGCAATTGTTTTAATGTGTTTAAAACAATTCTCAAAATGTTTCATTTGAAAATACAACACTGACGCTTTAAACTGAATTAATTCAAAATGCAAAATAAAATTTTAACTAAAACTTACAAAATCATAAACTAGAAGGAATAGCAAATAAATTTAGTGTGTTTAATTTTAATGGCAATTGTTTTTATGTTTTTAAAACAATGTCAAAAATGTTTGACTTAAAAATACAACACTGACCGTTTTAAATTAAATTACATGAAAATTTAAAACAAAATTTTGAATACAACTTACAAAATCATAAACTAGAAGAAATGGCAACTAAATTTAGTGTGATTCCCGTTGATGTCAATTGTTTTTATGAGTTTAAAACAATGTTGAAAATGTTTGATTTGAAAATACAACACTGAGGGTTTTAAAATGAATTAATTCAAAATACAAAACAACATTTTGACTAACACTTACAAAATTATAAACTAGAAGAAGTGACAAATGAAGTTAGTGTGTTTCATGTTGTTGGAAATTGTTTTAATGTGTTTAAAACAATGCTGAATTTGTTTCATTTGAAGATAAAACTCTAACGGTTTTAAATTAAATTAATTCAAAATGCTGAATAAAATTTTGACTAAAGCTTACAAAATCATAAACTAGAAGAAGTCACAAGTGAATTTAGTGTGTTTCATGTTAATGGCAATTGTTTTAATGTGTTTAAAACAATGCTCAAAATGTTTCATTTGAAAATACAACACTGACGTTTTAAACTGAATTAATTCAAAATGCAAAATAAAATTTTGACTAAAACTTGCAAAATCATAAACTAGAAGGAATAACAAATAAATTTAGTGTGTTTAATTTTAATGGCAATTGTTTTTATGTTTTTAAAACAATGTTAAAAATGTTTGACTTAGAAATACAACACTGACTGTTTCAAATTAAATTACTTGAAAATGCAAAACAAAATTTTGACTAAAACTTACAAAATCATAAACTAGAAGAAATGACAAATTAATTTAGGGTGTTTCACGTTGATATCAATTGTTTTTATGAGTTTAAAACAATTTTGAGAGTGTTTGATTTGAAAATTCAACACTGAGGGTTTTAAAATGAATTAATTCAAAATACAAAACAACATTTTGACTAAAGGTTTCAAAATCATAAACTAGAAGAAATGAGAAATGAATTCAGTGTGTTTCATTTTGATGGCAATTGTTTTAATATGTTTAAAACAATACTGAAATTGTTTTATTTGAAAATAAAACTCTAACGGGTTTAAATTAAATTAATTCAAAATGCTGAATAAAATTTTGACTAAAACTTATAAAATCATAAACTAGAAGAAGTGACAAGTGAATTTAGTGTGTTTCGTGTTGATGGCAATTGTTTTAATGTGTTTAAAACAATTCTCAAAATGTTTCATTTGAAAATAAAACACTGGCGTTTTAAACTGAATTAATTCAAAATACAAAATAAAATTTTAGCTAAAATTTACAAAATCATAAACTATAAGGAATTACAAATTAATTTAATGTGTTTAATTCTAATGGCAATTGTTTTTATGTGTTTAAAACAATGTTAAAATTGTTTGACTTAAAAATACAACACTGACCGTTTTAAATTAAATTACTTGAAAATGCAAAACAAAATTTTGACTAAAACTTACAAAATTATAAACTAGAAGAAATGACAAATGAATCTAGTGTGTTTCAAGTTGATGGCAATTGTTTTTATGAGTTTAAAATAAAGTTGAAAGTGTTTGATTCGAAAATACAACACTGAGGGTTTTAAAATTAATTAATTCAAAATACAAAACAACATTTTGACTAACGCTTACAAAATTATAAACTAGAAGAAGTGATAAATGAATTAAGTGTGTTTCATGTTGATGGCAATTGTTTTAATGTGTTTAAAACAATGCTTTATTTGTTTCATTTGAAAATAAAAGTCTAACGGTTTTAAATTAAATTAATTCAAAATGCTGAATAAAATCTTGACTAAAGCTTACAAAATCATAAACTAGAAGAAATGACAAGTGATCTTATTGTGTTTCATGTTGATGGCAATTATTTTAATGTGTTTAAAACAATTCTCAAAATGTTTCATTTGAAAATACAACACTGACGCTTTAAACTGAATTAATTCAAAATTCAAAATAAAATTTTAACTAAAACTTACAAAATAATAAACTAGAAGAAATAGCAAATACATTCAGTGTGTTTCACGTTGATGGCAATTGTTTTTATGTTTTTAAAACAATGTTAAAAATGTTTGACTTTAAAATACAGCACTGATCGTTTTAAATTAAATTATTTGAAAATGCAAAACAAAATTTTGACTAGAACTTACAAAATCATAAACTATAAGAAATGACAAATGAACTTAGTGTGTTTCACATTGATGGCAATTGTTTTTATGCGTTTAAAACAATGTTGAAAGTGTTTGATTTGAAAATACAACACTGAGGGTTTTAAAATGAATTAATTCAAAATACAAAACAACATTTTGACTTAGGCTTACAAAATTATAAATTAGAAGAACAAACAAATGAATTGAGTGTGTTTCATGTGGATGGCAATTGTTTTAATGTCTAAAACAATGCTGAAATTGTTTATTTTGAAAATAAAACTCTAACGGTTTTAAATTAAATTAATTCAAAATGCTGAATAAAATTTTACCTAAAGCTTACAAAATCATAAACTAGAAGAACTGACAAGTGAATTTAGTGTTTCATGTTGATGGCAATTGTTTTAATGTGTTTAAAACAATGCTCAAAATGTTTCATTTGAAAATACAACACTGACGCTTTAAACTGAATTAATTCAAAATGCAAAATAAAATATTAACTAAAACTTACAAAATTATAAACTAGAAGGAATAACAAATAAATTTAGTATGTTTAATTTTAATGACAATTGTTTTTATGTTTATAAAACAATGTTAAAAATGTTTGACTTAAAAATACAACACTGACTGTTTTAAATTAAATTACTTGAAAATGCAAAACAAAATTTTGACTAAAACTTACAAAATCATAAACTAGAAGAAATGACAAATGAATGTAGCGTGTTTCACGTTGATGGCAATTGTTTTTATTAGGATTTTGCATTAAATAAATGAACCAAAATAATTTTCTCCTATAATAAAATTTCAGTCTCGCAAATGGCACTCCACTCTCTGCAGGAAAGGTAATTATTGGAGAAAGAAATGATGAATTTAAATCTGAAAGCAACTCTGCGTTCACCTCTCATATCGTGAAGGGTTTATTATTAGCTGGAAGGGATGATACATTTCGGTGCTTTGTTTTAATGGACGTACACGTGCCGAAACTGGACGGCAACGTTTCCCCGAATGAAATGTTAGATATGGTAATGACACGGTGATGAGGGTTTGCCACTGCTGACGCTAAAGTCAAGGAATTTTATGCGGTTGAGATATCAGACCCCACAACTTCATATCGCATCATACATTAAGGGTGGAGGCGCCGGAATTTGATTTACGTTCCATCATCAATTCACCGAGTAATCATATCATAACTCATCATACAATAGACTATGAAAAAAAAACATTAATTAAAAAATTATTAAGTGAATAATAAAATCAGTATTAAATAAATGGAAAGGTCAACTAATTTTAAACGCATTTGCATATTAGGGTGTGCAATGTCGAATTAAATATTCCGATCGTAATTTATACCCACGGATATCGATCCGCTGTTTTTAAATAAGTGTGAATAGGGGGGCGGCCGGGGGGCGTTTATTACGTAAACATGATGTGCGGTCGCACATTAGGGAATGATGAATATCTATTGCCGCAGAGTTGAGGAAGGTTCGTGATACCTGCCAGAATGTGAGATATTTGAATGGAGAGTTTATGGGTGTATACATAAATTCACTTGCCGGAATTTCATCGGAAAATAGACTCTTTCGGATCGATTCGAAGGGATGAATAATAATTCTTGGTTCTGATGCGAACACAATTTCCTTTTCCGATGATATGATCTAACAAGATTCGTAATAAAAGTATTTCCATCCTTTAAAAAGTAATTGTAATGATTTTGTTTTAAAAACAGATGAATTAAGGATGTAATTTTTGCAATTTTTCATAATTCCTTCTGATGGTTATTTTTTTACAAACGTTTAAATCCGACGAATGTAATTTTCTTTACATCAATTTAATCATTCGATGATTAATTGTGTTTCCAGCCATGAAATAACAATTGTTTTCATTTTGTTTTAAAAACAGATGAATTGGGGATGTAATTTTGGTAACTTTTCATAATTCCTGCTGATGGTTATTTTTTTACAAATGTTTAAATCCGACGAATGTAATTTTCTTTACATCAATTTAATTATTCGATGATTAATTGTATTTCTAGCAATGAAATAGCAATTGTTTTCAGTTTGTTTTAAAAACAGATGCATTAAGGATGCAGTTTTGGCAACTTTTCATAATTTCTGCTGATGGTTATTGTTTTACAAATGTTTAAATCCGACGAATGCAATTTTCTTTTCACAATTTAATCTTTCGATGATTAATTGTATTTCCAGTCATGAAATAGCAATTGTTTTCATTTTGTTTTAAAAGCAGATGAATTGGAGATGTAGTTTTGCCAACTTTTCATAATTCCAGCTGATGGTTATTTTTTTTACAAATGTTTAAATCCGACGAATGTAATTTTCTTTACATCAATTTAATCATTCGATGATTAATTGTACTTTCAGCCATGAAATAGCAATTGATTTTATTTTGTTTTAAAAAAAGATGAATTGGGGATGTAATTTTGTTAACTTTTCATAATTCCTGCTGATGTTTTTTTTACAAATGTTTAAATCCGACGAATGTAATTTTCTTTACATCAATTTAATCATTCGATGATTAATTGTGTTTCCAGCCATGAAATAACAATTGTTTTCAGTTTGTTTTAAAAACAGATGAATTAGGAATGTAGTTTTGGCAACTTTTCATAATTCCTGCTGATGGTTATTTTTTACAAATGTTTAAATCCGACGAATGTAATTTTCTTTACATCAATTTAATCATTCGATGATTAATTATATTTCCAGCCATGAAATAGCAATTGTTTTCATTTTGTTTTAAAAACAGATGAATTGGGGATGTAGTTTTGGTAACTTTTCATAATTTCTGCTGATGGTTATTTTTTACAAATGTTTAAATCCGACGAATGTAATTTTCTTTACATCAATTTAATCATTCGATGATTAATTGTATTGCCAGACATGAAAGAGCAATTGTTTTCATCTTGTTTTAAAAACAGATGAATTTGCGATGTAATTTTGTTAACTTTTCATAATTCCTGCTGATGGTTATATTTTTACAAATGTTTAAATCCGGCGAATGCAATTTTCTTTACATCAATTAAATCATTCGATGATTAATTGTATTTCCAGTCATGAAATAGCAATTGTTTTCAGTTTGTTTTAAAAACAGATGAATTGAGGGTGTAATTTTGTTAACCTTTCATAATTCCTGCTGATGGTTATTTTTTTACAAATATTTAAATCCGACGAATGTAATTTTCTTTACATCAATTTAATCATTCAGTGATTAATTGTATTTCCAGCCATGAAATAGCAATTGTTTTTATTTTGTTTCAAAAACAGATGAATTGGGGATGTAGTTTTGGCAACTTTTCATAATTCCTGCTCATGGTTATTTTTTTACAAATGTTTAAATCCGACGAATGTAATTTTCTTTACATCAATTTAATCTTTCGATGATTAATTGTATTTCCAGCCATTAAATAGTAATTATTTTTATTTTGTTCTAAAACTAGATTAATTGAAGATGAAATTTTAGAAACTTTTCAAAATTCCTGCAGATGGTTATTTTTTTACAAATGTTTAAATCCGACGAATGTAATTTTCTTTACATCAATTTAATCATTCGATGATTAATTGTATTTCCAGCCATGAAATAGCAATTGTTTTCATTTTGTTTTAAAAACAGATGAATTGGGGATGTAGTTTTGGCAACTTTTCATAATTCCTGCTGATGGTTATGTTTTTACAGATTTTTAAAACCGACGAATGCAATTTTCTTTACATTAATTTAATAATGCGATGATTAATTGTATTTCCAGCCATGAAATAGCAATTGTTTTCATTTTGTTTTAAAAACAGATGAATTGGGGATGTAGTTTTGGCAACTTTTCGTAATTCCTGCTGATGGTTATTTTTTTACAAATGTTTAAATCCGACGAATGTATTTTTTTTACATCAATTTAATCATTCGATGATTAATTGTATTTTTAGCCATGAAACAGCAATTGTTTTCACTTTTTTCTTAAAGCAGATGAATTGAGGATGTAATTTTGTTAACTTTTCATAATTCCTGCTGATGGTTATTTTTTACAAATGTTTAAATCCGACGAATGTAATTTTCATTACATCAATTTAATCATTCGATGATTAATTGTATTTTCAGCCATGAAATAGCAATTGTTTTCGGTTTGTTTTAAAAACAGATGAATTGGGGATGTAATTTTGGCAACTTTTCATAATTCCAGCCTATGGTTATTTTTTTACAAATTTTCAAAACCAAAGAATGCAATTTTCTTTACATCAATTTAATAATTCGATGATTAATTGTACTTTCAGCCATGAAATAGCAATTGATTTTATTTTGTTTTAAAAAAAGATGAATTGGGGATGTAATTTTGTTAACTTTTCATAATTCCTGCTGATGTTTTTTTTTACAAATGTTTAAATCCGACGAATTGAAATTTTATTTACATCAATTTAATCAATCGATGATTAATTGTATTTCCAGCCATTAAATAGCAATTGTTTTTATTTTGTTTTAAAAACAGATGAATTAGGGATGTAGTTTTGACAACTTTTCATAATTCGTGCTATTGGTTATTTTTTTTACAAATGTTTAAATACGACGAATGTAATTTTCTTTACATCAATTTAATCTTTCGATGATTAATTGTATTTTTAACCATGAAACAGCAATTGTTTTCACTTTGTTCGAAAAACAGATGAATTGGGGATGTAATTTTGTTAACTTTTTATAATTCCTGCTGATGGTTATTTTTGTACAAATGTTTAAATCCGACGAATGTAATTTTCTTTACATCAATTTAATCATTCGATGATTAATTGTATTTCCAGCCATGAAATAGCAATTGTTTTCACTTTCATCTAAAAACAGATGAATTGGGGATGCAATTTTGTTAACTTTTTATAATTCCTGCTGATAGTTATTTTTTTACAAATGTTTAAATCCGACGAATGTAATTTTCTTTACATCAATTTAATCATTCGATGATTAATTGTATTTTTAGCCACGAAATAGCAATTGTTTTCATTTTGTTTTAAAAACAGATGATTTGGGGATGTAGTTTTGGCAACTTTTTATAATTCCTGCTGATGGTTATTTTTTACAAATGTTTAAATCCGACGAATGTAATTTTCTTTACATCAATTTAATCATTCGATGATTAATTGTATTTTTAGCCATGAAACAGCAATTGTTTTCACTTTGTTCTAAAACCAGATGAATTGGGGATATAATTTTGTTAACTTTTCATAATTCCTGCTGATAGCTATTTTTTACAAATGTTGAAATCCGACGAATGTAATTTTCTTTACATCAATTTAATCATCCGATGATTAATTGTAGTTCCAGCTATGAAATAGCAATTGATTTCATTTAGTTTTAAATACAGATGAATTAGAGATGGTGTTTTGGCAATTTTTCATAATATCTGCTGATGGTTATTTTTTTACAAATGTTTAAATGCGACGATTGTAATTTTCTTTACATCAATTTAATCATTCGATGATTAATTGTATTTTTAGCCATTAAACAGCAATTGTTTTTACTTTGTTTTAAAAGCAGATGAATTAGGGATGTAATTTTGGCAACTTTTTATAATTCCTGCTTATGGTTACTTTTTACAAATTTTCAAAACCGACGAATGTAATTTTTTTACATCAATTTAATCATTCGATGATTAATTGTACTTCCAGCCATGAAAAGGCAATTGTTTTCAGTTTGTTTTATAAACAGATGAATTAGGAATGTAGTTTTGGCAACTTTTCATAATTCCTGCTGATGGTTATTTTTTTACAAATGTTTAAATCCGAAGAATGTAATTTTCTTTACATCAATTTAATCATTCGATGATTAATTGTATTTCCAGCCATGAAATAGCAATTATTTTCATTTTGTTTTAAAAACAGATGAATTGGGGATGTAGTTTTAGCAACTTTTCATAATTCCTGCTGATGGTTATTTTTTTACAAATGTTCAAATCCGACGAATGTAATTTTCTTTACATCAATTTAATCATTCGATGATTAATTGTATTTCCAGACATGTAATAGCAATTGTTTTTATTTTGTTCTAAAAACAGATGAAGTGAAGATGTAATTTTGCCAACTTTTCATAATTCCTGCTGATGGTTATTGTTTTACAAATGTTTAAATCCGACGAATGTAATTTTCTTTACATCAATTTAATCATTCGATGATTAATTGTATTTTTAGCCATGAAATAGCAATTATTTTTACAATTTTCTAAAAGCAGATGAATTGGGGATGTAATTTTGGCAACTTTTCATAATTTCTGCTTATGATTATTTTTTTACAAATTGTCAAAATCAAAGAATGCAATTTACTTAACATCAATTTAATCATTCAATGATTAATTGTATTTCCAGCCATGAAATAGCAATTGTTTTTACATTGTTTTAAAAGCAGATGAATTGGGAATGTAATTTTGTTAACTTTTCATAATTCCTGCTGATGGTTATTTTTTTACAAATGTTTAAATCCGACGAATGTAATTTTCTTTACATCAATTTAATCATTCGATGATTAATTGTATTTCCAGCCATGAAATAGCAATTGTTTTCATTTTGTTTTAAAAACATATGAATTGGGGATGTAATTTTGTTAACTTTTCATAATTCCTGCCGATGGTTATTTTTTTACAAATGTTCAAATCCGACGAATGTAATTTTCTTTACATCAATTTAATAATTCGATGATTAATTGTATTTCCATCCATGAAATAGCAATTGTTTTTATTTTGTTGTAAAAACAGATGAATTGAAGATGTAATTTTGTCAACTTATATAATTCCTGCTGATGGTTATTTTTTTACAAATGTTTAAATCCGACGAATGTAATTTTCTTTACATCAATTTAATCATTCGATGATTAATTGTATTTTTAGCCATGAAATAGCAATTGTTTTCATTTTGTTTTAAAAACAGATGAATTGGGGATTTAATTCTGGCAACTTTTTATAATTCCTGCTGTTGGTTATTTTTTTACAAATTTTCAAAACCGACGAATGCAATTTTCTTTACATGAATTTAATCATTCGATGAATAATTGTATTTTTAGCCATGAAATAGCAATTGTTTTCACATTGTTCTAAAAGCAGATGAATTGGGGATGTAATTTTGGCAACTATTTATAATTCCTGCTGATGGAAATTTTTTTGTAGACGAATATGTCTCGTATCTAAAAATTTCACAGTACGAATAATTTTCATTACCTTTGGTTGTAGTAATGAGGATCTCTCGTATTTCGTTTTAATTAATCAACACATCAGATACGCATGAAAAAAATAAAATAAAACTAGGATAGTGTGAATGTTAGGAAGACGCAGTTGCTGCCCTGCTGCATTTTTCTATGGAAAACATAATAATATTATGTACGAAACGTCTTCTTTTCATTCTTTTCATCATTAAGCGTCGACTTCCTGCGTTCTTCTCTAACTAATTCAACAATTGTCCATGTGAAGGCTGTCACGCTATTGTGGCTGAATTTATTCGTGGATCAGTGCCCTTTTGTCGTGCCGCCGATCATCGTCTTCAAGAATTGCTTAATTGATTTTTTGTATTTAAATAACTACGTTGAAAAATATTCACAGATTTTCATATTATCATTTTTAAGTTTTGAAGTTATAATCTTATAAGACCCTAATGGTTATACCCTGATTATAAATACTGGATTAGGTGTAGTTCCTGGATGTCTCTCCGGCAAATTGTGTAAGGCGAAATAGAGGGAATAGGTGAGGAGGACGATTGTTGCAGAGGGTCGACATTAATAATCTCGTAATTCGGCGTAATATGTTTGCTGGGATTCCCACGTTATAAATACGAATTAAACATGAAACAGGCTGGATGTAATAATATACGCTTAATAGACATCTGGTTCAACGGGGTGATTATGGTTGATTAAAATTTTGCATTATTTAGTACGTAGGTTTCGATCAAAATTATCAACAGGATGAATTAATTAACATACCTGAAAAAAAAAATACAAAATAATGAATTAAATATTAAAAATTATTGATTATTAAGAAAACTTAGGCAGAAAAAGACCTCTGGTCGATAGCCTTTTGACAAATGAATACATGTACACCTCATTCATTATTCATAATTTCAATGTAAATATGTACAAAATTTGTCAATAAATATATATTACTATTAAGAAAACTTCTAAAGCTTTAAGCCAGCAACTAAGTAATGAGTTTCAAATAAAAAGAAAAAATTTTGAAAATCCATATTAATTTCTTTAATGAAACAAACAAACATGGTTGATTCATCTTTATTACTGCAATTTTCATCATTCACATTTACCGAAAATTTCATTAAAATACTCTATCATGTATTCATTTATTTATAGCGACCAGTATAATTAATTTCATCTCGTTAACACCCCACCAATTTATTTTTTGATTAATATGATTCTCGAATAAAAACACCGAGGATATTTTATGATCCATCACGTTTCAGTCTTCAGTCATCGTATATATATATTACTATTATGGCTAATCTAGTGAGAGACATCGCGGTAACTATCCAGAAACCAGTGGATTTGTTTTTGCTCGTTAAAAATGACGTTTTTTTCGCCCCCCAACATCTAGTTATTGTCTCGAACGCGAAAAAATTCCGATAGTTCTATAAACTCTTAGACTGGGACGTATCTCGTTTATGTGAAAATATGCTCTGAACGCAGACATTTATTATATTCACTCTTTTTACGTCCTCCCTCGTCTATCTCGTTTCGGTTACAGTCCTTGCGGAATTTATCGATCCGCTACGAAGGAATTTTATTTACTATTTTATTATTAATATTTCCGATTGATTAAGTAAATATTGCTGTTTCAAAACAAAACTACGTAATGATTACGAAAATTCAACATGTGCATACAAAAAAGAATCAATATATAAATAATCTTAAGTTAATGAAGGATTTTTTCTGTGAATAATAAAGTCATACATATCTAGCAAAAGGCAAGAAATTATATATTCTATAAAGTTAACTTAGCTATGAATGTTAATTAAATTAAAGGAGGGAATAATTAAGTTCCAATAAATACGGTTGGATTTCAGCAAGTGAACAATTTCCAACATTCTCCTTTAGTTCTGGAATCGTATCAGTTTTGTTCCCTTTAAATACCCCAAAAGGAAAAATTCTAGTGGGTTTAGATCGCAAGACCATGCTAGATAATTGAATATACCATGACCAAGAAATTTGGTTTGAACTAAAATAGCTGTTTCGCTTACTGTGTAACATGTGGCTCCATCTTGTTGAAACCACATGTCATTTTTAAGTTTCAATCCTTGGTTTCATGAAAGAAAAAGTTGCTTAGCATTTCTCAATAGCATACAGCATTGATTGTAACAGCGCTTTTGGTTTCCTATCAAAAAAATAATGAACCAATATTTGCACAACAAACAGTACCTGTTTTCTGGATGTATTGGTTTTTCTTGAATTTTGGCATTCACATTCACATTCACATTTAAATAAAAATGGGCCTCATCGCTCCTTGTGACCTTGTGATAATCAGCATTATTTCTTTGTTTTGTAAAACCCAGTTCACAAATGTACGGTGTTTATAGTGTCTCACTGGTTTAAGTTCTTGAGTCAGTTGGATTTTATACGCCTTTAATTGAAGGTCTTGAATTAAATTCGTTGAGTAGTGCCATATGAAAGATTTGATTGATGTGAACGGTGACTGATTGACGTTCTTGGTTCTTCTTGCACGTATACAAACAATATTTCTATCTGAATGACCTCTGCGTTGGTAGTCAACTCTTGGTATATTAAGAACCATACCACTTGTTCTAATTTTTTTAATAGATCACGAATTTCACGCTCAATTGGAACATTTTTACATCCAAACAGTGATCGAAGTTTTCTTCGCGTAATCGTAACTGATCACCTGTTTTCATAATAAAATTGCTAAATATTTACGCGTTGCTGCACTGATACGACACCATGATAAATTTGCCATGTGTTTATAAACTGTTAAAGTACAAACTTCCAACATTCATAGAACGAAATTGGCGCTTAATTCAAATCCTAGGGTCTAATCTAAATCACTCTTTAATAATCTAGCTTACTCCTAATTTACTACAACAAATTTTATATGAACACTAGATTTACCAGCTATTTAAATATACCTATTTCTTCAAAAAAAACAGTCAGAATTATTAGATAGTTGCTTATTGAGGCTTCCAGTCTTAAAAAATGACAACAATATTAATTGTAATAGATAAATTTATGTATATACATTGTCAAATAACAAAACGCTTAATTGTTCACAGTTTCTACATATGCAGATTTTTCTGTGTGTATACTTTCAGCATACCCTTTTTGCATGTATTGCAAATATTTGTAATCTTATTATTATTGCAATATATTTGACATCATAATAAATTTAAAAATACGAAAACATTTCGTGAATCTACAACAATGAGTCTTACTAAGACTACAAAACAAATTAATTTGAAACAACTACTTCTCTAGCTAATACTTCGACAGACATTGAATAATACAAATTAATTTGCGTGTTACAAATAGTACAACTATTAAAGCAACACTAATTTGAATGAAATTATTTCTGTTGAACAAACTAATAAATGATAAAATGTACTTTAGATTGTTTAAATGTAACTATAACATGAAAAATTATGAAAAATGAATTTTAAACCGATTTCATTAAATTAAATTAGCAAAAGCAATTAAAAAATCTAGCATTCAAGTTTATAATCATCTGCAGACACGTGTTTCGAACTTTCGCTCTCTTCAGTACAGCTTTATTATAAAATTGATCTTAAATACAAATAAAAACACTTACTAAAATAAATATAATGAAATATAATAATAAATATAATTAAATATAAATAACTTACTCAGATATGTACGGCAACTGACACAAGAATGAAATATAATCGACTGAAGGTCTGATTTTATACCTGAGGTGGATTAGTGAGTTCTACAGAAATCATTACGTTCGGGATTAAGGAAAATACCCACTTGGAGCATAATTGAATAATAAAATGTATTAAAATCCTTTAGTTCGTTGTAGAAAATTAAATAATAAATTTAAAAATACGAAAACATTTCGTGAATCTACAACAATGAGTCTTACTAAGACTACAAAACAAATTAATTTGAAACAACTACTTCTCTAGCTAATACTTCGACAGACATTGAATAATACAAATTAATTTGCGTGTTACAAATAGTACAACTATTAAAGCAACACTAATTTGAATGAAATTATTTCTGTTGAACAAACTAATAAATGATAAAATGTACTTTAGATTGTTTAAATGTAACTATAACATGAAAAATTATGAAAAATGCTAGATTTTTTAATTGCTTTTGCTAATTTAATTTAATGAAATCGGTTTAAAATTCATTTTTCATAATTTTTCATGTTATAGTTACATTTAAACAATCTAAAGTACATTTTATCATTTATTAGTTTGTTCAACAGAAATAATTTCATTCAAATTAGTGTTGCTTTAATAGTTGTACTATTTGTAACACGCAAATTAATTTGTATTATTCAATGTCTGTCGAAGTATTAGCTAGAGAAGTAGTTGTTTCAAATTAATTTGTTTTGTAGTCTTAGTAAGACTCATTGTTGTAGATTCACGAAATGTTTTCGTATTTTTAAATTTATTATTTAATTTTCTACAACGAACTAAAGGATTTTAATACATTTTATATTTGACATCATTTGCGTACAGGAACCTTGCCACTTAGTTTCGTGTGGTTTTTGTCTTGAAGTCTGATATCCTTAAGCACGTTCTTCTTCTAATCCGTGAGAAATTTTCTCCTGTGCAATATCCAGCAATTTAACCCGGCTAAATTTTCTTTCTCCTTTCTTAAAAAGTTATATATATACAACAAATAAATTTAAAAAAAAACGTACTTCAAATTTTGGGCGTAAGAATCACGGGCGGAGTTCACAATCGCAAAGTGTTCTTCCACTCAAACCCTTCATTTTTCACGATGGCGAGGGAGCATATTTCCTGTTGCACTTCTGGTTTCTTTTATAAATGCTTCTATTTACCTTTTTTGTCCCCTCTTAGGAGATACTTTTTTGGCTGTTAATGATATAATATTGAAAATGATTTGAAGTATCTACCTTCTAGAACCTGATTTCATGATATATTTTCGTTCCAATTGCTCAGTCACATCGACGCCAAATTTAGTACTTTTTTATTTGGTATGCTCTTGTAAACAGTAAGTGTGCATCTATTAAATTGGTACAATAACACTGAGAAACGAGCCATGCTGTCTTTTTTAGGTTTGCAAGTTTTCTGTGTCTCCTTGTTTACAACAAAGTATTTTTGATTTCTTTTGTGGAATCGAATGTATCGCAAAATCTCAGTAAAATCACATCTACTCATAGTGAAAAATGATATATTGATATTGAAGCATCTAAGCATTTTCTTAGTACCCCTAAAAACAAGCAAGAAACACCATACATTTTGTATACGTAATTGTCTTCTTTTTCCCAAAACTCGAGAGGCTTCAAAAATATTCCAAAATATGGTCGTTAATCAGTAATAGGAACGCACTACTTAGATTTTCCTTCATAATGTTTCTTTTAGCATGTGCTATTGGCCCGTGTACATCTTTGAAAACATTCTGAAGTGGTAATCTACCTGTAATATCTCCTTCATTAATTCTTTTCCAAATGGTTCGGTGTGAAGCATTTTTAGTTTGCTTATTTGGTACGTTCCTTTACTACTGTCGCTTGACTGATCCATATTGTCTTTACACGGAATTTCCTCATCAGATACTCTCAATGATAATACTGTTATCGTCAATGCCTTGTGGATCCATTGGTCTTTCCCATAATTCGCCGCTGCTATCATATAATTCACCACTTTCTACATCTAAACATTCCAGAGGGATGCTAGTTGCATATGTAGAAACTTTTATTCATTTGGCCATTTTCGGAACCTCAATACTGATAATAGAACGAACTGCATCAGTCTCATAATTCTCCCAAAATCATAAATCTAGTATTAACAAAAACACTTCAAAGTACAACAAAGGATAATGAAGGATACAGGACAGAGGGAAACATAGGACAGAGGACAGAAAACGAAGGGCAGAGGGCAACAGAGGACAGAGGACTACAAAGAACAGAGGACAGATGACAACACAGGACAACAGAGTATAACAGAAAACAACCGAGGATAATGGAGGACAACAAACCATAACAGAGGACAGAGGACAACAAGCAACAGAAGAGAGACAGAAGACAAAAAGGAATAACAAAAGGATAACAATGAATAACAAAAATAACAGAGGACAACATAGAACAATAGAGTACAACAGAAAATAACAGAGAAAAGCAGAGAATAACAGAGGACAATAGAACACAGAGGATAAAGAACAACAAAAGACCTCTGATAATAAAGGTTGGAGGATAACGTAGGACAACAGGTAATAAAAGAGGACAACAGACGAAAACAGAAAACAAAGAACAGCAGACAGCAACAGATGATAACACAGGAGAAAGGACGACTGCAGAGAACAACAGAGGATGACAGAGGACAGTAAAATAGATCAGAGGACAAAAAACAATAACATACCATAACACAGGACATATGACAGCATAGCACAGAAGACAATAAACAACAGATGACATAGGATAACAGAAGATAACATGGACTAACAGATAAAAATAGAGGATAACAGAGAACAACAGAGGAAAACAGAGGGCAGCAGAGAACAACAAAGAACAATAGAATACAGAGGATAAATAACAACAAAAGACTAGAAGATAATAAAGGATAGAGGACCACGTAGGACAACAGGTAACAAAAAAGGACAACAGACGATAACAGAGAACAACAGAGAACAGAGGACAACAGACAGCAACAGAGGATAATACAGGACAAAGGAAAACAACAGAGGGCAGCAGAATACATCAGAGGACAACAGAGGACAGCAAATAAACCCACGAGACAGAGAACAGGCAACAGAGGATAGAGGATAACAGAGGACAACAGAGGACAGAGGGTAGAATACAATAAAGGACAGAGGGAAAGCAAATGCAAGGCCACTCCAACAGTAGCGAGCTAATCGTGTTCGCGTTCTTCAGAGGGGCTTAAGGAAAGTGTGCTGCCTTTCTGCTCAACTACAGAAAGAAGCATGTTCCTACCCACTAGAGAAAATTAATAGGTAGTTGGTAGTTTGAAGCTACCTTCGAAGCACCAGGCTCAGATGGCACTATTACAGTAGAATCTAGATATAATAGCAGGCAATTTATAGATCTAGCTTTACACTAGGCTATTTCCAATGGAATGGAAAGAGGCTAAAGGGGCTAGAGTGATATTTATCTACAAAGCGGACCGACTGCCACCTGTTGAAGCCAAATCCTACCGCCCAATTAGTCTTATCTTATTTCATTTCGTGAATCTACAGCAATAAGACTCATTGTTGTAGAATTACGAAATGTTTTCGTATTTTTAAATTGTTATTTAATTAATTAATACAACAAGCCAAAGGATTTTAATACATTTTATTATCTTATTTCTACTAAAAGTCATGGAGAAAATTATAGACAACGATATAAGGAACAGTGTCCGAGAGAGAAATTTACTCCACTTTAATCCAATGTGGATACACTTTATAGCCCTACAAGAGGCATAGAAACTTTACTACAGCACAAACAGATTGTATCAGATAATTTCGTAGATAAATAGGCCATTAAGAAGGATATCGACATACCCACAATTAGATCAAGGCCGTACTCGAAAACCGTAAAATCATCGCAGGGAGACAATCAGAAACGGTAACCACATAAGAAGTTTCCGCGAAAAGCGCCTATGGGGTATCGTTGAGGATGACCTCCTGACAACCTTGGTTTGCAAGGTTATGGCGACGACATAGCAATTGGTATAAATATGACAACATAATACAGTGGGTGATTGGTTAATGAACAGTTCGGACTGCGAACAAATCGGACAATTAGCACTTTCACGAAAGAAAAAACGAATTCTAACGAATACAAAGGTAATGCTTGTTATGCTACATTCTTGAAGGAACCGCATGTATAAAGTTGATGAAGAAAAGCACTTGTTGTGTTACCTAACAAGTGCGTTTCTTCATCAAATTCTAACGAACACTTTTCGGCTCTCGAAGCGTAATGTGGTAACAACACGCATGCGGTGCTTACGTGAACCATATCACGTAGGAGTGAGACACGACCAGCTAGTACGCGCTGAAACTTTGTCAATTGTATGCGCTGGCTGGTTTCTGTTACTCTAAATTTTTGTATGAACATTCTGAATTCTTTATAAAATAACTGAAAATCTGAGAATATTATGTATCCCAAAAAGAATAGAGTGTCAAGAACTGTGCTCACCATAAAATCAAGCAAAAGATTGTAGCCAAAGTAGAGAGTGGACAGAAGCTGACTGATATTGCCAGACACTATGGCTTTGACAGATCTACAGATAGCACAATCTTAACTAAGAATAATATCAGACTCAAGCAGCTAAAGAAGTAACGAGAATCACGTCTGCGAAGCAAAATGAGAAAATGAAGAGGTTGCTTTTAATTTGGATAAATGAACGGGAAATGAAAAAAGTATAACTAGTATGGCTATCATTCAAGAGAAGGCTAGAGAAATTTTTGAGAAATTGAATGAACAAATTCCAGGTTCGCCATCCGAGGAGTTAGAATTCAAGGCTTTAACCTGCTTGTTTTGCAAATTTTAAAATGAAGTCTAGAATTAAACATGTATTAATGCTTAGAAGTAGTTTTTTAATATTCAAGAATTCAATGGAACACAATGGTATCGTCCACAACAAATATTTAATTGTAATGAAACTAGTTTGTTTTGGAAACGCATGCCGAACTGTACCTACATCATGAAAGATGAGAAAAGTCTTCTTGGGCAAAAACCCATGAAAGAACGATTGGCGTTACTTTTGGGTGCTAATGTCAGTAGTGATATGAAGCTTAAACCACTTCTCGTTTATCACTCTAGATTCCATAATCAAGATAAGACTGCCAATAATGTAGAGATCTAATCCGAGAGCATGGGCCAAGCAGATTCTTTTCAAAGAATGGCTGTTTGAAGTTTGTGCCCCGAGCATCAAGGACTACCTTTATACCAATGACTTACCATTTAAAGCACTGCTGCTATTGAACAATGTACCAGAACACCCAAAGGACTTTGAAGATAATTTGCTGACTTTCTCTGGCTGTCAGTTCAGTTTCTACCTTCGAATACGACTTCGCTGATTCAGTCGATGGATCCGGAGGTTATTTCGGGGTTCAAGAAATTGTCCACTCGCGCATTATTTCGTCGTTGTTTTGAAGCATACCAATTCTTCTCAACAATGACTAAAAACGTTTAGGAAAGAAAAATTTAACATTCTTGAAGCTATTCGTATCATTCAAACGGCGTGGTCAGAAGTCAAGAATTCTGCTTGGCAAAAGCTGTGCCCATCCGTTCAAGGAGACAGAGGTGATCAGTGAAGTGATGGATGAAATTTTGACATCTGCTGGAGATCTGGAATTGGAGATGAACGAAGTTGACATAGAAGAGCTCATAATGGAACACGAAGATAACTTAACGACAGAGGAACTATAAGAAATCTTGAATGGAGAACATCAAGAAACAGAGCAAAATGTGTCCTTCTGAACATGAGGAAGACGAAAGAGGACCAATGCCGACATCTGCACATTAAAGATCTTTTGAAAAAGTAGGAGAATGTCAGAGCAATTGTTCATTTTATATCATTTGTAAAAAAAAAAGGTTGGCCCGATAATAAATTATTATTATTATTACCCCTCTATTATTCAACACTGTTGACAACAAAGCCATTGTTGTTTCTAGAAAACCAATATTATATCGTTGATAGAAGCATAAATGAATATGTAGGGTGAGTGGATGGGCTCTATGCCAGCCATCAACTAAGAAAATATAATGTTGAACTTCGCTATATTTAATTAAAAGATTTATATTGTATTTGTACAGTTTTTTAAGAAATATTTGTTTGTGTAATTTTAACTGAAGGATGGCATAGCAACCACCTACCTATTTTACCTTACCATAGTGACAATGACTGAAGCAACTCACTAAAATACTACTACGTATTACTTAGTACTCTCAAGAGATAAACGGCTGTCATTTCCATAAAACCAACAGAATATCAGGGATATCAGTAATACTGTATATATGAGATAGGTGGGTGTGCTTTAACCAACACTCCACTTGCATTATAATATAAATGTTTACATATAAGAAGATTTATACTTTATTTCTTATGTAGATATTTTTTTCTGGAGCTATTATTTCAAGAAACCGCTGTTTATGTTGTAATAACTGGAGGGTGGGATAGTGAACCTATAGTCGACCTGATAGTCAACCAGTTTCGATCTATTTTGAATCTCATCAGAGTAGTGCGGTTGGAAATAGGGAAATGGACTTTTACTTTGGAGTTTTTAAACCTCCGGATAAACCGTCAAACAAAATTGCACTAGATCCCTCTTTGGGTGGCATATCATATGGAACTGTCAACAGGAACACTTATAACAATAAAAATATAAAATTGGATTGAGTGAGTTACGTGAAGATTATAAGAACTTGATTAAGAAAGGTTTCAAAGTGTTTTAATCAAATAAAAATATAAACATGAATTGTTTATTGTTCCCTGGCAGATCAGTTCCCTTTGATTTGTCGGTGGTTAAGTCACTTACCAACTCTCGAATTTATTAATTACGATCACTCACCTGTAACAAAAAGAAATGAAAACATTAGTATAGATTACTCAATAAAATTGTATAATTATAAAGTTAATAATAATAAAATCTCCATTTATAGGTATTTTTGTTTGAAAATATAATAAAGGTTTAGAAATTAGTTTTACCCACATTACAAACAAACATACAATTTTTGTTACCTGCAAACCTAACAACGTACGGTAATTAAAGTTCAATTGTATATGTAGGGTGGGCGGGTGGCCTCTATTCCACCCTCCAATAAGTTAATCACACATAAGGGTTTGAATTAAAAATTGGTAATAACATAAACCTTATAAGTATAGCTTTATTAGGTGAATTATACAAAAAAATTATAAAGAAATCTGGGGTGTGATTCACAGATTTGAGTGGGATAGAGGCCACCCACCCACCCTACATATATAGACGACTTTTAGTCACTGATCGCCTAACATTTCTTGATGTGTAGGAAGAATAAATAAGTTCTAGAATTTGTGTTAAAAACATTTTTCTGTTAGCAATCTAGAGTTTGTTGTTTAAAATTAAAACTCTTTCATCTTTTAAGAATTGTACATTACTTTTTCTGAAGTTTATCTTCCAAATTAATTAAGAATTAAGATTCTCTGTTTTCAAATTTATTCTTTTAATTTATTTTTGATTTTCTTCCTCTAGGATTCAAAAAAAAATTAAATTCCGCGGTAGATTCGATTTGGACGAGTGTAGATCGTAGAATATTTTAATTGGGAACTCACTGCCATGTGAACTCCGCCTACAAGTCTTGCGTTCTAAATTTCAAGTTATTGTAAATGTATGTTATTTTGTATTTTTTTTATAGGACTTGTAAAGTCAATAAACTAAACTAAACTCAGCGAACTCTTGACCTACCTCAACAGAAAATGTATTAAAAATTGTTAGGAGTCTACTAGGTCCATATACATTTTATTGTGGTAGGTCAAGAGTACGCTAGGTTAGGATGGTGTGCCGAAAGATTGTATAGGATGGGAGGAAAGAAAGAAGCTAAGTGTACACCTTTTTTACTTTCCCTATATACGAAGTATATATAGGGGAAAAAAAATTGAACATTTTTTGCCAATTGCTAATAAACTATTAGAGTTACGTGAAATTTTTACAAATAATTGTAGATAATTCAAAAGTGAACAAATCATTAAGAATAGCCTTTTTGCGTAAACCTCATAGTTTTCGAGTAAAATATAGGGAAAGTACTATGATGACCACATCACCATTTTTTTAAAAATAATTCTAATATAACCTACCAACTGTCAACTATAAACTAATACTCTTAGTCATTACTACTAATTGTGATCTATCAAAATCAACGGCTTCTTTATATATTAATTGCTAATAATCATATTGTATGATTAATACGAAATAGTTATCTTAAATAAAAATAACTGAACTGCAACAATTATTTCTCATTATTACCTAACTCTAATCCTTGCTTTTTAATTAATTAACTCGAATCCGTTTTTTTTATTAGTTGTTATTTACCATCTGCTATATGTATATCATCTATCATGAATAATCTATCTTCTATTACCTATTTTATGTCATATGTCATTTGTTATCAGTCATTAATAAAATCTTTTATTTATCTTCTATCATCTGCCAAACATCGTCAAAAGTCATCTATCACTTTTTTTTAATTTTCTGTTATCGTTCATCCATTTATTATCTATTCATCAACTGTCAAGATTCTCATGTCACTTTAAATCAGCTACCGAGTGTTTGCTGCCGAGTATGAAATATTTCTTAAATGTATGCACTGAAATAGTAGTTTTATGACAAACTGTGAATTAAAATTAAATACCGAAATTGTCTACTATCTTTAGCAATTGTCTTCTAATAGTCCTAACTGTCAACGATTATCTGGGGATACACCCTTATTAAATAATATGAGCTGTTAACTCTCAACTCTAATCCTTAATTAATTCTGATCAAAACAAATATTAAATTGTTATTATCATAATTGTTAACTGTCATCTATCACTTAATATTTGTCATCTATTATATGTCATTTAACATCTGCAATCGTATGCTATTTGTAAGCTATTATTCGTTATCTATTATGTAAGATATATAATTGATGAGCTGTCAAAACTCATATGTCTATTGCCAATTATCAAATATGAAACGTCTAAAATTTTGCCAAGGTTAAATCAATCTAATACTCTAATCCAATGAAATAAATTTAACAGTCACTATTTATTTATTAAATAAAGTTAACTGTTGTCCTCTGTCGGCGGTCTTACTGTCATTTATTAGCTGTCGATAATGTATACATTATCACTCATCTGCTGTCAACTTTCTACGTTAGCTTTCAATTAATTGCAAACAAAAGAAATTAACTGTCACTAATAGTTGTAACCGTCAAGTGTTAACTGTCATATTTCATCTGCCAAGGATTCTGCTGTTAAGACTTATTAACACTCATCTGTCAACTATGATAAGGTATCAACTCTTAAATTAATCGCCCAGTTAATTCAAAAAAAGAAAGAACGTTAGAACTGTTAGTTAATTTCTTTTCAACTATTTTTACATTATTACTCATCAACTTTCAATGTTAGCTCTCAATTAATTGTAAATAAAAGAAATTAACTGTCACTAATAGTTGTATCTGTCAATTGTTAACTGTCTGTAAGATCAGCTAACAAATCTCAACTTAATCGCATAGTTAATTGCAAATAAAAGAAAGAAAGTTATAACTGTCAGTTATTTTCTTTTGAATGATTTTTACATCATCACTCATAACTGTTACTGACCGTTATAATCGTCAATTGTTAACTGTCATATTTCATCTGTTATTTGCTAACTGCTGTTAACATATATCCACTAAGATCAGCTAACAACTCTTAACTTAATCTCATAGTTCATTGGAAACAAAAGAAAGAAAGTTGTAACTGTCGGTTAATTTCTTTACAACGATATTTACACTATTACTCATCTTCTACTTTAGCTCTCAATTATTTGCAAACAAAAGAAATGAATTCTTACTGAAAGTTGTAACCCTCAATGGTTATCTGTCATTTGTCAACTGTATTATTTCATCTGTCATCTATCATCTGTTATATATTTATATGCATTAAATTATAAGAAATTGATTGATGATTTCTTAGTGTGGATTAATTATGTTATAATTATCTCCCAAGTCTTTAGTATATTTCTTACTTAGCTTAAATAATTAAACAGTTACTATCAATTGTCAATTGTGAGATATTGTATGTCAGCTGTTATTTTTAGTTGTTAACTGTCAATTGTTGACTATTAACTGTCAACAATTATCTGGTAATCTCATGCTAAATATTAAAGAAACGAATAAAATATTTAAAAGTAACCATCAGTTAATAATAAAGCTATTAATGATCTTTCCTTAACTGTTATTAAATTATTACTTATATGTCAACTAAGATCGACTGTTAACTTTCAACTTTATTGAAACAAAAAAAACAAAAGAAATTAACTGTCACTAACAGTTGTAGCCGTCATATTTTATCTGTAATTTGTTAAATCGTGTAACTGTTCCTGTCAGTCGCCTAATTGTTAACTATTAACTGTCAATAATTTCTAAAAAAAAAAAACTACTATGAACGTTCAACTATTACACGCACGATAAGTCGCCCGATTGAATTTTGATCCTATAAGTATACTATTGGGGTAATAAATTGTGTGCTCAACTTAATGCAGTTCATGGAAATTACACCAGATGTCGTTGCGAATCCGTCATTTCAGTTTACCGCGATGGCGGACAAAGGAGGATTAACCGTCACACAAAAGACGAAGAGAGTGTTACTGTTCGCGGCGACAAACAACCTTACATTGACACAAAGAAGGTTTTGTGGTCATTTTGGCACACGGTGGGCTCCCAACCCAGAGACAATACGCAGATTACATCAACAATTTGATGGGACTGGATCTAATTTGGAGTGTCAACAAGAAGAGTGAAAATTTCTCGTCGATCTGTGCAAAGAATTCTTAAATTCGACCTGCTCTTTCATCCATACAAGATTACTGTGGCGCATAAGCTTACTGCTAGAGATAAGGAGCGGAGACTGCAGTGTGCAAGGGGTGCAATCGAGCAAGACCAAGAGGCAGTGCTACACAACACATTTTTAGCAAAGATTTTATTCGAGAGTATATAGGTTTTATAATTAAAATCACTTGGTGCCATTATCAAGAATTTTTTGATAATGGCAATAAGCCGAAACTAGTCGAAAATAAAAAATATTTGTGAAACAAACCAAGTGATTTTAATTATAAAACCTATATATTAACATAATGTTTCACCAAGTGATAAGTGAGAAACAAGTATATGATATATTTATTCGAGAGTTCTAGATTATTCACAAAGTTCGCCCAAGATTTTGTTTAACTTCACAATTCATTAGGATATTGTCTTCAAACTTACTTAGAGGCTTCTAGAATCAAAGAATTTTGTTCGGGGATTCTAGAATTTTCTAGAACTTTTCTAAAGTTTTCCTTGTAGATTTCTAGAGCTTTTTTTGAGGATTCTAGAAGTTTACAGTAATTTTTTCTTCGTATTTCTTCTAGATTTTTTAGTTCGTTTCAATATTTATCGAATTTTCTTTGAGGCCGTTTCCAGTAATTTCTCTTCCAGATTTTAATATTGTCTTATATTATAAATTCAGTGCTCAAAAATTTAAAATAATCTTTTCCAGAACTTTAGACTTTTTTTCGACAGTTCAGAAATTTCCAGTAACTTTTATTCATATTTGGAGCCTCAGGAAATTTCCAGAAATTTCTCCTTCAGATTTCAAGGTTATCTTCTTATCTTCTAAATTGCAAAAAAGATTTTCTTGACGGCTCTGGAACTTTTTATAAAATTTGTTTGTAGAAATCTTTTCTTGAGGGTTCAGGAAATTTTCAGTAATTTCTCTTTTTTTGAGGCCCTAGATTTTTTCGAATTTTTTTTCTACAATCTAGACTCACTTTTTCAAGAATCCAAGAAATTTTCACTAATTTCTTTTCTAGGTTTCAAGATTTTTTAATTCGACCCTCTTTCTAAATTGTGAAGATTTTTTTGGAACCCCTAAAATTTTTAAAAAAAGATCCGTTTAGAAATCTAGACTTCTTTTAAAAATTAAAAAAAATTCTAACAATTCCTTCTATTGTATGGATTACCATGTAGTAACGGTCGCAACCATTGTCTTTATGAAAAGTTTTACTTTGTCAATTTTCTTTTATTCAAATTTTGTAATTAAAGTTATTGCAAACCGCGAGGCGATCAGTAATTAATGTTAATATGTATATGTAGGGTGGGTGGGTGGCCTCTAACCCACCCTCTAATCAGTAAAACATAAGCGAGGGTTTTAATTAAAAGTTGTAAAATTGTATAAATACACAACCCTAGTTTCAGAATGTACAATTCTTCGCCTGAAGAAGCCAAAGTGTGGCGAAACAATTGTTGCGAAAAATAAAAACATACTCTTTGAAAGTTTGTGTTTTAGTTACAACACCTAACAGTGAATTTAAAATGGACTTTCAACAATTAAAAGCCAATACAATCAAATTATAATACAGTTTACATATTTCGTTTCTTGTAATGGTGAGTTTACAACATTGTCACTATCTTTATAGCTTGAATAATTATATTATTAATCCAATTTCTTAAAAACATATCAACTCTGAGTATGTTGACTGATATTTAAAAATATTCCTGTATGTGATTAGTATCATATTTTTCTACTTCAAATCATATTTATGTTTCTTGCTCTGTTTACACCAACATCTATATTTAATGCATACTGAAGTATCTTATTAATCATCCGTTCGATCAAGTGTATTTTCTGACCTACAAAACTATATTTTCCTGTGCAGGGGAAAGTAAAACAAAACGACTCGTTCTAAAGCACCGAATCAATTTGTCAAAGTGTCAGAACGGGACGCAGTAAATATATAACAAACGAGTGGCCGTTGCAGATGAAGCCCTCGGAAAAGACCGATGTTATTTTTATGTAGAAAATGCAAATGACTGGCTGGCTCATAAATATGGAAGGAAAATCGTTGGCGCAGTTAGTGCAGTTAACATTTCGACCCTGAATGCGCCAGTTGAAATCGTAGGGAAACTTTGGTTATGGCCAATGATTCGAGGGGAATAGTTCAGGTCCATTGTAATATCGGTAATTTAAACTATGAGATCGTGCCGTTATGAACGAAGTTGATAATTGCCGTGCTGAAGGCGAGTGCATGAATTTCAAGTTATGGATATGTATGTGTGGTTTAGTTAACATCTATAGCATTAAATATGAAAATGTTATATATTGTACACATCTAAAAAAACTGAAATAACTGCAAAATTACGATTCCAATTAGTTGATAATCAATTAATGCAGCGATGTGGTTATTAATTAATTATAATATTTATCCATTCGGTTAATGTTAATAGATAATGTCATAATTGAATATTATTATGTGGAGAGTATATGGATGATAAATATGTTTATCGTTGCGAAGCAAACATGTCAGTTCAGCGATTGGAATAATGTATGGGAATTTATTAAGGTCGAAAGAAGTGGAATTATTTTTCCATCACTATATTCACTGACATCTTTTATTACACTTATATTTATAGTTATTTATTGAAGATTTAATGTATCTAAACTACGAACATAACTTAAAGATTAGATAAACTATTAATTAGAGTCAAATACTTCTTAAATATTGTTCCCCATCAACAGCAGCCACCCATTTTGAATCTAGTGCAACGTTTAAACAATAGATTTCACCTTTATGGTTTTATCGTATAAATACTTCTTACATTCGACTCTAATTGTCAATTTATCTAATCATTAAGTTATGTGATGGATGAGCAAAAATTTCATGGTTTGGATACATTAACTCTTCAATAATCATAAGATAAAAGTTATTCTAATTGTTAATTTAACCTATTATTAATGCATCTATAGATAGTAAATTTAATTATTAAAGAAAACCTTATCAAACAATAATAGTAAAACTAGTAAAGGAAGTACGTTTATTTTATTTTAATTTTTTCATGCATTGAGCTAATTATTAAATTATAAGAAAAAACTATTGATTGATCATGCCGAAGAGTTAATAATCAGATAACTATTATGACACACACACACACAAACGACTCCTCCCACTTTGGCCGCTCGTCCGATACACGTAATTATCTACTTGTCAATCAATTTATACGGGGTATAATTATTACTTTCCAATTACGTAAATGTGTAACGCTAAGGCCGATTAGAAACTTATTTATCCATTACGGAAAGTGAAAATAAATAATAAAAACGTTTTCGCACGGAGCAATTTACCAAATCGATTCCTCGAAGTAATTAATGTTGTTTTTTTGTTATATATAGTTAGTATAGGAAAAAAGTCATGCCAAATATATATTTAATCTTATTAAATTAATCCCAATTCAACAACTATATTTGTGACAAATTTTCTATCTTAAATTACGTTCTATAAATGTTATGGAAATTATTTTTTTTTGTGTAAAGAAAAATTATTATTATATGTACAGAAGGTGAACTTCTCACCTATTATTTTTAACTTAAATTAATATTTCACTTAGATTTGTAAAAAAAAATAGAGTCACAATTTTTAATAAAACTCCATCATGATTTAAAAGAAAACAAACTTTCAAGCTTCTCGATTATTTAATTTAATTATCTCATTTAAACTATACAAATTTTAGATAAAAGAGAATGGCGATGTCAAAAAAGTGCTTCTAACAAACATAGAACATTTTAAAACACTTACATTCTGTCACAGAATAAAGATGGACATTACTTTCGCACAAACAAAGAAAATTCAAGATCAATTTTTTCAGGAACTTTAAATGAAAATACACTTCGTTGATATCACTCACAGGATTTATTACGTGAAACTATAGTCACGTAATAAATCCTGTGTATGATATGAACGAAGTGTATTTTCATTTAAAGTTCCTGATTCAAGATGTATCACAAAGTGATAGCTTCAAGCATTAAACATATCAATTTTTTCAAGTAATTTTGCTTTTGCGCTTTTAACAATGGACAATCTAAATAAAAATCATGATAAATGTGGATTTAAAGGCTGCAATTCATGTTTATGGCTGTCGTTTTTATGATGTCGCCAGATAAGGTCGGATTTTTCCCACCCCTCCAACGTTCACGACCGAACGATGGGAATTCGGTAAACACTTTTATTGCGTTTACGTGATATCATATCAAGATTTAACAGTAAAATTAATATTGAAATTAGCCATAAATTCTAATAGTTTGATGATAATTTTAAAATTCCAGTTGATAAACATTGAAATTGTCCATGCGATGTTATTATTTCCCACCCACCAGCCAGTAAAACATCATCAACAAATATTTGAAATAATTGTATGAATAAATCTCTAAAAATTGCAATTATTTTATGTTTGTTTACATTTTACAACTTCTAACTAAAACCCTCGCTTATGTTTTACTGATTAGAGGGTGGGATAGAGGCCACCCACCCACCCTACATATACATAATAACTTTAAATATTAATTGTTGATGGTTTTGCTGCTAAAAACAGTCAAACCCTTTATGTAATAAAAATAAAACAAAATCAAAATTGAAGTTTAAATATAAATGACATTCTATATCTAATTTAGATTTTAAGTCTGCCCACCCATCATTTATCAAATTTTTCCTAATTTACTCATTCAAAAATTTTACCTTTTTAATTCCTTTTCTATTCAATAATTTTGTAATTAATTTTACTCCAAACGGCGAGACGATCAGTAATTGTAATTTATATGTATATGTAGGGTGGGTGGGTGGCCTCTATCCCACCCTCCAATCAGTAAAACATCATCAAAAATTCATTTGAAAAATTTGCATTAATAAATCTCTAAAAAATGCAATTATTTTCTGTTTATTTATATTTTACAAATTTTAATTAAAACCCTCGCTAATGTTTTACTAATTGGAGGGTGGGATAGAGGCCACCCACCCACCCTACATATACATAATAACTTTAAATGCTAATTGTTGATGGTTTTGCTGCTAAAAACAGTCAAACCCTTTATGTAATAACAAATAAAACAAAATCAAAATTTAAATTTATATATCAACGACTTTCTATAACTAATATTATCTAATTTAGATTTAATGTCTGCCCACCCATCATGCGTAAAATTTTACTAATTTACGCACTCAAAAATTTTACCTTTTTAATGCCTTTTTTATTCAAAAATTTTGTAATTAATTTTACTCCAGACCGAAAGACGATCAGTGATTGAAATTTATATGTATATGTAGGGTGGGTGGGTGGCCCCTATCCCACCCTCCAATCAGTAAAACATCATCAAAATTCATTTGAAAAATTTGTATGTATTAATCTCTAAAAATTGCAATTATTTTGTGTTTATTAAAATTTTGCCACTTTTAATTACAACCCTCGCTTTTGTTTTACTGATTAGGGGGTGGGATAGAGACCACCCACCCACCCTACATATATTTGATAACTATAATTGCTAACCGTTGATGATTTTGTTGCTAAAAAGGGTCAAACCCTTTATGTAATATAAAATAAAACAAAATCAAAATTTCAGTTTGAATATAAATGACTATCTATACCTAATATTATATAATTTAAATTTAAAGCCTGCCCACCCATCATGCATCAAATTTTTACTAATTTACTCACTCAAAAATCTTACCTTTTTAATTCCTTTTTTTTAAATGTTGTAATTAATTTTACTCCAAACGGCGAGACGATCAGTAATTGAAATTTATATGTATATGTAGGGTAGGTGGGTGGCCTTTATCCCACCCTCCAATCAATAAAACATCATCAAAATTTATTTGAAAAATTTGTATGAATAAATCTCTAAAAACTGCAATTATTTTGTGTTTATTTATATTTTATAAATTTTAATTAAAACCCTCGCTTATGTTTTACTAATTGGAGGGTGGAATAGAAGCCACCCACCCGCCCTACATATACATAATAACTTTAATTCCTATCGTTGATGATTTTGCTGCTAAAAACAGTCAAACCCTTTATGTAATAAAAATAAATCTAAATCAAAATTTAAGTTTAAATATAAATGACATTCTATACCTAATATTATCTAATTTAGATTTTAAGTCTTCCCACCCATCATTCATCAATTTTTTACTAATTTACTCACTTAAAAATTTTACCTTTTTAATTCCTTTTTTATTCAAAAATATTGTAATTAATTTTACTCCCAACCGCGAGGCGATCAGTAATTGTAATTTATGTGTATATGTAGGGTGGGTGGGTGGCCGCTATCCCATCCTCTAATTAGTAAAACATCATCAAAAATTTTGGAAATATTTGTATGAATAAATCTCTAAAAGTTGGAATTATTTTATGTTAATTTATATTTTACAACGTTTAATTAAAACCCTCGCTTATGTTTTACTGATTGGAGGGTGGGATAGAGGCCACCCACCCACCCTACATATACATGATAACTTTAACTGTTAATCGTTGGTGATTTTGCTGCTAAAAACAGTCAAACAATGTATGTAATAAAAAATAAAATAAAATCAAAATTTAAGATTAAATATAAATGATTTGCTATACCTAATATTATCTAATTTATATTTTAAATTAGCCCACCCATCATGCATCAAATTTTTACTAATTTACTCACTCAAAAATTTTACCTTTTTAATTCCTATTTTATTCAAAAACATTTTGTAATTAATTTTACTACAAACCACGAGACGATCAGTACTTGAAATTTATATATATATGTAGGGTGGGTGGGTGGCCTCTATCCCACCCTCCAATCAGTAAAACATCACCAAAAATTATTTGAAAAATTTGAATAAATAAATCTCTAAAAATTGCAATTATTTTCTGTTTATTTATATTTTACAAATTTTAGTTACAACCCTCGCTTATGTTTTATTGATTGAAGGGTGAATAGAGGCCACCCAACCACCCTACATATACTTAATAACTTTAATTGCTGATCGTTGATGATTTTTCTGCTAAAAACAGTCAAAAAAATGTTTTTAAAAGCTAGAAAAAAGAAATCGTTATTTGAAAAAGACTCAATTAAGATTTTTTCTAGATTTAAAAACTTCCTTTTTCAAAAATTTTTTAACTAGAATTTTCCATGCATTTCGTTTCTCGATTTCTATTTTCCAAAATTTTTCTAAAATTCTAAATTCGAGAATTTTTTTCCATAGTTCTACAATTTTCACTAGCTTTTATTCCAAATTAATAGAATATTTGATTCAATTTACAATAATTTATTTAAATTCTTTCTCAAATTGTGAGAACTTTAAGGTTTTTATATTTCTTCAATATGTTCTATTAATTTTCTGGAATTTTCCACAATATTCTTAAAAGTTTTAGATATTTCTAGCATTTTCCTTATTAAATTGTGTAATCTTTAGTGTTTCAAAATTTTTATTGATTTCTAAAATTTTTCTTGAATTTCTCTTCCAGATTTCAACAATTTTCAAAAATTCGATTTTTGCCTATACTTCTACAATTATTCAGCAATTATGCTTTCAGATTACTATAATATATTATTTAATTCTCGTCTAAATTACAAGGAGATTCTTCTGGGATTTTAGAATTTACCAACAATTCCTAGAATCTTTTTAGCATTTTGTTCTAAAAATAGCGAGAACTTTTTTGAAATTAATAAAACACGATTTGATTTCCTATTTTCACTAATTTATTTTTACACGTTAAATGTACATTTCGAGCACCATGTGCTCATTTTCAATAACTGAATTGAAATTATATGTTTTCATCAGTTTCTTTTACAAATTGTAGAAGTTGTACTTTCAGATCACTGGAATATTTTATTTAATTCTCTTTTCCTTAAATTACATCTAGAATTTCTTATTTACCAAAAAATTTTCTTGCGAATTTCTAGAATATTTTAAGGTATATCCTCTACAAATTGCGAGAACTTTTTTGAGATTATAATTTTTGAAATTTTCATAATATTATAGCATATTCCTAGATATTTCTAAAATTTGTCAGCATTTCTTTACACGACTTTCTTCTAATTTCTTTTACAGATTTCTAAATTTTCCAGAACGTTCTCATCTTCTCTTATAATTTATTTTTTTTAAATTATTGAGCAAGTTCTGAAATATATTTCATTTTTTATTTGGTGTTTGATGGTCAGGCACAGGAAGGTTTTGTTAATTAAAATCAAACACCAAATAAATAAGAATTCAAGGAAGCTAACACTACACCAACAATAAAATATATTTCTCTTCGGAATTCTAGAATTTTCTAGCAATATCGGTTTCAAATTACGTAATTTTTAAAAGTTTTCAGCAGATTTCCGGTTTGTGCTAATTTCAGTCATTTTGTACAACCTCTAGAAATCTAAACACTAAAATAAAACACTTACTATGTTTTTACCACTAAAATTTTAGTGGTAAAAACATAGTAAGTGTTTTATTTTAGTGTTTATCATGAATTACCACATAGTAACGGTCGCAACCATTATTATGATTACACTATAAATCTATTAAAAAAATTAAAATTTTCTAAAAGAAAATTACTAGAAAATTCTAAGAGTTTTGGAATACTTAATAATTTGGAAGAGAAATGGTTGCAAAATTTAAGTAATTTATTAAAATTCTTAATATTGCAAAGAAAGTCAAAATGTGTAAACGAATATTATTCAACATTGTAGAAAGGGGTCCAAAGATGTATAAATATATTTATTTATACATCTTTGAATAAATAAATATGGAAAAGATATTACTGGAGACCTAAACGATTTTCTTCTTTTAAACTATAAGAAATTTATCGCAACTTGGAGGAGAAACTGTAAATTCTATAAATATGTTAACAAAAAATTGTTGAAAATCATACAACTCCTGAAGGAAATTAAGCAACTTTCATTACTTTATTTATAAAAAAATTCTGTAGTTTCTCTTCCAAGTTGCGATAAATTTCTTAAAGGTTTATATAATTTTTTAGTAATTTATTTATGACATACAAAAAGTTTCTTTGCAATTTCAAGAATTTTATTAAATTTCCTTTAAGATTTATAAAATTTTTTACCAATATCTTTTCCAAATTCTGAGAATATTATATAAGGTTTCAAAAAACTTTAAGAATTTTCTAGAAACTTCCTTTTAGAAAAAGTCTTAACTTTTTAATTCCTTTCTAATTCAAAAATTTTGTAATTAATTTTACTCCAAACCGCAAGACGATCAGTAATTTAAATTTATATGTATATGTAGGGTGGGTGGGTGGCCTCTATCCCACCCTCCAATCAGTAAAACATCATCAAAATTCATTTGAAAAATTTGTATGAATAAATCTCTAAAATTGCAATTATTTTGTGTTTATTTATATTTTACAACTTTAAATTAAAACCCTCGCTTATGTTTTATTGATTACAGGGTGGGATAGAGGCCACCCACCCGCCCTACATATACATAATAATTTTAAATACTAATTGTTGATGATTTTGCTGCTTACAAAATAATAAAAGTTTGTATGAAATAAAAAATAAAGCATAATCCAAATTTAAGTTTAAATATAAATTACCCTTTATAACTAATTTCATCCAATTTATATTTAAAGTCTGCCCACCCATCATGCATCAAATTTTTGCTAATTTGTTCACACAAAAATTTTACCTTTTTAATTTATTTTTTATTCAAAAATTTTGTAATTAATTTTACTCCAAACGGCGAGACGATCATTAATTGTAATTTATATGTATATGTAGGGTGGGTGGGTGGCCTCTATCCCACCCTTCAATCAGTAAAACATCATCAAAAATTATTTGAAAAATTTATACAAATTTTTATCTGAAAAATTGCAATTATTGTGTTTATTTATATTTTACAACTTTTAATTAAAACCCTCACTTATGTTTTACTGGTTGGAGGGTGGGATAGAGGCCACCCACCCACCCTACATATATTTGATAATTCTAATTGCTAATCGTTGATGATTTTGCTGCTAAAAACTTTCAAACCCTTTATGTAATAAGAAATAAAACAAAATAAAAATTTAAGTTTAAATATAAATGACCTTCTACAGCTAATATTATCTAATTTAGGTTTTAAGTCAGCCCACCCATCATGCATCAATTTTTTACCAATTTAATCACTCAAAAATTTTAGCGTTTTAATTTCTTTTTTATTCAAAAATGTTTTAATTAATTTTACTCCAAATCGCGACACGATCAGTAATTAAAATTTATATGTATATGTAGGGTGGGTGGGTGGCCTCTATCCCACCCTTCAATCAGTAAAACATCATCAAAAATTTGTATGAATAAATCTCCAAAAATTACAATTATTTTGTGTCTATTTATATTTTACAACTTTTAATTACAACCCTCGCTTATGTTTTACTGATTGGAAGTTGGGATAGAGGCCACCCACCTACCCTAGATTTACATAATAACTTTAAATACTAATTGTTGATGATTTTGCTGTTTACAAAATAAGAAATCCTTGTATCTAATAAAAAATAAAACAAAATCAAAATTTAAGATTAAAAATCAATGACTTTCTATGGCTTATATTATCGAATTTAAATTTAAAGTCTGCCCACCCACCATGCATCAAATTTTTACTAATTTACTCACTCAAACCTTACCTTTTTGATTCCTTTTTTATTCAAAAATTTTGTAATTAATTTTACTCCAAACGGCGAGACGATCAGTAATTATAATTTATATGTATATGTAGGGTGGGTGAGTGGCCTCTATCCCACCCTCCAATCAGTAAAACATCATCAGAAATTATTTGATAAATTTGTATGAATAAATCTCTAAAAATTGCAATTATTTTGTGTTTATTTAAATTTTACAACTTTTAATTAAAACCCACGCGTATGTTTTACTAATTGGAGGGTGGGATAGAGGCCACCCACCCACCCTACATATATTTGATAAATCTAATTGCTAATCGTTGATGATTTTTCTACTAAAAACAGTCAAATCCTTTATCTAATATTAAATAAAACAAAATCAAATTAAGGTTTAAATATAAGTGACTTTCTATAGCTAATATTATCTAATTTAGACTTAAAGTCTACCCACCCATCACGCATTAAATTTTTATTAATTTACTTACTCAAAAATGTTACCTTTTTAATTTCTTTTTTATTTAAAAATTTTGTAATTAATTTTCCTCCAAACCGCAAGACGATTAGTAATTGGAATTTATATGTATATGTAGGGTGGGTGGGTGGCCTCTATCCCACCCTCCAATCAGTAAAACATCGTCAAGAATTTATTGAAAAATTTGTATGAATAAATCTCTAAAAATTGCAATTATTTTGTTTATTGATATTTTACAACTTTTAATTACAACCCTCGCTTATGTTTTACTGATTGGAGGGTGGGATAGAGGGCACCCACCCACCCTACATATATTTGATAACTATAATTGCTAATGTTGATGATTTTGCTGCTAAAAACAATCAAACCTTTTATGTAATAAAAAACAAAACAAAATCAAAATTTCAGTTTGAATATAAATGACTTTCTATACCTAATATTATCTAATTTAGATTTTAAGTATGCCCACCCAGCATGCATAAAAATTTTATTAATTTACTCACTCAAAAATTTTACCTTTTTAATTCTTTTTTTATTCAAAAATTTTGTAATTAATTTTACTTCAAACCGCGAGACGATCAGTAATTGAAATTTATATGTATATGTAGGGTGGGTGGGTGGTCTCTATCACACCCTCTAGTCAGTAAAACATTATCAAAATTCATTTGAAAAATTTGTATGAATAAATCTCTAAAAATTGCAATTATTTTAGTTTTATTTATATTTTACAACTATTAATTAAAACCCTCGCTTATGTTTTACTAATTGGAGGGTGGGATAGAGGCCACCCACCCACCCTACATATACATATACATTTCAATTACTGATCGTCTTGCAGTTTGGAGTAAAATTAATTACAATTTGTTTGAATAAAATAGGAATTAAAAATGCAAGAAACGAATTTCTTTAATTTGAATTTAAGTTTTCAATGTTGCCATGTTGTCTACAACAACGAGACATCAAATATTTTACAGTGTGTTAAAACTACGTTAGTTTAGAGGGTAATTACAAATTTTTAAAGCTATTCTTCAAGTGATTTATTTATTAGAATATTTTTAATAAACACAAGAGACAAATTTGCTTAATTTGAATTTAAGTTAACAGTGTTGCCATGTTGTCCACAACCACAATAGATCAAACCTTTTACCGTGTGTTAAAAATACGTTAGTTTAGAGTGCAATTACAATTTTTTAAAGTTATTCTTCAAGTGATTTATTTATTAGAATATTTTTAAACACAAGAGACGAATTTTCTTAATTTAAATTCAAGTTTGCAGTGTTGCCATGTTGTCTACAACCACGATATATCAAATATTTTACAATGTGTTAAAAATACGTTAGTTTAGAGTGTAATTACAAATTTTTAAAACTATTCCTCCAGTGGTTTATGTTTTAGAATTTTTTTAAACCCAAGAGACGAATTTGCTTAATTTAAATTTAAGTTTGCAGTGTTGTCATGTTGTCTACAACCACGACACATTAAATATTTTACAGTGTGTTAAATATAGGTTATTTTAGAATGTAATTAGAAATTTTTAAAGCTTTTCCTTGAGTGGTTTATTTTTTAGAATTTTTTAAAGCACAAGAGACGAATTTCATCAATTTCAATTTAAGTTTGCAGTGTTGCCATGTTGTCTACAACCATCATACATCAAATATTATACAGTGTGTTAAAAATACGTCATTTTAGAGTGTAATTATAAAATTTTTAAAGCTATTCCTTGAGTGGTTTAATTTTTAGAATTTTTTAAAACACAAGTGACGAACTTCCTTAATTTGAATTTAAGTTTGCAGTGTTGCCATGTTGTCTACAACCACGATACATCAAATATTTTACAATCTAATATTAAAAGTTTTATAGAGTAGTATAATCAATTACATTTTTGATGTAGGAAATAAATATTCGGGATTTCAGTCAGGCACCTACGCTGACAGTCAGTTTGTGGTGAGAGGGAAGGAGGAGGAATCACGTCTTGATTTACGAGGCGCGTATTAAGGATGAAACGAGCGCGCAAACATCGTAAAGTCATTGATATCATTGGACAAGCCGCCTGAAAATAGATTTGCGGCAAATTCGGGCACTATTTATAAATTTGACATGAGGTTATTAAAAAGCTAATTCCCAGCGGAAAGATGCATCAACCTACATTCATACAGTTCATCACGTCCGCAGTGCAGAGCAGTTTTTCAATTTTAATCCAGTTGCCAAAACCCGTTCGAATGTGTTAAAATTGCAAATAATAATAATAATAATAATAATGATAAATCAATAATTACGGCGGATTGATTCGACGTTAACGTTATTGGTGCTCAGCAAGATGTAAACCAATTTCGATTATACGATTACGACGGTAGGGACGTGTTATTACTTATCGTTTCGATAAATTACGCGTTATTACATAGATGAGCGGCTTCGATAGTGGTGTTAATTATAATTTTCGAAAAGGTCAATTATCAAGACTGGCGTTTTATTGCGCAGGCTGCGCTATCTCCTAGCCTCGCGTTCGGATATCGGTTCCATGCCAGAACGCGATTATTTTATAATTAATTACGTCTACACACTGTCAGTTCCTATTATCATTATCGTTATCATCCATCAACATGAATCTACTGCTTCTGCGTGCGAAAGAATTCTATTATTTCATCTAAATATGTTTATTTACTCTCAAAATATTTTTGTTTGCTATTTGAGTCTTGATATCTACATGATCTTATAATTGTATATTTTGTAAAAGTCTCTAAACGCCTACATAAGATTGGAAAGGCCCAAAAAGAAGAAACAAGGGTTTCGCAAAAACTCACTGAAACCAATCAAAATCAACCCTCTTCTCAAGAAATAGCGTCGAAAGTGTTTCTTGGAAAACTCGTACGAGCTATAAGAAATGTATACTGTATGACAATCCTAAAAGCAGAGAGTCATGGATAAATCCCCAAAATCATCACAATCCGTCGTAAAACCTATCGCTTCAGATAGAAGATTCTTCTCTGCATTTTGTGGGATATGAAGAGCGTGCTTTATGATGAGTTGTTGCAATCACAGAAACAGTTACTATCCACAGCTTCTAAAAAAATTTTTCCGAGATTATATAATTCTGTACATTTCAATAATTCAATAACGCACATTTCACGCACATTTTTCGCACTCGCCCAAATAGATTAATTTAAATAGGTTACGATAAGCGGAAATAAAACGATTGCTCGCACACGTTTTTTCGGTGTTTCCTCTCCTCAAAACTATTTGCGGTTCGCCAACAAAAACACTAAATGCGTTCGATAAGCAAACGTTCTTTTTATCTAGCACAATTTTTATAGCAACAATGAATCATTCGCGCGAATATAAACAGCGGTATTATTTAACGATAGACGTCTTCCTCCTAAAACGCTTGATTTATCGTTTCTGGATAAATAAGAGCGAGAATAATAGCCCATATTCATCATTTCCTAACGAATCAGATAAATAAAAGGATGCAAATATCCACCTCAATAAATTATACGCTTGAACTTATTACCTAGGTTAATGCGCAGTTTGTTAGGGTAGGTCGGGAGTACGTATTGCTTATTGTGATAGGTCAAGAGTACGCTAAAATAAATAATGATCTATAAGGCTATAATTAATTAATATTCAGTTAATTATGGTTTAATTTAACGATAAAAAAAAAAGATATATAAAATGTATTTTCAAATTTAAGCTACATTTATCAGCTATGAAAAACTTCTTTCAATTCTTCAAAATTCAATTTGAGTCAAGAGTTATTAATATCTAATTTTGACCATGAAAATCCAGCGCAACTTTTTTTTAAACAGATGAGAAAATTGTAAATATAAAAACTAGTTGTATTTTCAAATTTAAGCTACATTTCTACATTTATCAGCTATGAAAAACTGCTTTCAATTCTTCAAAATTCAATTTGAGTCAAGAGTTATTAATTTCTAATTTTGACCATGAAAATCCAGCACAACTTTTTTTGAACAGATGAAAAAATTGTAAATATAAAAACTAGTTGTATTTTCAAATTTAAGCTACATTTCTACATTTATCAGCTATGAAAAACTTCTTTCAATTCTTTAAAATTCAATTTGAGTCAAGAGCTATTAATTTCTAATTTTGACCATGAAAATCCAGCGCAACTTTTTTTTAAACAGATGAGAAAATTAGAAATATAAAAACTAGTTGTATTTTCAAATTTAAGCTACATTTCTACATTTATCAGCTATGAAAAACTTCTTTCAATTCTTCAAAATTCAATTTGAGTCAAGAGTTATTAATTTCTAATTTTGACCATGAAAATCCAGCGCAACTTTTTTTTTAAACAGATGAGAAAATTGGAAATATAAAAACTAGTTGTATTTTCAAATTTAAGCTACATTTCTACATTTATCAGCTATGAAAAACTTCTTTCAATTCTTGAAAATTCAATTTGAGTCAAGAGTTATTAATTTCTAATTTTGACCATGAAAATCCAGCACAACTTTTTTTGAACAGATGAGAAAATTGGAAATATAAAAACTAGTTGTATTTTCAAATTTAAGCTACATTTCTACATTTATCAGCTATGAAAAACTTCTTTCAATTCTTCAAAATTCAATTTGAGTCAAGAGTTATTAATTTCTAATTTTGACCATGAAAATCCAGCACAACTTTTTTTGAACAGATGAAAAGATTGTAAATATAAAAACTAGTTGTATTTTCAAATTTAAGCTACATTTCTACATTTATCAGCTATGAAAAACTTCTTTCAATTCTTCAAAATTCAATTTGAGTCAAGAGTTATTAATTTCTAATTTTGACCATGAAAATCCAGCGCAACTTTTTTTAAAACAGATGAGAAAATTGGAAATATAAAAACTAGTTGTATTTTCAAATTTAAGCTACATTTCTACATTTATCAGCTATGAAAAACTGCTTTCAATTCTTCAAAATTCAATTTGAGTCAAGAGTTATTAATTTCTAATTTTGACCATGAAAATCCAGCACAACTTTTTTTGAACAGATGAAAAAATTGTAAATATAAAAACTAGTTGTATTTTCAAATTTAAGCTACATTTCTACATTTATCAGCTATGGAAAACTTCTTTCAATTCTTCAAAATTCAATTTGAGTCAAGAGTTATTAATTTCTAATTTTGACCATGAAAATCCAGCGCAACTTTTTTTTAAACAGATGAGAAAATTGTAAATATAAAAACTAGTTGTATTTTCAAATTTAAGCTACATTTCTACATTTATCAGCTATGAAAAACTTCTTTCAATTCTTCAAAATTCAATTTTAGTCAAGAGTTATTAATTTCTAATTTTGACCATGAAAATCCAGCGCAACTTTTTTTAAACAGATGAGAAAATTGTAAATATAAATACTAGTTGTATTTTCAAATTTAAGCTACATTTCTACATTTATCAGCTATGAAAAACTTCTTTCAATTCTTCAAAATTCAATTTTAGTCAAGAGTTATTAATTTCTAATTTTGACCATGAAAATCCAGCGCAACTTTTTTTAAACAGATGAGAAAATTGTAAATATAAATACTAGTTGTATTTTCAAATTTAAGCTACATTTCTACATTTATCAGCTATGAAAAACTTCTTTCAATTCTTTAAAATTCAATTTGAGTCAAGAATTATTAATTTCTAATTTTGACCATGAAAATCCAGCGCAACTTTTTTTTTAAACAGATGAGAAAATTGTAAATATAAAAACTAGTTGTATTTTCAAATTTAAGCTACATTTCTACATTTATCAGCTATGAAAAACTTCTTTCAATTCTTCAAAATTCAATTTTAGTCAAGAGTTATTAATTTCTAATTTTGACCATGAAAATCCAGCGCAACTTTTTTTAAACAGATGAGAAAATTGTAAATATAAATACTAGTTGTATTTTCAAATTTAAGCTACATTTCTACATTTATCAGCTATGAAAAACTTCTTTCAATTCTTCAAAATTCAATTTGAGTCAAGAGTTATTAATTTCTAATTTTGACCATGAAAATCCAGCGCAACTTTTTTTTAAACAGATGAGAAAATTGGAAATATAAAAACTAGTTGTATTTTCAAATTTAAGCTACATTTCTACATTTATCAGCTATAAAAAACATCCTTCAATTCTTCGAAATTTAATTTGAGTCAAGAGTTATTAATTTTCAAGGATACCCCATCGCACCAACTCAAATATCAATTATTTTTGATGTATCGTAATTATTCTCTATGATACGTGTTGAAAATTGTACACAACAAAACCATTATAACGTGCCCATTAAGCACGTCTAGACCGCAATTAAAACTCGGGATTAATTCCCTTAATTTGGCGACCACGAAATACAATTAGCGCCACGGCTCAACCCGAATTTGCGTAATTAATACCGGCCGATGGCGATTTCCGAGAACTCTCGGGGCCGTATTAGTCGATCTTTAATCCGTACAAGGGGGATGGAAACGGGGGAATCTCGATAACATCCACTTAGTGTTTTTGCTTCAGGTGCGGACGCAGCAGAAAAAAAATCGTGTAGATACGTGTGTGTGTATTTGTGTTATTTTTGGGAGGGTGGAAATATTTGTTTTGTTTCAGCCAATTATCTTTTTTATTGCCCGCGAGAGGGGAATTATTCGGATGGTGGTATGAATATTTTTCCGTTGAAATTGTCGATGGAATGAAATGTTAATTGCTGAATTTTATTTGTTTTCTACTTTTTTGTGAAACTGTTGTTAGTGTTATATTGATTTGAGGGTGAAATAACATCCGTAATTTTATTCTTTATAAATTACACGTGCAATTATTCTCTACAATTATTTCTTATATAATTTTCATGAAATTCTATTGTTTGTGAATAAAATAAGTAATTTATAAAGAAAAATTATGATGTTGGTTGCGACCATTACTACGTGGCAATCCATAATATAAAGAATAGTTTTTTTTTCCTGTAGGACGCAGGATTTCTGAGATAAGTGCAGCATAAATAATATGAAGGCTAAATAATTATTGAATGACAGTTGTCACTTGTTAATTCATAAGAGTTATTGATTGTAAAGAGTTTTTCAACCATATCAAATAACGATAGTTCTGGATGTTCCAGTGATCAACAATAAAAGTTTGTGTTATTTTTTTTGAATATTTTATAGAATTTTGCATGAATCCGCCAAAAAAAACATTTGATGTTAATACACTCTTTTGTTTTTTGTTTGAATCTTTTTAATTCTAATTGCAAGTAAGTTGTTGTTAGAGCAGAAACAAAATGTATGTTCGCTGCATTTAGATCCACTCTGTTTGCAGTCTGCCATCTTTCATTCATTATTTATGATTGTCATTTGCTATTTATAAGAATTATAAATAAATTAGGTGGCAGATTACAATTATGAGACAACAAATAGTTAAAATAAACAAAATAATACGTGATAGATAAAAAGCAACAAATGATAAATAGTAGATGACAGTTTATAGATGGCAGAAAATAATTGTAAGAAATATAAATTCAAAATAAAATTTTTTGTTTTACACAAGTTTCAATATATTTTTTTGTAAAAAACCTATATTTAAGCAAACTCTCTATAAAATTTCAACAAAACTTTTTTACAGTTTTCTATAAGCAAAATTATTTTTTAGTCAGTTTTTCAATTGATTCCTGTTTAAACTCCATATTTTTCTTAGAGTATTAAACTGTTTTTTTAAATAACTTTATTGTTTTTTGTTGATTTTAAGCTGTTAAAGGTGGAGGCTTCTACTTCGCTATACATTATTCTTCACAAATAATTTAAAAAAAATTAACTTTCTTTGTATAACACTGTAAATAAAGTCAATGTTATACAAACACATTTTAAAAGTGTTTTATTTGTCAATGTTGTTTTTATTAGATATTAACGACCAACCTTATTTGCGTCAAAATGGTACATGCATTTTGTTTACAGACGTTTCAGTATTGATCAATAAATCGCCGATGGTCTGTGCTGCAAAAGCCAATAACATAAATTATCATAAGTAAGTTAATGACAATGAAGAGATCTGAACTTCCCCTATATTTAAAGCAGTTATTAAGTTAATGACAATGAAGAGATTTCATTTTCCCCTATACTTTATGCACTTATTACCTGAATATACAAGCCTGCCGGTTTCTTTATAATATAATCACTCTTGATAATGCTGTAACAATCTAAACTAGTCGAGTAAATATATAAAAAATCAGTGAAACAAACCAAGTGTTTATCAATTATATACCTATTATTTCATAAAATTGTTTCACCAAGAGATAAGTGAGAAAATTATTCAAGAAATATCAAAGTTAGTGTAAAGAATGACGTAACATAAATTATTAAATAACGTTAAATGAAGGAAAAACAATTAATATTACATTCTCCTTAAAGCAAACAAATATAATGGACATCAAACATATGGAGAACTTACACATGTGGCTGTATTGTAAATTAATTTGTGGACATGAGACAGAAATATCACAGAAAATATATTCCATATTCCTTCTCTGACAACTTCGCTACTAACTCTCAAACTTTGCACTAAGAAATACGTACTTTGCCACATGACAATCTCTTCTGACGTATGGCATACTTGCTTGGGGTCACTTCTCAATACTGATTAAATTGTTTGGTCTTCAGCAAAGAGCAATTAGAGTTATAGAAGGTCTTAAGTATCAAGAAGTCTGCAAACCCTGATTTGATCCCTATGAACCCAACTTGTCCCAGATTATGTGGTTTACTTAAAATTCATAAAGACAATTATCCCATTATTCCTGTAGTTTCTTCAATTAATTGATTAATATTTGAGGCGTTCACTTCGTGATACATACATAAAGTAAAACTCATAAAGTGATTTTTATTTAAATGTTTCTTCAATTTATTCTCGCCATCATAAAATTGCATCTAATTTCAATTCCTTGTATAAAAATTTAATAGATTTTAGAGATCACACATCAATTAAAAATTAAAAAATACTAACCGACAAACTTACTATTAACATATTACATTAAAATCTTACCTGATCATTAGCTCGTAACATTTGACGTATCTAAAATTATACTGCACAAGATTATTTAAAAAGTCTTTTGAAAATTGTTATATAAACGTAACAGTTCAAACAGAGTTTATAAATATCTCAGAAATCATTTTAGAAAATAATTACTTTACTTTCGAAATTCAAATATTATAAACAAACAAAAGGGTTAGTGATGGGTTCACAGTTAAGCCCCTTATTGGCTGAAATATTCATGTACAACCAATTTAATTTAAAATTCTTATGCAAAAAATTTATATATAAATGTGGTTTAATCTACGTATTTACAATAGCTTCTTTTGTAGGTACTAACACAATTTTTAGATAATAAATTTAAAAATACGAAAACATTTCGTGAATCTACAACAATGAGTCTTACTAAGACTACAAAACAAATTAATTTGAAACAACTACTTCTCTAGCTAATACTTCGACAGACATTGAATAATACAAATTAATTTGCGTGTTACAAATAGTACAACTATCAAAGCAACACTAATTTTTAGACTATACGATTCCTTGCACCCTAACATACCATTTACAGTTGGAACAGAAACTAATAACAATCATAAAATATTTAATTCGAGCAATAATATTTCTAATTAACTGATTTTTTTTATTATTATTTGCATGTTGTGATTTAGGATTATTATTGTCTCCTTTGATGATTTATTTTTGCTCCGTGTTACTTCTTCTCACTGTCGTCTTCCTTTTGTGAAAAAACCATGTTACGTATGCTCTATATGGCCATATTTTCGATTCCATTGGTTTATCAAAATTCATTCTATACCTTGAATGCGGCGTAATGTTGCAAGTTTCCAATGTTCCGCAGATAACTTCAGGAAATTCTGTATTTAAGTAGAAGACACATGCATTTTACAGTTTGTATATCCTTACACTGACGTATTACAAAACCTAAGCATTTAGTTGTGGATAATATGTTATATTTTGAATATGATTCTTAAAACTTATTTCCCAAACAAAAGTCACCCCAAAATCTTTTCTATTATCATTCTACTAATATTGTATTCATATATTACAAGTGACCTTTTTCTAGTATATAACATTACTTTACATTTGAATCTGTAATATAAAGTATTGTTCTTATACAAGGACAAAAGTATATTCAACTGATTCTGTAAAAAAAACACAATTGTCTACGGGTTCAGTAATGCAATATATCTTTCATTCATCAGCATATGACAATATATTACTTATACATTTATGTCATTGATGTAGATTAGAACTAACTATGGCTACTAGCTAAACCCTTGGGGAACACCCAATACAACCAAGGCGTATTCAGTTGAAAGAAAATTATTCCAATCGGCATATGCCTTCCTACAACCTTAAGAGACTTTTGAAGAAGTTTATAAGCTCGTTACTAAATCTATAATCTGATGATAGCTTCTGTAATAGAATGTGATCAACCCTTTCAAAGGCCTTAGACAAGTCTGTGTATATGACATCTACCTGCAAGATCCTATCAATACTAATTGAAATAAACTGAAAGATTGTTAACAAATTAGTAACAGTTGATATCTTTTACACGAATCCATGTTAGTTAGGAGATAATATTGGCGGGATATGATAATACAGTTGATTGTAGATACACATTTGAAAACATTGCAAAATTGGACATGATACACTAATAAATCGGTAATTTTTTATGTCTACTCTATCCCCAGTTTTAAAAACTGATACAATACGGTATAATTTTCATTACTTTGGAAATAAATCGGCAGTGAGAGATTTATTGAGAATAAGAAAGCTTGGTACTCGATCCAGTTCAGACACAAAATTATTTTTCATGCGTATACATATTTTTCTGATAATACACTGCCATGTGTATTATATTTAAATCATTAGCAAATGCAGATCCTAAATGGTTCGAAAATCCTTCAGCGATACCTCGTGGAGTAAATGTTTCTTTTATCCGAAAGCAAAGAAAACTCTTTATTTAGAAATATAATAACCTACAACTTTTTAAATGGATCTAGTAAAAAAAGTAGTGTGTATTAAAACAATTTTGGTCAACAATTCAGATATCCTTTTGGCTCTTAAATACCATGAAGAAAATGATAGACTAACGAATTACGCTCTTCTACTTGTATGGCTTTTATATATTACTTAAAGTACTGTATCAAGTAACTCTACAACTACAGCAAGATTTCCTCTCTTTAAAATATATTTTTGTCTTAAATATTCTATGATAATCTAGAAATATTTTTAGATAGACTAAATCAGATAAATTATTTTCATTTCACAATGCAAGATGGAGCATTGTAGTGTTTTCATAAATTTGAAGATGAAAATGATGTTATCGACCTTATAAAAGAAGTCCTGAATAATCTAATAATTGAGGTATCCTACATGCCTAAATCATATGATAAGCATTTTGATGACTACCTCCTGATGCTTTTCTACTTGCATATGCTACTTAAAGTGCTTTTAGATCTATGTCTATAAATCCTTGTCATTTTGGGCAACTATTAAAGTATCATCTATGTCTGAAACCAACATAAATCGATTTAGATTACCATCTAGCATTGCTTTACTATGTAGTATCACATCTCAAAATATGGCCACTATCCCATCCTCCAGTTTTAAAATATAAACAAAGGTTTTCAATTGAAAATATTAAAATAAATAAATCTACATGTTAAATCTTCTGATTCCCTCGTAATCAAATTAATGTTCAGCAACACACTCGTGTATTATCTATAGGTTGGAGGGTGGGACAAAGACCACCCATACTATATAAATATTGGTATTTTCATCACTGTCACTGTTCAAGTTCTCTTTTATTGAGTTGAAATAAATTTGTGAAGATAGTATTAGTGTTATATTCCAAATTTATAATACTGATAAAATGAGGAATATTGAAATCGCAAATAATTATTGTAAGCTCTTCATTAATATAAGATGATTGCGCTTCCAGAAACAATTGAATATAATCAGTGGATAAATCTGGAGGAATATACAGCATAAACACTTGAAATTTGTAATTTATCGATGCACACAGAATGCTACATGAAACATATTGATAAATCTGGGAGAGTTCCAGATGTTTATGAAATTTTCTGTGTTTAAAAGCTATTAGATAGATTAGATTAGCTATTTTTTCCTGTAGCTATGGAAATTTTTGATTCAATGTACTCAGAAGAAAATATTTGATATGTAAAACACAGTGACTTTGCTTTTAATCCCCGCATATTTTGATATAATGATGATATAGATGTAGTTGATTTGTTGTTATTGGTTGTTGATGTTGAAGGCTTCTACTTCGTTATACATGTTGAATAGAAATGAAACACACTAATAAAAACTAAAGAAACACACTAAAGAAAAACATCCTTTTGGCGAGGAGGTACTCTCAATTCTACATATTATCAAGAAAGGTCCCAAGATGGATTTATTGGAATCCCTGGAAATCCAGAAAATACGCGCTAATCCGGAAAGTCCAATTCTTAACGACCAGCTAGATCTTGTATATACCCCTATTTTTAATGCGCTCATGTAATTACGGCAACTATTTATACCTGTACAATCGGTTTTTTAAATTACTTTATGTTTGAAAATGGTACGTGCAGTTACCGAAACTTGAGTCACAAAAATAAATTTCATGTTATACAAACAAAGTTATTAGTGTGTTTCATTTCTGTTGCTATTGGGCTTCTCTAGTTTAAAGCTTTTATTCTTTATAACTTTGTTTTTATTGCTTATAACATATTTACATAATAAATAAAAAGTACCTTTGAAACTAATTTCCAGTTTTATGAATTAGTGGAGAAATGGGTATCCATGGGTTTGAGTGGAAGAACATTTCACAAGATGAACTTGGTTACCACGTAATAACCACGTATAACCGTCGCAACCAATCTTTTCATCAAGTAAATTCATTTGTTTACTATTGAGACATTCAATTGTTTAAACGCTTTGTTAATTTCAACTACATTCCGATACTTTAAATAAGAGGAACGTATTTAAATATAAACTCTGCCGTGCTTCGCCCAAAATTTCGTTGAATGTACTGTTTTTATATGTACTTTTAAAAAAGAAGTCCAAAGAATATAATAAATAAATATTTTATCAACTGCAATGTTAACTATAATAAACAAAATATTAATTTAAGCATTATAAACTATTAATCTTATTGATAGAATAAATAATCCAGCGTACTCTTGACCTACCACAATAAACTAATATAATGGCCTATCGTATTCCCGACCTACCTTAACAAAGTACGCATTGATCTAGGTCAGGAATACGCTAGTTCGAGCGTACAGATAATTTGTATTATTATTAATGTTAATTAATTAGCAAATTTAATTTTTTTTCAATAGTCTAATAATCTTTTCCAACTCAATTTTTTATAGTTTGCAGTAAATTAAATTAAAACCCATTTCAAATGTTAGTTTCTAAACATTTAACTGTTTCATATAAATATATCATATTTAATAATTCTGGATATTTCTATGAACTGAAATAAAAAATTTAACATTTGAGAGAAAACAGGGCTAGATTTTTTTTTTAATATTCGCAGAAAATTTTCATCATTTAAAAGAGAAATTGCTAAAAAAAGGAGAAAGAAATGTTACCAAAAAAATTGAACCCTTGAATAAAAGTTTAAGGAATTATAGAAAAATTCTTGAGATCTGGAAGAGAAGTTGCTGATAACTGTTTAAACTCTTGAAGGAAATTCTTGCCATATGGAAAATAATTTTGTATTTCTTTAAACATAAAACATACTACAATATACTTGAAATTCTAGAATAATTAGAGATAATTCTATAAATTTGGATGAAGCAAGGAAAAATTCTTGAAATTTTTATAATTTCTAAAAGCTTTGAAGAAAATTATTTCTATTACGCAATAGATGAATTTTTTTCGTAAATTGCAAATGTTACTAAATAATTCGATGGATCATGATTAATGCTAGAAAATCTAGAACCCTCAAATAAAAATATCAAGAAATTCGAAAGAGTTGAGGAGAAAATTATAAAAATTACGAGAGGGCTCAAAAAAACTTTTCGACGTTCTAAAAGAGAATCTGCTGAAAATTTTTTGATGGAATGAAATCAGTATTACTAGAAAAACTAAAGAATAACAAAAGAAATTTAGAACCTTGAACAAAATGCTAGATAATTTAAAAATATGAAAACATTTCGTAAATCTAGTATATACACCAAATATGAATAGGTTAGCAATATTTACCTAGAAATATAATAATTTATCTGGTTCTTCGACATTTCAGTTAAAGCAATAATTAAAATGTGAATGGATGAATGAATGAAGAGAAAATGTGGACAGCTGTTTATATATCTCTTAACCTATATAAAAAACTTGCCATTAATATTTGGAATTAAGAATTTTTTACCATTTAAAAGAGAAATTATTGGAACATCATAAAACGAAAGAAATTATCCTAAAAAATGAAATAGCCAAACGTTCTATTTGGAAAAAAATGTCTGTACTTCTAGGAAGTTTAAGGAAATTCTTGGTACTGATAAAAATCCTTTTAAAATATAAGAGTTTTTGTTGAAAACTTTCAATTAAATAACATAAATCATACTAGAAAATATTGAATCTTTGAAGGGAAAGAAGAAGAAAGGAAGAAAATCTTAATATGTAAAAACTATTTTTTTATCTCTAATAATTTTCTCTCTTATCTCTTTTAAGTCTTCACTTATTTTCTCACTTATCTCTTGGTGAAACATTATGAAATAATTGAGAAGAATTGAAGATCACTGCGTTTGTTTCATTGATTAATGAAACGAACCAAGTGTTTATCAATTCTTTACCTATTAGTAAAAAATAAGTTCAAAATTTCTGTAAACTCTCAATCATTACAAATTAAGTTTTAAATTATTTAATTCCAATAAAATTGTAAGTTTGTAAGTATCATACAAAAATATTTATTCTCGTGAATGAATGATGTAATGTTTAATGAAGTCGCTATAAAAAATAGGTGTTCCGCAAGGAAGCATTACTCGGACTTCTCCTGTTTTTGATTTTTTGATTTTGAATGATTCAATTCAATTCAAATCAATTCTTAATTTCACGTTAACCACCGTACACAAAATACATTAAAGCAGTTACATATTTTTGCAATGGATGTGAACGTCATAATACAAATTAACTTGGTCTGCATAATAAAAAAAATATGATATCACGAATATTTCATTTAACCAACTAATTTTAAATTACGCAGATGATATCAGTTAATGATGCACTCAAAGGCAATATTTAATTCTGTAGAAAACTGGCTGAATATAAATCAGTTGATATTAAACAAAGATAAAACAAGTGTTATACTCTTTACATGAAACAACACAAGTGAAATGATCAACGAAATTGAATTGGGAAATGTAATGTTTCACTTAAATTAAAATACAAAAATACTCGGAGTAATCATTGGTAAAAATTTAAACTGGAAAGATCACTGCAAGTATTTAGCAGGAAAATTAAATTCTATTTGCTATTCTTTTAGAATTTTATCAAAGATGGTTGATATTGAGACACTAATTTCGATATACAAATCAAATTTTGAATCAATTTTAAAACACGGGATAATTTTCTATGGTAACATTACGTTCTCCAACAAAATATTCATTATATAGAAGAAAGTAATCAGTATTATTTTGACCTAAAATATACTGAATCTTGCCGAGGGAAATGTAAGTCAAATGAAATTTTAACCTTATAGTTTAGTTTAGTTTGGGTTTGATGTAGAAAAGCACTTATACATCGGGTTCCATCAAGTATGTAGCATAACAAGCATTACCTTTAGTTTAGTTTAAAAATATCTTTAGTCTATTAAATAAAATTTTATATTTTTATGATTTAATATACTCTAAACTAAAATTAGAAAAAAATTGACGAAAATAAATGTTTCCTATATAGGGAAACTAATAACATCCCTATATTGAGAAAAATTGTTTTCGTGAAAAATTTTCAATTTTTTTTCTTATTACGTCGTAGCTCATTTAGTTTAGGGTATATTAAATTATAAAAATTTCATCTGTTTTTTTTTTAATATTATTTTAATTTCATTACATTGCTTGCTCTCAACTATTACCAAAAAAAAAAACGTTTGTTTTCTCCTCCCATTTTGTTTTATGAAGGATAATTATACGAACGTAATAACGTAATGGTGGTAATTTTTATTCTCGCGCCGAAAGCAGATTACGTTAATGAACATCTCGCATTATTTCCCCTCATTACCGCCGTATTTTCTAATAAAAAAATCCCGCCCGAAAATCTCGCGGATAATATTAAACGAGAAATACAAAATGTTGCGCGTTTCGAGATTGAGCCCAAAAGTCAAGGCCGGCTCATTGTCTCCAGATGAAAAACAAAGTAATATTTATTATGTAAATTCGGCGTTTTATCATTTTTTTCTTCTCTCTCTCTCGCATAATCTGTGGCAATAAATACTTGTTTACAAATATCCTGAAAGAACAGATAAGAGGAGTAATCTACAATCGCCAGAAAATTTTTCTGTTAATATTTAACGCGTAAAATACGCACTGAATAAAACACTTACAATGTTTTTTTTTGTCAGAAATATTTATTGTAATTTATATTAAATAATATTTTGTATTAATTATTATTATATAAATTTATATATACAGGGTGACTGACGAAAAACCTTTGGTGCTGTATCTCGCTTATTTTTGATCCGATTTGAATAAATAAAACATCAAATTAAACCATTTTTAAAAGACTTTAATAGGATCTGAACTGTAATTTTTTCTCGCAACCAGTTTTTGACAAAATACGATCAACATTTTTTTTTTAATTGCGCTGTATATATATATTTATTGATACGCAAGGAGATTTTTTTTCTGAATATAAAATTGTAGACAAATTTATCCATACATCAAACTTAAGTCGAGAAATTGAGGATTAAAAAAATAAATAAGAAGTCAAGTATCCATTGTAAACAATATACAGACCCTATTTTAAATGTCAAAAGTGACAGTGACAGCCATTGATACAATACTGCAACGATTTTTAATTATTTCATCATTAAAATGTTGCAATATTTCAAACACTGTACTAGAATTTTGTGCTTCTACAGAAATCGTTTTTCAGTTTTTGAAATCTTGCAACATTTTTATTATGAAATTATTAAAAATCATTGCAGTATTGTACCAATGACTGACACTGTCACTTTTGACATTTGGAATAGGCTCTGTATATTGTTTACTATGGGTATCTGATTTTTAATTTTTTTTTTAATCCTCAATTTCTCGACTTTGGTTTGATGAATGGATAAAATCGTTTACAAATTTAGATTCAGAAAAAAATCTCCTTGCGGATCAGTACAAAATATATATACAGTGCAATTTGAAAAAAAAAGTTGATCGTCTTTTGTCAAAAACTGGATGCAAGAAAAAATATCAGTACAGTTCATATTAAAGTCTTTTAAAAATCATTTAATTTGATGTTTTATTTATTCAAATCGGATCAAAAATAAGCGAGATACAGCACCAAAGGTTTTTCGTCAGTCACCCTGTATATATATATATACGTATTTATTTAATGTAAATTACAATAAATAATTGTCGTAAAAAAACATAGTGAATGCTTTATTCAATGCATATATTATGGATTATCATAATAACGGTCGCACCCATCAGCATGATTGACGCGTAAATTTAAGAAAAATTGTTAAGAATTTTTAAACTGATTGATGATTTATTTTAAAATTTATATTGAAATCATTTAAAAATTCATTTGCATTAATTGCAGAATTGAAAACATTATTTGTAAATAAATAAATAGTGAAACAAATCAAGCGTAAATTATGTGTATTTCTACATTATTAACAGTTTAATGATTTTCTACCTTTGATAATATAAAATATATGTTTTTAATGGTTAATTAATTAATTAATAATTAATGAATCAAAAGTATTTATTATTATTTCTTTCAACAATTTTCAATTCATTTCACTATTATCAATTATTAATTAGTTTTAATTATTATTTTAACAACTTTCTATATTGCATTCTTACTGAATTTTTTTTTAGTTTCCAATCATTTTCTTTGCAACTTTTTTGTCACTGCTTTGATCGATGTCTATTGATTTCTTTAACACTATTAATTATAATTTTTTTCTTAAGCATCATTCAACTATTCTAGCACAATAACATTTATAGAGATATTTGTAAGTTTTTCGAAATTGTTATATTCTCATAATATTTATCCATTGTGATTCGAAAAACTTACAAATAATTCTATAAATCTAATTGTATATATCAATATCAATATTAATAGTTTGATTATTCTCCATTATTGATGAGAGAATAGGAAGGTTTTTAGTAATATATGTTAGATATACTCTGAAGAAAGTTATATCAAACTTATATTATTAATGTCATTCACGTAACTCGCAAAAATCAACATTTAAAAAGATTTCAACTGATTTATTAATTAATAAATATTAATTCATACACACTGAAAAAAATCTATATATTAAATTTTAACCACATGTAAAGTTGAGACATAATTAGTTATGAATAAAATAGAAAAAGTTTTTTTGCTACCATAATAATTAATCAAGATTACTTTTACTTTACTCATCTACTAAATCCAATTAATTATAATATTTTTATCGCTTTTTTTATTTATTTACTTAATATAAATTACCTTAAAGTTTCCAGAAAGTAGGCTTTTAAAAACTATAAACTACACTAACATCAACAGAGTCCAAAACTTATGCGGTAATTTTTTTGTGTTGGCAATAATAGTTTTTTTTTCTTTCGCGAACTAGCTGCGAATATTTCGCGAAATTCGCTTGGAGGGTGGGTGGTATAAGCCAGTAGCGTTCTTCCGTTCCGAATTGTGAAGCGGCAGCGCGGACACTGAAAACAGTCTCCGGCGACGATTGTGATTATTCGTGGGGGCCGGAGGTGGCGGCGCGCGCGCGCCCTCCATTTGGACCGCACGCCTCGCACCGGCCCCACCGAGCCCCCTTTTGAATTTACCACCAGATAACAATCATAGATTTTAAAATATAAAAATTGTCTAAAATTGTAAAATCGGAATAATTATTAAAACATATCTATTAAAAAACAACATTGGAAATAACTAAAACAAAGATTGCTCTAAAAAACCAATAAGATTTTGTTTAAATTATCAGAGATAAAAGTTAATTTTTATGTTACACTCTGATATAACCCCGTTACAAAAAAACGAGTAATGTGAATTAAGAACGACATACAAAACTATAAAATTTGTTAATTTCCATCAGAAAAACTGACCAATCAAGAAAAATTTTACCTTAAAAAAGGTTATCTAAACTATTGTCAGAATACACGCAGTATACGTAATTAATTAATGGATTTAAAACATAACATTGCCTGCCAATGAAGTCTAAAAATTGTACTGCTTATCGACACGATAGACGGAATAGTTTTCAAATTTTTGGAAGAGTGATTTCAAAACCTATACATAAACATAAACATCCGAAATAATAATAAATTTAGTTTTAACTACAAAATTTACAATAAACAGCTAAAAAGGAATATAAGCCTTTATTTTGTGAAAATATACATCATCCTGCACAGCTTTGTGAAATCTTGTTCCCTAAATATTCATTGTAAAATTTTAAAGAAAAAATTTTAGAAAATACAACTTCAACTTCAAGCAAGGCAATTAATCAAAAAAATAAATTACGTTCAAACTACCGTAAATTTATATCTATTACAGATAAAAATAAATTTGATCTAAAGAGATATAAATTAAAGCAGTTGTAAATTCAATACTTGTTGCGCTACACTCTTGATGGAACGGTATGTATACATTAGGGGAATTTAAACTCTTGTTCTGCTCCATGTTTTTATTTCAGTTACCTGACACGTGTTTCGATTTTACAATCATTATCAAAGGTATATTTAAAACTGTTTTAAATATACCTTTGATAATGATTGTAAAATCGAAACACGTGTCAGGTAACTGAAATAAAAACATGGAGCAGAACAAGAGTTTAAATTCCCCTAATGTAAAGCAGTTGATTAAGCGATCCAACAAATCTTATATGAGCAAAATCGAATGCAAATTAAAAGAGGATTCGTACCATCTCTGGTCATATATAAATACGTCAAGATTCCTGGTACAGAACACATGAATAGCACAGTCATAATCAACTGTTTTGACTATGACCTTTTCAACTCTGTTCACTCTATACAAGAGGATGATGTAACACCGATCATTTTACCCACTTGGGAGATAATAAAATGTTTGAGTAGCAATTTAAAGCAACTTAAAGCGAAGATGACAATGGGCTTAGATCAAATTTCATCGTTTATTTTAAGGGACTCTGCAAACGTATTAGCATCACCAATGATGTATGTTTATAACCTCATACTATAGTATGGTGTTTTTCCAGTCTTCAAGAGCGGAGAACTATCGTCCAATTTATATAGTTAACAATTTTTCCAATTCTTTCGAGACAATTTTGAGTGAACATCTAAGTAAACTTGTACGTGTTAACATACCAGAACACGGATTTCTTCCTAGAAGATCGACGGCCTCCAATGAATTTGATATTACACTATAGGTCTCTTCGGCACTGGGTAATAATCTACACTGATTTTAACAAAAGAATTTGATACCATATCACATCAAATTCTTTTATCAAAAAGCTTGCAAAGTATGACATTAATTAAACAATATTATCCTAAAGAAAACTAGCTATTTTATAATTTTAGAATTAAATCCCAGCATTTCCAACTTATAGACATCACTGAAGACACCTAAGAACGCTTTGGGTAAAACTGTTTAGATAGCATCTATCTGATTTTTAATCCCCCAAGGCGTTTGATATAAAACGATATAATTAAATTTGGCCAACAACCGTGCTGTTCTTCAACTATGATGCCTTTGCATAACCATTTCAATTGACCTGTTAGGATACTCTCTAGGATCTTTAGAACAGTTGATTTATTAGCTAATAGCCGACCTTTCGCCTAATTTGAAAATAATCGTAATGTATCTTTCCAAATTGTGGGTACAAATTGCTAATCTATTGATCTCAGAAAAAACAGTGTTAAAAAGTGTATGGTGGTAAAAATAAAATGTAGCAAAAATATATTTGGAATATTATCTGGCCCAGCTGAAGCAGACACTTTTTTTGACGAATAAAGCACTAATAACCTTTCTTCACAATTTTATTTGATTTACCAAAAGTACATTTTGGGCAAAATTTTGAAGAAAGGTTATTAGTGGTTTATTCGTCAAATTAATTTGACCTTCACGTAACTCATTCAACCAATTCAGACACTTTTAGTTTAGCAATTTAATTGAAAAAAACTATAAAATTTACAGAAAATTGTTGCTTTATTTTTACACTATTTTATAGCTAGATAAATTTTAAATAATTTATTTATTATCTATATTCTTGAAATATAGATAATAAATGTTGCATTATTTTTACGTTATTTTATAGCGAGATGAATTGTAAATAATTCCACCAATTTTTAAGCTTGTAGCAATTGTTTTTCCATTTTTTACAAGCACTTGAAAAATAAATGAATTCAAATTACAACGAGCACTGATTACGATTAATTATATCAAAAACTGTTTAATAAAAACTATAAAAGTTTTACGCTATTTTATAACCAGATAATTTTTAAATAATTTCACCAAATTTCAAGTTGGTAGCAATTGTTTTTCGATTTTTTTAAGCGGTTGTAAAATAAGTGGATTCAAATTGCAACATACTCTGATTACAAGCAAATATCTTCAAATCTAAATAATAAATATTGGATTATTTTTACCTTATTTTATAGCGAGATGAATTTTAAATAATTTTACTAATTTTCAAGCTTGTAGCAATTGTTTTTAAATTTTTTCAAGCACTTGAAAAATAAATTAATCAAAATTGCAATTAGCTCTGATTACGATTAATTATCTCAAAATTTGGGTAATAAAACCTCAAATATTTTTAAATTATTTTATAGCCAGTTAAATTTTAAATAATACTACCAAATTTCAAGTTTGTAGCAATTGTTTTTCAATGTTTTTAAGCGCTTGGAAAATATGCGAATTCAAATTACAACCTGCTCTGATTACAAGCAAATATCTTCAAATCTAAATAATAAATGTTGCATTATTTTTACATTACTTTATAATGAGGTGAATTTTAAATAATTTCATCAATTTTCAAGCTTTTAGCCATTGTTTTTCAATTTTTTCAAGGACTTGAAAAATAAACGATTTGAAATTCGAACGAGATTTGATTACAATTGATTATCTCAAAATCTGGGTAATAAAAGCTGAAATATTTTTACGTTATTTTATAGCCAAATAAATTTTAAATAATTCCACCAAATTTCAAGTTTGTACCAATTGTTTTTCGATTTTTTCAAGCGCTTGTAAACTAAGTGAATTCAAATTGCAACGTTTTTCATTGAAATATAGATAATAAATATTGCATTATTTTTACATTATTTTATAGCGAGATAAATTTAAAATAATTTCACCAATTTTTAAGCTCGAAACAATTGTTTTTCCATGTTTTACAAGCACTTGAAAATTAAATGAATTCAAATTACAACGAGCTCTGATTACGATTAATTATATCAAAAACTGTTTAATAAAAACTATAAAAGTTTTACGCTATTTTATAAACAAATAATTTTTAAATAATTTCACCAAATTTCAAGTTGGTAGCAATTGTTTTTCGATTTTTTCAAGCGGTTGTAAAATAAGTGAATTCAAATTGCCACATACTCTGATTACGAGCAAATATTTTAATATCTAGATAATAAATGTTGTATTATTTTTACACTATTTTATAACGAGGTACAGTTTAAATAATTCCACCAATTTTCAAGCTTGTAGCAATTGTTTTTTCATTTTTTAAGCACTTGAAAAATAAACGATTTGAAATTCCAACGAGCTTTTATTACGATTAATTATCTCAAAATCTGGGTAATAAAAACTGAAATATTTTTACGTTATTTTATAGCCAAATAAATTTTAAAAAATTCCACAAAATTTCAAGTTTATAGCAATTGTTTTTCGATTTTTTCAAGCGCGTGTAAAATAAGTGAATTCAAATTGCAACGTACTCTGATTACGAGCAAATATCTTGAAATATAGATAATAAGTGTTTCATTATTTTTACATTATTTTATAGCGAGATAAATTTTACATAATTCCACTAATTTTCAAGCTTGTAGAAATTGTTTTTCCATGTTTTACAAGCACTTGAAAAATAAATGAATTCAAATTACAACGAGCTCTGATTACGATTAATTATATCAAAAACTGTTTAATAAATACTATAAAAGTTTTACGCTATTTTATAACCAGATAATTTTTAAATAATTTCACCAAATTTCAAGTCGGTAGCAATTGTTTTTCGATTTTTTCGAGCGCTTGTAAAATAAGTGAATTCAAATTGCAACATACTCTGATTACGAGCAAATATTTTAAAATCTAGATGATAAATGTTGTATTATTTTTACACTATTTTATAAAGAGGTACAGTTTAAATAATTCCACCAATTTTCAAGCTTGTAGCAATTGTTTTTCCATTTCTAAGCACTTGAAAAATAAACGATTTGAAATTCCAACAAGCTTTGATTACGATTAATTATCTCAAAATCTGGGTGATAAAAACTAAAATATTTTTACTTTATTTTATAGCCAGATGAATTTTAAATAATTGTACATAATTTCAAGTTTTTAGCAATCGTTTTTCGATTTTTTCAAGCGCTTGTAAAATAAGTGAATTCTAATTGCAATGTACTCTGATTACGAGCAAATATCTTGAAATATAGATAATAAATGTTGCATTATTTTTACATTATTTTATATCGAGATAAATTTTAAAAAATTTCACTAATTTTTAAGCTCGAAGCAATTGTTTTTCCATGTTTTACAAGCACTTGAAAAATAAATGAATTCAAAGTACAACGAGCTCTGATTACGATTAATTATATCAAAAACTGTTTAATAAAAACTATAAAAGTTTTAAGTTATTTTATAACCAGATAATTTTTAAATAATTTCACCAAATTTCAAGTTGGTAGCAATTGTTTTTTGATTTTTTCAAGCGGTTGTAAAATAAGTGAATTCAAATTGCCACATACACTGATTACGAGCAAATATTTTAATATCTAGATAATAAATGTTGTATTATTTTTACACTATTTTATAACGAGGCACAGTTTAAAAAATTCCACCAATTTTCAAGCTTGTAGCAATTGTTTTTCCATTTCTAAGCACTTGAAAAATAAACGATTTGAAATTCCAACAAGCTTTGATTACGATTAATTATCTCAAAATCTGGGTGATAAAAACTAAAATATTTTTACTTTATTTTAGAGCCAGATGAATTTTAAATAATTGTACATAATTTCAAGTTTTTAGCAATCGTTTTTCGATTTTTTCAAGCGCTTGTAAAATAAGTCAATTCTAATTGCAATGTACTCTGATTACGAGCAAATATCTTGAAATATAGATAATAAATGTTGCATTATTTTTACATTATTTTATATCGAGATGAATTTTAAAAAATTTCACTAATTTCTAAGCTCGAAGCAATTGTTTTCCATGTTTTACAAGCACTTGAAAAATAAATGAATTCAAATTACAACGAGCACTGATTACGATTAATTATATCAAAAACTGTTTAATAAAAACTATAAAAGTTTTTCGTTATTTTATAACCAGATAATTTTTAAATAATTTCAACAAATTTCAAGTTAGTAGCAATTATTTTTCGATTTTTTCAAGCTTTTGTAAAATAAGTGAATTCAAATTGCAACGTACTCTGATTACGAGCCAATATTTTAAAATCTAGATAATAAATGTTGCTTTATTTTTACACTATTTTATAACAAGATAAATTTTAAATAATTCCACCAATTTTCAAGCTTGTAGCAGTTGTTTTTCCATTTTTTTCAAGCACTTGAAAAGTAAACGATTTGAAATTCCAACAAGCTTTGATTACGATTAATTATCTCAAAATCTGGGTAATAAAAACTGAAATATTTTTAAGTTATTTTATAGCCAAATACATTTTAAATAATTCTACCAAATTTCAAGTTTATAGCAATTGTTTTTCGATTTATTTCAAGCACTTGTAAAATAAGAGAATTCAAATTGCAACGTACTCTGATTACGAGCAAATATCTTGAAATATAGATAATAAATGTTGTACTATTTTTACGTTATTTTAAAGTGAGGTAAATTTTAAATAATTTAAATAATTTTCAAGCTTTTAGCGATTGTTTTTAAATTTTTTCAAGCACTTAAAAAATAAATTAATTCAAATTGCAATGAGCTCTGATTACAATTAATTATCTCAAAATTTGGGTAATAAAACCTCAAATATTTTTAATTTATTTTATAGCCAGCTAAATTTTAAATAATACTACCAAATTTCAAGTTTGTAGCAATTGTTTTTCAATGTTTCTAAGCGTTTGTAAAATATGCGAATTCAAACATACTCTGATTACAAGCAAATATCATCAAATCTAAAAAATAATTATTGAATTATTTTTACGTTATTTTATAGCGAGATGAATTTTAAATAATTTCACCAATTTTCAAGCTTTTATAAATTGTTTTTCAATTTTTTCAAGGACTTGAAAGATAAACGATTTGAAATTCCAACGAGATTTGATTACAATTGATTATCTCAAATTCTGGGTAATAAAAACTGCAATATGTTTATGTTATTTTATAGCTAGATGAATTTTAAATAATTCAACATGATTTCAAGTTTTTAGCAATCGTTTTTCGATTTTTTTTAAGAGCTTGTAAAATAAGTGAATTTAAATTGCAACGTACTCTGATTACGAGTAAATATCTTGAAATATAGATAATAAATGTTGTATTATTTTTACGTTATTTTATAGCGAGATGAATTGTGAATAATTCCACCAATTTTCAAGCTTATAGCAATTGTTTTTCCATTTTCTTTCAAGCACTTGAAAAGTAAATGATTTCAAATTTCAACTAGCTGTAATTACGATTAATTTTCTCAAAATCTGCGTGATAAAAACTAAAATATTTTTACGTTATTTTAAAGCGAGGTGAATTTTAAATAATTTCAATAATTTTCAAGCTTGTAGCAATTGTTTTTAAATTTTTTCAAGCACTTGAAAAATAAATTAATCAAAATTGCAATTAGCTCTGATTACGATTAATTATCTCAAAATTTGGGTAATAAAACCTCAAATATTTTTAAATTATTTTATAGCCAGCTAAATTTTAAATAATACTACCAAATTTCAAGTTTGTAGCAATTGTTTTTCAATGTTTCTAGGCGTTTGTAAAATATGCGAATTCAAATTACAACATACTCTGATTACAAGCAAATATCATCAAATCTAAAAAATAAATATTGAATTATTTTTACGTTATTTTATAGCGAGATGAATTTTAAATAATTTCACCAATTTTCAAGCTTATAGCAATTGTTTTTAGATTTTTTTTTCAAGCACTTGAAAAGTAAATGAATTCAAATTTCAACGAGCTCCAATTACGGTTAATTATCTCAAAATCTGGGTAATAAAAACTAAAATATTTTTACGTTATTTTATAGCCAGATGAATTTTAAATAATTCTACATAATTTCAAGTTTCTAGCAATTGTTTTTCAATTTTTTCAAGCACAAGACAAATAAATGAGTTCAAATTGAAATGAGCTCTGATTACGATTAATTATTTCAAAATTTGGGTAATAAAACCACAAATATTTTTAAATTATTTTATAGACAGTTAAATTTTAAATAATACTACCAAATTTCAAGTTTGTAGCAATTGTTTTTCAATATTTTTAAGCGCTTGGAAAATATGCGAATTCAAATTACAACATACTCTGATTACAAGCAAATATCTTCAAATCTACATAATAAATATTGGATTATTTTTACGTTATTTTATAGCGAGATGAATTTTAAATAGTTTTACTAATTTTCAAGCTTTTAGCCATTGTTTTTCAATTTTTTCAAGGACTTAAAAAATAAACGATTTGAAATTCCAACGAGCTTTGATTACGATTAATTATCTCAAAATCTGGATAATAAAAACTGCAATATGTTTATGTTATTTTATAGCTAGATGAATTTTAAATAATTCTACATAATTTCAAGTAATTGTAGCAATTGTTTTTCTATTTTTTCAAGCTCTTGTGAATTGAATGAATTCAAATTGCAGCATACTCTGATTACGAGCAAATATCTTAAAATCTAGATAATAAATGTTGCATTATTTTTACATTATTTTATAGCTAGATAAATTTTAAATAATTTCACCAATTTTCAAACTTAAAGCATATGTTTTTCCATGTTTTTCAAGCACTTGAAAAATAAATGAATTCAAATTGCAACGAGCTCTGATTACGATTAATTATATCAAAAACTGGGTAATAAAAACTATAACATTTTTACGTTATTTTATAGCCAGATAAATTTTAAATAATTCCACTAAATTTCAAGTTGGTAGCAATTTTTTTTTCAATTTTTTCAAGCGCTTGTATATCTAAACTATTAAATGAGTCCAAGAATCTACACCAGTCAATGGATGCAAAAAAATGATTAATTTTATCAAAGTATGCAACTTGGTGAACAGAGATAAAGGGTAAAAAATCCTCTGCCACGAAAATATTCGCAATATTTTCATTGACGAATACTTAGCCCTAATAAATTCCAGGCGGATTTAGTGTTGTATTTACCTGCGACAAATATCCTAAACATTCTGAGATAATCCGTGCTTGGTGTGGGGCTAGATAAATTGAAGAATTTCAACGCCAAGGTCATCATTCTGCCAGACATCAGAAGGTCAGCAGATCAGAAAGGAGTCCTGTTGGAGAGATTCCTCAATAAATAAATAAAGGGGATTGCTAGACTGCTCCAAATATTAGACACTGTTAAAAACTATTTTTACAAACAATTGTTTTGTGCCTAATTTTGTTATAAGGATAATTTTCACGTTTATTTTTTCATGAATGCCAATAAACATTTCACCTCCAAAACTGTTACTACTGCTTAATGTTGACCAAAAATTATTGCAATTGTTCAGATTAATTTTGTTTGGTGATGATCAAACCATTGATAATAGACACTTTATATCTGAAATGTACATCTGGATCAAAATAAAATATTCAAGAAAGGGCCAAAGTAAGTGTTCAGTTTAAATTCACTCTCTGATATTTTTGCTGAAAGCCAAGTTCGTACTTCAATAAAGATGTCGACCGACTAAGCCTGACATTATTTGAAAAATCATTTAGTTTACTAGTAAATCCTCTGATGTTATGATAATAGATGTTTAGTCCATTTTTTGTCCATTGATACGTGATTTGACAATCTCAGGTTATCTATTAAAGAATCTAATAGTTAGGCCGATCTCATCATTGTCTATTTGTAATGACAATTATTGGTGAAGATGTTGTAAATACTCTTCATCTTGCGGTGTAATATCTAGTTTTATATGTATATCTTTGGCAATATATGATTTATTCGATTTAATTAGATCAAGTGCTTCTAATTTGTCTTTAAAAATTACTATAACCGGTCTAGGTTTATCACTTCTCTTGTCAAAACGTACTATTTTTTTTTATGAACAACTGTGCAAACCAACGTCTTTAATTATTTCCTAGAGACGTTTAGCAACTTCCTCAAACCTTTCCTTACCATCAATCAGCACTCAAGATTCTTCCAAGTTGTACATCATAATTTTTTGTTGCGCTACTCAAATTCATTATACATGTCACCATCATTGAGATTCATATTATAATTATGCTTTAATTTCCTCCTATAATATTTTATTTTGCTTTCGACAGTTAAATTATTTCATCTTGCATTGATTTTTTTCAGAGCTACTCATAAACGTTTTAAAAATTCTAATATAATCCACCAATTTTCTGTGAAACAAACCAAATGTTTTTAATTTCTAATCAAGATATTTCAAAAATGTTTCACCGCGGGTTAAGTGAGCAATTAATTTAATTCTATCGCTATTTTCTCTTCTAAATTGCAAGAATTTAAAAAACACTTCTCTCAATATAAATGAAACACACTAATAACTTTGTTTGTATAACACGAAATTTATTTATGTGACTTTGGTTTCGGTAACTGCACTTTATGTTTGAAAATGGTACGTGCAGTTACCGAAACTTAAGTCACAGAAATAAATTTCGAATTATACAAAGTTATTAGTGTGTTTCATTTCTATTCAACATGTACAACGAAGTAGAAGGCTTCAACATCAACAACATTCTCTCAATATTCTAATATAATCCAACAACATCTGAGAAATTTTTTCGATACTTAAATTACTAACATTTCCCTAGTACAGTTATAGAATTTTTCGGAGTTTTTAATAACTTCCTTTCAAACATTTTAACATTTGCAAGTAATTTCTTTTCCAAATTTTAATATTTTTCTTCGAATATCTAGAATTTTGTTCTTCTGTTTGTCTTCAAAATAGTGAGAATTTTTTTGGAGCTTCCATAATTTCTCTGGAGGATTTTAAATTTTTTTTAGGAATGTTTACAGTTCACTTCTGAAATTCTAATATTGCCCACTAATTTCATTTTCAAATTACAAAATTATGTAATTTTTTTCAAGGATTCTAGAATAATTTCTGAGCTTATTTTTAATAACTTCTCATCAAAAATTTTTAAATTGTCTAGAAACTTCTCTCTCAAATTACAAGAATTTTCTTTGAGATTCTTTGAGATATTTTTTTAGGATTTTTTTTCCTTAAAAATTCATATATTATCGAGCAACGTCTTTTTAAAATTGTAAGAAGTTTGTAAATTTTCAATAACGTCTCTTCAAAAACTCCAATATAGCAGAAAAGCAGATAATTCTAAATATAATCGCCTAAACATACGGACTAACCCTTATTTAAAATTAATCTTTATTCTAAATGTTGTAATAAAATTGTTTTTCTTATTATTATTTCTGTATAATCGTCGTTTGTGTTGTTGTAATTGGAGGGTAGGATAGTGGAAACCCACCCACCCTACATATATACCATATTGACAACCATTGTCAACCATTGTTAACTATTGTCAACTACTGTCAACTTTTGTCAACCACGGTCAACTACTGTCAACTAATGTCAACTATTTTCAATCACTGTCAACTAGTGTCAACTATTGTCAACTAACGTCAACTATTGTCAATTATTGTCAACTACTGCAAACACTGTCAACTATTGTCAACTACTGTCAACCACTGTCAACTACTGTCAATTACTGTCAACTACTGTCAACCATTGTCAACTATTGTCAACTACTGTCACCTTTTGTCAACCACTGGCAACTATTGTCAACCACTGTCAACCACTGTCAACTGCTGTCTTTTACTTGCAAACACCGTCATTTATTGTCAACTATTGTCGGCTACTGTTAACCAATGTCAAGTATTGTCAACTGCTGTCAACTACTGTCAACTGTTGTTTTAAGATTCACATCATCAACCCTTTTATTGTTTTTTTGGAAACGGAATGAAGAACAGTAGCTGATATAAAAATATATATGTAGGGTGGATGGGTGGGCTCTATCCTATCCTCCAATCAGTAAAACATACGCGAGGGTTTGGCTAATTGAATATTTAATGAAAATGATTTGCACTTCATACATTATGTAAACATAGTTTCCTTTAATACAAATATTTTTATAAAATCATCGTTTATATTGTTGTAATTGGAGGGTAGAATAGTGGCCACCCACCCACCTTACATATGTACCTGAATTTAAACTAAAACTCTGTTTTAAATTTCTGAACATCATCTACTCAAATCCTTTTATTTTTTTGGAAGCGGAACGTAGAACAGTAGCTGAAATAAAAATGTATATGTAGGGTGGGTGGGTGGCCTCTATCCCACCCTCCAATCAGTAGAACACATGCGAGAGTTTGACTAATTAAATATTTAATGAAAAATGATTTGCTCTTTATACAATACATAAACATACATTTCTTTAATATAAATTATTTTGTAAAACCGTCGTTTGTATTGTTGTAATTGAAGGGTAGGATAGTGGCCACCAACCCACCCTACATATGTACCTAAATTTAAACTAGAACTATGTTTTAATTTCCGAACACCATCAACTCAAACCTTTTTATGTTTTTTTGGAAACAAAACGAAGGACAGTAGCTGAAATGAATGTGTATATGTAGGGTGGGCGGGCGGCCTCTATCCCACCCTTCAATCAGTAAAACATACACAACAGTTTTACTAATTAATTATTTAATAAGAAGAGATTTGAATAATGTACAAAATTATGTAAATATATCATATTAAATATAAATATTTCTATAAAATCGTCGTTGTAGTTGGTGGTTAATATAGTGGTCACCCACCCACCCTACATATATACTTGAATTTAAGCTCAGACCCCGCTTTAAGTTTCTGAACTACATCAACTCAAACACAGTTATGTTTCTCGAAATCAAATGAGGAATAACTTGAAGAAAAATTCTTGGATTTTAACGGCGTTCACTTGGTGGTACATTTCGATATTAAGAATAAAGAAAACACTTTTACTTTTTTATACCACTTTAAGTTTTATTTTCAGTGACTAGTTTCGACTACACGGTAATCGAAACTAGTCACTGAAAATAAAACTTAAAGTGGTATAAAAAAGTAAAAGTGTTTTCTTTATTCTTGAAGAAAAATGTATATGCAGGGGGGTGACCTCTATTGCACCCTCTAATTATTAAAACGTAGAAAAGGGTTTGACTAATTAAATATTTAATAAAAAGAGATTTGCACTTTATACATTAAGAGGGTTCTAGAATTTTTTAGGAATTATAATATATAACATTAAAAAATATAATATTTTCTTCTTAAAATTACAAGATTTTGTATTTTTTTCCAAAAGGATTCTAAAATTATTTCTGAGCTCTTTAAAAACTTCTCTACAAAAATTTAAAAATTATCCAAAAATTTCTCTCGCAAATTGCAAGAATTTTTTTGAGGTTCTTGGAGGGTTATACAATTTTTTAGGATATTTTTTCCTTAAAATCTTCAAGATTATCGAGCAATGTCTCTTTTAAATTTCAAGAAGTTTCTTGGGGGTACAAGAATTTACTCTCTAAATTTACAAAAACTTTATCCTTTTAATTATCCATAATTCCATTTATTAATTTGAACAAAAAATACAAATCTGCAAAATCGCTATTCTCTGTTTAGGATGACAATTCTTGGTAAAGATGTTGGAGTCGTATCTAGTTTTATATGTACATCTTTAACAATAGATTGTTTATTTGATTTAATTATATGAAGTCTTTCTGATTTGTTTTTAAAGATAACTATAGTTTAGTTTAGTTTATTTACTTTACTACATCTATTAAAAAATAATACAAGGTGTGGCAAAAATCCCGCTACCATTTTGATTGCCTAAAACTTTGCTCAAAGAAAAGATAAGTAATTTTGGTTTTCATAAAAAGTTTATTTGGTCTTTACATTTTTTTTTTTTTTTCGTTATGGTTGGAAAATTATATTGGCTAAATGGTGACCGCTATTCGCTATGCAACTTCCGGCTCTTTTTAGGGTATTTTTCATGACATCCTTCAACATATCGGGCTGAATTTCTTCATTTTCGTGACGTACGTTGAATAGTTTAGGGCTTATTCATATAAACTTTTGATTATAAAAACCCCCATAAAAAAAGTCTGAACTAAAACTCTGTTTTAAGTTTCCGAACATCATCAACAATAGTTTTTTTTTGGAAACGGATCAAGGGACAGTAGCTGGAATAAAATATATATATGTAGGGTGGGTGGGTGGCCTCTATCCCACCCTTCAATCAGTAAAACATATGCGAGAGTTTGGCTAATTGAATATTTAATGAAAATAATTTGCACTTTATACATTTTGTAAAAATACGTTCCTTTAATATAAATATTTCTGTAAAGTCGTCATTTAGGTTGTTATAATTGGAGGACAGTATCTGAAATAAAAATATATATGTAGGGTGGGTTGGTGGTACAGTTCGTAGAGCTGCTCGGTGGTGATTGAAATGTCGTCATTTTTACTTAGCTTCTAGTCTTCTTCCAAACATTCGGCCCCACGTTGGGCGCCAGTTGTTGCGGGGATTTGGATGACGAAAATGCGGAGAAACGTTTTATACATATTATTCATTGTGCAGAAATGTAAGCTATGTAGTTTAAATCAGAAGCACTAGCAGAAGCTATTTAGTGAAGCTGCATCGAGAAAGTTACCAAGATTGATGAGCAGGTACTTTGTCAGATGGTTGTCAGGGGTTAGATAAGGAAGAGGGTAGTACGCCCTGACGTAACAGGATGGTTGGTGCGCGCTCCATATTAACTGTACTATTCAATTACCGCTACAATTTTTGTTTTGTAAAGTTATAATTTATAAAATATTTGTTTACTTTTATGAATTTTTGTTTTTCACAGCTAGAAAGTTATTTTTAAAGAAATTTAAGCTTCAATAAATTTGAATTACCCAAATTGAAAAACTGATGCTCATAAAGAGCAGTTTTCTATAAGAATCAAATTAGTAGAATATTCTTTCTAAGTTCATTTAATTTAATTTAATTTATTTTACATTTTTTCAAAGCTACAACCAGTGAAATGTTTTTTATATAAAGAAGTTTCATTTAAGTAGAATTATTAAATAAAAATAGTAAAAACTTTTGCATTCAGACAGATGAAATACAAATGAACATGTTAGCACACACTCTATTCGTCAGTTATTTATTATCTAAATATCTTTGTTATTGTGTTGCAAATCAGTGGAGAAAGCCGTGTTTTTTAAAATTCTTATAAATCTTGTGTAAATGCATGTTACTTTAAAGCTAGCAACTTCGGTGACTCTTTTTAAGGTCACGAAAGTTACGGTTTGTCGTACAGGGCGTTGTTACATCAGATACGTTTTAAAAAGTTTGTCTTGGCGAGTGTTAGATGGAACGGAAGTTGGATATGTAGGTCAGGAGTTTTATATAGTTTACAACCTACGTGTTAGATAATTTTATTCGGTTTATAAATGTTTCTGATTCCTATAAGAAAAACTAATCTATTAATTCTAGTATTAAATTATAATTTGTAGATTAATTAGATATTAAACTTGAATACACGAGTTTATAAATGTATTCTATTATTAGTGAGAGAGAGTTTCGTAACTGAAACTAGTAAGAACACTTCTGCCGTAATTCAGGGGGGTAATGATAATTGAAGCACCTGAATAGATATCGAGGTAACACAACGTAAACACCGAACTCTCCTTGTTTGGAAAGGAGAATCAATATTGTTAAATAATACATACGCGCATAAATAATAATTAAGATTACAGTGCGCAATAAATATTATGCTAATCCTCTTAATTATATAGGAGACATCGTCGGCAAACGTATTTTAATCTGGGTTATTATTTATTGATGCCGGGATATAATTAAAGATTATCTAACCGCATCTAATATTAATGGTGATCGCGCTTTCACGTTGCACAAACTTGAAATGTTTAATACGGTCACGTAAAATTTTGATGATTACAGCAATTACGAAACTATTCGCGAAGGTATTTAAACGACCTATGTTGACTCGGGTCGAAACATCAGCTAAGACATTTCGGCAACTATTTGAATTGTCTTAAAACTAAACCAACTCTTAAGACAATTAATTCTCATTATTACTTTTATTTTCTCAACTTGAATATTTAATGTAATTATTTAAAACAGGACACGTAAATGTTAACCTACGCAATACGTTTCGAGATTAATTACCTTTAATGCGAAATAATTTCCATTGTGCGCCGCAACACTCGACTTTCCTTAAAATAATTACCCGCACACAAACAACAACAAAAAAAAAATAAAGAGTTGTAATTGCATTCTGGGTTTCAATTGTAAAGTAAACCAATGACCATAATTACGCGCCGAAATAATAATGTCCTACCTTACACGTTTCGCCAAAATGAATTATAAAAAAAAAGAACCCACAAAGTAATTATTTTTAATGAGGCGCATTATGCAATGTCAATACCGAAAAACGTAATTACCGCCCGTCCGAAATTGATAATCACAAATAACGTCGTAATTGATAAAATCGTTCCTGTAAAACGCATTAAATCGCTGAAACCGGCCATCTCACCTGCTCTTTTAACTGTACCGTTAATTGGCGGCGATTAATAAATTTTGGATTAAACATTTATATAACATATATAAATAAAACAACTAATTTTTCATTGCGTAACCGTCTTAAGAATGTTAGGAAAGAAATTTTTATTAATTTAACAGCTAAATTATTTTTATACTTTTAAAAATTACATCTCTAACAAGAGTTGTAAATGTTTTTGTTGAAATTTCTAAGGTTAAAACTAAAAATGTTGATAAAATATTAATAAAAATGATTTATTACTTACGCAATTGTTTTAGAAACATTAAAAAATAAATTATATCTGTAACCTCTCACATATGTTTTACTGATTGGAGGGTGGGATAGAAGCCACCAACCCACCCTACATATATATTTTTATTTCAACTACTGTTCTTCGTTTCGTTTTCAAAAATCAATAAGAGGATTTGAGTAGATGGTTTTCGGAAACTTAAAACAGAGTTTTAGTTTAAGTTTAGGTAGGTATGTAGGGTGAATGGGCGGCCACTATCCTACCCTCCAATTACAACAATATAAAAAACGATTTTACAGAAATATTTATATTAAAGGAAAGTACGTTTAAATTATGTAAGTGCAAATTATTTTCGTTAAATATTCAATCAACCAAACTCTCGCGTATGTTTTACTGATTGGAGGGTGGTATAGAGGCCACCCACCCGCCCTACATATACACCTAAACATAAACTACGATGTTTCTTATAATTATATAAATAGTAACTCTAAACTTTCGGTAGTATTTTTATAGAAACACAATCAAAAATAGTGTTTTAGATGCAAATAAATATGAAGGGTGGGTGGGTGACGCCTACTCCACCCTCCAGTTTATTAAACCTACGACAGAGTTTAATATCTTAGAAATGTATAGTTATGTTTTATAATAAGATAAAAAATAATTTATTCTAAATATAATTTTATAATTTCACATTGATAAAAATTATTTTTTTATTTTAAAATTATCAACCGAGAGTTTTTGAGTAGTAATTTTTATAAAAATATAAAGAAGAGTTAATTTTAAATTTATTTCAACAAATTTTTGCTGAAGGCAATTGTTTTTCTATGTTTTAGGCGTTTTTGAAGAAGTTAAAATTTTAAATAATCAACCGAGTGTTTAAGTGCAATTTTTTCAAAAATTTTCAAGAATTATCAGATTTTTTTTTATTGAAATAAAAGAAGAGTCAATTATAAGTATATATGCAGAATTTTACGTTCGTGGCAATTGTTTTTCTATGTTTTAAGCGTTTTGTAATAATTCAAAATTTACAATTATCAACCGGGTGTTATAGTGCGGTTATTTCTAAATTTTTCAAGAAATATTGGTAAATTCTTATAGAAATATAAAGAAAAGTTATTTTTAAATATACCTAAATATTTTTTTCATAGATGGCAGTTGTTTTTCTATTTTATTAGGCGTCTTTAACGAAGTGAAAATTTAGAATGATCAACCGAGTGTTTAAGTGCGATAAATTCTAAATGTCTTAGGAATTAATAGTGAGCTTTTATAGAAATATAAAGAACAATTGATGCTAAATATAATTTAATAATTTCACATTGATAAGAATCGTTTTTCTATTTTTTCGAGCGTTTTGAAAGAAGTGAAAATTAAAAATAATCAACCGAGTGTTTTTGAGTGCGATTATTTCTAAATTATCCAAAAATGTTTAATAAATTTATATAAAAATATAAAAAAGAATTAATTTTAAATATATTACAACAAATTTTTGCTGAAGGCAATTATCTTTTCTATGTTTTTAGACGTTTTTGAAGAAGTGAAAATTTTAAATGAACAGCCGAGTGTTTAAGTGCGATTTTTTCAAAAATTTTTAAGAATTATTAGGAATTTTTTATGGAAATATAATAAATAGTTAATTTTAAGTATATTTCTGGAATTTCACGTTGATGGCAATTGTTTTTCTATTTTTTTAAGCGTTTTGGAAGAAACAAAATTTACAATTATTAACCGATTGTTAATGTGAGGTTATTTCTAAATATTTTAAGAAATATTGGTAAATTTTTGTAGGAAAATAAAGAAGAATTATTTTAAAATATACCTTAATATTTTTTTCATTGATGGCAATTGTTTTTCTACTTTATTAAGCGTCTTTAAAGAAGTGAAAATTTAGAATAATCATTCGAGTGTTTAAGTGCGATAATTTCTAAATATCTTAGGAATTAATGATATTTTTTATAGAAATATGAAGAATAATTGATTCTAAATATAATTTAATAATTTTATGTTGTTAAGAATCGTTGTTTTAAAATTTTTTAAGCGTTTTGAAAGAAGGGAAAATTTAAAATGAACAACCGAGTGTTTTGAGTGCGATTATTTCTAAATTATCCAAAAATATTTAGTATTTTTTTATAAAAATATAAAGAAGAATCAATTTTAAATGTATTTCAACAATTTTTTGCTGAAGGGAATTGTATTTCTATGTTTTTAGGCGTTTTTGAAGAAATGAAAATTTTAAATGATCAACCGAGTGTTTAAGTGTGATTTTTTTTCAAAAATTTTCAAGAATTATTAGTAATTTGTTTATAGAAATATAAAGAAGAGTCAATTATAAGTATATATGCAGAATTTTACGTTCGTGGCAATTGTTTTTCTATGTTTTAAGCGTTTTGGAAGAAATCAAAATTTACAATTATCAACCGAGTATTAAAGTGCGGTTATTTCTAAATTCTTCAAGAAATATTGATAAATTTCTATAGAAATATGAAGAAGAATTATTTTTAAATATACCTCAGCATTTTTTTTTTATTAATGGCAGTTGTTTTTCTATTTTATTAGCCCTCATTAACGAAGTGAAAATTTAAAATGATCAACCAAATGTTTAGGTGCAATAAATACTAAATTTCTTATGAATTAATAGTAAATTTTTATAGAAATATAAATAATAATTGATTCTAAATAAAATTTAATTATTTAACATTGATAATAATCGTTTTTCTATTATTTTGAGCGTTTTGAAAGAAGTGAAAATTTGAAATTATCAACCGAGTGTTTTCGAGTGCGATTATTTCCAAATTATCCAAAAATGTTTAATAAATTTGTATAAAAATATAAAGAAGAATTAATTTTAAATTTATTTCGATCAGTTTTTGCTGAAGGCAATTGTTTTTCTATGATTTTAGACGTTTTTGAAGAAGTGAAAATTTTAAATGATCAACCGAGTGTTTAAGTGCGATTTTTTTTTTAATTTTCAAAAATTATTAGTAAGTTTTTATAGATATATAAATAAAAGTTAATTATAAGTATATTTCTAGAATTTTACCTTAGTGGCAATTGTTTTTCTATATTTTAAGCGTTTTGTAAGAAATGAAAATTTACAATTATCAACCGAGTGTTAAAGTGCGTATATTTCTAAATTCTTCAAGAAATATTGATAAATCCTTATATAAATATAAAGAAGAATTATTTTTAAATATACTTCAATATTTTTTTTCAATGATGGCAATTGTTTTTCTATTTTATTAGGCGACTTTAACGAAGTGAAAATTTAAAATGATCAACCGAGCATTTATGTACGAAAATTTCTAAAATTCTTAGAAATTAATAGTAAATTTTTATAGAAATATAATGAAGCATTGATTCTAAATATAATTTAATAATTTCACATTGATAAGAATCGTTTTTCTATTATTTTGAGCGTTTTGAAAGAAGTGAAAATTAGAAATGATCAACCGAGTGTTTTCGAGTGCGATTATTTCTAAATTATCGAAAACTGTTTAGTAATTTTTTATAAAAATATAAAGAAAAATTAATTTTAAATTTATTTCAACCAATTTTTGCCCAAAGCAATTGTTTTTTCTATGTTTTTAAGCGTTTTTTGAAGAAGTGAAAATTTTAAATAAACAACCGAGTGTTTAAGTGCGAGTTTTACAAAAAAAATTGAAAATTATGAATAAATTTCAATAGATGTATAAAGAAGAGTTAATTGTAAATATATTTCTTGAATTTCACGTTAGTGGCAATTGTTTTTCCATGTTTTAAGCGTTTTGTAAGAAATCAAAATTTACATTTATCAACCGAGTGTTAAAGTGTGGTTATTTTTAAATTCTTCAAGAAATATTGATAAATTCTTATAGAAATATAAAGAAGAATTATTTTTAAATATACCTCAATATTTTTTTCATTGATGGCAATCGTTTTTCTATTTTATTAGGCGACTTTAACGAAGTGAAAATTTAGAATGATCAACCGAGTGTTTAAGTGCGATTTTTTCAAAAAATTTCAAGAATTATTACTCATTTTTTATAGAAATATAAAGAAGAGTTAATTATGAGAATATTTCTAGAATTTTACATTAGTTGCAATTGTTTTTTCATGATTTAAGCGTTTTGTAAGAAATCAAAATTTACAATTATCAACCGAGTGTTAAAGTGAGGTTATTTATACATTCTTCAAGAAATATTGATAAATTCTTATAGAAATATAAAGAAGAATTATTTTTAAATATATCTCAATATTTTTTCATTGATGGCAATTGTTTTTTTATCTTATTAAGCGTCTTTAACGAAGCGATAATTTCTAAATTTCTCTCCCTATTTTAAGTTTCTAAAAACGACTCCAGTGAATCTATTGAAGTACAACGGTATTTAAAAACAGTGTTTTATCTTAAAATTCCATAGCATATGTAGGGTGGGTGGGTGGCCACTATCCCACCCTTAAATACTTTTAATAAAAACAGAACTAATAAATATAAATTTTGTTACTGATATTGCAGTATATTTTTAGATAGTCTTAAATACTTCTATGGTTTAGATGATATTTTATAGGCCACCCACCCACTTTACATATTCTTTAAGCTTTATGCTAAAATACTGCTTCTAAGAGTCGATCGCAGAATGATTGTAGAGATAAAGACAAGATTAGAATTAAAATGTTACTAAAATTCTTTCAGATTTCTTGAGATAAAAATCATATTATTATTTATTATAATTTTATAAACACTAAAGTACAACCACTTAGTGGTAAAAACATATTAAATATTTTAGTTTAGTGTTTGTATCATGAATAAATAAACGATCAATTGTAATTTTACTTAACACCAAGACTTTTAATTAACTATTTTCACTTATGTTGTTTTCAAACCTAAAATTATATTGATATTAACAAAGTAAACATTTTTGTTTAATTTTCCAAAATGTATCACGAAGTTAACGCCTCAACCATTAATCAATTAAAATTATATATTTTCGTGAATTGCTATGAACTAAACACGAATACAGGTATTGCATAAATTACGAGAATAAAAGGGATCAATGTGATGAAAAAGAAAAAAAAATTATGAGATTGTAATACAATCGGGATTGAGTTACGCAAACTCATTAAAAACATCCCTTCCTCACCAGCATTTCCACCACCTATTGTGCCCTTTTCAATACAAACTCACTAATCACTAAATTTTTATCGATATTATTCGATTCTCTCGCCGATGGATTAAAACATTGAACTAAAAACGTGCCGATTTATTATTCAACAGTTACGTAAGTAGTTTCTGGTGTTCCGTCCATTACCACCCCGTTGGCGTTTTGTTGTTGGTTTTACATCTGGCGGGCAGATTAGAAAGTAAAAGTTGGAAAGGATCGGGAGGAAATCCTCACCAGCGGGACGAGCGGTTCAGGTGAGTGGTTTTATCGGTTTATCCCGTGATGTTTTCCTTTTATCCACTCGAACTTATGTCCTGAATTCACTTTGTTCTTAATATCGGAGAGTCACGTAAGTCTCAGGGCATTTTCGTCGGGATTTATTAAAAGAGTGGGATAATAAAAATGAAGTGAGGCCGAAATAAAAAGTTTTTATAGAGACTCGTTCATTCGAATAATTGAATTAAACGTGAGGACTTTTGATGACTCAACGAGGTACACAATTAAAAAAAAGAATTAATACACATTCAATCTTATAACATCCAAAGTATCAAAATATCAGTGCATATCACTAATAATTAGAAAATGATTTCTAATTATTGGTTAATGTAAAGGACTTTTTTATTATTAATAGTGCATATCCCCATTGAGAAACAATTTATAGATGCAAACAAACTCATTTACAAATACATAAATACCTACGGCGGAAAGACCACGTAGTCGTTAACTAATATCATACATACTGTTAATGCGAACAAATACAGTTAACGATAAACAACTTGTTGATGTGCGCTCGTGTTATTATAACATCTCTGCCACCTTGAGAATTGTAACGCAATAGCGTGAAATATATATTATATATATATATATATATATTTTTAAACGCCATTTGAATTTACTCCTTGGCCGAAATCTACATATGCAGTGTATAGGATTATCAGATAAGCCTTACGCTCCGGCTAAAGATAAGGATCTACAATATTTACCGTTGTACGTTTGCTTAGAGCTGGTGTTGAAAACGCGCGTGTGTATTTGCCTGTCTAAAAATATTTATCCTGGAGGTAATTTAATACACTCCAAAGTCATTGCGGAATAATTATTTTCCTAGTTGAAAGCGTTTAAAAAAATAATTACACAGATAAATTCAATAAACGTATTAATCCATTGTATCTAAAGTATTTCAAAAATAATTTCAGTATAGAGGAATGTTTTTTCGTCTCTAATATCATTTATCTAAAACATCTCCAAAGCTCAGATATTTTAATAAAGTATGAAGTATTAGTTTGAATGGTTCGTACATTTATTTTGCTAATTTGTATCATATTTTACTCAATTTAATTTCAAATAAGATAAGACTACACAAAATATTATCATTGGGTTTAGTGAGATATACGAGAAGTATTATGTGTCGGTTAAAAATTGTGCACCTTTAATAATTGTACACTTCCCATTTTAAATTAGTGCAAAATTTTCAAGACGTTTATTAACTGGCTTTTTTGAAATAAACCGCACACGTAATTCACGTTTTAACGAGCCAGAAGAAATCCGAAACACACTCCATAAAACACAAAACAACCAGATTTAAACGTGATTCACGGCCGCCTTTTACATAATTACGCCCATTTTTCATCCTTCTAACGGGCGTAATGCCTCACATATTCATTCGGGCCCCATTCTTTAGATATACTTGCACATCGTTTCGTCACGCCAAACGATGTGCAATTAAGCACGCCGAAATGGTTTAACGTTTTCAACTCTTTAATATTTCATTACTTTCGCTATTATTAAGACAAAGCGATTGCGCCGAAGAAAATTGAATGGTATCACGCAATTATTGAAAAAGTCGCGCCAATTGCGGCTCTTGCGGGCCCTTTCACCTGCGCACATGCGACGGTCGGTTCCGATTGTTTGAGTTGATTGCTCTTTAAGGTGTACTTTTTTTTCGCCCAGATGTAATTTATCATGCGGCGAGATTAAATGATAATTGGAACGGCCCGGGAGATTACAGATTGCGGGCGCAAATTTGTTAAGTGCTGATGCCGAACGATACGCGGTCATTTGCTCTTTAATATTCCTTATATTTTCACTTAAATCTAATCAGTGATTAACATAGAGTCACGAGAAATAAAAATTATTATAAAGGTTTTCAGAAAAAAAAAATTAATATAACTTCCAAACTTAATATTAGCATAATAATAAATCAAAAAAAAAACTTTATTTACAGAAAACTCCATTACATTACATATAAAAAATAAATAAACACATTCTAGAGGCGCATCAACAAAGTCGAGTATTTTTGAAACGTGTTTTTCTAAGTTCGTTATCATTATTTATTCTTTGTTATACTCAAAAAAATTTAGTTATTACAAAATAGATAAAAAAATATTGAAAACCTACAAATACATTCTGACATTAACTTGAAGGGCGGAGTTCATCTTATAAAATGTTCTTTCACTCAAACCCATGAATGTCCATTCCTCCACTGATTCATAAAAGTGGAAATTAGATTCAAAGACACTTTTTATGCATTAAAATGTGTATCTCAAAAACCATTAAAGATTTTAAAACTAAAAACTTAAGCTTTAATTTTTATCGGAATGTTTGAAAAGCTTTTGATAAAAATCGTGCACCGGAAGTGAAACATTACAAAAATTTGCAAATAAAAATTATATATAAGCAAAAACTAAGCAACTTTTATCTAAATTTAAAAATACGAAAACATTTCGTGAATCTACAACAATGAGTCTTACTAAGACTACAAAACAAATTAATTTGAAACAACTACTTCTCTAGCAAATACTTCGACAGACATTGAATAATACAAATTAATTTGCGTGTTACAAATAGTACAACTATCAAAGCAACACTAATTTGAATGAAATTATTTCTGTTGAACAAACTAATAAATGATAAAATGTACTTTAGATTGTTTAAATGTAACTATAACATGAAAAATTATGAAAAATGAATTTTAAACTGATTTCATTAAATTAAATTAGCAAAAGCAATTAAAAAATCTAGCATTCAAGTTTATAATCATCTGCAGACACGTGTTTCGAACTTTCGCTCTCTTCAGTACAGCTTTATTATAAAATTCTTACTAAAATAAATATAATGAAATTTTTCATGTTATAGTTACATTTAAACAATCTAAAGTACATTTTATCATTTATTAGTTTGTTCAACAGAAATAATTTCATTCAAATTAGTGTTGCTTTGATAGTTGTACTATTTGTAACACGCAAATTAATTTGTATTATTCAATGTCTGTCGAAGTATTAGCTAGAGAAGTAGTTGTTTCAAATTAATTTGTTTTGTAGTCTTAGTAAGACTCATTGTTGTAGATTCACGAAATGTTTTCGTATTTTTAAATTTATTATTTAATTTTCTACAACGAACTAAAGGATTTTAATACATTTTATCAAAATAAATAAGTACTTTTGTTTTTTCGAATTTTGTCAAAAATTAAAGCAGTTAAATGAAAAGCAAATTAAGAATAATAAAATAAGTCATTTTTTGCATATGATGCAAGATTTTTGAGATATATGCACAAAACTTCTAGTCAAGCGTGTCAAAACTAAAATTAATGGTAGTTATTGCCTGTGAACAGATTTTCGACAATACAGCGACAGTTCTCGATTAACATCATAGGCTCCAGAGCAAGGTAGGGAACGAAAACCGTTTTAAAGATTATTGTAGAAAATGAATATTTTTTATTTCCTATTTGAAGTGTTTTTATTATTTCTATCATTAACAAAAAAACAACAAAATAGAGAGAGGCAGTATAATTTAAATAAATTCTTAAAATATAATTACTCTAAATCTTTTACTCTTAAGATTTTTTTTTCTCAAATTATTAAATTTTTCTAATATTGCAGATGTTGATTGAAACAGAATGATTTTTATAACTTGATTGATAGTGAAGGCCATTCTTTTTATGTTCCTGACTTTTATAATTGATTTTTTTTTATATTTTAAAATTTTACTGTCTTCAGCTTTTAAGCATTTATTCATTGACTTCTATCTCAATATTTTTGCATTTAATGTTATCTTAGGTTTTCTCTTTTGTCCTCTGGACTTTGTTATCAATTTATGCCCTCTATTTTCCTCTATTCTCTGTCCTCGGTTATCCTCTGTGGTTCTCTGTTCTCTATTGTTCTCTGTCCTCTATCCTTTGTTATCCTCTGTGGTCTTATATCCTCTGCAGTCTTCTGTACTCTGTTGTCCTTTGTCCTCTATTCTCCCTTGTGTTGTGTTGTGCTCTATCCTTTATTATTCTCTGTCCTTTATTATACCCTGTCCTCTGTTGTCCTTTGTCCTTTGTTATCCTCTGTCCTTTGTTGTGCTTTGTTGTCTTCGTTTATCCCTTGCTATCATCTGTTGTCCTATTTTATCTGTTGTTTTCTGTTATCGTCTGTATTTCTCTGTCGTTCTCTGTCCTTTGTTGTCTTTTTATTCTCTGTTCTCTTTGTCCTATTTTGTCTTTTCTCTGCGGTCCTCTGTTATCGTCTGTCCTCAGTCCTCTGTTATCTGTTGTCCTCTGTTGTTTCCTGTTGTTCCCTTTTGTCCTCTGCCATCTGTCTTTTGTTGTCCTCTGTCCTCTGTTATTTGTTATTCTCCATTGCCTGTTGTTCTCTGTTTTCTCTTGTGATTTGTTGTTCCCTGTTGTCCTCTGTTGCCCTCTGTTGTCTTCTGTTGTCCTTTGTTTTTCTTTGTTGGCCTCTGTCATATGTCCTTTATTATCTTTTGTAATTTGCTGTTCTTTGTTTTCTGCCCTCTGTTGTTCTCTGTTGTCCTCTGTCGTCTGTTATAATTTTGCGGATTTTTATTAAAACAAAAAGATTCTCATAATTTGATTGGTGGTTGAAGCCATTCCTCTTAACTTATAATTTTTTATGTTTTGAAATTCAACTGTCGTGTGTTTCCTAGCATTTATTCGTTGATTTCTATCTCAATATGTTTGAATTTGTCAGTATTTTTTAATATTATCTTAGATTTTATTTCTTCTTTTTCTTCTCTGCCCTCTGTTGTCATATGTCCTCTGTTATCTTCTGTCCTCTATTGTAATCTGTCTTCTGTCTTGTCCTCTGTTATCCTCTATTGTCCTTTTTTGTCCTCCATCCTCCGATTATTTTCGTCCTCTATTGTTCTCTGTCCTATGTTACCCCGGGACTTCTATTATACTCTACCCTCTGTTCTCTGTTATTCTTTAATGTGCTAATTGTTGTCCTCTGTTGTCCCCTATTGTCCTCTGTTGTCCTATATTATTCCTTTTTATCCTCTGTTACCCTCTGTTGTTCTCTATTGTCCTCTGTTGTCGCCTGTTATTCTCTGTTATCCTCTGTTGCTCTCTGTTGTCCTGTGTAGTCCTCCTTTGTCCTGTGATGCGCTATGGCAATGGCAATGTTAATCTATATTTCAAGATTAAATTAAATTTTTTGTTATCTATTGTCCTACGTTGTCCTCTTATGTCCTCTTTTATCCTCTGTTGTCCTCTACTGTCATCTGTTGTCCTCTGTTGTTATCTGTTATTCCATGTTGTCCTCTGTTATCCTCTGTCCTCTGTTGTGATTTGTTGCCCTCCGTTATCCTAGGTTGCTCTGTGTTGTCATCTGTTCTCTGTTATTTGTTGTTCTCTAACCTCTGTCCTCTGTTGCCCTCTGCCATCTGTTGTTCTCTGTTTTGTATCCTTTGTAATCCTTTGTTGTCCTCTGTTATCCTCCATTGTCCTCTGTTGTTTTCTGTTGGCCTCTGTTAGCTTCTGTTGACCTCTGTATACTCTGTTGTTGTTCAATGTTGTCCTCTGTTGTAGTTTGTTGTCCTCTGTAGCCCCTGTTGTCTCCTGTTGTTCTCTATTGTCCTCTATCAAATATTCTTTCTTGTCCTTCGTCCTCTGTCCTCTATTGCACTCTGTCCACTGGTCTCTGTTGTCTCTGTTGTGATTTGTGCTACATTATCCTTTGTTATCCCCTGTTATCTCTATTCTCCTCTGTTGTCATCTGTTGTCCTCTTTTGTCTTCTATCCTCTGTTGTCTATTGTCCTGTGCCCTCTTGTCCTCTGCCCTCTGTTTTGATTTGTTGTCCTCTGCTGTCCTATGTTGCTACTGTTATCCTTTGTTGTTCTCTTTTGTCACCTTTCCCCTGTTTTTGTGTGGTCCTCGGTGATTATGTATTGTCCTCATTAATCTATCCCATATTGTCTTCTGTCTTCTATCATCTGCTGCTCTCAAGTTCTCTGTCCTCTGTTCTCTGTTGTCCTCTATTGTCCTCTGTCCTTTGTCATATGTTAATCTTTGCCCTCTGATATCCTCTGCCCTTTGTCCTCTATTGTCCTGTGTTCTCAGACGTCTGTTGTCGTCTGTTGTTGTTCTTTGTTGTTCTCTTATGTATTCTGCTGTCCTCTGTTATCCTCTGTTGTTCTCTGCAGTCCACCTTTGTCCTTATTATCCTCTGTTACCCTACGTTTCTTTCTGTTGTCCTCTGTTCTCTATTATCCCCTGTTATCGTCTGTTATCCTCTTTTGTTACTAGTTGTCCTACGTTGTCCTCAGTCCTTTATTACCATATGTCATCTGTCTTTTGTCGTTCTTTTTCCTCTGTTGTCTTCTGCTGTTGTTCTCTATTGTCCTCTGTTGTCCTCTGTTGTTATCTGTTATTCCATATTGTCTTCTGTTATCCTCAGTTCTCTGTGGCCTATTGTCCTCTGTACTCTGTTGTCCTCTGTCCTGTATTGTGATTTGTTGTCCTCTTATCCTCTGATGTATTCTGCTGACCTCTATTCTCTGTTACCCTTTGTTATCATCTGTTGTCCCCTTTTGTAACCTGTTGTCCTACGTTATCATGTGACCTTTATTATCTTCTGTCCTCTGACTTTTATTGTTATTTATCCTCTGTATTCTATTATCCTCTATTGTCCTCCGCTATCCTTTGTTATCCTCTATTGTCTTCTGTTGTTTTCTGTTATTTCTTATTGTTCTCTGTCGTCCTCTGATGTATTCTGCTATCCTTTTCTGTCCTCTGTTATCCTCTTTTGTTCTCTGTAGTCCTTCTTTGTCTTGTATTATAATCTGTTATCCTCTGTTATTATCTGCTGTCCTCTATTCTCTATTGTCCTATGTTATCCTCTGTCCTCTGTCTTTTGTTGTTCTTTGTCCTCTGTGTTGTATTATCCTCTGCTGTCCTCTATTGTTCTCGATTGTCCTCTGTTGTCCTCTATAATCCTCTTTTGTTTTCTGTTATTCCTTGTCATCCTCTGCTATTCACTATCCTCTGTTGCTTGTGCTTCCCTGTAATGATTTGCTGTCCTCTGCTATCCTCGATTGTTTTCTGTTATCCTTTGTCGCCCTGTGTTGTCATCTGTCCTCTGTTCTTTGTAGTCCTCTGTCCTCTGTTGCCCTTTGCCCTTCGTCTTCTGTCCTCTGTTCTCCGTTGCCCTCTCTCCTGTATTCTTTGTTACTTTGTTATCTTGGTTATTTTATATTGTCCTCTGTTATCCCCTGTTGTCCTCTGTATCCTCTGTTGTGATTTGTTGATCACTGTTATTCTCTGTTGTTGTCCTTTGTGGCCCTCTGTTATCTCTTGATGTTCTCTATTGTCCTCTATCATCTGTCATTGTATGTCCTCTATTTTCTCTGTTGTCTTCTATTATCGTCTGTTCTTGTTCTCTGTTGACCTCTGCCATCACTCCTTTGTTGTCCTCTGACCTTTATTGTCCTCTGTGCTCTGTTGTCTGTTGACCTCTCTCCACTGTTATACTCTGCCCTTTGTTGCCTGTTGTAATCCATCTTCTGTTGTGATTTATCCTCTATTATCCTCTGTTATCCCCTGTTGTCTATATTATCCTCTGTTGCCATGTCTTATCATATGTTATCTTCTACCCTCTGTTGTCTATTGTCCTCTGTCCTCTATTGTGATTTGTTGTTCTATGTTGTCTTCTGTTGCCTACTGTTATCCTGTGTTGTCATCTTTCCCCTGTTTTTTGATGTCCTCTGTGATTCTATATTGTCATATGACATCGCCGCTTATTGTCTTCTGTCCTCTGTCCTTTGTTTTTTTGTTGTCCTTTTTCTTCTGTCCTTTGTTATCCTCTGTTGACATTTTTTCTTTATCCTGCTTATATATCTGTTATCATTTGTTACCCTCTGTTAACCTCTATTGTCCTCCGTTGTCCTATGTTATTTTCTGTTGTCCTCTGTTCTCTAACTTCTGTTGTCCTCTATTTTCGCTGTTGTTCTCTGTTACCGTCTGTTGTTCTATATTATCCTCTGTCACCTGACTTTTTTGTCCACTGTCCTTGGTTGTCCTTTGCCCTCTGCCGTCTGTTGTTCGCTATTGTCTTCCGTCTTCTGTTGTAATTTGTTCTCTATTGTCATATTTTATCCCCTATTTACCTCTGTTATCCTCTGTCCTCTGTTATCTATTGTCCTTTGCCCTCTTGTCCTCTGCTCTCTGTTGTGATTTGTTGTTTATTGTTTATTGTCATGCTTTGGATTACCAGTTAACAAAATACATTAATATATACACATATAAAAAAAATACACTAAATTTTGAGCACAGGAATCACAGGCGGACTTCATTCTTGAGAATGTTCTTCCAGTCAAACCCATTAAGAATGTTCCCATTTATTGGAATTCTGGAGAATTTCTTCTACTTCTGTCTACAACTGTATATAAATTTATTTTATTTTATATTTCATGTATTAAGCATTCTGCTTAAAATTTGTAAAATGTGTGTAAATATTTGATTAATGTCAACATGACATGTCCTCTGCTGTCTTTTGTTGTCTTTTGTTATCCTTTGTTGTCATCTGTTCCCTGTTTTTTGTTGTCCTCTGTTGACCTCTGTCCTTTATCCCCCGTCCTCTATATTTTATTATTCTTTGTTATTCTTTGTTGTCCTCCTATGTCCTCTGTTATTCCCTGTTGAACTCTGTTATCCTCTGTTGTCATTTTTTGTCCCCTGTTGTTCTCTATTATCATCTGTCATCTGTTCTTTGTTGTCCTCTGCCCTGTGTTCTCTGTTGTCCTCTTTTGTCCTCTGTCGCCTCCTGTCCTTTAGCCCTCTGTTGTCCTCTGCCCTCTGTCGTCTATCCTCTGTCATTTGTTTTTCTCTGTTGTCGTGTGCTGTCTTTTGTTCCCTGTTTTTTTGTTGTCCTTTGTCATTTTTCCTCTGTCCTTTGTCCTCTGTTGTCCTCTGCCCGCTGTCCCCTGTCCTCTGTAGTCATCTGTCCTCTATCATTTTTTGTTGTCCTCTGTCCACTGTTCTTTGTTGTCCTCTGTCCTCTGTTCTCTGTTATCCACTTTTGTCCTGTTATCTTCTCTCCTCTGTCGTCAGTTGTCCTTTGACCTTTTTTTGTTCTTTGCCCTCTGTCCTCTATCATCTGTTCTTCTCTGTCCGCTGTTATTTGTTTTCCTCTGTTGTCTTCTGTTGCCCTCAGATATCCTTTATCCTCTGTCATGTGTCCTTTGTTGTCATCTGTCCTTTATTGACTTCTATTCTCTGGCCTTTGTTGTACTATGTTATCCTCTATTGACATTTGTTGCCCTTTGTTGTCCTATGTTGTGATTCTATATTGTCCTCTGTCATCTATCCTTTATTGACCTAGTTCTCTTTCCTTTGTTGTCCTATGTTATCCTCTATTGATATTTATTGTCCTCCGTTGTCATCTGTCCTCAGTTCTTTGTTAAAATTTGTCATCTATTGTCCTCTATTGTCGTCTGTTGTCCACTGTAGGCCTTTGTTGTCCTTTGTTATTTCCTGTTGTTCTGTGTCATCTACCCTTTCTTGGCCTCTGTCCCCTGTTGTCATTTGTTTTCCACCGTTATTCTTTGTTGTCCTTCGCCGTCCTCTGTACTCAAATCCTCAAATAAAATTGCTTAAGTTATCCATATGTGGGCTAACTCGGATCACAGATTCATTTTTATAATTTGATTCCCTGTTATTGCTTATTTTAGGTTTTCTTTACTTTTTCCGTCCATTTTATCACGCATTCTGTATTTTTAATTACTTGCCCATTATCTTTTTTATGTCATTGGTTTTTTGTCTTCTGGAATAAACATTTTCAGTCTGTTTATTGTTGCTGTGTTTGTGTTTCGATTTCTATCTTACGTTTATTGCTCATTGTCTTCTACCTTAAGTTTTTACTATTTTGTTCTCACTACACCATCCTATTTATTTTAATATTTCTATCATTTATCCCAATTATTTGTATTCTTGTGAAACTAAAAAAAAATAAATAATCATAAGGGATTCTATTAGCTAAGATTCGAAAAAATATTGTTTCAAGAAGTCTAATTACATTTAACACATTTCCCAGATGGTTTGGATAACACTTAGTAAAATTCAAAAGGACAATTCAAACATAAAATTCTCATAAATGTCAAAATTTAAAACAGATTTTCTTTTAAAAATAGAGAAAACTTTTTTATACCATTTTTTATAAATAAATAAAAAGTGCTATAAAAAATTCATGTTTTCTTTATTTTTAAAAATTGAAAATGTACCACGTAGTGAACGCCGAGAAGATTCAAGGATTTTCTTTTATTTTGCAAGTCGGAAATACCTCAAAAAATTACGGAAATCTAGAAAATATAAATTATTTGGGCGTTTAAGCAGATTTTCAATGATTTTCCTCTCATAATTATAGAATCGTCTAACAATTTTTCTCCAGAAATCTAAAAATTTTCTCAAGGATTGTGGAATCTTTTGGCAATAATCCATGCTGATTTCTAACATATTCTTTGGTGTTCTAGAATTTTTAAATAATAATAATTTTATAATTTTAGAAATGCTAGAATATTTTAAAAAAATATAAAACTCTTAAATCCTTTCTAAAACAAAATTCTAGACAATTCTAAAAATATATATACTGGTAATTTCTGCAAACCAAGAATTATTGGAAAAGCCTAGAACCTTCAAAATATAATTCTAAAAATCTGAAGAAAATAATACAAAAAATCAGAAAGAAAACACAATGGAAATTCTAGGAACTTTGAACGAAATTCAATACTCTTCACAAAACCTATAAAAAACAACGATATTGTTTATTTATTTACTATTAACTAGGACTACTAAAGAACTTATTTTTCTTAAAATATAACAATAACGACAGTATATGGTTTGTATATTATTTTAACAATAATTCAAATTAAAAAAAAATAGAATCCTAATTATGGAATGGGTGTCATTGAACTAGGCCCTAAAGCTCAATTTAATACATACCCGCGACTTCTCAAGAGTTACATTTCTACGTAAAAATTGTTCCTGATTTAATAAATTCAATTATATCTTTCAAATAATAAACAACTTTATGATTTTCTCAATAGGCAATCGAAAAATATTACTCCATCAATATTTCGTTAAACGAACCACGCAGGAAAAAAAGGGACGATTTGTTTGCATTCGGCCGAACTAACTTTCGCTTCCTTACTCCGCCGATAAATCCGTCCCCGAAAACGGAACAATTTGATAACCTCAGCCGATTTGTATACACGAATTTATGAGATACTTCTGAGCATCGTCGCATAAAAATCTCCTCCCTTTTTGTTGGGATTACGTTCCTCCGTCTCTCTCTCTCTCTCTCTCTTATTCCCTCTTTCTTTATATGCAGCTTTCAATCGCTTCCTTGTGGCCGGCTTAAATATTCCATTCGGAGGCAGAGAGTTGGCCTAATAAATGTACAAGCCAATTTCGTGATGAATTATTTTGCCCACCGCGTCTTATTACCACAATCGTAAAATGCTGTTACGGTCTGTATAGAATAATATTAGCGTTAGAATAAGTAGGGTTTTATCAAACATTAAATAGAATGATTAAATAAAAGAGAGACATAAATTGTATATGTTTTCATGCACCTACAAAAAGTTATTATGAGTATAAAAAGGTTTTTCTCATATTATAAATATGATAAGGTAAATTAATTACTAGAATCACTTGATAAATTTAAAATTGATTTATGAGACAAGCAAAACCAGTTTGTTATTGATAATGGTCACTTTGTGACCAAAATGTGCATTTAGCAAAAAATAAACCTAGTGAAAAAAGTTGTTTTTTAAAAAGAAGCAAATGATTCTAATTGTTAATTTACCTTATTATTAAATTATATTTCACCAAGTGATGGATGAGTTCTTAGTTTTATATGTGATAAGGATTACTCAATTATAAAATAGTTTTTCTCTCATTGCTATTAACTGTTAAACCAAGTTAAAATGTTGGATAACGATTATTAATAAATCATATATAGTACGTTACATACCAGGTAATGCGAGGTTTAAATTTCAATATTCCACACGAACGTTCCAAATAATAATAAACAAAAGATCCCGTAAAGGCGGGGGTTTCCCCGACCCACATTTGATACTGTCCCGAATATGATTGAGGTCGCGTTTGATAACAGCATTTCGATTCCCTCATCTCACCGATATCTCACCCGGCCTTATTCTCCGCGTCGACAATAGTTGGACGCTTCGCACTGTCGCGATAAAACATAAACGTCCTTGTCCGTGACGTTCAGATAAATAAATTTTGATCAACGACCTTTCCTCGAAATTAGAAATACAAACTTTTGGACCGAAATTTGTTTTACGTATCGATATGAAAACCATGTCATCACAATATTTAAGGGAAAATTTATTCGTATTGTATGATTTATATTTTAATTCTAATAAAAAAGAGGGAAGTCACATCAATAATTTTTTTAAATCTATCTAATAAAAAAATGTGACTACTTTCCCTGTAAAGAATTATAATGCTTCCTTATCCTCTTCTTGGCTATCGACCGTAGGTGTTTCAGCATTTTTCCCTGTACAGTAGTAGTATTGGGCTAGCTACCACGTGGTCCTTCCGCCGTGTGATTTGTGTAATTGTGTATGTAAATGAGCTTGTTACTTTAAAGAACCGCACTATTAATTGTATCCTAATGGTGAATGGTACCGGTCACACATTCAACTGCTGGCCCAACGTTGCTCCACGTTAGTTCGAGGCCGCATCAGTAATATTGAAATTATGAACAGTAAGACAAAAAGTAGTTCGAAATGGTTGATAATTCCAGCTGAAGATAATATATATATTATTATTTTTATAGTAATATTTAATATATGTTTCCATTCTAAATAATATTGTTTACTGTAAAATTATTAAATATTACGCTTATTTATATAGATTTCCGCCGTCTAATTTAAACATAGTAATAATTAACTATACAAAATCGAGATTATGTACTTACAGTGTTAAATATATTTTAATTAAATACTTAAAATAATATACCCAAACAAATTTACTTAACAAGTTATAATTTAAAATCAACTAATTTGCATTTTAATAGCGCACTTGCCTCTCTTGTAAACCCATATCTATGGTAGAAACATCAATTTTATTATATGCAACACAATTAACACCAAAACCCCAATGTAATTTCCTACTCCATCCAAATTCATCTTTATAATTACAGAACTCATATAGGCAACCTAATTTACATTAAAACTATTTATTAAAAATTATTGATTATAATGAATAATATCAATCACTTTTAAAATTAAATTAAAGTACTTATACACACGAATTACAATTATACATTTTAATAACTCTACAAAATAATTTTATAAATGTAATAATCATCAACAAATAATTATTCTCTCTTGTTTTTACTTCTCTATTAATTCAATAATTAATTTTTAAAACAACCAATGATAATTAAATTCATATTAGTTGTTTATTCTAAATATTTATATTTTTAAAGTGTATATTTCTAATGAAATATTCTTTTAAATTATTTATTTAAAAATTAATTCCAGCTGATGTATTTGAACTACCAAACCCTATCTGTCAGACAGTGGTGTGCGGTATGTAAACACATTCATAGTGTGGAGAGGTGAAAGAAGAAAAATAATTAGTGATTTAAATTGATAAAGATGCCGGGGGGTGGTAGAAGGTTGCCGCGCACCGCCAGGTCCACCGTGCCCCCGATGGTGCCTCTTATTCCAGGGGAGATTTCTAGCACCAGATATTCTCCTCTGGGTTCTGCTATTCCCACACTGCCAGGGTTGGAGACTCCTAGCGCCCCCAAGCATATACCGTTTCCCAACACCCCCTGCGACAGCGACCTCGTCTTCGAGACGCTGATGTTCCTCTACACTGTCATCGCCACCTGCCTACAATTCCTGCACCTTTACCGGAGTGTGTGGTGGTTGCCGAATTCCTACACAAATCAAGCAGTTGTAAGTTTTATTATTTTATATTTTAATTAAATTATTTACATTACGTATTTTCTTCACTAGGTGTACATTTTGGGCACTATTATCTATTGTGCACGAAATTTACACAATAAAAATAAATTGTAATGAAAGGAATTTTAATGTGTATAATTTAATCAGTTGTAAGATGATTTATAATTAAATTAAATATCATTTTTGACTTGTATACTGTTGTATTTCAGAATTTCTACTTAATCGATATTAATTTGGTGATATTCATCTTTGTCATTCTATCCAGAAGGATTTTATACATTTTGGGGTGTAAATTGGTGGAGAAATACATTGCTGAGAAAATGCACAAACTCGGGTTTATGTGTTTCAGGTAAATTGCGTCTTTTCACTATAATTTTCACTTCAAATAAGTCTGATTTATTATTGCAGGTTGTTTCTGTTCGGACTGATTTTTTCTGTATTGGGATGGTGCGCCTATTTTGTGGTCCAATACCATCCATTGGTTAATATATTTTACCTTTGTTACCCGTAAGTATTAAGAAAGAAATGTATAATGTAATTAATTATTTTTTTAAATGTATAATGAAGTAAACGAATTATTTTTTGATAAGAATTTCAGTGTACCTAATCCTATTTGGTTTTTCAACGTTGCCATTCTTCGACCTGTTAAACTGGACGGCGGGCATGTCGCCGCCACTGCACGCCTGCACGTCGAACGCCTCAGAAATTCGTAGTGAGGTGGAGAACCTGAAGACCAACTTCAACAACAGGATGAAGCAGATTCTGTTCAGCTCGATCGTAAATTCTTACTACACCGGCTTCATACCCTGTTGTTTCGCACAGGTTTGTTAATGTATGTTGCTCCACAAGCTTTTCGATTTAGTACTTTCCAGAACTTTTTGTATTACGATGTGTACTGGGCTGGCTTGCACGTGCTGTTCGTGTTCTTGAGCTGTTTTACGTCGTACGCCGTGCATTTATTGCCTCTGAGATTTTGCGACACTCTGCACAGAGCGACGTTGCATTTGGGCAGTTGGGGTCGTGTGGAAACGAGGACGGTGCTACCGGCAGCCTATACTTGGCAGGAAGAGATGCTTTGGCCCATGGGTGCTCTAGTCCGGTATGGACGTGAAATGTACAGGGCTCAGAGCGAGAGTAACGCCGCAGAGCCTGGAAATGCATCGTACGCTCGATTTTATGTAAGTAAGCTCCCCTTAGGAATTTTCAATAACAGCGCCCTCTGTGAAACCCTTTCTTTGCACCCCCTATTAGTGCTCCCAGCAAGTGAAGTAAGGAATAAACTGAGTGTTATCTTTTTAAGTTTAAGACTTTTAATAATGATTTAATAAAATCTAATTTGAAGTTTGATAAGTTTCGTTTGGTTTATCCATTATTACACTTTCCATTTTGGCATCAGATCTTCGTTATGGACAAATATCGTGGATCTAGAAAATGTTTCCATGGAACACTAATAGAGGGCGCATTGGATGGGATTCAGAGAGGGCGCTGGTTGTAGTGTCAAATTATTAAGTAGAGTTTAGTGTAGTTTTAATCAAATTTAATCTTTTCTCATCTTTGATATAATGGCAAATAAAAATTTGTAAAATGAATTTATAGAGTTACAATATTAGAAACATTCTATGTTGTGATATAGCATATTGCTAAATAAAGATTATTATTATTATTACATAACATTTATTTTTTCTGTATCTATAAATTTCACGTAATAATTACAATTTAAAATTAAAAACTTCACAACTGTTATAATAATAGTATTGTTTCAGGCAATATTTAGGAATCCATCAACAGCGCTGGGGAGCCTGGTTGTTTTCCAGGGTTTCCTCGTACTCTTCCAACTAGCACTACTGATAATACACTGCACATACTGGCACCACATCATATCGATTACCTTCTTGCTCTTTTACAATTACTACACTCTGTTTAAACTGTGCCGGGACTACTTAGTCAGCCTAAAAATATACAAACTCGAACAGGCGTTGCGCGATAAAGTGACACTACAGTGAACTGTTGTCTGTAAGTAAAACATTAGTTGTACACATTTTTTTATTACGATGTATTGATTTATTAATAAAGAAGTTATTAGTGTAAATAAAGTAATGTTTTAATAGTGTTCTATGGAGGGTTTTTGTGTATGCAAAGATTGAATCAGACATTCCAGCCTAGGAAAATAACTGGAGGATGACTTCGTTAGACATTCTATTTTTTATTATAAAGGTTATAATTACAAAAAATATTATTTAATAAAAAGACCTTTTATAGTTAATTTGTACATAAAAGAGTAATTTTATTGCAATCCTTTTCTACTTTTTAAATGCTGATTACCAGATACCAGTAACATTTTTGCTAAATACTTATGAATTAATTTTTATTTAAAAAAAATAGCACTTCATATAATGTATGAAATAAGCTTCCATTATATTTTTCCTTAAAAAAATTATTAATAATAAGTTCTATATTTACAATGAATATTAATAATTCAACAAAATCAGTCAGAATCACTAGACGATCCACCATAATCCCCAACCAAAGAATTCGATAACTTAACCTTTTTAGCACCATCCTTTCTAACAACTATACTCCCTAAACTACCACTCTGCAAGGCCTTAATAGCCTTCCTCTCCTTATCAGGTGTGAAAGAACTAGTCGGCAACGATGATTCACTAATAATCTTCCTCCTCAACAACTCGGTACTCTCAATAATATTCTGACTAGGCTTCAACTTCATGCTCAATAAAGAGGCCATCTTAACATCCTCCTCCTTTTCCGGCACTAATTTAATATTTAAAGACGATTTCCTCAATAATGCATTATCAAGTGCAGCCGATGCTTTTAGATCCTTGCTTCTCTTCCTAAACTCGGCCCTCAATTTCTGATTAGCCGTGTAACAATCCGACCAGGTGCTCTCGTTCCTGTTAAATAAATTCATCAATCTGGGCTTGGCACTTTCAGCCGTGATCTGATCATTAGCACCGTGCTCCAGTTTAAACATCGAATCGTCAAACAACCTCTTTTGTGTCTCCTTCATTTCGGGCACAATTTGTTCGTTCTGGGTCGGATCCCACCTGTTTTCTTGCCGGCGTGCCCCTGATAGTATAACATAATCCAGATTTCCTGGATCAGTTTTAATGATAAAATGATTATCACATAAGTGGCATTTCATTTTAAACTCGTACACCGGCGTGGTGTAATACATGCCGACCTTTTTCTTTTCAGCATTATAACGTACACCCATGCCGATGTGGTTGTTGCAGCCCTCACACCAGATGTTGTAGGGCATCTCGAAACGGATTATGATTATGCCCAAGTGGGCCTTCCTGCCGCGCTCCCTCAACGCATGAACACCAACGAATTTGTTGAGTCCACCAACACGCGGATCATAATCCGGTGGGTAGTATTTGTTCTGTCCTTTGCGCTCACCCATTTTTGTTGAGTTACTTTAGTTATTCACAACTATAAAAACCTAAAAAAATAAATAAAAATAATAACATAAAAAATTATTATAGTAATTATTTATATTAATTAAAAATTTATTTCGGTTTCTATATTAAACTTACTTTTTATTTATAATTATCTAATTTAATTCATTCGCCTTTACTATGAAACGATGTTTTGACACTAGTAGGTTGGTAGAAACAATGCACCAGTTTAGATGACCTAAAATGAACACAGTGGCGTTTCATTAATTAACTTTAACCATAGAGATCTAATGAAAAGACAAAAATAAGTTTATTTGCAATTATTTTTTATGTAGAATAAAATTGAAATAATGAGTGCATAATATTCGAAATGTAAAATATAGTCTAGTTTTGGACTATAACAAATATTAAATAATTTCTTGGTTCATTTTAACTTGTATTTTGGTAGGAAAGGTGGATCGGTTTATTTGGACTAAAATGAACACAGTGGCGTACCATAAGGTAGATTTAGTTAATTAAGAGATTATCCTCAGATAAGTTTTTATTGGTTTTATTCAATGTGCTGACAATAAAAATCTAAAACTTCATATTATTTATATAAAATTTAACCGCACTTGAAATATTCACTCCTTTAAAGTTTACATTTCTTCTTTTGAAAGACAAATTAAAAATTTCTTTCGGTTTTTATACTAAACTTACTTTTTATTTATAATTTAATTCATTCGCCTTTACTATGAAACGATGTTTTGACACTAGTAGGTTGGTAGAAACAATGCACCAGTTTAGATGACCTAAAATGAACACAGTGGCGTTTCATTAATTGACTTTAACCATAGAGATCTAATGAAAGACAAAAATAAGTTTATTTGCAATTATTTTTTACGTAGAATTAAATTGAAATAATGAGTGCATCGATATGTAAAATATAGTCAATTTTTGGACTATAACAAATATTAAATAATTTCTTAGTTAATTTTTACTTGTATTTTGGTAGGAAAGGTGGATCGGTTTATTTGGACTAAAATGAACACAGTGGCGTACCATAAGGTAGATTTAGTTAATTAAGAGATTATCCTCAGATAAGTTTTTATTGGTTTTATTCAATGTGCTGACAATAAAAATCTAAAACTTCATATTATTTATATAAAATTTAACCGCACTTGAAATGTTCACTCCTTTAAAGTTTACATTTTTTCTTTTGAAAGACAAATTATTGATAAGGACCTTCAAAAACATATTTTTGTAAAATATTTATATATATAATGCAATACATTTTTGTGATAAAAAATATTCACGACAGAAATAAATTTGAAATTTTCAAAATTCATTACTGACAGATGTATTTTGTATTGTATTGTATTTAACCTTTATCTAACATGCATACATAAATAAATATAGAATTGTACACAAACGGTAAGAAAAAAATATATACAAATAATTTTGACTGCATGTAGAAGGGCGGAGTTCACTCTTACGAATGATCTTCCACTCGAACCCGCTGATATACAACTAAAACAATTGCAATATAGTATTCATAAATAAAATGGTAACAGTTATAACTCAAATAAATGTAAAAAAATATTGACAGCAGAAATCAGTTTTAAATCTCCAAAATCTATTACTTTTGTCATATTTTTTATCATAATGATAATTGCGACCGTTACTATGTGGTAATTCATAATATTCAGTGTTCATATTTTTTATGTTGTTTATTCCATTTATCTTTAACTTTTTATTAAATGAAATATAATTATTTCGTTCATCATAATATAGAACATTTCACATTACGCAACCTGAGATATAGTTATTCTTTTCTATTCATTCTTGTGATTGTTTTTATAGCTGAATATAATATTTTCTTTAAATTCTTTCCTTATTTTCGTTGTTATACGTTTTCTTCTTACCTTTGTTATAAAACTGTGGTGATCAGTATATGAGATGCCCTTTACTTGCAACACCTTGGATAAGTTCAAACGTAATTCGATATATTGAGAAAAATTAATACAAAATTCACTTCGCACAGTTGGCGATAACGAAAACAATCGTCGATGTCAATTGATTAGTTAATTTTGTTAACCCACCAGTCCAATTTATTTACAACATAATGTTAAGGTAATAAATCGCCGATAACATCCGATCCCATAACTGAAGACCGTGTTGCAATGCAATTTAACGTGCAACGCCAGTCAGACCTGGGAACGTAATTAATTATTTCGAGCCATTGTTTGACGGTAATTTGAGAACGTCGTAGGAATACGAATACAAACTCGTGAATCATTCTCACATCCCGCGCGCTCGTTACCCAACGCAAAACCATCGCAATTTTGTTGCAGGAAAGGCGGTTGAGAGTGTTGTGCCCCAAACGAAGAGTTTCTTCGTCCTCCTCCATTGTTAACGAAAGGATTCAAGATTGCCAGCCAAAGCAGAAGGTACAGCGCAAGGAGCATCATGACTCGCCCTCCGAACGATAACTTGCCCACGGTGAAGCTGGTTGTCGTGGGTGACGGCGGTGTCGGAAAGAGTGCCATCACCATACAATTCTTCCAGAAGTTGTTCGTCACCGATTACGATCCCACCATCGAGGACAGTTATTTGCAGCACGTCGAGGTCGATGGACAGTGGTGTATTTTAGATGGTTAGTAAATATTAATATAATGATACGTAGTTGATGATGATGATTTTATTTAGTGTTTTTAAATATAAACAGATTAAATTACTTAATCTATTATTTTTTTAACTTATACACAAATTTGTAAGACATGTTGCAATATTTTTGACTTTGATGTATTTAGAGAATTACCTTTTTTTATTTGATTCACCCTCGTATATGGGTATTTATAAACTTATATTATTATTTATTAGAATTATTATTTTCAGTACTGGACACTGCTGGTCAGGAGGAATTCAGCGCGATGAGGGAACAGTACATGAGGAAAGGTGATGGATTTTTGCTCGTTTATTCGGTGACTGATAAAAACAGTTATGAGAATATCATACATTTTCATACGCAAATTTTAAGGGTAAAAGATAGGTGAGTACATGAATTCCATCACTGAATATTTTAACTATACACTGCAATATTTATTTATTATTGCTTAATTGTGTCTATAATTAATCCCCTCATTTTGGTGTATGTGCTAGAAATTGTTGTAATTGTAGATATTTATTACAGAGATGTTTACCCGATGCTGTTAGTTGCTAATAAAGTAGACTTGGTCCACTTGCGTAAAGTAACCGAAGAACAGGGTAGAGAGCTGGCTCATAAATTAGGGATACCCTATATTGAAACTAGTGCTAAAGACCCTCCACTAAATATCGACGCCACTTTTCATGAAGTAAATAAACATTAGATCAATCTTTCATAATGTTGTACTAACTCTGTTATTATTTAGGTGGTACGTATTATAAGAAATCAGCCGCAGACGAAGGAGAAGAAGAAACGGGGACGGATAAGGTCGGTGAGGAGGCGGCTGGAGGCATGCTCGATCATCTGATACCGCCCGCACGCGAATGTTCACTCGTTTTGAAAGTAATAACCCTTGTATCTAAATGTGTTAAAAGGGATGTCAGTAATTAGGAGAATGGCGATCGCACCGACTATTTCATTTCAGAACAGTATCACACAAATGGACAATAATGTTGACAGGTTTTTACGTTCGTTACCCCCACCGGATTTTATATTTTTATACAAAAGAAAAATAATAATGGAGGAATCGTTTCGATCGGACTCAGTTGTAAAACAATACCAAAAAAAAAAAAAACCGAATAAATGTGCGCACGCACAAACGGACCAAATTTGCTCACATACCAAAGCCGTAGCTTCAAGTTTAAAACGTAAACGCTTAGTGTTAGTAGTTTGTAAATCTCTCTCTCTCTCTCTCACACATTCTGCTTCATTTAATTCGTACGGACAAACGACCATCTTGTAAAAATACTCAAATCATTGGTGCCATAAAATTACACTGAAGATCTTAATTTTTTTAAATCAGGCTATTAAGAGAGTTTATGCTTTGAAAAAGTGATTATCAAATATAAGTCAATATTGGCTGATATTAAAAAAGATTAATTTTAAGCACTAAATATTGACTGATTTTAAAATGTATTAATTTTAATCATTAAAAAAATGATTTTCAATCTTTAAAAAGTTGAAGTGTTAAATACCAACAGATGGCGCTGATATTAAGATCTTATTTATAGTGGTTGCTGGCTTTTAATTCGTTATATATTTGATTATAATCGAAAACGCTTATTAATTTCATGAATTTTAAATTTACAATTCAATTTCAACCAATCATTTATTTTCAAGAATGTTTAAAGTAATGGTTTAAAACATTAATCATATTTTTAAAGTGTTTTTATTATTATCGAACATGTATGATGAGGTGGAAGTTTTTTAAATTAAAAATATTACACCAACAGCAAAAACATTTTGTTGAGTTACCCAGCTTGTCATTATAAAAGCAGAAACTGTAGTTAATGTTAAAAAAAATATTTTATTGTTATTTAGGTAAATAATTTTTACCATTAATTTTCAAAAAAATAATTAAATGCCTGTTATTTACACTTGATGAAACAGTGAATTAAGTTTATATTAAAATTCCTCAATGAAACTTTATTGTAATAATTTAATAATTAATTAAAACAACTGGCAGTTTTCTTTTATTATTATCGAACTAAAACATTTTTTTCTCAAGTGTTTTAATTAATCATCAAATTATCGAAAATTGCGTGGCCTAATTAGAAAAAAAAAACATTGCGTATAGAAACCTCAATGTATAATGTGAGTATGTTTGGCAAGTGTAATGGACGTCGATTAATTAATTAATTTTTTCCATTATCTGTGATTGAGAAATAAATGTGACAAATTTTTTTCTTTGAATAGGGCAGAGAATTTAAACCAAAAAACATGAAAATGCAAAAAAAAAATATGTAATGCAAAGATTGTATAAGTCTTCTGTGTCAAATTTGTATAATTGTTTTGATATGCTTTGAATTTTATATGAGTTTATTGAATGTTATTTAATATATTATGTTATATGCATGACGATATATGAAATAAAAATTTAAAAAGATGTTTTTTTTTTTGGTTTAAAACCATACACTTATATTTGTATAAAATACATTAGTTCTATGTGTTCCTATGTTACAATCACGCCGTCAGGCTGGAAGTGTGGAGCCTATCGAATCCACGGACACGCATCTGCAGGTGCACGCTGTGACTGGACACTCGGAATGTTCTCTGCAAAAAAATTTGAATCTTGAATTTTGGAGGCGTTCACTTTGTAGTACATTTTTAATGAATAACAGAAAAAACTAAGTTTGTTAATAATTACTGTATAATAATAATAATTTCATTAACGGGATTCACCCTATAATTGTAATTGAAACTAGTGATGAAGTATCGTGTAAAGATAAAAAATAGTATATAAAAGTTAAACGCTTTTCTGTTATTCAAAAAAAAATTGTTATCATTAAATTTATAATTAAAAGTTTGTTTTGATGATTAAGTGTTTGGAGGGTAGGTTAGAGGCCACCCACCCACCCTACATATATATTTTAATCTAAGTTACAGTGTTTTCAGTTTGCAAAATTTAAATGAAAGTGCAAAAATGTGGTTTAAACATAAATACAACGTTTTGGGTCTAATTAAAAAAGCTTTTATTCCACATTATAGATTATTATACTGCATCTTCAAAATTACCTCAAGGAAAGAATTGTTTTTTTCAATTTCACTTTAAAAATTGACATTTTTCAGTAAAGTAATTGCAGATTATTGTATATTACTGAACGAAACTTGACGCAAGAAGTCGATTTGTCTAAACATATTTAAATAATAGTGTAAAAATTGCCAAAATCACTGCATTACTAAAAAATTATTGTCCAAATTGTCATCTTATTACATTATTGCTATCGTTTGAAAGACAAGAATCGATTCATAATGTTGATTGATGAGTTATGTCAAGATATAAACTGTGATTATAGGTTATTTCTAGTATACTAACTTAAACCAATGAACCATGTGCGATGCATGGCCGCCGTGTCTACAAGTTTGACACCACGTGAACCAATTGCAGAAGTCCACCAATTTGTTGGATTCCATGTCGGTGTTGTCTTGTATCCCTGTGGTCGTACCCATGTGCATCAGACATATCACACACCTAGGCAGCGGTTTCCTGCAGTTTGGACATGAAGACATCTAAGAAGAAAAAGCAATTTATTATGAATTACAGATTTAAAAGTTTTTTAAGGATTTTAACTACATTTTTTCACTTTTTTTCAGCAAATTTGAACTATTTTTTTTTGTTGTAACCTTCTAAACATAATTTGTCATTAATTTTTTTTTAAATTATTCATTGTTTCAGTTTTTGTTTTAACTGTTTGTAAGTATTTTTTATAATGATTTAAGAATTAAATTGTTTTTTTGTTTAACAAATTTTTAATTTAATATCTTCAGTTTAAAATCTGTAGCAGTTTTCAAGACAGCATTCACATTGATTTTGTAAAATTTCAACTGTTTTTATGCTCAACTATTAAATCCTTTAATTTGCTCATAAAATGTATTTCAATTGTTTCTTAAGACGATGTTTTTTTTTGTCAGTATTACAACCTTTTTAATATAGTTTTTTTTTTAATTTGGTGTTATTTTTTACAAAATTTCAATTGTTTTTTTTAATTAACGTTAAATGTCAAATATTTTTAGGTTAGGTTTAAATTTAAGAAAACAATTTTGTTGTTTCAGTTTTCTCTATTGCTTGTAACAATTTTTCAATTGTTTCTATAATTTTCTTTTAGCAAAATTTAAAAAACCAAAAATCTTATTATTAGTTTCCTTATAATTCCAAATGTCTTGGTTTGTGTTCAAGTAATTGGAAGGTGTAATAGTGGCCACCCACCCACTCTACAAACATTTTGACACTTTTAAACAAAACTCTGTTTATGTTTTATGAATGTCAATTCGTAGTATTTTGGAATTTGGTTTGAATACACTTAAACACTGTTTGTGGCTTAAGTTTTAATATAAATGTAGGGTGGGTGGGTGGCCTCTAACCCACCCTCTAATTTCTACATCATTAACGCTAGATTATTTAAAAGCAAAGTCCACAAAATAAATAATTGAAAACTAAAAATTCTGCTATTAGTTTTCCTATAATTCTGAATGTTTTAGTTTAGGTTTAAGTAATTGGTGGGTGTAACAGTGGACACCCACCCACCCTACATATATTTGGATACTTTTAAATAAACTCCGTTTATGATTTATGAATATCAATTCGTATTATTTTGGAAGTTTGTTTGAATAAACATAAACACTGTTTTGGGCTTAAGTTTTAATACATATATAGGGTGGGTGGGTGGCCTCTATCCCACTCTCCAATTTCTACATTATAAACTTAAAAACAATGTCCACAAAACAAAAATCAAAACTAAAACTCTTGTCATTAGTTTTCTTATAATTTTGAATGTCGTAGAGTATGTTCAAGTAGTTGGAGGGTGTAATAGTGGACACCCACCCACCCTACATATATTTCAATACTTTTAAACAAAACTCTTTCTATGTATTGTGAATATGATAATATTTATTATTTTAGAAGTTTGTTTGAATAATTAATTTTTTCTCTAAGTGAATTCTACTATATACGTAGGGTGGGTGGGTAGCCTCTAACCCACCCTCCAATTTCAACATCATTAACGCTAGATTACTTAAAAACAATGTCCACAAAACAAAAAATTGAAAACTAAAAATTATGTTATTAGTTTTCCTATAATTCCGAATGTTTTGGTATAGGTTTAAGTAATTGATGGGTGTAACAGTGGTCACCCACCCACCCTACATATATTTTGATACTTTTAAACAAAACTCCTTTTATGTGTTGTGAATATCAATTAATACTATTTTGAAAGTTTGTTTGAATAAACTTAAACAATGTTTGTGGCTAAAGTTTTAATATATATGTAGGGTGGGTGGGTGGCCTCTAACCCACCCTCCAATTTCTACATCATTAACGCTAGATTATTTAAAAACAATGTCCACAAAACAAAAAATTGAAAACGAAAAATTCTGTTATTAGTTTTCCAATAATTCTGAATATTTTGGTTTATGTTCAAGTAATTGGTGGATTTAATAGTGGCCACCCACCCACCCTACATATATTTTGATACTTCTGAACAAAACTCTATTTATGTTTTATGAATATCATTTCATCTTATTTTGGAAGTTTGTTTCAACAAACTTAAAAACTGTTTATGGTTTAAATTCTACTATATATGTAGGGTGGGTGGGTGGCCTCTAACCCACCCTCCAATTTCTACATCATTAACGCTAGATTATTTAAAAATAAAGTCCACAAAACAAAACATTGAAAAATAAAAATTATGTTATTAGTTTTCCTATAATTCTGAATGTTTTGGTTTATGTTCAAGTAATTGGTGGGTGTAACAGTGGCCACCCACCCACCCTACATATTTTTTGATACTTTTAAACAAAACTCCTTTTATGTGTTGTGAATATCAATTAATACTATTTTGAAAGTTTGTTTGAATAAACTTTAACAATGTTTGTGGCTAAAGTTTTAATACATATGTAGGGTGGGTGGGTGGCCTCTAACCCACCCTCCAATTTCAACATCATTAACGCTAGATTACTTAAAAACAATGTCCACAAAACAAAAAAAGAAAAGTAAAAATTTTGTTATTAGTTTTCCCAAAATTCTTAATGTATTGGTTTATGTTCAAGTAATTGGAGGGTGAAATAGTGGCCACCCACCCACCCTACAAACATTTTGACACTTTTAAACAAAACTCTGTTTATGTTTTATGAATATCATTTCATCTTATTTTGGAAGTTTGTTTCAATAAACTTAAAAACTGTTTATGGTTTAAACTCTACTATATATGTAGGGTGGGTGGGTGGCCTCTAACCCAACCTCCAATTTCAACATCATTAACGCTAGATTACTTAAAAACATGGTCCACAAAACAAAAAAAAGAAAACTGAAAATTTTGTTATTCGTTTTCCTATAATTCTGAATGTTTTGGTTTATGTTCAAGTAATTGGTGGGTGTAACAGTGGCCACCCACCCACCCTACATGTACTTTGATACTTTTAAACAAAACTCTGTTTACGTGTTGTAAATATCAATTTGTACTATTTTGGAAGTTTGTTTGAATAAACTCAAATAATTTATTCAAAGTGAATTTTGTTTTCTTCTTTCTAGAAAATATTCAATTTATTTGAATGCAATTGTTTTTTCAGTGTTTTGTAGACTGTTAATTGTTATAAAGATAATACAATGTGTGTGCAAAAAAATCAATTGTTTTATGTAAATTTTCAATTGTTTTCTTCTAATTGTTTGATTAAGGTTTTTAGTTTTTTATTCTCACAATTTCAAATGTTTTATTTATAAGAAAGTTAACAACTGCTTTATTAGAAAAATTAATTGTTTTTTGTAATAAAAATTCAATGGGTTTAATTATTTTTTTTTTTTAGAAAATTTAGGACTGATTTAAAATTTTTTTTTGTGACATTTCAATTGTTTTGAAATAAATATTCATTACTGTTTTATTGGATTTCAATTGTTTTAATGTTTTTTTTATGAAGTTTTCAAATGTTTTAGTTTAAGAAAATATACAAAACGTTTGTTTTTTTTTGCAGAAAGACTATTTCAGAGAAAGCAATAAAAGTTAAAATAAATTTATAACAATTAAGTTTTAGAAAAACAAAATTGATGGAAACAATTGAAAAAACGAAAAAAATTAATCATGTTTTTTCTTCTTAAAATTTGTAAAATTGTATAGATTTTTAATAGAATTTTAATTGATTTTTCAGTCGAATGTCAAATAATGCCAGTGAAGAATAGAGTTGACAATTTAACAATAAAATTTAAGAAAAGAAAACATTTTTAAATTTATAAACGTTTCTTATAATCATTTTAAAATTAATTTCTAATTTTAAACATTTTTTTACCGTTTTTTCAATTGTTTCCATATTTTCTTTCTTCCAAGTTAATTTTGAGTTTTTATTTCTTAAAAATATAGAACTGTTTTAATTTTAATTGTTTTCTTTCAGTTTTCTTTAAATTTTAAATGTTTGGAGGGAATTTTCAAAAAAAAAATTAAGAACAACGATTTTATTACAGATTTCAATTGTTTTTTTAAAATTTTTCTTTCCGTAAATATTCAATTGACTTACCCAAACGGACAGACTAACCATTATTGCAAAACATCTGTATATATTCCCCATATTGTATAATATTGTGTTCGAATAAAGATATTATTCTCTCTCTCAATTGATTTAAGTAAATTTTCATTTTTTTTTAATAGAAAATTTAGAAGTTTTTTTTTAGAGTTTTTAGCTTTTATCTATAATTTCAATTAGAAATAATTTTTTTTTAGAATTTTAACAAATGTTTTATTACATATTGCAATTGTTTTTTTCTTCTCGTAAATCAGTGTTTATAAAGAAATTTTGTTATTAGAAAACTTCAGTATTTTGTTGTTTTTAAATTTAAAAAAAAATTGTGTGGAAAACTTCAATTGTTTTATGTAAGTTTTCAAATGTTTTTTTCTAGTCGTTTTATTAAAATTTTTAGTTTCTTTTTCTCACAATTTCAAATGGTTTTTTTTTTATAAAAAAATTAACAACTGTTATATTACAAAAATAAATGTTTTATTTTCCTTAAAATTTCAATTGTTTTAATGATTTTTTTAGAAAATTTACGACTGATTTTCGTGACATTTCAATTATTTTGAAATAAACATTAATTATTGTTTTATTGAATTTCAATTGTTTTTCATGTTTTTTGTTTTATAAAGTTTTCAAATGTTTTAGATTAAGAAAATATACAGAAGTTTTATTTGGTTTATTTTTTTGGAAAAACTTATATCAGAGAAAGCAATTAAAGTTAAAACATTTTTTAAGAAATACAAATTCAAATTAAATTTAGAACAATTAAGTTTTAGAAAAATATGATGGAATGGAAACAATTGAAAAAAACAAAAATAAAATTATTCATTTTTTTTCTATTCTTAAAATTTGTTGTAAAATTGTCAACTTCTCTTTTTTATTTTAAGTGACACTTGAAAAAACCTGAAAAAAAAAAACAATTAAAATTCTATCTATAAAATGCCTAAACAATAGAGTTGACAATTTTACAACAAACAAAAAAGTTGATTTTGAATTTTTATTTCTTAAAAATATAGAATTGTTTTAATTTTAATTGTTTTTTTGTAGTTTCTTTTAAATTTTAAATGTTTTGAGGCAATTTCCAATTTTATTTTAGAAACATCGATTTCATTACAGATCTCAATTGTTTTTTTTTAATTTTAAATGATTTAGGTAAATTTTCCATTGTTTTTTTTTTTTCGGAAAATTTATAATTATATTCTTACAGTTTTTAATTGTTGTTTTTAGTTTTTAACTATGATTTCAATTTAAAAAAGATATTATGGAAACTTGAGAAATGTTCTACGTATTGCAATTGTTTTCTTTTTCTAGTAAAATTTCAATTGATTTAAGTAAATTTTCAATTGTTTTTTTATAGAAAATTTCGAATTGTCTTCTTACAGTTTTTATTTGTTTATTTTTAGTTTTTATCTATAATTTCTTCAATTAAACAAAATATTATAGAAATTTAACAAATGTTATATTACATATTGCAATTGTTTTTTTTCTAGTAAAATTTCAATTTTCAGTTTCAATTGTTTTAAAGATTTCTAATCGTTTCTTATACAAAAATAAAATTTAATTATTAATGTATCTTATTATCTTATTTTTTATATTTTTTTTGTAGGACTTGTAAAGTAAATAAACTAAACTAAAAGTAAATGTTTTTATTTTTAGAAAATTTACAGGTGTTGCATTCGATTTCAATTGTTTTGTTAGGCTGCAATTGTTTTTTTTTTCAGTTTATTTTTGTAAAAATATTAATTTTTTAAATATCGAATGTAGTTTTGTTTTCATATCTTTTTCGGTTATTTTGTTTCAAATGTTTTAAGTGAATTTTCAAATGTTTTTCATAAAAAAATTTAATTGTTTTATTACAGTTTTCATTTAAATAAATAAATACAAATGTACAAAATAATATTAGTTAAAGAAATACAAAAAAAATATTTGTTTCTAGTTTTCTTCCCGAAAATTTCACTTGCTTGAAGTAAGTTTTCAAATGTTTTATTTGAGAAAATTAACAAGTGTTTTATTACAGTTTTCATTTGTTTTTATTTTTAGAAAATTAACAGTTGTTTCATTCCATTTCAATTGTTTAGTTAAGCTGCAATTGTTTTTTTTTTTCGTTTATTTTTGTAAAATTACTAATTATTTTAAATATATCGAATGTGTTTTTATTTTCATATTTTTTAGTTAATTTGTTTCAATTGTTTTAAGTGAATGTTCAAATGTTTTTTTTTTCTGGAATATTTTGAATTGTTTTATTGCAGTTTTCATTTGTTTTTTTTTGTTCTTCGCTTTCTTCCCTAAAATTTTAATTGTTTTGTAAAACTTAATTAAACTAAGTTGATTTTGAATTTTTATTTTTTATTATTATTTTATTTTACTTATTCTTATTTTATTAATTTATTACTTTTAATTATTTTATTTGCTAATTTTTACTATTTTAAGTTATTTTATAGATTAGGAGTAACATTGAGATTTGAAAGATGTTTTGCTTAGGGGATTGATTCATTTTTCAATATTTTATGTTTTTATTCACTTAATTTGTTATTCTATACTTGTATGTTATTGATTCTTTTTTGTTTGTAGCTACAATTTTCATGTATTTATTTATATTGCTTATTTGTTTCATGTGTTGTACTTAAATTCATATAATTATGTAAAGGAGATTCCGTAAATAAATCATTATTATTATAAAAATATAGAATTGTTTTAATTTTAATTGTTTTTTGTAGTTTTTTTTAATTTTAAATATTTTGAGGCAATTTCCAATTTTATTTTATAAACAACGATTTCATTACAGATCTCAATTGTTTTTTTTAAATTTTTCTTCCCGTAACTTTTCAAATGTTTTACTTAAGAAATTTAACAACGGTTTTATTACAGTTTTCATTTGTTTGTTTTTCGTTTTCATCCCTAAAACTTGAATTGTTTGAAGTCATTTTTCAAATGTTTTAATTAAGAAAATTAACAACTGTTTTATTACAGTTTATAATTGTTTTTTTTGTTTGTATAAAATTTTAATTGCTTCAAATTTTTCAACATCAACTCTCAACAAGATTTTTAATTGTTCCCATTTTTCTATAATTTTAACTGTTTTGAAGTAAATGTATTAGATTACAATTATATCTTGAATTTTGGAGGCGTTTACTTCGCAGTACATTTTTTATGGATAACAGAAAAACGTTTAACTTTTTTATACTACTTTTTATAAAGTATAAAAGTAGTATAAAAAAGTTAAACGTTTTTCTGTTATAGATTACAATTGTTGAAAATTCAAGTATGAACTTTTAAATGTTTTCTTTTAATATGCAACTGTTTAGTTTAATTTTTTTTAAATTTATTTATTTATTTACGGTCCATTTAAGTGCAATATAAAATATAATACATATTAAAAATGAATAAAACGCTTTAAGTATAACAAATTTATCCAAAAACATATTAAAATATATAAGAACGTGCACTAACTAAAACTAAAATAGAAAATAACTAAAATATCACAAGAACATAATTTTAATGACAAACTAAAAATAAGTCATGCAATAAAAATCCACATAATTACAGATTTCATTATTTTTTTTGATTATTAATTTTGCAAAACTCCTTTTTTTTCCTAAAATTTCAATCGTTTTAAATATAAAATGTAATTTTTGACATTTTATTGTCATGTGAAATTTAAATTGTTTTATAGTTGTCAATTGTTTATTGTTTGAGTTTATTCCTTCTAAAATTCCAATTGTTTGTTGCAAATTTTCAAATGTTTTATTTAAAAAAAAACAACTGCTTTTACATATTACAATGTTTTGTTTTATTTCGTAACATTTCAACTGTTTTTAAAGATTTTTTCAATTGTTTCTTTTTATAAAATTTCAACTGTTTTGAAGTAAACTTTTTTTAGACTCTTTTATTAGATTTCAATTGTTTGAAGTAAATTTTCAAATGTTTTAATTGAAGAATTTACGTCGGTTTTTTTTTGTAACTTTCATTTTATTATTTTAAATTTTATTTAAAATTGAAGCCATTCTTTTTTAATTACAACTTTTTCTTTTTTTTACAATATTTTGTTTTATTTCGTAATATTTCAACTGTTTTTAAAGATTTTCAATTGTTTCTTTTTATACAATTTAAACTGTTTTGATGTAAACTTTTTTTAGACTCTTTTATTAGATTTCAATTGTTTGAATTGAAATTTTCAAATGTTTTAATTGAAGAATTTACATCGGTTTTTTTTTGTAACTTTCATTTTATTATTTTAAATTTTATTTAAAATTGAAAGCCATTCTTTTTTAATTACAACTTTTTCTTTTTTTTGCAATGTTTTGTTTTATTTCGTAATATTTCAACTGTTTTTAAAGATTTTCAATTGTTTCTTTTTATACAATTTCAACTGTTTTGATGTAAACTTTTTTTAGACTTTTTTTATTAGATTTCAATTGTTTGAAGTAAATTTTCAAATGTTTCAATTGAAGAATTTACATCGGTTTTTTTTTGTAACTTTCATTTTATTATTTTAAATTTTATTTAAAATTGAAGCCATTCTTTTTTAATTACAACTTTTTTTTTACAATGTTTTGTTTTATTTCGTAATATTTCAACTGTTTTTAAAGATTTTCAATTGTTTCTTTTTATAAAATTTCAACTGTTTTGATGTAAACTTTCTTTAGACTCTTTTATTAGATTTCAATTGTTTGAAGTAAATTTTCAAATGTTTTAATTGAAGAATTTACATCGTTTTTTTTTGTAACTTTCATTTTATTATTTCAAATTTTATTTAAAATTGAAGCCATTCTTTTTTTAATTACAACTTTTTCTTTTTTCATTTCATTCATTTTCAATAGTTTTTTTTTTAATTTCCAATGTTTCTCTTTTTAAACCAATCTTTTATTCTATGCGAAATTTTGTACATTTTTTTTTTGTAAAATTATGTTTTGTGTCATTTCAGCTATTGTAACACAATTCAGACGTTTTCAACTGTTTTGCTTTTCGGAAAGAAGTCTATTTTTTTAGTAAAAACTATTTGAAATCAAGTTATAAAAGGTTACTACATAATTTACCAAATTTTATTGAAATGCAAAAATAATTTATTTTGCAAATTTTTTTAAACGAAATTTTTAATTATAGAATGAGAAAAACACTTTTACTTTTTTATACTAGTTTCGACCACACGGTAATCATTATCAAATTAAGTACATTCTTAATATCGAAATGTATCACCATTTTATACAGGGTGACTGACGAAAAACCTTTGGTGCTGTATCTCGCTTATTTTTGATCCGATTTGAATAAATAAAACATCAAATTAAATGATTTTTAAAATACTTTAATATGAACTGTACTGATATTTTTTCTTGCATCCAGTTTTTGACAAAAGACGATCAACTTTTTTTTTTCAAATTGCACTGTATCTATATTTTGTACTGATCCGCAAGGAGATTTTTTTCTGAATCTAAATTTGTAAACGATTTTATCCATTCATCAAACCAAAGTCGAGAAATTGAGGATTAAAAAAAAATTAAAAATCAAATACCCATAGTAAACAATATACAGAGCCTATTCAAAATGTCAAAAGTGACAGTGTCAGTCATTGGTACAATACTGCAATGATTTTTAATAATTTCATAATAAAAATGTTGCAAGATTTCAAAAACTGAAAAACGATTTCTGTAGAAGCACAAAATTCTAGTACAGTGTTTGAAATATTGCAACATTTTAATTATGAAATAATTAAAAATCGTTGCAGTATTGTATCAATGGCTGTCACTGTCACTTTTGACATTTAAAATAGGGTCTGTATATTGTTTACAATGGATACTTGAATTTTTATTTATTTTTTTAATCCTCAATTTCTCGACTTAAGTTTGATGTGTGGATAAATTTGTCTACAATTTTATATTCAGAAAAAAAATCTCCTTGCGAATCAATAAAAATATATATACAGTGCAATTTAAAAATAAAAATGTTGATCGTATTTTGTGAAAAACTGGGTGCGAGAAAAAATAACAGTTCAGATCCTATTAAAGTCTTTTAAAAATGGTTTAATTTGATGTTTTATTTATTAAAATCTGATAAAAAATAAGCGAGATACAGCACCAAAGGTTTTTCGTCAATCACCCTTTATATTTTATAGTTTTGTTTTAGTAAAAAAAAATTAAAGCAATTGTAACTCTTGAAAGGCTAACAGATTCAAAACAAAAGCTCTTTTAACCATTCCTAAAAACAGTTGAAACTTTAACAAAACCTAATACAATCATTATTAAAAACACGAGGACCTTTTTTAATATCACACAATAAACTTTATATCGTCCAACCCAATAAAAAAAAAAAACAAATAAATCGCAATAAATTGAAAACTTACCTAGCGTACTCTTGACCTACCTCAATAGATTCTGCATTATCGCAGGTCAAGAGTACGCTAGGTCAATATACAGTTTATTGCGGTAGGTCAAGAGTACGCTAAGTTAATGTTCCTATGTAAACTATTTATTTTCTTTGACGGATAATTTTCAATACTTCTTTGTACAGTTTTTTAGTTTTATTATTATTTAAACAAGTTATTTACTTTCAATTTATTACTTATATAATTTTATCAATTACTAATGCTTAAATACTTACTTTCAACTATTTTGATTAGAACTAAAAACACTTGGTTTGTTTCATAAAATTTTTATTATTTCTTCTCCGACTAGTTTCGACAATATGTCATTATAAAGGAGGAATCATTTTTTAGTTCTAATCAAAATAGTTCAAAAATGTTTCACCACCATTAATTACAGATACTTACTTTCAATTTATTAGCAGTACCGCCCATTCGCGAATACGGCCCTCTTCCGCGGTTCAATCCCTGCATGTAGGCGGAGATGCTTTTACCGCAAAAACTGCAGGACACGTAAACCTGCTGGGGCGGTTTATCGTTGGGACGCTGCGCCGTGAACATGATGTCGAACAGCGCCCTCTCGTTCCACAACCGCCACGAGTCCAAGAGGTTCCTGTAGCTCGTGATCCAGTCCTGCACCTCTTGCAGGAGCTCACCGGTGAAGGCACGGACTGCTATCAAGGCGGTGGATTGAATATCACCCGAAATGTCGAGGTATTTTTGCAACAGCTTAATTCCGTCTCCGTTATTACCTTAACATAAATATGTATCATAACGTTGTGATAATTGATTAAAAGAACAAACCTGTTAAGAGCATTCCGTCCAAATTCCCATCGTTTAATAGTTTCGTGCTTAGAGTTTTTAAATACTCGTGTAATTTGGTGTCGGATAAAAATATACAGGCGAACGCCACACGGTCGTCCACTGAAATGTCATTTTCATTCTAAAATCAACGATAAATTTATAATAATAAAAATGGTGATGTGATATTTTACTCGAAAAGTATGAGTTTTGCGTAAAATGATTATTTTTAATGATTTGTTCACTTTTGAATTTTGAAAAATCGACAGAGCTCATACATTATAATAAACAAATGACAATTAAAAGTTAGTAAATTACTGTTGGCAATTGACAAATCAATCTTGGTAGTCAACATTCACCAATCAGTAATTACGTTTTCAGTTTAAGTGTTTTCATATTACAAATGACATTTATGACATTTAGAAATTTGTAATTTATAGTTGATACTAGATAAATTGTCAATTAGATGTTGAACAAATGATTGTTGGCAATTTATATAAAAGAAAGTAAACAAATAAGAGTTGAGAACTTATAAATGATAATAAACAAATGAAAGCTGACAGTCAAATTACTGCTGGTAATAGGTAGATAACTTTGGCCCATGAGTAATTACTTGCTTATAATTCATACTTAAAAGTTTTCATTTGACTATTAAATTTTTATTTGACAAATGACAGTTGGCATTTGGTAATTTCTAATTGACAATTGTGACATAATAAATTTATGATTATTTGCTAATTTTCAAATAATATTGATTTATTAGAGAGAGAATAACATCTTTATTCAGACAACTATATATACAATTAAAAACATTGACAAATGGAATATAATGGTTAGTCTGTCCGTTTGGGCTATCGACCATCGGTCTTTCTGCCCTGTCTTGACTCTAAGTTATGTTTAAAAAATAAATATCTTTGCTAGCTAGCTTAACCGTCTGGATGATTCGAACTAATGAATTGATGTAGCGTGATTGATGGGTGTTTATGTTTAGGGGGGATATTGGGGTTTCGGGGGGTACAGAATTTATTAAGGAGGGTTACATTAAAGGGGTTTTTGGCAAATTTTACACTAAGGCTATTTATACGTTGGGATATTGGGATGACTTGTGTGGTTTCGTAAAGGAGAGCATTAGAAGGATTGTGAAGGGGGTTGATAGGATGTCTTAGTTTGGTAAGGGTGCGTAGGGCTGACCTTTCGGCGACGTTGAAGTGCTGGAGGGTGGAAGGATGGATGTGGTTGAATAGGATCGCACTGTAATCAATAAGAGGTCGACAAATCGTTTTGTATATGTGTGTGGCTGTTTTGGTGGAAATGCCTTGGTTTTTATACGTCAGTGCACGGAAATGTCGAGCTCTTATCTTGGATTTTATTGATTGTGCGTGGGTATTGATTTATTAATTTATAGATTTTACTTTATATTTGAGTCATAAAATGTCAATTGACAGTTAATATTTGGTAATTGACTATTAACGATTTATTTGACAAATAACAGTTGGCAATTTGTAATTGACATAAAAAAATGTATATTTGACAGTAAGCAGTTAATATTAAAAACATGATTTTCAGAAATTTTTAAATAATAGTTGAACAACGATAACAATTGTCAGTTGACAAATGATTATTCGCAGTTGATAAATGACAAATAAAATTTGACAGTTAACAAATGATTCTTAGAAATTGTTTCCCTATAAGTTAAAGGTTTATAGTTAATAGTAAATAATTGGAATTGAGAACTGACAGTAAACAAATAACAGTTGGATGTTTAAAAATGATTGTTGAGAATTGACAAAAAAAATTAGCAGTTGTTATTTCCTAATTACTTACTTCCAATTTACAGTGGATACTTAAGAGTTAATAGTTGAACATTCATTGTTTTTAATTAACAAATGACATTTAGAAATTTATGTATACTAAATGGCAGTTATTTAACTCTTAAGAATTGTCAATTGACAGTAAACAGTTGAAATTTATTAAATGTCTGTTAATAATTAATAATAACAAATGACAGTTGTCTATATATGTCAACTATCAATACCATCATTAACTGGATTCGCCCTGTACATTTTGAAAAAAAATTGTCTAAACATATTTTTTTGATTTTTTTAGTTTAAATATATTTTTGAAAAAAAAATAGTTAAAAAAATATTGTTTGGCTTTTTTTACATGGTAAGTTAGAGTGAACAATTAATACTTTTACATTTAACAGTTGATAATTAGCAGTTGGCAATTAACGTTTAACATTTACAATTAATAAATAACAGTTGACCAGTGATAATTGTCAGTTGGTTAATAATTTTTCGTTGTTGATAAATGACGAATTAATGTTGACTGTTAGTAAATGACGTTTAAAAGTGACTATTGATATATAAAAGTTAACAAATAACAATTACTTCTTAGTAAGTATTTCCTCATTTCTAGAAGTTTGAAGTTACATGTTTTTACAACTGTTGACACGTTACAGTTGAAATGATTAATTGTAATGACCGTTTGTAGTTGTTCGTTGATGGCAATGAGTAGAGCATGATAAATGACAGTTCATAATTGACAAATGATGCCATGAGTTGACAAATGACAGTTGAAACGTGATTATTGTAAATAAAAAAATGACAATTGGTTGTTAATTGATATTAAAAAATAGTTAAGCATCACTGTTAGGTATTGACAAATGATAGCTGATAGTTAACCAATAATTCTGTCAGTTAACAAATGACAGTTGGTATTTGAATATTGATTATTGGAAAATGATAGTCGGCAGTTGTTTTATAATGTTAAAATGATTATACTTGACTGTTAGGTATTGATAGACGGTAGCTCATAATTAATAAATAATGCTATCAGTTAAAAAATGACAGTTGACAGTTAAAAATGATTATGAGAAAATGAAAAATGTCAGTTGCTAGTTTTTAGTTCATGTAAAATGTATAACAGTTAGGTATTGTCAAATGACAGCTCATAATTGATGAATTGTCAGTTGACAAATGACAGTTGAGAGTTATAAAGTCCTTATTAAAAATTAGAAAATAATAGATGGTGGATGTTAGTCGATAGTGAAAAGTTTACACTTAACTGTTAGGTATTAATAAATCATAGCTCAAATTTCACAAATGATGCTATTATTACACAAATGACAGTTGTCAGTTGAAAACGGATTATTTGGAATTAGATCATGACAGTTGGAAGTTGATGTTAAAAAGTTTACACTTGACTGTTAGGTATAAACAAATGGCATTTGATAATTGACAAATGATGTTATCAGTTAAAAAATGATAAAATTGATAGTTGAAAATGACTATTGGAAATTTGAAAAAATAAAATTGGTAGCTTCTACTCATTTTTGAAAAGTTCACACTTCTTCTTAGTCATTGACAAATGACAGCTGATAAGAGACAAATAATGCTATCACTTGACAAATGATAGTTGGCAGCCGAAAAAATTATAAAATAAAAGTTGGTGGTTGTTAGTTGTTGGCAGTTGAAAAATGATTAGAAAATGACAGTTACTTGTTCTTAGTTGATGCTATAAATTTAGACTTGACTATTAAATCTTAACATATGATAGCAGATAAATTACAAATGATGCTATCAGTTGACAAATGACAGTTGACAGTTAAAAATTAATTGTTAATAATAAAAAAAATTAAAATTGGTAGCTTTTAGTCGTTTTTAACAAGTTTGCACTTGATTCTTAGTCATTGACAAATAACAGCTGATAACTGACAAATGATGCTATCAGTTTACAAATGACAGTTGACAGTTGAAAAATTATTATTGGAAACTATAAAATAAATGTTGGTAGTTGTTAGATGTTTTTAAAAAGTCTACACTTGATTATTAGATATTTACAAATGATAGTTAAAAATTAACAAATGACAGTTGACCGTTGATATAATCAATTATTGATAAATAGTAGTAGTATCCGATAATTAACAAATGACCGTTGATAGTTGATATTATCAATTATTGACCAACCATTGTTGGAAATTGGAAAATGACATTTGGTAGTTAAATCAGGTATTGACAAATGATAGCAGATAATTAACAAATGATGGTATCACTTACTAAATGACAGTTGATAGTTGAAAAATGATTGTTTGAAATTGGAGAATTGACAAATGTCATCTGATAAATGAAAAGTGATGTTATCATTTGATAAATGACAGTTAACAGTCAAAAAACGATTATTGGAAAATTGGAAATAAAAGTTGTTAGTTGATGTTAAAAACACTTGACTCTTGGGTATTGACAAATGACTGTTGATTAATGAAAAATTATGTTATTAATTGGCAAATGACAGTTCACTGTTAAAAAATGATTATTGGAAATTGGAAATAATAGTTCACAGTTTTTTGTTGATGTTAAAAAATTGACACTTGATTGTTAGGTATTGATTATAACCCCTGATAATTGACAAATGACAGTTGATACTTGACAATGATTATTACAAATTGTTAAATGACAGTTGGTAGTTGTTAGTTGATGTTACAAAGTTAACACCTGACCGTTAGGTACTAACAAATGAGAGCTCATTAATGATAAATTATGTTATCAGTTTACAAATGACAGCTGACAGTTAAAAAGTGATTATTGGAAATTGGAAATGTCAGTTGATAGTTGTTAGTTGATGTTAAAAAGTTAGACTTGACTGTTAGATATTGACCACAGACAACCAACCATTACTCTCAGTTAACAAATGCCAGTTGATTGTTAATTAACGATTATTGAAAATTGAAAAAAAAAACTATTGTTAGTTGTTACTTGATGTTTTAAACACTTGCTTGTTAGGTAATCACAAATGACAGCAGATAATTGACAAATGATGCTTTCAATTGACAAATGACAGTTTCTGCTATTAGTGACCAAATGACAGTTGATAGTTGAAAAAATTATTGTTGAAACTTGGAAAATTACACTTGGTAATTATTTGTAATAGATGTTTAATGTAACTCTAATAGTTTATTAGCAATTAGCATATATATACTATATAGGAAAAGTAAAAATATACAAATACAGCAAAAAAGTGTTTTCATTAATATTCAACATGTAGAAGCCTCAAGAATCAACAATAAAGATATTTACTTAACAGGTAATAGCATCAATACTGTTATAATGCAATTATTCATTTTCATTTTTGTAAATAGAAAAAAAAAACACTTAGTTTCTTCATTTGTATAACACTAATTATTTTTACAAATGTTGCGCTAATTTTCAATTAACGCCTTTTGATGATTTTCCTCTTTAAATTCTTTTATGACCATTATTCCGTAATTTAATTTAATGAATGTATTCATTAATCAACTTTCACTTATTACTTTATATGTATATGACCCGCAAACTTCGTTATTATTTCCCATGGCGTGAAATGTAACAACGCACCTTCACTTCCCCCCACAATATACGAGGTGCCACCACCGTTGATCCATGACCTATGCACTTGCCAGTAACGGTGCCGACTTTAAAGAGGTAAGCTAATATTTTGAAAACAATTTACTAGGTGAGCTAATTCTCAATTGTTTTAATAATAACACATAAATGTTGCTTAAAACTTTGTCCATTACTTACCAGTACGTTGTCGTAATTAAAATTCTCGGCAGTGAGAAAGGCGAACATCGCCCTCAGATAGGGGTCGTTCAGTTTCATCTTAGGCGACGAGCAGAACTGCCGCCACATGCTGTTCTTGTCGTCGGTGAAGCCGGCCAAAGCCATGGCGACGATGTTCAGATTCTCGCTCTTATCGGCACCCTGATTCAGGATGTCAATTGCGAGGCGTATTTTTAAATTAAATACGGCAATAGCGGCCGCACGCGTAAACGCCTTCTCGGCGACCAATTGGTCTAAATAATTGCTCAGGTTCAACTCCTTGTCGAAGTACCAGCCACATAAATGTAAGGCTTTCTCGCGATCTTCATGCCTAAAAATAATACAATGAATAATATCAAATCAAATAACTTCTCTAACATTGTTGGTTGTAATTGAAAGGTGGAAAGAGTGATAGTTTTCATCATTGGGAATATCAAATCAAATAATTTCTTTAAGTAATTGGTGGATATGATTATAAACTCCAACCAACAACCTTCACTTTCACTGAATTGAAAAATTCTCTACCTTTAAACCACAATATTTGTCGTTACCATTATCTTCACTTTACCTACTTGTATATTCTAGCGGTGTTGAAACTCGTACTGTTGTTCCCCAAGTCCGTCCAGGACGTGGATATCGTTTCAGACTTGTTCGTGGACGGATCCAGTTTTAGAACGTCGCGAACGCCGGGGTGTTTCGAGTTGTACCCGCGCAAGATTCCATCCTCCACCAGTTTCTTGCTCAGGTTCAACCAGTTCCACACGTTCAACAGCATCGCATCACCGGAAAGCTCACCATTCTTCCACAAATCGTCCTTGCAAGAAATAATAAACTCGTTAATAATGAAAACCAACTTTTCGATATATCTACTAAATGAAAAGTCGCATTTGAAAAAATCCTTCATCATTATACTCATCAGCGTAAAATATATGCGATAACGTAAAGTTATAAAACTGACCGTCAATTGTTTTTCAGTTTGTTAGCGAATGAAATGTTGTATTTCAAAAATCATTCGTCTAACATATTGCTTAAAAAATATCTAGACGAATATGATCAAAATGTAAGATTGTGTTATAAATGGTGTAAAATTATATATTATATCATTACCTACCTTTAAACCGTAACTCTTGGCGGCCCGGTCCATTATTTTCCTCGATATATCATCGATTTCCATGAACAAATTACTTGTCTCCGTGATGCACTTCATCGTCTTGCGTCCGTACGTCCAAACGACGTTAGAATTCGGCGCCCAGTTCAATGTTATACGATCAAAAACTCGATAATCAATAGTGGAACCTTGCAAATAAAAACGCAGTTCTGTCAGTTAAACCCTCGTAAAGTTAATATAGTTACAGAAGCACAAAATCAGTAAGTTGTAAATTATTACGTAGATTAAGCAGTATTATTGATTTAGATAGTATCAAAGTAGTAATAGCAGTGCTATTGCAATTTTGGCGCCCAACTAGGGGCCACTATCTATTTTATAATAATTACCTGAGAGTGAAATGGTCAACATCCTGTACTCATCAGACGGATGCCAGGAGAAAGAGGTCAGATTATGAGCAGAACCAGGCCTTACCTCCCTCTCGAGCAGAGACGGCTCGACCTCCTCGTTTCCTATCACTGTTCGTTGTATGTCGTACAAATTGATCGAATTGCTCTCCCTGTGCAGAGCACCTAAGAGGTTGTGCCTAAAGAAATAAACAAGCCTTAAGACATGTAAACGTAGGAGATGTATTTAAACGTACTTCGTTGGGCACCACGATATTTTCAGCAGTGTCTTCGAGTGTGGAATTACTAATATAGGCTTCTCAAAATTTCGAGTGTCCCACACGTTGATTTGATTGTCCACATAGGACGCGAGGTGTATCAAATTGTTAGGATCAACGGAGACTCCGTACACGGCTTTCGTTAAGGTCACATTCACAGCTTTGTTTGGATCTGTAAATACATTTAATTAATTGATTCAAAAGATACTTTATTAATTAAAAAGCACTAAAAACCTTTCTTCACAATTTTATTTATATTCACAGATATATATTTCGGACACAAAGTGACCATTATCAATGTTTTAATAATAATAGTATTAAAACATTGATAATGTTCACTTGGTGTCCGAAATATATACCTGTGAATATAAATAAAATTGTGAAGAAAGGCTTTTAGTGCTTTTTAATTAATCAAGTTTATCTTCACGTAACTCACAAAAATCAAACCAAAAGATACTTTGTTCTTACATCATTAAATTCAAGACAGGGCAGAAAGACCGCAGGTCTATAGCCCAGACGGATTAACACCATTTATTTATATTTATGTTAAATGTTATTATGTATATTTATTTTGTCCAAATAAAGATTATTGTATATAATTGATTCAAATTTTTACTACACGGAATAATGATGATTCAGATTAGGCCTAGATTAGTGCAACACCATTTGAAAATTTGATTAAATTATTAGTTAATTTAAATTACTTTTATACATTTTATTATTTATTTATATTTGAAGATTATTTACCCCTGAAATCAATCAACTTTATATTTTTCAGGTTCATTCCGGCCACGAGGATGTCGCTGTTGCCTTGGAACCAGGCTAGGCTGTGCGTGGTTTCGGAAATACCGTACTCAACGACTGGACGGGGCTCCATGGAGAGCCGCGCAGTGCCGTTGTCGTTGTGCACAGGGCTCTTCATCACGTCCCAGAGGAGGATGGAGTGGTCGGAGCGGTGTTTGTCTAGGCCGGTCGCTATTAGTGGCTCCGAAGGCTTCCACGCAACAGCGTTGCACTGTCTAAGATGACGGGGAACTACACACGCATAAGATATTATATACAGGTAGGAAATAATTTATAACTGAATATTCCTTACCAAATTCTTTTCCTGTAAGACCCTGTGCATCGTAAACAGAAGGTCCGAATGTTGAAAGCAACAGTTTTCCATTAACCTGACCCACAGCTAGTAACACGTCAACATCAGATTTAGGGTATACGTCGATGCATTTAACATAATACGGGCTCGGAGTGCTGGCTAATAATGTAGCTCCGGTGTCGGATGAAAGTTCACATGCTATAAAAAAGTAATCATCATTAATTTTAAATCATGTAATTTTATGTAACTTTTAAAAAACTAAGGAACAGTATTACTACTAAACATCTTTATTCACAGAATGAAAATAAAATATAATACTTTTAATGTATAAAATAAAATAAATTCTAACATAATTGGTCTTCTGTTTGATGGCTATCGACCAGTGGTCTTTCAGCCCCGGAACAATATCATTATTATGTATTTAATAGATAGCAACATTGCTATAAATAAATATTATTATTATTATTATTTTTATCTTAAAAAAAACGCAAGCCAGAAAAGTATGGGAAGCAATAGTACAAGGAAAGAAGAAAAGAGGACGACCAAGAAAGATATGGGAAGGGGCAATAAATAATATACTAGAGAAAAGAGGCATCCCAAGACATGAAGCAATTAAAATGTCAAAAGACAGAAAGACTTGGAGGAATACATAAAGAAATAAGATCAAATACAAAACCCTACACCCGTGTGGGTAGAAAAGGTCATTGAATATATTATTTAATCCTATTTTATATATTATCTTAAAACAATAATTTAAGAAAAATTGGTACAGAAAAAGTAAACAAATAATTTTGTCATCATATCAACAATATTTTTAAATGTTACTTTAATCAAATTATTAAAAACAACTTATCAATTCTACGCACTTATTATTTTATTACAGTTTAAATCATCATTCAAATAATTTGCACTTGGTATTCTGACAATATTTTAATTACTTGTGGACCTTAAACAATCTGTAATTAAATGATGAGGCAAATAAACTTAGAATCACTTGGTTTTACTTATTTCACAATTTGTTAAATCATGATAAGTTATGAATGAGTTTGCAACGATTTGAAATGACACTTTTGAAATCCTTGTTTTATAACAAACTGGTCATTAAAACTTAATAAGTTTTAAGTGATAAAACTTTAAGTTTGATAATGACCAGTTTGGAGTCAAAATTATTCAAAATTACAGTGTTATTTCAAATCCTTACTTTAAAATGTACCACAAAGTAAACACCTACAACATTCAAGAAAATATTTGAATCTCATCATTTAAATTAATCTTATTTATCAATTATTATTAATCGCCTAATGATTTATTAATCCATTTCGATACAACACATCATACTATCATCGTTCTATTGAATCGTTTCGGAAAATAAACAAGTTAACACGTACTCGGTGTAGGGTTGTCCTTCAACGTTTCGACCTGATACAGGGAGAACTCGGAGCCCCAAGTGATGAATTTGTCATTATTCTTAGTCCATTGGATCTCGTACCTTGCGGACATTGCACCCTAATCGGTCCTATTTACTATTTTGTAAACACAAGTTTGAGGTTATGTAGCTGTCACGGCGATCCCAATTCGTACCAACATTAATATTTTGACGAATAAAGCACTAATTTCTTCACAATTTTATTTGAATAACTAAACTTACATTTCGGACACAAAGTGACCATTATCAACACTGCATTATTCGTCAAATTAATTAATTAATTAATTTAACGTTAATATTCATTCAGTTATTGAAAATGAGCACATGGTGCTCGAAATGTACATTTAACGTGTAAAAATAAATTAGTGAAGAAAGGAAATCAAATCGTGTTTTATTAATATTCATAGAGATTAACACTTCAATCATAGAGTTTATATTGGGTGGATGGTGATGTGTATAGTTCGGCCCGTCATTTAATAGAAGCGTACATTATCATAGCGATAAGATATGAATAACTTATTCGCATATATTAAAATTCGTTATTTTAAAAATTCTCACGTATTGTGTTATTATAAAAAAGTGTAACATGTAATTATATTTAATATATAACAGTTTAGCGTTTAAAATAATTAAAATTGGATAGAACAATTCCTATAATTAACGAAGGCGTATTTTTCAAAAAATTGTAAACAAATAAAAACCTCGTGATTTTCGCATTTTTCTTAAATTAGTTCTGTATTATCGAGCAGTATTTTTAGAAAATAATCAAGTGAGTTTTAGAATATACACAAACATCACTAATGTTATGCCTCAACAATCAATCAATTTAATGTGATTTGTAAAAAATTATTTATCGTGATAATTTTTATTCTGCAAAAACTAAAGTTTATTATACCACTATTTAGCCTTTCGATTTACTTGGATTTCTAAAAATATTCGCATGCTTAAAGAAGTTATCCTGCTTTATATTTAGTGCTGTATTAATTGAGGAAATTTATTTGAGATAATTTTCAAAAAAAAAGTTTAAAAATGTACACTTTATATATTTTTTAACATATGTAACTATTTAAACGTGTATTACCTATTAAAATTACAAAAGTTTGCTATTGTTTTCGTATTAATAAAGCATTTATGCATTTTTTAAATTATCGATGCGTAAAACGCGTGATTTTCGAAAAAAAAATGTTATTAACATACGGTAGGAATTTTTTGGATTCTTTTATTAACATTTCTTATTTGGAAACGTATTATCTTTTAAATGTATCTTAATTGGTTTAAATATTCGTATTATTTTAAGAGTTGTGTAATTTTAAATTTAACACTGTTCCAGAAATGTATATTATTATTAAAAACATTCTTAAAAATATAAATCCAAAGAATTTGTAGTATATAACTACAGGCTTTAATTTTTGTATCTATTGGCTATTTAATCCATCCATAGTTGTCGAAAAATTCTTATTATTAAAAGAGTTATTTAACTTTAAACTTAACCCTACTCCACTTGCTGAATTGTATTTTAAAAGTGCTTACATATAAAAAATCAAAAGAGTTTGTGAATTATGACTCAATACGTCTATTTTTAAATCTACTAGCTATAAAATGTATCTGTATTAATTAAAATATTCTTATTATTCTAATAGTTATGTTACTTTAAATCTAACGCTGTTTCAGATGCAGAAATAAAGGTCTGATTTTTCAAAAATTCTTAAAAAACCAAAAAGAACTTAAATATATAAATTAAAACCAAATACACGTATTTTTGAATCTATTAATTACTACATTTATTTACAATTAGTAAAATGAATTAAAAATATAAATTAACCAAATTTATAAATTATAACTACATATACTAATTTCTGAATGTATTAGCTATAAAATTTATCTACAAATGCTAAAATATTCTTATTATTTAAAGAGTTATGTAACTTAAAACTTAACACTATACCCGTTGTTAAAATATTTTTCAAAAATTCTTAAAAACTATAAATCAATGGAAATTTTAAATTATGACTAAATACACCTATATTTAAATATTTTAAATATAAAAATTGTCTATATTTATCAAAATATTCTAATTATTAAAAGAGTTATGTAGCTTTCAATTTAACACTACTATAGTTGCAGTAATGTAAATCTTGTTTATCAAAAATTCTTTAAAAAATATATATCAAAAGAATTTTTAAACTATGATAACATACACTTATTTTTGTATCTATTAGCTATAAAAAAATATATATAGTTAGTAAAATATTATTATTATTTTAAGATTTATATAACTTTAAACGTAATGCTGCTCGAATTGTAGAAATTTAGACCTTGATTTTAAAACGTACGTAAAAAATATAAATCATGTTTGTTTGTAGTTTATAACTAAATACACTGATTCTTGAATCTATAAGTTATTAAATTTACCTATAATTTTTAAAATATTCCTAATATTCAAGTAGTTATATAACTTTAAACTTAATACTACTCTACTTGCATAAATGTATACTTTGTTTTTACAAAAAAATGCTTAAAAAATATAAATCAAAAGAATTTGTTAATTTTGACTGAACGAAATTATTTTTTAATCTATTGGCTATAAAATTGATCTAAATTTGATAAAATATTCGTATTATGCAATGAGTTATATAACTTTAAACTTAACGCTGTTTAGGTTACAGAAATGTAGGTCTTGGTTTTTAAAAAACGTTTAAAAAATATAAATCAACAAAATATATAATTTACAACTACATATATTAATTTCTGAATTTATTAGCTATAAAATGTATCTATAAATGGTAAAATATTCTTATTATTTAAGGAGTTATGTAACTCTAAACTCAACACTACACCCATTGCTAAAATATTTTTTAAAAATTCTTAAAAAATATAAATCCGAAGAATTCTTAAATTATGACTAAATATACCTATTTTTAAATATCTTAACTATAAAAATTATCTATATTGATCAAAATATTCTAATTATTCAGAGAGTTATGTAGCTTTCAATTTAACACTACATTAGTTGCAGTAATGTAAATCTTGTTTATCAAAAATTCTTTAAAAAAGTATATCTCAAAAGAATTTTTAAACTATGATAACATACACTTATTTTTGTATCTATTAGCTATAAAATATATCTATAGTTGGTATAATATTATTATTATTCTAAGATTTAAATAACTTTAAACGTAATGCTGATCGAATTGTAAAAATGTAGATCTTGTTTTTAAAAAATCCATAAAAAATATATATCAAGTGAATTTGTAATTTATAACTAAATACACTTATTTTTTAATCTATAAGTTATTAAATTTACCTACAATTGGTAAAATATTCCTAATATTCAAAGAGTTATATAACTTTAAACTTAATACTACTTTACTTGCAGAAATGTATACTTTGTTTTTCAAAAAATGTTTAAAAATACAAATAAAAAGAATTTATTAATTTTGACTGAACAAAATTATTTTTGAATCTATTGGTTATAAAATTTATCTATATTTGATAAAATATTCGTATTATCCAAGGAGTTATGTAACTTTAAACTTAACGCTGTTCTGTTTGCATAAATGTAGGTAAAATGCTATAAAAATAAAAATTAAAAGAGTTTGTAAATTTTAACTATATACACTTATTTTTTAAACTATTAGCTATAAAATTTATCAATATTAAGTGAAACATTCTTATGATTTAATTAGTTGTGTAACTTTAAACCTAACTCTGCTTTAGTTAAAAAATTGGTTTTGTTTGTTCAAAATAATTATTAAAAAATATAAATCAATTGATATTTTGTATTTTCTTATCAAATATACCTAATTTTGAATATAAAAATGAACCAAAATTTAATAAACAGTAGTTTTTCTTTCTTCGCTTATTGATGAATAAATATTTTGGCTGTAAAATGTTCTTATTGAACATAATACAACTACTTTATAATATTTTAGGATGTTTATTCATTAAGGCTTATAATTATGTTTTTTTCAACGAATTATTAAAGATTTTTCCTGATACGTACCTAAGTATCGATGAATGATTTCTTACGTGTGCTGTGAACGAGCCTTTATAAATAATTACAGTTGGTATTCCGCCAGCTTAGGCGTGAAGTTGTTCCGTTACGACAAGGACGGAAATAGGCGACCGGACGCGTCAGAGCGGTGCCGACGCAGGGTTATTATTAACGTGACAAAAATGACACCGAGGAGTATTTAGTAGGTGGGGAACGTAAAAACATCATTTTCACGGGCGCCAAGTGTACCCGGAGTGCAGCGAGGGCCGATTTAATACTCCCCCTTGAACCGAAACCATTTACTCGCCACCAGTGACGTTCTGTGTTCCAAATTAGACCATTCCAAAAATACACACATTTACAACACACACACCAGGTAAGGCTTTCCATTTAGTGCCCATAAAATTTGTTTAAAAAGGGTCAATGACTGGTTTTAATTGCGCCTATTAAGAGCAAACGCCGCGCACGGAAACGCTCGTGGAAAATCCGTGTCCGAAGGGTGTGGACACGGCCTGTGTGTGTTTTGTTTTGCGACCTTTAATTTTCACCGGTGCGGTGTGATAATAGTATTTGCTACGCTCTGCCTGACTGGATAGCAATCACAAGACTGTTTAGTTATATATATTGTTTATGTAAGTATAATATGTTTATTCGTGTATATATTATATTTGATTAGTTTCAACCAAAACTCTGCTGATTTTTAAATCACGTTTAAGTATTCGTTTATAAAAATCTATGAGGGACAGTTTTAATTTTTCAACACTCATGTTTGAGCTCATTGCATCATATGATCTTTACATCATGTGGCGTTTAAATTTGTTTTATTTACAGTTTCGTGTGAAATTCGTAATTGGTCTTATTATAAAGTATAATTTCCAGTATTCGCTGATGCAGTTACTGACTCATAAAGTGTGTTCGTGCATGTGTGTGTGTGTGTAACCATTTGTAGTGTATATTTGCATACCACACATTTATGGGATTGATAGGTAACTGTAAGTGCAGACATTAATTCAATCCACTGCTAACAATATGTTGAGTTAATGTGCGATAATGGATTGCTGCCGAACGGTTGAGTAAACGTTTAAAAAAGCACCACGCCGGGCTGTTAATTGTGGTAATTCGTATGCTTAGCCGAATGATTGAGTGTTATGATTTAAATACTTGTATTAATGGTTTATGTATTTTGTGGATATTTATAATAATAATAAATTAGAGTGTTAAAATGATAGCAAATTTATTACATGTAAAATTAAGTAGGTAATGTTACTTTGACAAATAAAGCATGTAACTCAATCAATCAATTTAGTTAGTGTTAAGTTTTGATTAATTTAACTGTTTTTGTTGACTATAAAAATATAGTAATCTGTCTAGGAATATAATTGGTCATAGAAAAACAATATATTAACCACCACTTAGTTCCATCATCATCTTTATTACAATTGGTCATGTTTTCTTTCTTTTTTTTTTTGATGATGCAATATATGAGGTAAGATTGTATACTGTTTCTTCTTTACCTTCGTAATGTGTGTTTAATGGCCCTAGTTATAAGGTTTTATTGACCAGCCACAGTATATTCAACTGGTTATAAATTGTTTCAAATTTTTATGGTAATGTAGCCATCATAGTACTTTCCTTGTATTTTTCATGGAATCTTATAAGTTTCTCATTTGACTATCCACTAATGAAACACAGTTATATTCTGTTCTTTACAAGCTTATTTGTTAGTTAAATGTATACATTTATACAATATTAAATAAAACAACACACTTGAGAGGGTTTCACATTTATTTGTTGAATTTGGTTCTTGTTTATCACGTAGTGAAACATTTTTAATATTAAGGGTAAACAACCCTTAATATTCATATTTATTGTTTTATTTCAATGTATATTGCGATAATAAGTACATATTTTCAAATTAATTCATTGTAAGTAAATGTACATTTAAGCTAACAAATACTCTTGTGAAGAAAGGGATATAACTAGGTCATTCATTATCTAAATCTTTGTGTAACTCAAGACTGCATCAATGTTATTATCTCTTTCAAATGTTTGTTATATAAGTTTAATGCTGTTTATTTTTCTCTGTAAAGTTGAATTGGTTTTTGTATGTATTTACGAAATATCCATTTCGTTTCATACTAAGAGTGCAGTAAACAAAGTATCTACTGTATCTTTATTATCTTTATCTATGTATTTTTAACATAACCTAAAATGAGTTGTGGTAAGTCAGGAATACACTGGCCTAATGTGTTATTAATTAAAATTTGTCAGGGCAGGCCGGACTAACAAAAAATTAGTTGAGGTAGGTTGGGAATGCGCTAAACTGATTCATGTGTAATTTAGGTTAATCGATAATTTGTTGAGGTAGGTCAAGAATACGCTCGTCCACTGTTTTATTATTAGTTGAGATAAGTTAAAAATACGCTCGCCCAATGTTTTATTGATTGACGCAAGTCAAGAATACGTTGGATTGGCGTATCACCAGTTAAGATGAGAAAAAACAATGAAAAATTTAAAAAATACAATTTAATTAAGTATTTATTTAAAACAATTGAAATTCTATCATTAGGAAATGCATTTGTTACAAAGAAACGATTAAAATTAAAAAAAAACTGAATATTTGCTAGAATATGTATTCGAAAGTTTTTAAAGAGTAAGTTTAATTAATTTGCCCAAAAATGAAAAAAGAAAAAACTAAACAAAAAATTGGAATTTCCGAAAAATCAAAAAAGATTTTTTTTTTAACACAAAGACAAAAAACTATTGATATTTGAAAAAAAAATAATATCAATGTTGCCGAGAACTAGTTTGTTAGACAAATAAATATAATAAAAAGTAATTTAGTCAGATCAATTGAAAATTTACGAAAAACAACTGGAGTTGTTTGAAAGGCAAAAAATAAAAACTAAAAAATATTTGAAAGGTTTTAAAAAAGAAGAAAAAAATTAAAAATTTCCAAGAAAACAATTGAAAATTAAATATATAATAAATATAATTTAAAAAAAAATCTTTTAGAACAAAAAAGAAACTGTTGATATTTAAAAAACAATTGTTTGCTATAAATTCTTGAAAATCTATTTCAAATACAAATTTATTCAAAACAATTGAAATTTTACCAAAAACAGCTGAATTTACCAAAAAGAAACAATTGAAATTTTGAAAAAAATGAATTTTGTTAAAAACTGATGTTTAAAATTTACGTAAAAGTGAAAAAAAAAAATTGAATTAAAAAACAAAAAAGTTTTTTTTAATAACAAAAAAGTGATTGATACTTGAAAAAAAACCAATTGTAAATTTGCTATGAACAGTTGAAAATTTATTTTAAATGCAAAAGAGAATTTGTTATACAAAAAAAAAACAATAAAAACTATTTAGATTTTGCTCGAAACAAGTGAAATTTTACCAAAAACATATGACTTGACCAAAAAGAAATAATTGAAAATGCAAAAAAAGGAAAGTGCTAAAAAAATTAGATGAAAAGTAAAACAAAAGAAAATTATAATTTACGTAAAAACAGAGATTGTTTATACGCAAAGGACAAGAAATAAAAAAGAAACTGTAGGTATTAAAAAGAACTGCAAACTAGCTATAAACAGTTGATTATTGATTTTAAAAACAAAGGAGAATTTGTTATCTAAAAATTTATAATAGAAACAATATAAAATTTGCTCGTAACAATTGAAATTTAATCGAAAACTATTGAATTTACTAAACTGCAACAACTGCAATTTGATAAAACTAAAACTTTTTTTGATAATGCAGTTGGATAGTTTAAAATGTACGTAAAAACAGACAAATTAAAAATTAACAAGAAAAAACAATTGGAAATTAAAAAAAAAAAAAAAAAAAGTATCAAAGAAAGTAATTTGATAATTTGCAAGAGTATACAAATAAATTTATATTTTTTTCTAATTTTGTTGAGAGTTAGTTTGTTATACAAAAGAAAAATATAATAAAAAAATTCAAAAGTAATTAGTCGGAACAATTGAAATTTTACCAAAAACAACTGAAGTTACCAAAAAGTAATTGAAATGAAAAAGAGAAAAACTAAAAAACTAACGAGCAGTTGAAAGGTTCTAAAAAAGAAGAAATCAGAAAAAATTCAAAATTAACAACAAAAAAATACAAAATATTAACTTTTCTATAAGAAGTAAAAAATGCATTTTAAATACAAATGAGAATTCGTGCAAGATGAATACAATAAAATCCATTTAAAATTTACTCGAAACAATTGAATTTTTGCCTAAAACAATTGAATTTACTAGAGAAATTGAAATTAAAATAAAAACTTAAAATAAAGCACTTGAAAAGTTCTAAAAAAAGAAGATTAAAATTTACGTAAAAACAAAACACTTAAACTTAAGAAACTGTTGATATTGAAAAAAAGCAATTATAAATTTTATAAAACAATTGAAACAGTTTAAAAAGTATATCTATATATATAATGAAAAGTATTTATTATTATTATTTAATTGCTCTATACATTTGAAATTTACAATTAACAAAAAACAATTGAATTTTCTAAAAAGTAATGATTAAAATAAAAACAGTTTAAAGCTTACATAAAAATGTTTATATAATTAAAACCTATTTATAATTTCCTTAAAAAACATTTAAAAAGATTATAATACAGTTGTTAGTGTAATTAAAAGTTGTTAGTAAAATTTAAAAAAAATATATGAAAATTTCGCAACAAACTTGTAAACGAAACAATTACGAATTTTAATAGTTGAAAATAAATATGAAACTTTGATTATTATACTAATTATGTTATATAGAAAAAAGTCAAACAGTTGAAATAAAAATTTGAAAAAATACATATTAATGAAGAAATTTAAAAAGTTAGCTTTTAGTTAATTGTAATTTAAACCCTCAAATTCGTTCAAATTAATAGGAATTTTAAAACAGTAGATTTTTTTTAGATTTCTTAAAACAACAAAAAAACTAAAAATTTTCTCGAAAACAAAAAAGAACTCAAAAAAGATTGAAAACAGTTGTTGAAATAAATATCTTAAGACAATTGAAATTTTACTGAAAACAGTAAAAAAAAGCTGATATTGCAGAAAACAAAATATTAAGGATTGATGAAAGAAAACGGTCAAAAATTGTTTGGAATTTTACCAAAAACAAATTGAAAATTTATTTATTTAGAAATAGTTGAAAATAATGAGCGATCACTTAAAAAAATATGTTAAAAAAGCTGTCGTTTAGACCAATTAGAATTTACCAACAAAAAAACCATAGAGAAACGAAAACAAACAACTTATATTTTCTAAAAGAGCTGAAGAAACAAAAATTTTGTAGAAAACAGTTTAAAATTTAATAGAAGACAGTTGAGATATTTTAAAAACAAACATGAAAATTTGCAAAATAACAATTTTTTTTAAATCATAAAAAAACAACATAATTTTCTACGAAACAGTTTGAGATTTAATAAAAGACAATTGTTTTGTAAAAAAAAACATTGAAAACTTATTAAAAGGAATCTCTTTTTCAATTTTAATTTACATAATAACAGTTGGATTTTCCAAGAAGAAACAATTTTCCAAAAATTGTCGTTTTAAACTCATGTGAAATTTTTTAAAATTTGTATAAATTTTTTAAATCTATTTAAAATCTGTTAGAAATAATGGGAGATACTTAATAATAATATTTATTTGATGTTACGAACAAAAAGTTTACTTATAGAAACAGTCGTTTAGAGTAATTGGAATTTACTAAAACAAAAGAATTACGAAAATAACATATATTTTTATCAGCTGAAGAAACATGAATTTCCTAGAAAACAGTTAAAAATGTAATAATCTCAACTGTCTTTTACAAAAAAAAAATCTTTTCCTAATGCGTTACGTACAAATTTTCATAAATGCACTAGGAGAAGAAAAATTAAAATAATATCTCTAAAAACATTTGAAAACAACTAAAATTTGTTCAAAACAACTGGAAGTTGCAAAAATATTTGCAAATTTTCTAAAAAAGGATTATTTGAAAAATATGTATTTTGAAAATAATTTAAACTGCAGAAAAACGAAGTAGTATTAAGAATTGATTGAAGAAAATGGTCAAAAACAATTGAAAATTGGTGTAAAGACACTTGTCAAAACGAAAATACAGTTTTAAATTTACCTAAAATAGTTTAGTAAATATATCTTGCAAAAAAACAATTAAAAACTTAAAAATTAAATACTTAATTTTCAAAAAGCAAATGGAATTTTATCCAAAGGAAAATTAACAAAGCAATCTGTACCTTTTAAACCGTAAAAAAACACAATTGAAAATTTATTTTTAAAACAATTAAAAATAATAAAAATTACAAAAAAACATTTTTGGAAAAAAACAATTGATTCAAACAATTGGAATTTACTAACAAACAAGAGAAAAACAACATTTATTTTTTAAAACAACTGAAGAAATAGAAACTTAGAAATTTAATAAAAGCCAGTTAAAATTTTTCAAAAACAAAACTTGGAAATTTGTAAAAGTGACAGATGACAGTTTTGTTTGTTAACTTTTAAAAACTTTTTAAATTTGCATAAAATAGTTTTTACAAAACAAACATTGGAAACCTAAAAAACTCTTTAATTTACATAAAAGTGTGAATTTTAATGTTTTTAATTTTTTTAAAGCCATTGAGTTTTTTTTGAACATTTATTGGAAAAACAGTTAATGGGAATTACTAAAAAAAAACAGTTGAAAACCAGTCGTTTAGATTAATTGGAATTTACAAAAAAAAACACAAAGAAAACCTAAAATAGGAACAATTTGGAAAACAATTTTCTAGAAAACCGTTTTAAATTTGAAAGACAGCTGAGATTTTGCAAAAAAAAATATGAAAATTTGCAAAAAAAAACATAAAAGATAAAAAAAAAAAACATTTGAAAGATGGAACGCTTAAAATTTGTTCGAAACAATTGAAAGTTTGTTAAAGATATTAGAAAATTTGCTAAAAATAATAATAAAACTTTTTTCAAAAAATGAAATTTTTTTAAATAATTGAAAAAATAATTGGATAGAAGCCACCCCGCATCTAAAATTAAAGTTATTATAAAACAATTCTCTAGATTAAAAAAAAACAATAACTGTAGTATTATTGTAGATTTTGAAAACCAAGTGAGTGTGATGTAGATATAAATGTTTATGTAGGGTCGGCGAGTGGCCTCTATCCAACCCTCCAATCAGTAAAACATACCCGATGTATTTATTGAATGTTCACTTAATATACAAGATAAGTTTAAGTTTGACTTTATTTATTGTCTGTCATTATAGAATTTAACTTGTAACACAAATCGTCAATTATATATTTTTAACTGTTTTAACTGTGCGATAATACTGGTACGCACATACTTTCATGGTTAAGATAAGCAATAATCTCCGTTGGAAATTTCTCTATTACTCATTGTCTCTTTTTTTTATCGGGCGCCTGTTTCCTTCCTATCATAATTTACTTCTAAACCGCGAGTCTGTTTTGTCATTATAATCTAATCTTATCTTAATGCTGGAATTTGCAGAGAATAATGCGAAAAATATTATTTTGGTAAATGTATATTAAACTAATTTGTACATAGAAACAAAATTACACAGTTGAGAATTCAATGTGTGATGTTTCATTATGTATCCGCCTCGCCAATTCAATAATTTCTGCATAGTTATTGATTAATATCAAAATCTGACACTATTTAAATTTGTATGTAATTTTTTATGACACCTTGAAATAAAGAATATTTGATCAATTCAAAATGAAATATAAAACAAAAATTGTTTATGTCTAGTGATCATACATCTACTTTACAACTATTTTTAAATCATAGGTTTTTTGTTACATGTAATGTGTGACGAAGAACTAGGGGACCTAAAAATATCGGGAATTTGTAGAAAGAATAAATAGGGTGTTCGAAAAGATTTATATTTCATTTCGGAGCATTATGTTGTGATGTTAGATAACTTCTTGATGCCTGAATAGCAAAATTTTTCTAGCAGTAATCAAAAAACCTGATTCTAGCAGGATGGAGTAAGGTTACATACGTCCAACTCGCCCCTATCTTAAATTCGTGAAATTTTCCTTTGTAAATTGATTTCCAGGAGAGGTGACATAAAGTGGCCTCTACATACTACTGATTTAACTCCTATAAGCGTTTTTCTGTGGAGTTATTTCAAATGTAATGTTTACGACAATAGACCAAATTTTTCGGCGCATTTGAAAGAAAATACCCATCACAATTTTGAAAATTCTGTTCCATCAAGAGAGTAGCAGAACAAGTATCGATTATATTGAAGACGACGTTCTCTTCTGGTGAAGTCTGGGCACGAATTTTGTTGCTACTCTTCGCATACCCACATTAATTGTCGAAATGGGCTGAATTGAACTTTCAAATAGGTCCTCTAGTTGATCAAATTTTCAACGTTGATCTTCGGGGATTTGATTACAGATTTTACCGATATTTATTAAGAATTAAAAGTACTTTATAGAAGAAATGTAGGTTGATATTTTATAATTTTTTTCTTTTTAGTATCAAAATGTCGAAAAAACCGACCGTACAGCCGGCCCTGCACAAGGTGATAATGGTGGGCAGCGGCGGCGTCGGCAAGTCGGCGCTCACGCTCCAGTTCATGTACGACGAGTTCGTGGAGGACTACGAGCCGACGAAGGCGGACTCGTACAGGAAGAAGATCCTGCTGGACGGCGAGGACGTCCAGATAGACATTCTCGACACGGCCGGACAGGAAGACTACGCGGCGATCAGGGACAACTATTTCCGCAGCGGCGAGGGTTTCCTCTGCATATTCTCCATCACCGAGGACGAGAGTTTCCAGGCCACACAAGAATTCAGGTGGGAATGATTGATTTAAAAAAAAGCGCGGCAGGGAATTTAATAATCGGTTTGCGTTTTGTGTGTGTGTGTGCAGGGAGCAAATACTTAGGGTGAAAAACGACGAGAACATTCCGTTCCTGTTGGTCGGGAACAAGTGCGATCTGGAGGATAAGCGCAAGGTCAGCTTTCAAGAGGCCAACGAGAGGGCGAAACAGTGGGGCGTGACGTACGTGGAGACTTCTGCCAAAACCAGGGAGCACGTGGATAAGGTATAGTGTAAAATTTTTAATAAACCACTGTGGCCTCTTCTATCCCACCCTCCAATCAGTAAAACATCATGAAAAAATATTTTTATGAATAAATCTTAAAATTACAATTGTTTTTTGTTTGTTTATATTTTACAACTTTTAACCCTCGCGTATGTTTTACTGATTGGAGGGTGGATAGAGGCCACCCACCCACCCTACATATACATGATAACTTTAATTGATAATAGTTTATAATTTTGCTGCTTAAAACAATCAAACCTTGTATGTAATAAAAAATAAAGCATACTCCAAATTTACCTTTAAATATAAATGATTTTCCATACCTAATCTTATCTAATTTAGATTTAATGTCTGTCCACCCATCATGCATAAAATTTTTACTAATTTACTCACTCAACAATTTTATCGTTTTAATTTCTTTTTTATTCAAAAAGTTTTGTAATTAATTTTATTGGAAACCGCGAGACTATCAGTAATTGAAATATGTATATGTAGGGTGGGTGGGTGGCCTCTATCCCACCCTCTAATCAGTAAAACATCATACACAATTATTTGAAAAATTTGTTTGAATAAATCTCTAAAAATTGCAATTATTTTGTGTTTGATTACATTTTACAACTTTTAACTAAAACCCTCGCTTATGTTTTACTGATCGGAAGGTGGAATAGAGGCCACCCACCCACCCTACATATACATGAAACTTTAATTGCTAATCGTTGATAATTTTGATGCTAAAAATCAATCAAACCTTGTATGTAATAAAAAATAACGCATAATCAAAATTTACGTTTAAATATAAATGACCTTCTACAGCTAATCTTATCTAATTTAGAATTAAAGTCTGCTTTTTTAATTTTTTTTAATTCAAAATGTTTTGTAATTAATTTTATTGGAAACCGCGAGACTATCAGTAATTGAAATGTCTTTGTATATGTAGGGTGGGTGGGTGGCCTCTATCCCACCCTCCAATCAGTAAAACATCATCAAAAATTATTTGAAAAATTTGTATGAATAAACCTCTAAAAATTGCAATTATTTTCTGTTTATTTATAGTTTACAACTTTTAATTAAAACCCTCACTTATGTTTTACTGATTGGAGGATGGGACAGAGGTCACCCACCCGCCCTACATATACATGATAACTTTAATTGCTGATCGTTGATGATTTTGCTGCTAAAAACATGTAATAAAAAATAAAACAAAATCAAAACTAAAGTTTAAATATAAATGGCTTTCTATAGCTAATCTTATCTAATATAAAGGTCTGCCCACCCACCATGCATCAAATTTTTATTAATTTACTTACTCAAAAATTTTACCTTTTGAATTTTTTTTATTCAAAAAGTTTTGTAATTAATTTTAATGGAAACCGCGAGACTATAGTAATTGAAATTTATATGTATATGTAGGGTGGGTGGGTGGCCTCTATCCCACCCTCCAATCAGTAAAACATCATCAAAAATTATTTGAAAAATTTGTATGAATAAAACTCTAAAAATTGCAATTATTTTGCGTTTTTTACATTTTATAACTTTTAATTAAAACCCTCGCTTATGTTTTACTGATTGGAGGGTGGATAGAGGCCACCCACCCACCCTACATATACATGGTAACTTTAATTGCTAATCATTGATGATTTTGCTGCTAAAAACAATCAAATCCGTCATGTAATAAAAAATAAAACAAAATAACAATTAAATTTTAAATATAAATGACTTTCTGTAGTTAATCTTATATAATTTAGATTTAAAGTCTGCCCACCCAACATGCATTAAATTTTTACTAGTTTACTCACTCAAAAATGTTACCTTTTTATTATTTTTTTTAATTCTAAAAGTTTTGTAATTAATTTTATTGGAGACTATCTGTGGTTGAAATTTATATGTATTTGTAGGGTGGGTGGGTGGCCTCTATCCCACCCTCCAATCAGTAAAACATCATCAAAGATTATTTGAGAAATTTGTTTGAATAAATCTATTAAAATTTGCAATAATTACTTTCCCTATATATAGTATACAGGGTGAGTTTTTTTTCGATGTTTTCTTTGGGGATCTCGGAAACTATAAGAGATAGAGAAACGGTTAAATGGGGAAAAAAGTGTAGATTTACGAGACGAATAAAATTCCACTTTCAAAGTTTTCAAAAAAGTCATGGGTAACTAGATATTTTGAAAAAAGTAAAAAGGGTCAATTTTTTCAAATCAATATATCTCGGTTATTATAACAAATAGAAAAAACTGTAAAGGACAGTTTTAGATAATTTTATGTAAATTAATAAAAAAATTTTATCGCCATTATTTTGCGAGATATGACACAAACTTACATTTTTTTAATGGAAACCATAGTTGGCTATGGCCTCATTCAAAAGGTATTTTTTTTTCTCTTTATTCCAATATGACATACGATATAGTTATTTCTAAAAATAAGTGAGTTATAGTAATTTTAAATTTTATTATAAATAAAAAATGGGTAGCCATGAAAAAGATGAAAGTAAAACAATTGAACTGAAAAGCTTTTGGTGAATATTCATAAACCGGAAGTTTGTGTTTACTCGACTGAACCAGTTTTATTAAAAAAATTTTTTTCATAAAGTTCTAATAATGCGAGAAAAAAATTAAAAATTTTGATGGCCTCTTAGAAATTATCGGGTGTTCAAGCATTTTCGACAGTCTAAAATTTTCCAGAAATTTTTCTTCTCACACTAATTGAAGAATTTTCTTCAAGAGTTCAGGAATTCACTATATATTTTTTTAAATTTTTAGAAACTTTCATCATATCTAATATTTTCAAATTTGCTTGGCTTTCTAGAAAACTTCTAGAAAGTTCCAACTAATTTTGCGTCTCCATTCTTACACATTTTGTCTCAAGCCTTTTTTTAGATTTTAATTCCAGGAATTTTCACTTTCAGGCCTTTAAAATTTTCCAAAATTTCTTCCATTATAAATTTTGGAAAATCTTGATAAAATAAATTTAAAAATCCTGGAAAAATTTATGTAAAAATTCTAGAAATACGTAAAATTCTATGGGCTTTATTTATTTATGTTTAAATTTCTAGAAATTTTGTTAATGGTTTTAAAATTTTCTGCATTTTTCTTTCTTTATTTACACAATTTTTTCCAGATTGTAAGTTCTGGAACTTCCTTTGAGACTTTAAAATTTAAAAAAATATTTTTTAATCGATATACATATAATTTTTTTCAATTTTAAAATAATTTTGAAACCAAATTTGGTTCAGTTGAGCAATTTTAGAACTGCCAAGCATCGGTTAACAACTTTTTTTTTACTTTCAATTTTTTAAATTTTTTCTGGTAATTTCAAATAGTTTTTGCTAGAAATTTTTCGCCAAAGAATTTTCGCTCTAAACTGTAATCATCATTTTTCAAGAGTTTTTTTTGCTTTACTTCCTTTATCCAATCGAAATTAGGATTTCAGTAATTTGAAATTTCTAATTTCCAAATTTATGAAAATTTGGTCGTGGCTTCTGCTTTTAGAAGAAAAATGCTAAATACGACAAAAAACCTTAACAGGATTAGCCACGATTTTTTTAAAGGGTTCTAGTATTTTAGAGCAATTTACAATTTATATTTCAGGGTTTTTCCTCCAAATTGAAAGAATTTTCTTTGAGAATTCATGAATTTTACAGAAATTTTTCTTATCAAGCATTTATGACTTTAACTTTTCAGGTTTTATCTTTATTTACACAATTTTTTTCAAATTGCAAGTTCTGGAACTTTCCAAAAATATTTCTTTCGAAACTTTTAAAATTTTCAGGATTTCTTATCTCAAAGTAATTATTTTTTTTAATCGATAAGTAAATTTTTCTTATCAAGCATTTATCACTTTAACTTTTCAGGTTTTCCTTCAAGGGTTTTAGAAATATCTAGTAATTTAGTATCCAGATAGCAAGAAGATTTGTTCGTAGGTCGTGAAGCAGTTTTCATTTTAAATTTCTAGATTTTTTCAGTAATTTTTCATTCAGAAATTTTTATTGAAAGGTTTTTCTTTAAAAATTGAAATTATTTAATTTTTTCTTTAAAAGTTTAAGTTTTACAATTTTCCACTAAAATAAGTCCAGATTATTTGAAATTGAGGTTTGTTTTAATTTCCTACAAATTGTGCAATAAGTTTTGAGATTTTATTTTTCCAGAGTTTCTTGCTTTGCTTGCTCTTCTTTTCGGAATTCTTAAATGTTCTAAACAGTTTTAATCTAAAGTTTTAATCTACATTCCTAAAAATTTTGTCGAGAGTTTTAGAATTTACAAACGTTTTTTTTCTAGATATCTAAAACTTTTTCGCAGTATTATTTTTTAATTCTTCTCCAATATGCAACTGTTTTCTTTGATGGTTGTAAAATTTTTCGGAATAGTTTCTTTTAGAAACATTTTTATAATATTTTCTCCATCTTATTTTATGTGAAATTTACTGGGTCTTTTTCATTTTTTAATAATTTTAATTTTAGATTCATCAAAATTTCTAATGTACTGGAATTTTTATCAATTTTCCTGAAAATAAAAAGAAATTTATTTGAAAGTTTTTTACAGAATTTTCAGCATTCCTGGTTTTATCTTATCTTATCAACGGTTCTAGATTTTTCCAAACATTTTGTTGAGGATTCTAAAATCTTCTATCCCAGCCTTCAGTCAGTAAAACATCATCAAAAAATATTTGAAATATTTGTATGATACATAAATTTAAAAATGCAATTATTATATGTTTGTTTACATTTTGCAGCTTTTATCTAAAACCCTCCTGATTGGAGGGTTTAATTGCTAATCGTTGATAGTTTTCCTGCTAACTTGGTAAAAGTTAAACATTCAATTGTTTTTTTTTACTTAGCAGGTGTTATCTTTGCTACTTATTTTCAATTACTTTCACTTGTTTTTGGTACATTTTTAAAATTTAATTGTTTCTTTTAATTTCACCTTTTTTTCTTAGCAACTGATTTTCGATTTTTTAATTTTGGAAAAAAATATTAATATATTTTTAAAGAACCTTTCTTCTTAGTAAATTTCAATTTTTTTAATTCATTTTTTATTATCTTATAAAATGTAACTACTTTTTCTAAGCAAAGGTTATTAAATTTAAATCAAATTAAAAAATGTATTTCAAAATTTGTAAAAAATTCTTTCAAAAATGCAATTGTTTTTAACTTCGGAAAAATCTATATTTTTTTTTATTTTAGAAAAAAAAAATTAAGTGAATTTTTATTTTTGGGAAATTATTTTAGCGCTTTGTCATTGTCAACAGTTGTTTTGGATGTTGTAATAATCGTTACATTAAAAACTACAATAATACGCAATATTGACTTAACCTTATAAACTTGATTATTAACTATTCTATCGTACTCTTGACCTACCTCAACAAACAATGCAATGATCTCTCTCGTACTCTTGACCCACCCGAACAAATTATACGTTGAGGTAGGTCAAGAGTACGCTGGAGTTTAAGAGGGAAAATGGGCTAGGGTTAGGTTAAGGCATCGTTTATTGTTGTAGGTCAAGAGTAAGCTAGGTTAAGTGAACTGTCGGACAGGCACACAGATACATTTTTTTTCCAGAAATCAGTGCAATGGACTCAGAGGACCCCAAAACGGAAAGTTCCTCAAAAAAAATGTTTCAACAAAAAATCACGAAAACAATACTCCCCCTATATATATATACTTACTTTACATAGGGAAAGTAAAAACTTGTTCAGTTTCTTTTTTTTGTTCATTTCTTTTAGTCACATGGTCAAATTATAACTATGGGGTGGTAAATAATAGATAACAGATGACAAATATTTGATGTTTTTTTTTATTATTACAATCGCTATTCTAAAGAGTTTCAATTTAATTGACTCGATATATATTTTAAATCTTGATTACCTAATATTACAACACATAAACATTTTGTGTATGTGTATGTACCTTTTAATTTAATGAACTGTAAACTCGATTATCTCGGTTGAAGGCCAAGTTCGTGCCGTAATATATTTAATTTAATATTATTATACGCGTCTTCGCCTTGCGAGTCATGAATGCTTTGGTTGTTGTATTTATTTATACGCTCACAAAATTGAATTAGTGTCCTTTTCCACAGCGACCTAAATGATAACAGCCTTGCATTATTTATTAGCTTTTACGTAATTTTACTGAAACTCTTATGCAGGTCGACAGCAGTTTTTTTTTTAACAGTCATCCGTTATGATGTTATTTACGTGCTAATTTCATTATATCATCTCGATGACGAATAATACCGATAATGCATTTAATTATAGACATTAATGAATATTGCTCGACTCTTAAAATTTTTATAAATAAATCTACTAGTTTAATGCAATTAGAAAATATTATTACTTGATGTATTTGCTTATTTATTTGCTTTATTTTTTTAATATACCGGGTATTTCTTAATGAATATCGGAGTTGGAGAACATCAAGATAGGAAGTACCAATTACAATTGTTTTTCCAAACAAAAAAAGAAAACAAGAAAAATTCAATTTATGGGGGAGTCTCGTTACAATTGTACCATCTCGCAATAATTATCAAAGCCCCAGATGCGCACATTACGAGTGTTCACATGTTTTCTGTTCACTAGTCGCCATTTTTGCTACTAGCGCCCTCTATCGCATGCGCGTACCAACGAACAAAACTGTTTCGAGTTCTTCTTTCATTTAATATATTAATTATGATTTTAAGTTTTACGTAATAACTATTACAAAGCGTTAAAACCCCGACATTCATTTAGAAACATCCGATATTAGGTTTCACATTTCCCCCTCTTTCACATTTATTAAATAGAAAATTTTCTAAAAGATAAAACATTTTTCTATAATTGTTTCTTCAACCTACGTGGTGTGATTATGCTTAAATCTTCATACATTAAGAAAAGGAAGCAAAACACATGTAAAATATAAGCTCACCTTTACATTCTTCTCATCTTCCTCAGTAATCTCATCATCTTCATAATTTTTCTCATCTTCTACTTAATTGTTTAAGATTTTTCATGTATTCTTTAATCTTATACTTACTGTTACTTAAAGACAAAATAATTTATGTCTTCCCTAGATCCTCCTTCTTTTGTATATTTAATCAATAACTCACTTAACCCGTGGTGAAACATTTTTGAAATATCTTGATTAGAAATTGTGAAACAAACCAAGTGTTTTTAATTTCTAATCAAGATACTCCTTCTTTTGTCTTATCCCATTTATATTTTTTTGGAAATTCTTTCTCTGAATTTCCATAATTTTCTTCACTCGATCATCTTGGAACTCTATATTAAATTACTGCTTGAAATTTTTAATTTTTTTAGCAATTCTTGTTTTATTATAACATTCTAACTTTTTTTTCAAATATCCTATATTTACTTCCTAATATTCTCTAATTTTTCCGCCGCATTTTCTAGAAACTTTTCTTAAAGATATAATACAATTTTTCAAGATTTACCTAGAAGTTTTTAAAATTTCTTGCCTGACAGTTTTATCATTTTCTAGAAATTCTTAGAAATTTCTAGTTTCAGCTCATAAAAAAGTATATTTTACGACTCTTGTAAGAAATGTTTATGTTTTAATCAGCACAATTAAATATTATTTGAGTGCTAAAGTTATAAATGTGATTCGCTCCTATTTACAGAACCGGTACCAAATTGTTGAAATGAACGGCATTCAATCTAATATGTACTTAGCTACTAGTGGTGTACCCCAAGGCTCTAATTTCGGGCCTCTTCTATTCTTATTATTTTTTAATAGTGTGTGCTCCGAAATTAAATGTAAAACTTTATTATATGCAGATGATTTGAAAATTTTAAATATTATTACCACTGACGCTGATTGTATAGATTTGCAACGAAGCCTAGATGCCATGGTAAACTGGTGTTATATGAACAAATTCAATATTAGTATTGGTAAATGTTCAGTAACATCCTATACACGAAAGTTTAATGTAATAAAATATGATTACGTAATTGATAATATAACACTCGCTAGATTTGATGAAGATTTTAGGCTTCATAATTTGCAACTGTAATTCAAGAATATTTATGTTCTTGTAAAATTATTTGATACATTTGTGCTGAGTAAGTTGTGTTATTATTCGGTGGTATGGTCACCTTGTTATTATAAATATATTTTCTTGAAAATGTACAAAAGAGATTTTTGAGATACATTTATTTTATTATACAAGGGACTTATAGTTTTGATATTCCATCTTAGATCTGAAAGAATTCAATTTTTTATCTTTGCATTCAAGACGCACACTAATTGACTTATGTTTCTTATATAAGTTAATTCACAATAAAGTTGATAATCCTAGTTTTTTAGCAAAAATATATTTCAATGTACCTAGATTCATGTATTAATTGTATCATTTATCATTTGTATTTTAATTATTAATTTAAGTTTTAATTCTACTTTTACTCTTGTAAATAAATAAATAAATAAACATTTCTATAATACATTTATACATTTCGTAGATTTTCTAACATGTTCAAGTTAAGTTGCTGCTCGAGATTTTTAGAATCTCCGTGTTATGTTTAGCGATATGTCTACAAAATTTGTAGATATATTTTTAGACTTTTCGTCCTCATATTCTCTGAATTTTCTAGAAAATTTGCGTAAGTATATAAAACTTTCCTATACATTTCTTGATTAATTATACTTGAATTTTCTAGAAATGTTAAATAGATTTTTAGAATTCTCTAATATTTTATTTACTCATAATCTTCCAAATTTCTGTTAACTTGGATTTCCCCCTTAATGACATGTATATATTTGATCGTATTCTAGAAATTTTTCTTAAAGATATAATAATATATTTCATATCGGAAGCCGAATTCTAACTTTTGACCTTTGAATAGCTTATCATGTTTATATTTTCTAGAAACTTTTATAAATTTCCAGAATTTTTTAATATTTCTTCGCTTATCATTTCAGAATTTTCGTACCAAATTACTTTTTGTAATATCTTAAATTTTCTAACATTTCTTGTATTGTTTTATCATTTTTCCCCCAGCAATCTCTTCTCGAATTTTTTAAAGTTTTTTATCATAAGATCAGATTTTTATTGAAGATATTCCTCGAAGGTTTTAGTATTTTTGTTATATAACTTATTTATTTTTGTTTATTTTTCTTCTGCTTAAATTTCTTAGCAATTTCTTTTAATATTGCGATATTAAATCGACGCTCGGAAATTCTAGGATTTTCTAGATTATTTTTGTTTTTATAGTAATTTTACTGATCTTGATTTTTCTAGAAATTTTTCTTACGGATATAAAATATTTCAAAACATTCTTGAATTTTAAATTTTATAAATTGTCTAGTGAATTTTTGGAATTTTCTATTATTTTTTAATAGATTTTTTTTATATTTAATAAGTTTTAACATTTTATCTATCATATTCTATCAAGAAACTTTTCCTAAGGACATACAATTTTTTTTCAAAATTTTTAGAATTTTCTATCAGTTCTTCATTTATTCTCTCGGAATTTTTGTTTGTGCTTTATCGTATTTTTCCTTTCTTTTTTTAAGTTTTAAACACATTTCCTTTTTGAAGACATTTTTCAAGTGTTTTAGTTTTTTTCTTAAAAATAATTAAACATTCACCTACTTGGATTTTCTAAAAATTCTAGGAGATTCATCTCGAAATTTTATGTCAATTTGTTATAAGTTTTTCGAATTTTTTTGTTACGCCTTATTGTAATTTTCCATAAAATGTTTTAAAGTTTTCTGATCTTTTCTCTATCAAATACTAAAAACTTTCCTCATGTATGTAAAATTTGTCTATAGAATTTTAACATTTATTTATTTTATCCAACATAATACAACAGATTCTAATATTATACATAATACTAATTTCTTATCCTGTTTGCATTTTCTAGATATTCATATAAATTTCTTTTTAATCGTATTTTTCATCAAATTCCTTTTGGTATTTTTAGCACAACTCTGAAATTTTTAGATGTTCCTTAATAATTTTTTTCGAAAATCTATTTTTGTCTACATTTCTTATCCCACTCAAAATAATCTTATAATTTATTTTATTGTTATCACGAATTTCTCCATTAAATTCTTCGTAAAGAATTCTACATTTTTCTAGCTTCGATTGTTGATTAAAACACTTGTTTTCACTTGTTTTTTTTTTAATTTTACTCCGACTAGTTTCGACTATAAGTCATTCAACAAACAAAAATTAGAAGACCAATTAAAACACTTGGTTTTGTTTCATTATTTTATATATATTTTAAAATAGTGAAACAAAAACAAGTGTTTTAATTACTCTCCTAATTAACATAAAAGTGTTTCACCATGGGTTATGCGAGAATTTAATTAATAATTAGAAAAACACGAAAACATTTACAGTTTAATACATTTTTATTATCGAGAAATTAATTAATTTCTAGCATCTCTTGTCTTGTTTTACTACAAGGTTTTTATTTATACAAATTACGATGATAGCACACATGCTCCTCCAACAACCTTAATCTTTTCCCTGGCAGATTTGGAAAAGAACTCGGGTTTAACGATGACGGCCTGTTTGAGAATGCGTCCTTTTATCGTAATTTTTTAACAACTTTCTTCAAAAGATTTTTTTATTTGTTCCAAAAATTAAGTGAATATTTTTACTGAAATTTTTCTACATCCTCAATATGAAATATTTGGTTTTTATATTAAGTTTTGCCTTACACTACTTACAAGTTCTAAAAATCTTCGAAATTTCTCTCAAATTTTTACTCTAGATTTTTACAATTTTGTAGTATTCCTTGTCCTAATTTACCGCATTTTTTTTTTAGCAAACTCTCCAAGTTTTTAAATAGAGGTTTACTTCTTATCTTCTCTAATTCTACTAATTTTTTTAGAAACTCTTATTAAAGATATGTAATACGAGGACTATCCGGAAAATAGTTGTATCCCAGCTTTAGGTATATTCCTCAGCTGCCGGTGCATTGAGATTTGGAATACAAAAAGTCTTTGAGGTTTGTAAACAGATAGTAATCTGAAGTAGTCTGGACTATAGGGTGTATGGTTGAAGGTTCGTCCGTCCCGAACAGTCCTCATAATGAGGGTTCTTTCTTTCTAAGTTGAAATTACGACAATAGCGCCGAACAGACGACACATCCTTTAATTGACGCTGAATATCAAAATGTCGCACTTTTTTGCGTTTAGAAATCTTATAACAACCCTAACTTCATCAGTTGATGGCGTTCTTTATTTTTTGAGCATTATAAAGACTCATATAAACGGCAGAGGCAATAGCAGTGAGGCTTAACTTTGCACACAGACAACTGAAGTATAACTGAACTTGTTAGCACACATGGGGCTGCTACTCAATTCGACAGTGCTCAGCATGGTTCAACGGGTACTACTTTCTTACTATTCCTCGTATATCAAAATTATAATCATCTAGAACCGAAATGTTCAAAATGCAAATCTTGAAATATTAATATATCTAAAAATTTGTTTCTAATAATTTCTCTCTCTCCATTTTAAAAAGGTTTAACATATATCGCCCTATCCTATATATATTTTCTACCATTTATTTATTTATTATCTTAAAATGTTTCTATAGAATTACTCAAAAAAAAACAAATCTCCTGAATTTGATAGCAATTTTCTTAGAAAGTATGATTCCTGTTTTAGAAACTATAACAGTGTTTCTATTGAAGTACAATGGAATTTTAAAGCAGCACTTTAGCCAGAAGGTATAAGGTATATGTATGGCGGGCGGGTGGCAACTATCCCACCCTCCAATTATTGTAATTATAACGAATATTTGTTAGGGAAGAAATTGCAACGGGAGATAATATTTTTGTAATTACTAGAGCGTAACTCTTCTTCTAATTTATTATTTATTAATTAAATCTCTCGCGTATGTTATACAGATTGGAGGGTGGGTTAGAGGCCACCCACCCACCCTACATATACACTTTTATTTCAACCATCTTCCATGCTATCAAATTCCGAAAACTATAGCAAAGTTTTTGTTGAAGTTTAGAGGAATATTAAAGCAGGTTTTTGGATTAAAGTTCAATATATATGTAGGGTGGGTGGGTGGCCACTATCCTACCCTCCAATTTTTTATGACCAGAACGAGTATTTAAAAAAAAATGAAATCACAAATAGACATTTATGTAGTTATTAAAGCATAACTTTTCTTCTAATATATTATTTATTTAGTAAATCTCTGACGTATGTTCTATAGATTTAAGGTTGGGTTAGTGGACACCCACCCACCCTACATATATATTTTGACTTCAACCACAATCTCTACTTTAAGTTTTAAAAAAATACAGCTGTATTCCTATCGGAGTTTAAGGAAATTTTAAAGCAGTTTTTTAGAGTAAAGTCAAATACATATGTAGGGTGGGTGGGTGGTCACTATCTCACCCTCCAATTCTTTTAATAAAACTGAATATTATTTAAAAAAAGAAATTACAAAGGGAGAAAATATTTTTGTAATTATTAAAGCATAACTCTTCTAATTTATTATTTATTTAGTAAATCTCTCGCGTATGTTTTACAGTTTGGAGGGTGGGAGAGTGGCCACAAAAACTATAGCAGTGTTATTGATGAAGTTTAGCATGATATTAAAACAGTTTATAGATTAAAGTTCAATGTATATGTAACTTCTATCACAATTTATACTACAAGTTTAAAAAGCTACAGTTGTAGTACTGTTGAGTTTAACTAAATTTTAAAGCAGTTTTTTTAGATTAAAGTCTAATGTATATGTACAGTGGGTGGGTGGCCACTATCCCACCCTACAATTTTTTTAATAACTAAAACGAAAATTAAAAAAAAAAATGAAATCGCAAAACTGTAAATTATTACATCATACCGTTTCTTCTGATGTATTATTTATTTAGTAAATCTCTCGCGTATGTTTTACTGATTGGAGGGTGGGTTAGAGGCCACCCACCCGCCCTACATATACACTTATATTTCAACCACCATCCCTCTGTTAAATTCAGAAAACTATAGCAGCATTATTGTAGAAGTTCAATAGAATGTAAATGCAATTCTCTTGATTAAAGTTCAATAAATATGTAGGGTGGGTGGGTGACCACTATCCCACTCTCCAATTTTTTATAACTAAAACGAATATTTTCAAAAAATAAAATCACCATATAGATAACCTTTATGTAATTATTAAAGCATAACTTCTCATCTGATGTATTATTTATTTAGTATGTTTTACTGTTTAGAGGGTGGGTTAGTGGCCACCCACCCACTGTACATATACATTAGACTTTAATCTAAAAAACTGCTTTAAAATTTAGTTAAACTCAACAGTACTACAACTGTAGCTTTTTAAACTTGTAGTATAGATTGTGATAGAAGTTACAATTAATATGTAGAGTGGGTGGGTGGCCACAAACCCATCCTCCAATCAGTAAAACATTCGGAAAAGATTTCCTAAATAAATAATACATTAGATGACAAGTTAAGCCTTAATAATTACATAAATATTATCTGTTTTGTGATTTCATTAGAAAAAAAATATTGGAGGGTAAGTTAGAGGCCACCCACCCACCCTACATATATTATTTGTATTTTTAACCACCATCCCTGCTTTCAGATTTAGGAAACCATGGTAGTGTTATTGTTGAAGTTTAGAGGAATATTAAAGCAGGTTTTTGGATTAAAGTCAATATATATGTAGGGTGGGTGGGTGGCCACTATTCTACCCTCAAATTTATTTTAACTAAAACGAATATTAAAAAAAGTGAAATCACCAAACAGATATAATTTATGTCATTATTAAAGCGTAACTCTTCTATTTTATTATTTATTCGGTAAATCTCTTACGTATGTTCTACGGATTGAAGGGTGGGTTAGTGGCCACCCACCCACCCTACTTATAAAATTTAAATTTCAATCACAATCTCTACTTTAAGTTTAAATAAAATACAGCTGTATTTCTATTGGAGTTCAACGGAATTTCAAAGCAGTTTTTTTGGAATAAAATCAAATATATATGTAGGGTGGGTGGTCGGCCACTATTCCACCCTCCAATTCTTAAAATTAAAATGAATATTAGTTAAAAAAAATACAAAGGGAGGAAATATCTTTGTAATTAAAGCATAACTCTTTTTCTAATTTATTATTTATTCAGTTAATCTCTCGCGTATGTTTTACAGATTGGAGGGTGGGTTCGAGGCCACCCACCCGCCCTACATATACACCTTTATTTCAACTCCCATCCTTGCCTTTAGATTCCGAAAAACTCAAGCCATGCTACTGTTGAAGTTCAACGGAATTTCAAAGCAGTTTTTTGGAATAAAATCAAATATATATATGTAGGGTGGGCGGGTGGCCACTATCCCACCCTCCAATTTTTCATACCTAAAACGAATATTGTCAAAAAATGAAATCACCAAACAGATAGGTACATATGTAATTATTAAAACGTAACTAAAAATTAAAATAGAAGAATAATTTTTTATTTGGTTAATCTCTCTTTTATGTTCTACAGATTAGAGGGTTTGTTAGTGGCCACCCACCCACCCTACATATATATTTTGATTTCAATCACAATCTCTACTTTAAGTTTAAAAAAACCTCAGCTGTTTTATTTTTGAAGTTCAATGAAATTAAAAAGTAGTTTTTTAGAGTAATGTCCAATACATATGTAGGGTGGATGGGTGGCCACTATCCCACCCTCCAATTCTTATAATTAAAACGAATATTAGTTAAAAAAGAAATTACAAAGGAAGAAAATATTTTTGTAATCATTAAAGCATAACCCTTCTTCCAATTTATTATTTTTTCAGTAAATCCCTCGCGTATGTTTTACTGATTGTATGGTGGGTAAGTGGCCACCCACCCACCCTACATATATATTTTGATTTAAAATCACAATCTCTGCTTTAAGTTTAAAAAAAAAACAACAGCTGTATTATTTTTGAAGTTCAATGAAATTTAAAAGTAGTTTTTTAGAGTAATGTCCAATACATATGTAGGGTGGGTGGGTGGCCACTATTCCACCCTCAAATTCTTACAATTAAAATGAATATTAGTTAAAAAAGAAATTAAAAAGAGAAAGAATATTTTTGTAATTATTAAAGCGTAATTCTTATTTTAATTTTTTATTTATTCAGTAAATCTCTCTCGAATGTTTTACAGATTGGAGGGTGGGTTAGAGGCCACCTTCCCACCCTACAAATGCACCTTTATTTCAACCACCATCCCGAAAAACTAAAGCCATATAACTGTTGAAGTTCAACGGAATTTCAAAGTAGTTTTTTTGGAATAAAGTCAAATATATATGTAGAATGGGTGGGTGTCCACTAACCCACCCTCCAATTTTTATAACTAAAACCAATATTAAAAAAAATGAAATCAGAAAACAGACAACATTTATGTAATATTAAAGCATAGCTTTTCTTCTAATGTAATAATAATAAATTTATTGATAGGATTCACTTTATGTACATTAGAAAAAAAATACAAAATAAATCAACATTGAGAGAAACAAATATATAAAAATAAAATAACAAACTCATCTAAATAATGTATTATTAATTCAGTAAATCTCTTACATATGTTTTCTTAATTTTTTCATATGGTGGTGGTACACGGTACATTTTGATTACAAATTTAAAGTAAGACACTAAATTACTTTATTTTACCATTATTATAATTTTGTTTTTAGTGGTAAAACTGAGTTCTAAAGTCTCTTATTTAAATTTCTTATTAATTTTCCTTTGTGCTTACAATCAGTAATTAAAACACAATTTTTCCTCAATATTTATTTCAATTGATCAATTTTTTCGGTCTAAAAGAAATCTCCGAAATGATTACTTACACTTTACCACCGTGCATAAACTCTCCATCCTGTACCACCATTGTTTTTTTTTTTTAAAGGCACAGTGATGTCGCAACACCCTGGCGAAATTGCTGTCCACTTGACTCGTGTGCACAATGCTTTTCCCAGCGTAACAATTTGTCTCATTGTTGTGTAATTGCCTTGTAATTATTTGAAGTAGGTTAACGTCTCATCCTTTGTCCGTTTTGCAGGTGTTCTTTGACTTGATGCGTGAAATCCGGGCGAGGAAAATGGAAGAGAACAAAACGAACAATGGCAAGGGCAAGGACAAAAACAAGAAAAAGAAATTAAAGTGCGTCATTTTATAAGGATTGAGGATTATTATTATTATACATATATATATTTTTTTTTTATACATATAAATGGATGTGTACGTCTCGGCGCTTTTTTGCTTTAAATGTAACATTTCGTTTTAGTGTTTTAAGACCAATATGTTCAATATATTATAATTTAACTTTATTTGTATATAATAAGTTTATTTAAAATTGTTAATTAATCAGTAACGAGAGGAGGAGTGCGAGGGCGATTGAGCGAGTGAGGATTTTAAGCATATCGGCAAATGATGTTGTTTACATTCCATCCATTAAATACTCGAATATGATTTCTCTAGATGTTGCTTACCAAAAGCGTGTTTTTACGTTTTACTGTGTGTTCGGTAATGTATAATCCGTATAACCATGAAGGTCTTTCGTTTCCAGGTGCTTTTGTAACTTTCCTTCGATGATTCTGCAGAGGATTAAAGGATTCTGTTGTTGATTACATTTATTACAGTTGTTTTCTCTCTTTATCGAGTGATTGAGGCCGGTTATTATTATTATTATTTTTTTTTGTAATAGTTTGTACATCACTTTTTGTTGTTGTCATAACATCATATATTGTATTATTTATTTATGTTTAAGTGAATTATAAATATATATATATATATAAATATTATCAACTTAGTTCAAACATGATATGATATTCAATTTTTATGACGGCGTTTATAAGAAAATTTTGCACAATATATTACTTGTAATGAAAATGTTTGTTTTATTTTTTTCATTATCTTAATTTCTATATTCCTCAATTGTATAAATAAATTGATCTATGGCCGAACCACTCCAAGCGTTGTGCTGTCCTTTGCTCGTCACCTTGGGTGGCTAAATGTGTGAACGGAGGGCTGTCTCAACTAGGGGGGCACAACGGGCCTAGTGAGGCCTAGGTGCTCTGGTTAATGATTTGATCACCCTTGGGAAACTCGATCAAGATCCAGAAATAAATTGATGTTATGTATGGAAAAAATTATGAATACAAAAAATGTCTGTGTGTTTAATTATTTAATAGTCGGTCTCAGTTTATGATTAAGTAATTGGAGGGTGGGATAGTGGCCACCCGCCCACCCTACATATATTTCGAACTTTAAACTAAAACACTGTTTTAAAATTGTTTTTTTTTAAACGTTTATACTTTTTTTGTCGGTGAATAATTCTACAACCTGAAAACTCTGTTCGTGGTTTGCGTTATTAATGTATGTATGGTGGGTAGGTATCGTCTAATCTACCCTACAATTATAAGTTAATTTTCTACAACCTAAATACATTTTTATTAAATTATTTTAATATTAACACAATGATTTCTCAATAAATAAGCTCCATAAGAAAGAAGACGTTGAGTGTAATTTGTTTAATTTATTTGTTAATATTTAGACCTTCGATAATCGACTTGGGTGTTTTAAAACAGTTTTTAGACAAGTACAAATTTCCTAAAATAAGTTTTAATTACTTATTTTTAGATAATTATTTAATCCTTTTTATTTTCACAATAAAAACACAGTTTGTAATTTAAGTTTAAATGTATATGTAGGGTGGGTGGGTGGCCTCTATCTCACCCTCGCAATTTTTCCACAACGATTTTGTGAATATGGTAAATGCACTTCTCTTTATAGCAACAAGGTCACAATCAGAATTGTGCTAATTAAGTCAATTTCATGAATGTCAGGATTGCGTAATCCACGCGACATTCATCCATTAGGTTAATCAGAACGGCCCTAATTTAACCTTCATTTTAAAACAACACACCCACAAGTCATTCCGATTTAATTAACAAAGTATCATCTTTGTATTAATAATATTTCAATCAACGTTATTAAAAAGAAAATCGAACGAATTATTTGCAATCGTTATTTCCACAATGATGACGAATCGTGTTTATTTACTACTCAGCAATTGGAATTACGGTGGGAATGAAGGAAATGCTTATAATTTATGATTCATTTTATTGAAACGATTCGATTTCGCGTTTATTTAAATTGTTTTTCTATTTTTTAAGCGTTTTAATAGAAGTGAAAATATAAAATTATCAACCGAGTGTTTTTGAGTGAGATTATTACCAAATTATGCAAAAAATTGTAGTAATTTTTTATAGGAATATAAAGAAGAATTAATTTTAAATTTATTTCAACCAATTTTTGCTGATGGCAATTGTTTTTCTATGTTTTTAGGAGTTTTTAAAGAAGTGAAAAGTGAAAAGGCATTAATCATTCAGATAATCCGTTTAAATCAATTTGTTATTGTACATTTAATATCATTGTTAATAATAATGTATATCCCCATATTTTTCATGTTGTTCATGATTCGTTTCCTATAAAACAAGATGGTATTTTAGGAAATGATTTTTTACAATCAGTTAATAGTTCTTTATGTTACAAACAAAGAAAACTAATTATAGGAAATAATTATTTACCTTTGCATATAAATAACAGACCTTTAAATTCCCAAAATCGAAAACTTGCTGATAAACATAACGAAGTCCATTTCGCGAATTATAATAATAATAAGTCTCGCAATAACTTGTATGACAGTAAAATTTCAGATTCCGTTGATAAAAACGAGATTAACTCTCATGCAAATAAGCCGTTAATTGCAAAAGCTCGGAGTGAGACAATTATTTCCGTAAGAATAAATAATCCCGGCATTATAAATAAAAGGGAAATTTATAAAAATGTATATTTAAGCAGTAGCGCAGTTAAAGTTGTTGATGGCTATGCCATCACTACAGTTTTAAATACAACATGTGATGATGTAAATTTAGGAAATATTTCTGCTACTTTAGATTCTCTACATTTTGTCGAAGAATCAATTTTAAATTTTAAATTAACCCCTGACGTGGAGAAAGTAAATTCCAAGAAAGATAGGTTGACAAACTTAATTAACACGCTTAAACTAGACCATTTAAACTCCGAAGAGTATAATTGTGTAAAAGAACTTTGTTTTGACTATAATCATTTATTCTATATCGAAGGTGATATTTTAACTTCAACTGACTTGGGTTTTCACGAAATCCATACTAAAAATGAAATTCTAATTAACACTAAAACGTATAGATATCCTGAAACACAAAAAAAGGTTGTTGATGAACAAATAAATGAAATGCTCAAGCAAAAAATAATTAACCCATCCACAAGCCCTTGGAACTCTCCTTTATGGATCGTCCCTAAGAAACCGGACTCCGATGGAAATAAGAGATGGCGTTTGGTAGTTGATTACCGAAAACTCAACGATGTAACAATTGGTGATGCTTACCCCTTGCCAAATATCGAAGAAATTTTGGACCAACTAGGAAGCGCGAAATATTTCAGCACTTTGGATCTTACCTCAGGTTTTCACCAGATTGAAATGCACCCCCGCGATTCACCTAAAACTGCTTTCAGCGTCCCACGAGGACATTTTGAATTTAATAGGATGCCATTTGGTTTGAAAAATTCGCCTGCCACGTTTCAAAGACTGATGAATATCGCTCTATCTGGTTTACAGAATAATCACCGTTGCTTCGTCTATTTGGACGATATCGTTATTTTTTCTGACTGTTTACCTAACCATATAAAACATCTGAGAGAGGTATTCAAGAGAATTGATCAACATAATCTACGTATAGAGCCTACAAAATGTAATTTTTTGCGACACGTTGTTGTTGTTTACTTAGGACACCTCATCACCGAAAACGGAGTTAAACCTGATCCAGCGAAAACTTCATGTGTTAAAAGTTTTGAAGTACCCAAAAATGTCAAGGAGATTAAATCATTTCTAGGTCTCGCTGGATACTACAGACGTTTTGTGCCTAATTTTAGTAAATTAGCTCAACCTCTCACGAAACTCCTCAGGAAGAAGGAAAAATTTCAATGGACTAGTTTACAACAAAATGCATTTGAAAATTTTAAGGAAATTTTGTGTACGCACCCCGTGCTACAATTCCCAAATTTCAATGAGGAATTCACTCTAACCACGGACGCATCAAATTACGCTATTGGAGCCGTTCTTTCACAAGGAGCGAAAGAAAGAAATTTACCTGTGGCATTTTATAGTCGAATTATGAGCAGGGCCGAACAAAACTACGACGTTTCTTCTAAAGAATTATTGGCAATTGTTTCTGCAGTGAAACACTTTAGACCATACCTGTTTGGAAGAAGGTTTAAGGTAATAACTGATCACATAGCTTTGAAATATTTAAACTACGTGAAAGATCCAAGCTCTCGTCTATTAAGATGGAGACTTGTGTTGGAAGAATATGATTACTATGTTGAGTATAAACCTGGTAGAATCAATAAAAATGCTGATGCATTGAGTAGAATTCTTGTTAATCACGACCCTATTAGTTTTCATGAATCTAGAAAATTGAATAAAATTGAAAATGTCAATGTCTGTGAAGAAATTGGAAATTTATGTGATATGGAAGATTACAGTTTGTGTCACTTCACGTCCCTTGATTTAAATTTAGTGTCGGAAATTGGTGAACAATTCAGATTAAAGTTTTAAAACAACAGAAAGCTACTTTAAATTCCTTTGCATTTTTAAACTTGAATAATCGATTTATATTTTATTTAATAATTAAAGAAAACTCTACTAATAAACCAACATATGAGAATTTGTTTATCGCTTTAAATAATTTAAAGACATTTTGCAATGATAAAAAAATTTATCAGTTGGCTTTATCAAAATTCGATTGTAGTAACGATGGTCTAGAATTTAATATTGTTTTGGATATGATTAAATTTCAAATTAAAATTGCATTTCCGCAGAGCGAATGTTTAAATGTTCAAAATCAAAATGATTATAAGGTTTTTCTAAACCTAAGGGAACAAAACGAAATCATTAATAATAATGTCAAGGAAATTGAAGGCGATCTATTCAAGGTCGGAGATGAGTTTTCTCTATGGCATTGTATCAGTAAAGATTTTAAATTAGGGAAAGGAATAGCTTTACAATTTAAAACTAATTTTGGGAAGTTGGATGAATTAAAGGTTCAAAACCCTCCATTGTATTCATTTGCAATTTAAAAAAATAAGAATAGATATTTGTTTTATTTAATAACAACAGAACATTATTTTGAAAAACCTTCTCATCATCTTTAAAAAACTTTATTAAATTTGAAATCATTTTGTGAAAGTAATAATATATTAAAGTTAGCTATGCCTAAGCTAGGATGTGGTTTAGATAAATTAGATTATAACATAAATATATATTCCAGGGTAAATTTATTATTAAAATTTGTGTACGTCGCAAAGATTTAAGTCTAATTAAAAGTACCAACTGTAATAATATAAAAATACAAATTCCCCAAACCACAAGTGCCTCTTCTAGTTTATCTGAATTAAATAATTATAAATTTTCTCATTCTTGCCTTGAGCCAAACTTGCCAAAATCTATTAAATCCGTCCCTTCTGATGGAAATTGTTTTTATCATTGTGTATTACATTTTTTGCCACACTTAACTTCTGTTCTCCATTTAAAATCAATATTGCTATCTTCACCACATATTGAAACGTGTCTATCACCTGAAGATGCTAAAAATATCCTTTCTAAGCCAAATGAATGGCGTAATTAAAATTACGGCTTTACATTTTAATATTTGTCTGTGTGTTCATAAATCAAATAACGAATTTTTCATTTTTGGAGATACTAAAAATTCAGTGTATCATATAAATCATCCTAACAATCATTTTGAACCTTTTAATGTAAATAGCAGAAAAAATAATTCAAGTAATCCGTCATATCAAGATTTTTTTAAATGTTTTGAAAGTTCTATAATTAATTGTACCAATATTTCAGAGTTTCACGATGACATTTTCGACAGTAAAGGAACTTTAGCGTTTTTTGTACCACTTGATTTGGATGATAGTAATGAAATTGTTAAATCGGTTTTTTCAAAATACAGCCATAAAGACATTATCTTAACGGAAAGTCATAACATTTTTAACTGTATGTATATAAAAATTAATGAGGATATTATCTACTATTTATTTTATAAAGAAAACTTTTGGGATAAGCCTAGTTATGAGGATATTTATTTAATGTTTGTTAAATTACGGGATAATTTGTTAGATCATGGTAGAAAACATATCAATATCCCTAAAATTGGGGACAAGTTTGATAAATTAAAGTGGGATCTATTATTAGATTTATTTTCAAAGGAACCGGAATCTTAATTAATATTTATCATAATAAATTAATTAATCCAAATGCAGACCAAATCCAGCAAATTTTAAGGGACAATCGTAACTCATTAACCTCTGGTCATACAGGATTCCATAAAACTTTTAAAAGAATTTCTGGAAATTATAAATGGAAAGGTATGAGGAAAGATATATTCAACTATATTAAAACTTGCGAGTCGTGTGCATTTGCTTAAATCAAAACAAATAAATAAAGGCTATTATGACAAAAAAGCTCGTCCTATTAGTTTAAAGCCTGGAGACTTTGTCTATGTTCTAATGTAAATGCTATAATTAAAATAAAAAATAAAGAAAAAATAATACATCTCGATAAACTTTTGTTGGCTTTTGTTCCAGAATAAATAAAGAATCATTAAATAAATTAGGATCCGTAAATATTGACAAAATCCCTGTTAATAGGTTGGATTTACATGATTTAAATGTTGCCAGCCATAAACTAAAAACCTTAAATGAAAAAGCATCTAGTTTATTAGAAAACATGAATTTTAATTTTCACACAACTGGATCTTTCTTATCTTATATAGTCTCAATTGTTATTGTCACTTTTATTCTTTTTAAATTAAGATTACTTAAATGTTGTCGTTTAATTCGAAATTTTGCTTTGCCTGGCCCTCGTGTACTGCCAGAAATTGTTGAATTAAATAATGTAAGACCTCGCCCTGCATTAGAAGAAAATTTTGTAGATGTAGTAAATTAATTTTTGATTAGTCATATTATTCATTAAACTTTTTTAAAGTAATTAATAGTTATATATAATACCATTTTAGATTTATATTATTTTGTAAATTAATAACTTGTATTGGTTCCTAGTTGGTAAAATTGTTTCAATTACATATGTATTGTGTTCTTTTTCAGTAGTTAGTGCAGTGAGTTTTGAAGAGTTTTGAATTTGATTTTCAATTGTGATATTTTATTTATATATATTTTTATGCTAATTTTCATGATTCATGGTTCTATATTTGATCTTTCCTTTATGTATATTTTTCATGTTTTGGGTATTTCTCTTATGCTAAATATGTATTTTCATGTCTTACATACGTATTTTCCCTTGGTTATGTCTTTTTATTGGAAAAAAAAATATCATTGAGATGCTAGTTATGTCACCACCTCTAATCTACCCTTTATAATAATAAATGCTTAGGTGTCAGCTCCCAGAACGCTGATGCAGAATCTCCAGCTCCGCGATTCACATTAATGTTAAGTTAGTCTAGACTTGTTCCTCAACCCGTGCACACGTATAATCATTGTATTAATTAATTGTTATGAATAATTATAATTAAAATAAATCTTTTTAAAAACGTATTTCGATTAACACGAAATATAAGTGGCGCAGTCGTGCGGATAGTACAGTTCGTAAAATCGTGAATCAATCAATAATTACGGGCTTGGAATTTTAATTCCTTCGGTACTATCAAGAAGAACCATTCAAAGAAGAAGAAGTACAACTTCCAATCAAAAACACAACAATTACCGAATCCAAGCGGATCCGAGAAGAATTTGAGAAGAAAACGAGACTCCCGAGGTTCACATTCGGCATCGCAAGAAAATTCCGTCACGGACAATTCGAGCCGGTAACCGAGAGAAATGCAAATCAGCGTTGTGATAACGTGGTGAGATTCTTTTGTTCATGTCAGACTCTCCTTATCCCCTTACTTCCTCCTGCGAAACTAACCGGGATCTGGAATTACAATTAACAGAAATATTCAATAAACTTACGTTAGATACAACTCAAAATAAAAATATAAAAAGTAAATTAACAATTAATAAAGTTAATAATCCAATTCAAATTTTAAATAATATGGCAGTAGTACCAGTTCTAGATATGAAAACCCTATCAATTATCCCAAATTTCGATGGGAACCCCAATAAATTGCATAGATTTATTAATGCATCCAAATCAGTGCTTACTCACTACTTCGATGCACAAAACGTGAACAACTTCCAAAATACGTTGTTGTTAAATGGTATTTTAAATAAACTAGAAGGTAGAGCGGAAGAAATTATTGCGATTAACAATTCCAATAATTGGAATGATATAAAAAATGCACTTTTACAAAATTTCGGTGATCAAAGAGACGAAAATTGTTTAAATCAGGATTTAGTTAATTTAAAACAAAAACCGAACGAAACACCATATCAATTTCATGAAAATGTTATCCATATTCTTAATACAATTTGTAATTACATAGATTTACATTGCTTAGCCGCAGAAAAGCCAATTAAGCGCGAATTTTTCAAGAAACAAGCGTTGAAAACATTCTTAGCAGGTCTTAGAGAACCTTTAGGTCCGATAATACGTGCCATGCGACCAGATTCACTTGCATAAGCTATACAATTCATTACAGAAGAAGAAAATATTAAATACTATCAAAAAACTAATCAACATAATGTTCCTATAAAAAGAACAACTCCCAATTTTCATTTGCAACAACCCCAAAGATATCAACAATTTCCTGCAAAGCAACAATTTGCACAATATAGACCACATCAATATAATAATACAAATCAATTTCCTAATAAACCAATTAATTTACAACAAAATTATAATCAACAAGTTCGAAAATTCCCAACAAACTCACAAGTATTTGGTAGACCCCAAAACATTTGGAAACCAAACCCAAACAACCCACAACCCAGACCTACACCAATGAGTGTAACCACGAAAGGTAATTCCCAATTTCGTAGAAACCCCACAAATAACTATTTTCAAAATAACGGCGGAAAACCAAAATACATTGCCGAAGAACTTTTCAATTCCGAAATAAACGATCAGACTAATTCACAAGGAAATATCGAAGAATCCCAATTTGATGAAAATTTTCACGAGGTTCAGAATCTCGACGAAACAACTTAATCAATATTGAAAATCATTTATCCACTAATAAAAAAGAATTACCCTACATCCAAATTTCTAATCCCCCTTTAAAATTATTAATCGACACTGGATCTACAAAATCCTTTATAAACCCAGAAATTGCTTCAAAAAACTACAAAAATAATATTTTTTATGAACCATTGACTGTATCCACAGTTTTCCAATCAACACACGATCATTGTGCGGAAATTCCAGCTTTCAAGGAATTTAAAGAAAATATAAATCTCAAATTTTATCTTTTCAAGTTTCATACTGTTTATGATGGACTCATAGGCTTAGATAATTTAAAACTATTAAGTGCTCAATTAGATTTTGTAAACTCAAAATTAATTACTCCCAATTGCACAATACCAATTTTATATCAAGAAGAGTTTGATTACGAAATTGAACACAAAAAAGGCAAATTTAATACGAACGCAGATGCTTTATCACGTGTCGAAATTCACACTAAAGAGTCATTTGATTTTTTTGAATACATGAATCAATTCAATAATTTAATGCAATCACGAGAACAACGTCAACAAGAAAATAATGATAATGAATCAATAATAGCGAACATAAGCGAAAACATTCCGTTAGGCGATATTAGAGACAATGAAGAAATTAATCGTAGAATATCAGCAGATACAGAAGAAACAATTAGTGCAGACGAAATAGGTGAAAATAATAACGACGACGATAATACAGCTCATTCAAATCAAGAAAGCCCCATCCAAGAAATTCCAATTTCTGAAAAAAACCTAAATTCATTCGACCATCAAATAAAAATTAATTTTGTTCTACATTCCCCCTTGAAACCAAAAATAGAACAAATATTCCCCACAAAAAAACGATTATATGCTCAAGTATCCACAAATAATATGGAAAATGACGTAATTCAATTATTTAAAAATTGTATAGATCCAAAATTTACTCACGCAATTAATTTTGACAACGAAATACATGTATCACAATTTTGCGACATTTTAAGAAAAACATTTAAAAATAACGCGTACAAATTAATTAAGTGTAATACTATATTGCAAGATATTATTAATAAAGAAAGACAAAACGAAATTATATCTAATTTTCATGAAGGCAAAACAAACCATCGTGGAATCTTAGAAACCGAATCACGAATTAAAAGATCATATTATTGGCCAGGAATAAAAAACGATGTAACTAATTATATAAACTTATGCGAAATTTGTCAAACAAATAAATATGACAGAAATCCTCCCAAACAGAAATTAATGATTATACCCACACCATCAAGACCATTCGAAATAATCCATGCAGATACGTTTCAAGCTCAAGGACAAAAATTTCTAACATTAATTGACACATTTTCAAAATATGCTCAAGCGTATCCTCTAACCAGTATGTCAGGTATAGAAATAGTAAAATCATTCCTAATTTTTATGACCCATCACGGACTCCCCTCACTAGTTGTTATGGACAGAGGAACCGAATTAAAAAATACAGTTGTAGAAGAATTCTTTAATACACACAAAATTAAAACTCATTACATTACAGTCAATAACCCACAATCTAACGGCCCAATTGAGAGATTTCACTCGACCATAGTCGAACATCTAAGAATAATTAAAAGTAAAAATAATAACAAAATTGACATTTTAAATCACATGCCTTACGCAATTTTAGGATACAATAACTCTATACATTCGATGACAAAACAAAAACCTATCGATATAATAAACGGACATCTAAACACTAAAGACCCTTTTGATATCAATTTAAATCATCAATTATTGAACAACTACATTCAAGAACATCGCGATATAACAAAAGAAATTTATAAAAAATTAAATGAGCAATTATACAATAAAAAAGTACAAACAATAGAATATCATAATCAAAATCGTCATGAACCACTCAACTATGAACCTGACTCAGACGCTTACAGAAAAATTACAACAGCAAGTCGAAATAAATTAAATCCAAAATTTTCAAAACAGAACGTAATCGAAGACAAAGGTATAAAAATTAAAACCACCAACAGACAGTTACATAAACAAAATTTAAGAAGACCAAAATCTGACACAACCAAATTGTTACAGGACTCATACAATCCTCCTGATCCTGTCAGCGACAGCAAATCTCCAAGAAATTCAAATAACGAACCTGGACAAGAACCCCGGCATCCTCCCGTATAAATTAGGCACAGCAAAAATGAAATCTAAATTTCATACGTTTATTCACTACTTTGACTTAACTCCAATAAATAATGAACTAAAAACGTTGAATCGAAATTACGAAAATCTATCAAAACGCATAAAAAACGGATCAAGTCAAGGATACCTCGTTGAACTAAATAAAGTTGATCATATACTACTATTTCAATTAAAATTAGCGGAACAAAAAATTAATTCCATGATTCCCACATACAGAGTAAAAAGAGGCTTAATAAATGGCTTAGGTACAATAATCAAAAGTATTTCAGGCAATTTAGACGCAAATGACGCAGTTTACTATGAGCAAGCTATTCTTGACCTTAAGAATAATCAACATAACATTGTTCAAAAATTAAACCGAGAAATGTCATTAACAACCGATATTATTGATAACTTTAATAAAACCATCACAGTAATAGTAAACAACCAAAAAGCAATAGCTACTGGCTTAAACGATATTCGTACCTCAATAGATAACTTTACCTTTAATTTTGAAAACTACATTAAAACAAAACATATTTTGGAATAAATACGATTAACAGTAAACATAATTATTCAATTATTAAACGATATTGAAAACGCAATCACATTTGCTAGACTTGGTACACTCCATAACAGTATATTAAAAATTAATGAACTCGAAAACAGTCAAAAAATTATTTTGAAACATAATTCAATTAATCAATTATTTTTTCCACCTGTAACAAACAACACCTACAAATATTATGACCTATTGCAAGTAGAAGCTTATTATTCCGGAACTAAAATTGTTTTTGTAATTCACTTCCCATTAGTGCATCCTGAAACATTTAACTATTACCACCTATATTCAATACCTACCCAAAACGCAACTACAATTATTCTCGAAAATACCTACCTCACCATGAACGAAGATTTCTATCAGTACATGTCCATGCCATGCATCAATCTGCATCCCAATTACTATTGCCCCGTTGGCGACCTCATCGATGGATTGAAAAAAGAAGATTGTATTTTTCAACTTTTAAAATTAACCTCATCCGCAAACAAATGCGAACAAATACCAATTGAAACCACAAAAGACATCGTCCAGCAAATCGACGAATCCAACTACATAGTAATATTCCCAAAAAGGACTAAAATCCAAACAATTTGCAAGCGAACCGACTTGACATCGCTCAAAGGAAACTACTTAATTAATCTACCTGTTGGATGCCAATTCAAGACCGAAAAATACAACCTAATGAACGAGAAAACGGTTACAAGAGGAGAACCCCTGTTACTACCAGAAATCGAAGTACCCCAAATATCACCTGCAGTCCAAATTCCAAGGATCACCATCGAAGACGTCGATCTCGATAAAATACACGAAATTCAACGCGATCAAAAGAAGATGAAGTTGATGGAGCTGAAATACAAGAATGAATCCTCAACAAATTATTGGATTATAATAATCTACACTATCATAATCATCGTTGGAATTTACTACACATATCGATTGGTACGACGGAAGTGTCCAAGAAACCAGACATCATTCCCCGGACAAGAACTTACTGAAGAATAAACCCCGACGAACAATCAAGCATTCTTCATTCCATGAATATGCTTCAATTTAGGGATGGAGGAGTTATGTCACCACCTCTAATCTACCCTTTATAATAATAAATGCTTAGGTGTCAGCTCCCAGAACGCTGATGCAGAATCTCCAGCTCCGCGATTCACATTAATGTTAAGTTAGTCTAGACTTGTTCCTCAACCCGTGCACACGTATAATCATTGTATTAATTAATTGTTATGAATAATTATAATTAAAATAAATCTTTTTAAAAACGTATTTCGATTAACACGAAATATAAGTTGCTCTATTTTTTTGTTCTTTAAGGGGGGAAATGTAATGTATAGTTATTCTTTATATTTAAAATATTTTAATAATTGAAATTGTTTTGTAATATTGTATTATCTTTGGATAGCAAATTCTTATTATCATTAATTTTTATCATAATTATTTAGTCTAGTTCAAATGTTTTCTTGTTGTTTTGAATTCCATATTATTTACCATATTAGAGTAAATATTCACTTCCAGAGATAATTGCAATAATTACAGTTTCTTAAATATGTTTGCTTTTCGGAGCCGAGCGGGCGCAGATAACTCTGGGAAAAACAAATAGCTAATTGAAATTTTGAATTAATGGAAACAATTAGTTTTATCTCAATTTGACAAAGTTCGCCCCAGCGTCATCCGTGCCCCCTCTATGAAATATGTTTTTTAACGAAACACCCCGGCTGGGTTCAGGAGAAGAGAGTTTGCGGCAGTCTGTTAACGACGTTGAGTCCAACAACATCAAAACTGTAAAAAAAGAAAAGAAATATACGCATTCCAACTGTAACAGTAATTGGTGTTTACATTATCACTAGTATCACAAACCCAGAAAGAAAGAACCTACAAGTAAATAATAAATAAAAGTACAATCCACAACTTTACACGAATTTTTCAAAAATTTTCAGGAATTATTAGTAATTTTTTTATGGAAATATAAATAAGAGTTAATTATAAGTATAATTCTAGAATTTTACGTTAGTGGCAATTGTTTTTCCATGTTTTAAGCGTTTTGGAAGAAATCAAAATTTACAATTATTAGCCGAGTGTTAAAGTAGGTTATTTTTAAATTCTTCAAGAAATATTGGTAAATTCTTATAGAAATATAAAGAATAATTATTTATAAATATACGTCAACATTTTTTTTTCGTTGATGGCAATTGTTTTTCTATTTTAATAGGCGTCTTAAACGAAGTGAAAATTTAGAATGATCAACCGAGTGTTTAAGTGCGATTATTTCTAAATTTCTCAAGAATTTTTAGTAAATTTTTACAGAAAATTAAAGAATAATTAATTTTAAATATATTTCAATAATTTCAAGTTGATGGCAATTGTTTGTAGTGTTAGAAAAAACACGAAAATATATTATTAGTGATTTTCTATAAGATAAAGGACTTATATATTTTTATTGTTAGTAGTGTGATTATTACATAATTTTTGAAGTTCTGGGAAGGAAATAAATAATGTGTTGGCATTTATTCATCGAAATATTTATTTATCATTAGTTATAAACTTAAATTATTTATACAAACGTTTCCTTAACCTTTTCATAGAAATCACTAAACAAATTATTCATAGAAGAGATAATCCTGTTTAAGGAAAATACGTAATCTACAGAGCGTGCGAGGACGGACGTTGAATTGAATTGAGGATCCGTTCGAATATGTGTTGAATTGAGTCGCACATCCGCCTCAGTAAAGTCATTATCGCTGGAAAGAGTCGTTGATTTCGGATCATCATTTATGGTGATTGCGTTAGGTGAAGGGTCGGTGCTGAAATCGGAAGCTGGGCACGTATAACCGTCCTCGACCTTATCCCTATGTTCCTCTACAGTCTCCGCATGTATTTTTAATTCGGTCTCTCCGTTCTTGTGCGTTAAAGAAATTGAATCCCTCGTAGGGAGAACTATGGCGTACTCTCCGCTCTCCTCTTCTTCCGAGGGCTTAATAAACTCAGTGTCCTTCCGTATGGCGTTTAGAAAGTCGTCGATCGTATTCTCCACCGAATTTATGTACCCGTTCACGTGTCTCGGAAGTCTTTTATTGATCCCGCGTAAACCGTTCCCCAAGACGGGCGTTTCGTTCCGTTTTTTGGGGAGCTTCAAGATATCCTCCGGCTTCCATTCCGCCGCCCTGCCCAGCTTCGACTCGTAAGCCCTAATTTGCGGCACGCTCACCTTCGGCGTGTAGACCTCGTCGTAACGCGTATCCTTCCGTCTAGGCCTCCTCAATAAATTCGCCCTCTGCCTCTGTACCTCTTGTAACTTCTTACGCTGCGCCAATCTGCCCTTCAGGAATTTTATCTGAGGGCCATACTTCTTTTCATCTAATCCTTTAACCCTTCTACTTTTGCGCGATTTAAGGCCACCACCGATACGGTCGGTCAGTTCGCGCTTGAATCTACCGAAAGTCGACTCGAAGTCTTGATGCTCGGTGCTAATCGTTTTATCTGATGGTTTGTTGAAGTAGTTTTCCAGGCGTTGGATTGTTTTATCGACATCTCCTTTATTTTCCTGAAGACAAAAAATTACAACATATATAATTATAGAAAAACTGTTGATAATGGTCAAAATGTACATCTAGTGTATTTTTTATATTTATAAACTTACAGCATTATTAATAATAAACTCCTTCTGTAGAAGATCATCTTCGTTATCATTAATCCCAGCAAACTCCCACAATTCCTTATTCCCATCCAATTTTCTAGGCTTAGCAACGGTAACATCATCACCGAACACCTCGTGAAAACCGTGGTAACCAGATAAGGCATCCCCTAAAGTATCCAAATCCTCCAATACATCATGCGGATCGTCTTCTTTTACATACCCCACGTACGTCTTTCTAGCAACCGGTTTACTCGTCGTGGTCGCGCTTTTCCCGAACAATGAGGGTAAACCAATTTTGGGAAAACCACCATTAACATCCAAACCGCCGAAAATATCTTTTTTGGGTAGGTTAGGAAATCCGAATAACGTTTCCTTTTCGGCTTTCATAGGAAGGCCAGGAGGGGCGAGAATCTCATCATCTTTAGTCGCCAAGCCAGCAAAGATATTTGTAGGGAGAGTTTCAGTTTTAACAGGTTCAAATGCATCCTCCAATAGTTCAGCAGAGGACTGGCCAGGCTTCCTAATTGTCGCTTCTTTCTGTAGGCCACGAAAAAGATTATTCTTATTGCCAGTTTTTTCATTCAATAGGTTCATGTTTATGTCGCGTTTTTGAGGTTTTTTCTTTCCTCCACGTCCTCCCCTCCCTCTTCCTCTACCACCTCCGCGTGCCTCCCTTTTAGAGCGGAGTTTATTTTTGAACGTCTTTTCGAAAATATCGTCGAAATCTGTGTTGGCTAATCCAACTTTTTTCTCCACTTTCGCCTTAGCCCTATCCGCTAATAACTTTAGGATTTCAGCGCTGCTCATATCGACATCTATTTTAGGCTTCGCTTTTTCTTCATTATTCCTCCTTTCCATATCAATCGGGGCGAGGAAATTTTTAAAATCGACCTTAGTCTTATCGAATAATTTCTTTACGTTCGTCTCGCTTATCGGCTCTAAAATATTCTTCTGCGCCTTCACCGTCGTCTTCTTCCAGTCGTCTATATTAATGAAGGGTATCACCTTTTTATTCTTCTTATAAAACCTCTCGTCCTGTTCCAGTTCCTTCTCCATCATTCGGTAGAGATCGGTGAGGGAGTTGGCGTCCTTTTTCGCGTTGATGCGCGACGATATTTCACCGGGGAAAACGTCGCTGAAGTCTAGGTTTTGGTCGCGATGCATCTCCTCCAGAATTAGATTCGTTTCGTCTTCGTCGGATATACAAATCGGAATCCTGGCGCCGGGCAGCACGAAAAAACCGATTGATTTCGGCGGCACCGATAAGGTCAGATGAGTTATGGCCTTGGCGCGTCTCAGTTTCGGTGTAAAATCGATGCCGGAAGAATGATCGGTTAGGTTGTCGACGGATACTTTCACACCATTTAAATAGGTGTCTCTGTAAATGTACGAAAATTAAATTGTATAAATTTAAAGCTTTATTACTTACACAGAATTAACTTTCTCAGACGTTAAAATGTACGATCTAACATCAACGTTTTTAAGCTGAGTACCAGCCACCTTCATGGCTGTAGTATGGTCAGTAGAACCGTTGTTGATGATCATGATGGTCATCGCTCCTCGAATGGAGTAACTGTTTTGATTTTTACTGCAATGAGCGTAGATGTAAGTATCTGAAGTACTCAACGAACTCGTCTTTACGTCCAAAACATTCCTTCCCATCAAACGCTTATGCAATAATGAAATCCAAAACACCTACAACATAAATACATGTATTCTGCTTACAAATTTAACACAATTGACATAATTTTCATGTAATTCAAGTTACAAATTTGATATACATAAATTTACCTAAACAAAATGATGTTATTATCGCAATCATAATGAATTTTAACTACTTTTTGATAAAATCTAATACCATATGAACTTACTGGTGTATCAGAAAACAACTCCTGAAACCTAGGCTGTCGAAAAATCACATCAAAACCATTCCTAGCGGTTTCTCCCAATCGTATCGCCCAGTAAATACCATCTTTGAACGTAACGGGATGCTCCACCTTCGGAGCGACAGTCCAAACCGGAGTGCTCGGTTGGTAATAGCTCAAAAATCTATGCATCGGATCCTCAACAAAAACATCTTCAGCTTCACTCTCCCTACAAACAAATATAAAGTTTTCGAATCCTAAATGAATTGTATGTGAAACTTACGGCTCCCACATAACAGCATCCACACCATCCAAATCTTCCATGAATTTCCTCGGGATTTCAGAAACCTTACTACCCAAACAACTACTCAAATCACTCCCAACGGTCTTCCAAAAATTTTTCATAGCTGGAAACTCGGATAATACGTGTTGTAAATTTTTCAAATCTTCAAGGTATCTGTCTTCACTTTTTCCATCACAATCTATATCGAAATAAAGTATATCAGAAGTATTAAAGACTAAGAAACAGGATGGTAGTGACCGTTACCATGTGGTATTTCATTTTCAATTGTAGGATGAAATAAAACACGATTTTCTATGTTTTTCTATACCGTGGCAAAAAACATAGAAAATCGTGTTTTATTTTATCCTACATTAAAGACTAAATTAGAACTAAAAAACACTTGGTTGGTTGATACTTGTTGAGCTACCCTTTTGATGAAACCAGAGAGGTAATTTTGGTGAAGAAAAACACTTGTTATGTCCCATATTATTACTTTTATTATCAGTATTTCGATCATGCCCAATCATGTCAACTAAGTTTAATTATTATAGTCTGTTCGTTGGATCTTTCGTCGTATGTCACAAACTATCGCTTCAAAAAACGACGAAAGTTTTACAGTGCGTTCTTTTTCTAACGCATTTGGTTTACTTTATCAGACTGAATATTTTGCGTCGTTTCTTGAAGCGATAGTTTGTGACGTACGACGAAAGATCCAACGAACAGACTATACTTGGTTGGTTTCACAGAAAATCTTCTATCTGTGAGTGTTTTTTTAAATTCTAATCAAGATAGTTTAAAAATGTTTCACCATGGTTTAAGTGATTAAATTAAATGTAAAAACTAGAATTTAAATTTTATACCATAACCCAATTGCCAGTAACATTCCACGTTCATCTTCGAGGTGAAATCCAGAAGAGATAGTGAATCCTTAGAATCCCAGCCTCCTCGACCTTGATCGTCAGCGTTTAAAGCAAAAACTGGCGTTAGATTGGCGTGTTTGATCCATCCGTTTAACGACCACCACATTGTAGGTCCGAACACCAAAGATTTCGATCCTTCGGTGATCCTGCTGATCGATTTGGAATCATCGCCAAATTTTAGATACGACGTTGAAGGACCCGCAAATCGGATAAACGCTGGTGCCAAATTTTTCGCTAAATTAGCTGCAGTAGAACTTAAACACAATTATTAGTTTATTAAAAAAGTAACCACACTTAAAATCAAAAATTTCTATTTAAGTTTTTGAAAAAATCGCAAGGGAACGGAGCAAAAATTTATGGAATAACACTACGGAGGTTTTCTAGCTTTGAAAAGTAATCAAAAAATGCTTGGTTTATTAAAAAAGTAACCATACTTTAAATCAAAAATTTCTATTTAAGTTTTTGTAAAAGGGAACGAAGCAAAAATTTATGGAAATACAGTACTGAAGTTTTCTAGCTTTTAAAAATAATCGAAAAAATGCAATTGAACCAAAAGTTACTAAAAATGATGATAGATGTCCAGTAAATTAAGATTTTATAGAAAACCGCAACTATTTTGGTTTAATAAATTTGAAAATACGAAAACATTTCGTGAATCTACAACAGTGAGTCTTACTAACACTACAAAACAAATACTAATTTAATACATTTTATTTTGGGTTAAAATTTTGTTATAATCTCTTGAAAATGAAGCCTTACTTTATAGGAAACGCTTGAGAGTTTCCAATTCTGAAAATAAAAAAAAAAAACAATTTCTGTTGGCGTAAAAATTACTAAAAATGATACTACCATAGATATATTATGTATTGTTTTTTTTATATAGGAAAATACAGAAATTTCTGCACACATTTTTGGAAAAATCCTATGAGAAAAAAGCCATAATTTTTTGGGAAATGCTTGAGAGATTTTGTCCTTGATACAATAAAAAGAACAATTGCAATCGACGTAAGAAATACTAAATTTATACAAAATGCCTTATAAATTAAAATTATATAGAAAACTGTAAAAATTTCTGCGCAAATTAAAAAAAAATCCATTAAAACCAAGACTGAATTTATAGGCAACGTTTAAGAGTATTTTTAAATTTATTATTTAATTTTCTACAACGAACTAAAGGATTTTAATACATTTTATTATTTAAGAGTTTCTTGTTTAAATACAAACAAAAAACAATTGCTATCGACGTAAAAAGTACCAAAAATTATACAAAATATCTTATAAAGTGATTTTGTATTGAAAAGTGCAAAAACTTTAGCTTAAATAAAAAAAGAAATCTCAAGAAAACGAAGCTAAATTTGATGAAAAACATTTTAGAGTTTCTGACTTAAAAAAATACTTAAAACAATTGCTATTGACGTAAAAATTACTAATAATTATACACAATGTTTTATAGATTAGGATTTTATAGAAAAGTATAAAAATATTTACTTGAATTCTCAGTAAATCTTACGAGAACGAATCCTGGATTTATTCGAAACATCTGGGAGTTTTTGGTTTTGAAATAATAAAAAAATTAATCGTCACACCAACGTAATAATGAGTAAAAATTATACAAGATATTAAATAATAAATAAATAAAGATTTTATAGTGAACTGATCTTTTTTTAACTTAATTCCTTTAAGAAAATTTTATAAAAATGAATTGTAAATTCATTGAGAACACTCAAGAGTTTTTGGGTTTGAAAAAATATAAAAAAAACAATTGCCACCGACGTAAAAATTACCAGAAATTATAGAAAATGTTTTATAAATTAGGATTTTATTGAAAACTGCTAAAATTTCTACTTACATTTTCGAAAAATTTTGTTTCTCATCAAATTTATTCGAAACGCTTGAGAGTTTCTAGCTTTATAAGTTCAAAAAACGCAATTATTATCGATGCAAAAATTACTAAAAACTATTAATAAAGATTTTGTAGCAATCTGCAAAAGTTTCTGCTTATTATTTGCAGAAAATCTCATGAGAACGAAGCGTGTAGTGTTGGAAAACACTCGAGAGTTTCTGGCTTAAAAAAATTGCTATTGACATAAAAATTACTAAAAATTATACGAAATGTAATATAAATTGAGATTTTATATAAAACTGCAAAAAATTTTGTTTAAATTCTTAAGGAAAATCGATTAGAATGAAGACGTAATTTATGAGAAATGCATAAAAGTTTACGGCTTTGAAAAAGTAGAAAATACAATTGCTATCAACATAAAAACTACTAGAAATTAATCAATATATTTTTTAGATATAAATTTATAGAAAACTACAAAAATTTATTCTAAAATTTTTGAGAAAATCCCATGAGAACCAATCTTAAATTTATAGGAAACGCTTGAGAGTTTTTGGCTTAAAATAACAAAAGAAAAACAATTGCTATCGATATTAAAATAACTATAAATTGTACAAGATATCTTATAAATAAAAAACTTCTAGAAAAACGCAAAAGTTTCTGCTTAAATTTTCAAGAAAATCCTAAGCAAATGAAGCATATATTTATGAAAAAATACTTTCTTTCTAGTTTTGATAAAATGAAAAAGACAATTGCTATCCACATAAAAATTACTAAAAATTATTCAATATATTTTTTTAGACATGAATTAATAGAAAACTGCAGAAATTTCTACTTAAATTTTTGAGAAAATCTCATGAGGACGAAGCTTTGATTTGCGGAAAACGTTTGAGAGTTTTTGGCTTAAAAAACAAAAGAAAAACCATTGCAATCGACTTAAAATTATTAAAAATTGTACAAGGTGCCTTATTAATAAAGATTTTGTGGCAATCTGCAAACGTTTCTGCTTATTTTTTTGAAAAAAACTCATGAGAACGAATCCTGTATTGTTGGAAAACACTCGAGAGTTTCTGGCTTAAAAAAATAAAAAAACAAAATCGCTATTGACATAAAAATAACTGAAAAATATACCAAATGTAATATAAATTGAGATTTTATATAAAACTGCAAAAATTTTGCTTAAATTCCTGAAGAAATTCCATGAGAATGGAGACGGAATTTATGAAAAATGCTTAAAAGTTTACGGCTGTGAAAAATTGCTATCGATATTAAAAATATTAGAAATCAGTTAATATATTTTTTAGATATAAATTTATAGACAACTAGAAAAATTTCTAATAAAATTTCTGATAAAATCCCATGAGAACGAATCCTAAATGTATAGGAAAGGCTTGAGAGTTTCTGACTTAAAATAACAAAAGAAAAACAATTGCTATCGACATAAAAATAACTAAAAATTATACATGGTGCCTTATAAGTAAACAACTTGTAGAAAAGTGCAAAAATTTCTGCTTAAATTTTTAAGAAAATCTCATGAGAACGAAGGTTGCATTTGTGGAAAATGTTTGGGAGTTTTTAACTTTAAAATAAAATTAGAAAAACAATTACAATCGACATAAAAATCGCTAGAAATAAAAGAAAATGTCTTAGTAATTAAAATTTTATAAAAGACTGTAAATATTTTTATTTAAATGTTTAAAAAAACTCCTGAAGAAACGGATGCTTGTATTTTCGGAAAGTACTTCATTCAGGCTTTAAAAAAAATTAAAAAAACAATTGCTATCAACATAAAATTACTAAAAAATTACAAAATGTCTTACATATTAAGATTTTAAAGTTAACAGTAAACATATTAGCCTTATTTTGTAAAAAATATTCATTAGAATGAAGCTGGAATTTATAAGAAATGCTTAAGAGTTTCTGGCTTTGAAAAAAATGTAATTATAATTGCTATCGACTTAAAAATTACTAAAAATGATTTAGGATGCCTTATTAATAAAAATTTTGTAGCAAACTGCGAAAATTTCTTCTTAAATTTTGAGAAAGACTCGTGAGAACGAAGCTTGAATTTTTGGGAAACACTCGAAAGTTTCTGGCTTAAAAAAATTAAAAACAAAATTACTATTGACATAAAAATTACTGAAAAATATACGAAATGTAATATAATTTAGGATTTTATATAAAACTGCAAACAATTTTGTTTAAATTCTTGAAAAAATTCTATGAGAATGAAGACGGAATTTATGAGGAATACATAAAAGTTTACGTCTTTGAAAAAAAAAAAACAATTGCTATCGACATAAAAACTACTAGAAATCAGTTTATATATTTTTTAGATGTAAATTTATAGAAAACTACAAAAATTTCAATTCAAAATTTCGAGAAAATCCCATGACAACGAATCCTAAATTTATAGGAAACGCTTGAGAGTTTCTGGCTTAAAAAACAAAAGGAAAACAATTGTTATCGACGTAAAAATCATTAAAAATTATACAAGATGTCTTATAAATAAACAACTTGGAGAAAAATGCAAACATTTCTGCTTAAATTTTTAAGAAAGTCTCATGGGAAAGAAGGTGGAATTTATAGGAAACAATTGAGAGTTTTTGGCTTTCAAAATATATTAAGATTCACTAACAACATAAAATTAATAAAAAAATATGTATAATATCTTATAAATAAGAATTTTGTACACATTTGTAAACATTTTAGCTTAAATTTTTGTATAATATTCATGAGAACGAACTTAAAATTTATGAGAGTTTCTGGTTTTACAAAAATCCAAAAACAATCACTATCGACATATAAATAATTAATAACTATTCAAAATTTCTTATAAATTTAGAATTTGTAAAGAAATGCAATAAATCTTACTTAAATTTTTGAGAAAATCTTATGAGAACGAAGCCTAAATTTATGGAAAACTTTAAAGAGTTTCTGACTTTTAAAAGTAAATATAAAAATAAATGTTATCGACATTAAAACTACTACAAATTATACAGGGTGTATTATAAAATAAAATTTTATCGAAAACTTCAAAAATGTATGCTAAATTCTTTTAAGAAAATCGCATGGGAACGAAAGCTAAATTTATGGAGAACGTTTGAAAGTTTGGAGCTTAAAAAATTAAGCATTCGAATTTATACAATTATTAATTATTCAAAAAAGAAATAAATAAAAAAAGTTGTATATATTTTAGTGTATTGAGGGTGGGTTACGAAATATTATGGAATACCCACCCACTCTACTTTTTTATTTCAATCAACTTCACCAATATTTATTATAATAATAATTATTATATAATAATTATTATTAACGGAAAATTGAAAATTTAAAAAGTTATTCTAGCGTTAAATTTAATTTATAGGGTAGGTGGTTGGACACGTTCAAATTGTTTAAATCTTAACAAATGTTTCCCAAATCAAATAAAAACGTACGGAAGAAAATAATCAAAGAATAAATCAGTATACATTTTTTTACTGATTAAATAACATTTAGTAAAACCCTGGCGTAGGTTTTAATGATTAAAGGGTAGGATAGAGGCCACCCACCCACCCTACATATATATTATAATTATAACCACTGTTAGACTTTTAGTTTCCTGAAAACATCAATAGAATTGGCTTTAAAGTTGCCTGAAAAAAAAACCTGTATTATAGCGTTAAATTTATATGCATTGATATGGAGGGTGGGTTGTCATTATCCAACCCTCCAATTATTTAAATATAAACAAATGTTAATGAAAGAAACACGCAGAGAGGAGAATATTAAAGGAATTAAAAGAGTATATAAATTTTTATTAATTAAATGCCATTTGTTGAAGTTCTCGTGATGGTTTTAATAATTGGAGGGTGGGATAGAGACCACCCACCCACCCTACATACACATTATAATTTTAATCACTCTCACTCTTTTAGTTCCTGGAAAGGAATAAAAAATCGGCGTTTAATTTGTCTGGAAATTAAAAATTATATTCTAGCGTTAAATTTTAATTTTTATTGTAGGATGGGTGGGTGTCCATTATCACACCCTCCAATTATTTAAATACAAACATGTGTTGCTCAGGAGACAAAATGTACTGAGGAGGATATTAAAGGATTAAAAAAGTATAATTCCTTTACTAATTAAATGCCATTTAATGAAATTCTCGTGAAGGTTTAAATAATTAAAGGGTGGGATAGAGGCCACCCACCCACCCTACATATATAATAGAATTTTAACCATTGTCATATTTTTAGTTTCCTGAAAACAACAATAGAATTGGCTTTGAAATTGCCTGAAAAAACCTGTATTATAGCGTTAAATTTAAATGCATTTATATGGTGGGTGGGTGGTCATTATTCAACCCTCCAACTATTTAAATATAAATATATGTTAGTCAAGAAAAACATGCAGAGAGAAGAATATTCAAGGAATTTAAAAAGTATATAAATTTTTATTAATTAAATGTCATTTAGTGAAATCCTCGTGAAGGTTTTAATAATTAAAGGGTGGGATAGAGGCCGCCCACCCACCCTACATATACATTATAATTTTAATCACTCTCACTTTTTCAGTTCCTGGAAAAGAATGCAAAATCTGTGTTTAATTTGTCTAGAAATTAAAAATTATATTCTAGCGTTAAATTTTAACATTTTTTTGGTGGGGTGGGTGGGTGTCCATTATCACACCCCCAATTATTTAAATACAAACATGTGTTGCTCAGAAATAAACATGTACCCAGGAGAATATTCAAAGAATAATGAAGTATTTCTTATTTTAATAATTAAATGTCATTTAATGAAATTCTCGGGAAGGTTTTAATAATTGGAGGGTAGGATAGTGACCACCCACCCACCCTGCATATACATTTTAATTTTAACCACTGTCAGATTTTTAGTTTCCTGAAATTTACAACAGAATTGGCGTTAAAATTGTCTGGAAATTAAAAACTATATTTTAGAGTTAAATTTTAAGTTTTTTTGTAGGGTAAGTATCAAACCCTCCAACTATTTAAATATAAAAATATCTTAGTCAAGAAAAAAAAATGGTTTTAGGGAAAATTGTAAAAATTTCAGCTTAAATTTTTGAGAATAAAAGAAATAAGGCGCGTTTGTTTTTGAAAAACACATGAGACAAATATTTAAGAAAAAACAATTGCTATCAATATAAAATTAATAAAAGATATCCGAGATGTCTTACAAATTAAGATTTAATAGAAAACTGTAAAAATTGTAGCTTAAATTTTCGAGAAATATCAATGAGAACGCAAACAAAATTTGTAGAAAAACTTTAAGAGATTTTGTCTTTGAACATTGAAAAACGACAATTGCTATCGACATAAAAATTACTATAAATGAAACAGAATGTCTTATTAATTATAATTTTATAGAAAACTGCGAAAATTTCTGCTTACATTTTAGAGCAAATTCCAAGGAAATGAATCATGTTTTTATGAAAATTACTTAAGATTTTCTGGCTTTGAAAAAATGAAAAAGACAATTGCTATCTACATAAAAATTACTAAAAATTATTCAATATATTTTTAAAAATATGAATGAATAGAAAAATGCAGAAATTTGTACTTAAATTTTTGAGAATATCTCATCAGAACGAAGCCTTAATTTGCGGAAAACGTTTGAGAGTTTTTGGCTTAAAAAACCAAAGAAAAACAATTGCCATCGACATAAAATTACCAAAAATTGTACAAGGTGCCTTATTAATAAAGATTTTGTAGCAATTTGCAAACGTTTCTGCTTAATTTTTTGAGAAAATCGCATGAGAACGAAGCCTGTATTGTTGGAAAACACTCGAGAGTTTTAGGCTTAAAAAAATAAAAAAACAAAATCGCTATTGACATAAAAATTACTGAAAAATATACGAAATATAATATAAATTAAATTTTTTTATAAAACCGCAAACAATTTTGTTTAAATCCTTTAGAAAATTCTATGAGAATGAAGACGTGATTTATGAGAAATTCTTAAAAGTTTACGGCTGTGAAAAAATAGAAAAGACAATTGCTATCGACATAAAAACTACTAGAAATTAATCAATATATTTTTAAGATAAAAATTTATAGAAAACTGCAAAAATTTCTACTAAAATTTTTGAGAAAATCTCATGAGAATGAACCCTAAACTTAAAGAAAACGCTTGAGAGTTTCTGGCTTAAAATAACAAAAGAAAATCAATTGCTATCGACATAAATATAACTAAAAATTTTACAGTATACCTTATAAATAAACAACTTGTAGAAAAGTGTAAAAGTTTCTACTTAAATTTTTAAGAAAATCTCATGAGAACGAAGGTTGAATTTAACTTTAAAATAAAATTACAAAAACAATTGCAATCCATATAAAAATCACCAGAAATGAAACAAAACATCTTAATGAAATAAAATTTATAGAAGGCTGCAAATATTTTTGTTTAAATTTTTAAAAAACTCCTAACGAAACGGAGGCTCGTATTTTTGGAAAATCCCTGGGAGCTTCTAGCTTTAAAAAAATAAAAAATAAACAATTGCTATCAACATGAAATTAATATAAAATATACTAGATGTCTTCAAAATTAAGATTTTGTAGAAAACTGTAAAAATTGTAGCTTAAATTTTCGAGAAATATCAATGAGAACGCAAAAGAAAAACTTTAAGAGATTTTGTCTTTGAAAATTGAAAAAAGACAATTGCTATCGACATAAAAATTACTATAAATGAAACAAAATGTCTTATTAATTATAATTTTATAGAAAACTGCGAAAAATTCTGCTTACATTTTTGAGAAAATCTAAAGGAAATGAAGCATATATTTATAATAAATACTTAAGAGTTTCTGGCTTTGAAAATATTAAAAAGACAATTGCTATCTACTTAAAAGTTTCTAAAAATTATTCAATATATTTTTTAGATATGAATTAATAGAAAAATGCAGAAATTTTTACTTAAATTTTTGAGTAAATCTCATGAGAACGAAGCTTTAATTTGCGGAAAACGTTTGAGAGTTTCTGGCTTAAAAAACAAAAGAAAACCATTGCCATCGACATACAATTATTAAAAATTGTACAAGGTGCCTTATTAATAAAGATTTTGCAGCAATCTGCAAAAGTTTGTTCTTATTTTGTTCAGAAAAACTCATTAAAACAAAGCCTGTATTGTTCGAGAAGACTCGAGAGTTTCTGGCTTAGAAAAATAAAAAACAAAATTGCTATTGACATAAAAATTACTGAAAAATATACCAAATGTAATATAAATTCAGATTTTTTATACAACTGCAAACAATTTTGTTTAAATTCTTGAGAAAATTCTATGAGAAAGAAGACATAATTTATGAGAACTGCTTAAAAGTTTACGGCTCGGAAAAATTAGAAAAAACAATTGCTATCGACATAAAAACTACTAGAAATTAATCAATATATTTTTTAGATATAAATTTAGAGAAAACTGCAAAAATTTCTTCTCAAATTTTTGAGAAAATCTCATGAGAATGAATCCTAAACTTAAAGGAAACGCTTGAGAGTTTCTGGTTTAAAAAAACAAAAGAAAAACAATTGCTATCGACATAAAAATGACTAAAAATTATACAAAATGTCTTATAAGTAAACAACTTGTAGAAAAGTGCAAAAATTTCTGCTTAAATTTTTAAGAAAATCTCATGAGAACGAAGGTTGAATTTGTGGAAAATATTTGGGAGTTTTTAACTTTAAAATAAAATTGGAAAAACAATTGCAATCGACATAAAAATCACTAGAAATGAAAGAAAATTACTTAATGATTAAAATTTTATAAAAGACTGCAAATATTTATGCTTAAATTTTTAAAAAACTCCTAAAGAAACGGATGCATGTATTTTTGGAAAATACTTGTGAGATTCAGGTTTTAAAAAAATTTAAAAAAACAATTACCATCAACATAAAATTACTAAAAAATTTACAAAATGTCTTGCAAATTAGGATTTTAAAGTTAACAGTAAACATTTTAGTCTAATTTTTTGAGAAATATTCATTAGAACGAAGCCGGAATTTATGAGAAATGCTTAAGAATTTCTGCCTTTGAAAAAAATATAATTATAATTTCTATCGGTTTAAAAATTACTAAAAATGATTTAAGATGCCTTATTAATAAAAACTTTGTAGCAAACTGCGAAAATTTCTGCTTAAATTTTGAGAAAAACTCATGAGAACGAAGGTTGAATTTGTGGAAAATGTTTGGGAGTTTTTAACTTTAAAATAAAACTAGAGAAACAAATGCAATCGACATAAAAATCGCTAGAAATGAAAGAAAATGTCTTAGTGATTAAAATTTTATAAAAGATTGTAAATATTTTTGCTTAAAGTTTTAAAAAACTCCTAAAGAAACGGAGGCTTGTATTTTTTGAAAATACTTGAGAATTTTCTTTAAAAAACAATTGTTATCACCATAAAATTACAAAAAATATGCAAAATGTCTTACAAATTAGGATTTTAAAATAAACAGTAAATATTTTAGCCTAATTTGTTGAGAAATATTCATTAGAACGAAGCCGGAATTTATGAGAAATGCTTAAGAGTTTCCTGCTTTGAAAAAATATAAAAATAATTGCTAATGGCTTAAAAATTACTAAAAATGATTAAAGATACTTTATTAATAAAAATTTTGTAGAAAACTACGAAAATTTCTGCTTAAATTTTGAAAAAGACGCATGAGAACGAAGCTTGAATTTTTGGGAAACACTTTAGAGTTTTTGGATTTAAAAAATTTAAAAAAAAATTGCTATAGAGATAAAAATTAATAAAAAATATACGAAATATAATATAAATTAGAATTTTATATAAAACTGCAACAAATTTTGCTTAAATTTTTAAGGAAATTCCATCAGAATGAAGACGGAATTTATGAGAAATGCATAAAAGTTTACTTTGAAAAAATAAGAAAAAACAATTGCTATCGATATAATTTTTTTTAGAAATCAGTCAATACATTTTTTAGATATAAATTTAAAGAAAACTGCAAAAATTTCTGCTTAAATTTTTGAGAGAAACTCATGAGAATTTATAGGAAACGTTTGAGAGTTTCTGGCTTAAAAAAACAAAAGAAAAACAATTGCTATCAACATAAAAATAACTAATAATTATGCAAGATGCCTTATAAGTAAACAACTTGTAGAAAAACAAAAATTTCTGCTTAAATTTATAAGAAAAACAATTGCAATCCACATAAAAATTGCCAGAAATGAAACAAAATATCTTACTGATTAAAATTTTATAAAAAATTGCAAATGTTTTTGCTTAAATAAAAAAAAACTCTTATTTTTGGAAAATACTTGAAAGCTTCTGGCTTTAAAAAAAAAATAAAAGAACAATTGCTATTAACATAAATTATTAAAAAATATACGAAATGTAATATAAATTGAGATTTTATATAAAACTACAAAAAAATTTGCTTAAAATCTTAAGGAAATTCCATGAGAATGAAGACAGAATTTATAAGAAATGCATAAAAGTTTTCAGCTATGAAAAAATTGAAAAAACAATTGCTATCGATATAAAAGCTACTGAAAAATAGTCAATATATTGTTTAAATATAAATTTATAGAAAACTGCAATGATTACTACTCAAATTTTTGAGAAAATCCCTTGGGAACGAATCCTAAATTTATAGGAAACGCTTGAGAGTTTCTGGCTTAATAAACATTAAAAAACAGAAGAAAAACAATTGCTATCAACATAAAAATGACTAAAAATTATACAGGATGCCTTATTAGTAAACAAGTTGCAGAAAAGTGCAAAAATTTCTGCTTAAATTTTTTAGAAAATCTCATGAGAACGAAGGTTGAATTATGGAAATTGTTTGGGAGTTTGAACATTAAAATAAAATTATGAAAACAAATGCAATCGACACGAAAATTGCTATAAATCAAATGAAAAGCGTTAATAATTAAGATTTTCTAAAAGACTATAAATATTTTGCCTTCAATTTATAATAAAATCCCAAAGAAATGGAAGCCTGTATTTTTGGAAAATACTTTAGGGGTTTCTGACTTTAAAAAAAAACCAAATACCATCAACATAAAATTACTAAAAACTATGCAATATGTGTTATATTTATAGTTACCTAATTTTAATTCCACTGAAGAGAAAAGCCGGATCGAGGGAGACGCTTATAAACTTCTCGTCGACGACGTGTGCGGCCTTCCTTCCATTTATGGTACATTGGCTGTCATCCGCTCGTGCAAACTTCGATGAAATTATAATGATTAAACACGCAAACGGTAAACCGGTGGCCTTCATCATATCGTATCATAACACACGGGAGCATCCGAAATGCAACTAATTGCATTCGGTGGTCGGGCGTGCCGAGGATGTGCGAAATTTCGAAATTAATTTCGAGGCGTCAGCAACGCGGAGGAAAAAAATGCAGGCTAGTTGTTTTATTGCTCCACCGAGACATTGTGAAATAGAACATCGACGTAAACAATTTTTTTCTTTAAATTAGTATGTTAAATATATATGAAGTTGAAAGGAATAATTTTCGCTCAAAAGGAATGGAATTGAAAAAGACACAATACCTTTATTTAGACAATTAGAATTTTTGTATATATTCATAAAAATAGATTGAAGTAGCATGGAAATATATAATGAAGGGATATTAAATCTGAAGTTAATATTATATAACTTATAATTTTTAAAATGCTTTATTTATTTTATTCAACATACGACAAAAAGATTATTTTAAGAGTCAATCATGTTAAAATCATATCTGAATTAACGTAATTACTAATTAAACATCATTAATACGTTCTGCAATTATTAACACTTGATTATCCCAGTCAGCACAATTACTGTTTAATTATTTGATATGACCCAAATAGAAATGCACAGTTTGCAATTTCAAGGCGCGCACGCACTCAAATGTGTATCGTACTGTGAAAAACGCTTAATGAATTACATAAAATATACGATGGTTGGTAATTTAATGCAGAACATAGGAGAATATCTGTCCATAAATTCGACGAGTTTATTCGAAACCCGGGGCAACAGTAATTGCGACAATGTCGCGAACGACTGCGATGATTGTGTAGATGCAATTCGGGGAAAATTGTGGAGACCGCAACAATTCCGTCTCCGAAAGCGACTCAATTCCCAACAGAATTCCTTGATTGCCATTTTCATATAATAACACTTTTCAGCTAAACCCCGACGTCACGTTTCAACACTTCACCACGTCCAATTCTAACTACAAATTCCTCCACAAATAAACATGTTTATCTATTACTGTATAACTACTTTAAAATATTTATTATGTACCTAATTAAATAATATTACAAACATTAAGTTTTTACACTCATCAGACATAAGAGAATTGTAAAACTAATCCTAATGTAATAATTAATACCATAATTTAATCAAATAAGAAATGTAAGGGGCTATCAATTCTTAATGTTTAAAGCAACTTTAAATCATCGAATCCTCATTCAAATCAAGTGATTGGGCCGTTGCAATCAATTAACCAATTATAGTCACTGTTATTGTTTAAAATATAGTGGTAAAACAAAGTAATTGTGTCTCATTTACAAATTAACCAACCTGTTCCCGGCGCATCCACCAAAAGAGCAACACGGACGAAATACAGAAAATCATTTTTAAATTAATGGTGCGAACTCGCGGGATCGTTTAAGTTGACAGATATAAAGCTGCATCACCGGTTAAAACTTTATATTACATTTCTTGAACTCCGCACCGCCTCGCAATCAATCTCAATATCAGTTTTTCCTCGTTGAATTTTCAATCCATTCTATTAGTGTCACAACACGTAAGCCCCGGCCGGTCTACGGATGAAACGGGGCGGTTTTACTGTGGGATACGGAGGGGTGGTGAAGAGGGGGAGGACGGTGCGGTGCATTACCTATACGAACCGGATCTTCTGTGCCATTTATTCTTGATCAACGGATAAAGCAACACGAATTGCTCCATATAGATCGGTTCCAGCCGGCATCCGGATTCAGGGCGATGCGCAAATAAATCAGGACAAATTACCACGGACCTCGCAGACCTCTAGGGGGGACCGGTGGACCCGGAGCGGAAAGGGGACCGGGCCATTATACTACGTTACGGAGTTTTTATCTTTCGGTTGAATAATTAATTGGATCGAAAAATTGTTTAAATTACGCATTGCGATCTTCATTCATTCAAAATAAAATTTATAAGGGTATAAGGGTTGAAATTTTGTTCTACTTTTTTAATACATAACAAATACATTAATTTAAATCGTATTTGCCAATTTTTACCCTAATTTTATGCATAGTTTATTTTTTAGAACTTTTTAAATTAGGCACTGCTAATTTCATTAATTCAAATTCCAACTTTGAAGCGCTGAAATTTTGTTTCTAGTTACGTTACGTTAATTGTTTTGATTTTATATAAAAACTAAGTTCAATATTAATATATTTATTAATTTTATACATTATTTTCTTGCGTAGTTTATTTTTGAGAATTTTTTTAACCGTGCGTTGTTAATTTCACGAATTCTAAATCTAAGTTTGAAGCGCTAGAATTTTGTTTTGCAGTTAGATTATGTCATTTATTTAAATAAAATATAATAAATACGTTTATTACGTTTGTATTTAATTTAATTTTTCTTTAAATCCTCGTGTAGTTTATTTTGTAGAAGCTTCTAAATCACGAGTTGTAAATTGCTTTAATTCTAAATCAAAGTTTGAAGGTCTGGGATTTTGTTTATAGTTAACTTACAGCAATTGTTTTCAAATTATATATTAAATACACTTATTATAAAAGTATTAAGTAATTTTTACTTTATTTTATTGTGTAGATTATTTTTTTAGATTTTTTTAAATCACGCCTCGCCAATTTCATTAATTCCAAATCAAAACTCAAAGCGCTAGAATTTCATCTACAGTTAAGTTATATGAACTAATTTTATAAAACATGACGAATGCATTTATTATTAATTAATTTAGTTATTTTTTGCTCTAATTTTATGCGTTATTTATTTTTTAAACAAATTTTAATCAAACGCTGCAAATTCTTTAAATTATATATTAAAGTTTAAACCACTGGAATTTTATTTATCGTTACTTTACATCAATTCTTGTTATAAAATATGACAACAACATTTATTTTAAACGTATTTAGCAATTTTTACCTTCATCCCTTGCTTAGTTTACTTTTTAGAAGTTTTTAAACCATGCGTTGCTAATTTTAATCATTTTAAATTAAAGTTTGAAGCGGTGGAATTTTATTAAGAGCTTAAATTACAATAATTATTTTATATAATTTATGTTTTAAGTATAAGTGTATATGTAAGGTGGGTGGGTGGCCACTACCCCACCAACTAATTACTATAACATAAACGAGGGTTTTCTATTTAAAAAAAAAAAACTGTTTTAACGAAGAAAATTATTGATATTTTAATTGTGCATTTTAATTTCCTACCATTAAAACTTTGTCGTATGTTTTACTGATTAGAAGGTGGGTTAGAGGCCACCCACCCACCCTACATATACGTTTAGATCTAAACCACAATATTCGGTTTTATTTTTGTAAAATGGGTCAGTAATTTTAGTTTTAATATCAAGAAATTTATAAGTAAATTCTGGTTTATATTTATGTGTATATGTAGGGTGGGTGGGTGTCCACTATCCCACCATCTAATTATTATAACATCTGCGAGGGTTTTCAATTAAAAACATGTTTCGATAAAGAAAATTATTTATTTAAATTGTGTAAAACATTTTCATATTATATTTTCCTTTCATTCAAACCCTGTCGTATGTTTTAGTGATTGGAGGGTGGGTTAGAGGCCACCCACCCACCCTACATATACGTTTACATCTAAACCACATTATTAGGTTTTGTTTTTGTAAAATAAGTCAGTAATTTTTGTTTTAATATCAAGAAATTTATAAGTAAATTTTGGTTTATGTTTATGTGCATATGTAGGGTGGGTGGGTGGCCACTATCTCACTATCCAATTATTATAACAATCGTGAGGGTTTTCAAATAAAAACATGTTTTGATAAAGCAAATTATTTATTTAAATTGTGCAAAAACCTATTTATGTTATATTTTCCTTCCATTCAAACCCTGTCGTATATTTTACTGATTGGAGGGTGGGTTAGAGGCCACCCACTCACCCCACATATACTTTTACATCCAAACCACAATATTTGTTTTTGTTTTTGTAAAATACTTCAGTAGTTTCAGTTTTAATATCAAAAAATTTATAATTAAATTCTGGTATAAGTTTATGTGCATATGTAGGGTGGGTGGGTGGCCACTATCTCACCATCCAATTACTATAACATTCGCGAGGGTTTTCAATTAAAAACATGTTTTGATAAAGAAACATTTATTTAAATTGTGCAAAAACTTTTTTAGATTATATTTTCCTTCCATTCAAACCCTGTCGTATGTTTTACTGATTGGAGGGTGGGTTAGAGGCCACCCACCCACCCTACATATACGTTTACATCTAAACCACAATATTAGGTTTGGTTTTTGTAAAATAGGTCAGTAATTTTAGTTTTATTATCAAGAAATTTATAAGTAAATTCTGGTTTAAGTTTATGTGCATATGTAGGGTGGGTGGGTGCCGACTATCCCACCATTCAATTACTACAACATAAAAGAGGGTCTTCAATTAACATAAAACTGTTTTGGTGAAGAAAATTATTGAAATTATTGATTTTAATTGTGCAATAAACGCTTTTAGCTATTTTTGCTTTAATTTATTACGTAGTTTATTTTTTAGAATAGTTTAAACCGCACGTTGTTACTTTTATTATTTCCGAAAACAAGTTTGAAGCGCTTGAATTTTGTTTACAGTTTAGATACATCAATTATTTTTTTAATATACGATAAATACGTTTGTTTTTTAATATATTTAATAGTTTTTACTTTAAATCCTATTGTAGTTAATTGGTTAGAATTTTTTAAATTACCCGCTGGTAATTTTATTCATTCCAGTTCCAATTTTGAAGCGCTGACATTTTGTTTTTAGTTACGTCATGTCTACCATTTTGATTTTATATAAAAACTACATTCAATGTTAATATATTTTATAATTTAATACATTATTATCTTGTGTGGTTTATTTTTGAGAATTTTTTTAACCTCGCGTTATTAATTTCACAAATTCAAAATCTAAGTTTGAAGCGCTAGAAATTTGTTTGTACTTAAATTATATCATTCATTTAAATAAAATATAATACATACGTTTATTAACTTTGTATTTAATTTAATTTTTCTTTAAATCCTCGTGTAGTTTATTTTTTAGAAGCTTCTAAAACACGAGTTGTAAATTTCTTTAATTCTAAATCAAAGTTTGAAGGCCTGGGATTTTGTTTATAGTTAACTTACAGCAATGATTTTCGAATTATATATTAAATACACTTATTATAAATGTATTAAGTAATTTTTACTTTATTTTATTGCGTAGATTATTTTTTAGAATTTTTTAAATCACGCCTTGCTAATTTCATTAATTCCAAATCAAAACTCAAAGCGCTAGAATTTCATTTACAGTTAAGTTATATGAATTAATTTTATAACATATGACGTATTTATTCATTATTAACGTATTTAGTAATTTTTTACTTTAATTTTATGCGCAATTTATTTAGAAAATAAGATTTTAATCACACGCTGCAAATTCTTTAAATTATAAATTAAAGTTTGAACCGCTGGAATTTTATTTATCGTTACGTTACATAAATTCTTTTAATAAAATATGACAACTACATTTATTTTAAACGTATTTAGCAAATTCTTACCTTCACCCCTTACGTAGTTTACTTTTTAGAAGTTTTTAAACCATGCGTTGCTAATTTTAATAATTTTAAATTAAAGTTTCAAACGGTGGAATTTTATTAAGAGTTTAAATTACAATAATTATTTTATATAATTTATGTTTTAAGTTTAAGTGTATATGTAAGGTGGGTGGGTGGCCACTACCCCACCAACTAATTACTATAACATAAACGAGGCTTTTCTATTTAAAAAAAAACTGTTTTAACGAAGAATATTATTGATATTTTAATTGTGCAAAAACCTTTTAACATTTTAATTTCCTTCTATAAAAACTTTGTCGTATGTTTTACTGATTGGAGGGTGGGTTAGAGGCCGCCCACCCACCCTACATATACTTTTACACCTAAATCGCAATATTCGGTTTTGTTTTTGTAAAATAGGTCAGCAATTTTAGTTTTAATATCAAGAAATTTATAAGCAAATTCGGGTTTATGTTTATATGCATATGTAGGGTGGGTGGGTGGCCACTATCCCACCATCCAATTATTATAACATTCGTGAGGGTTTTCAATTAAAAATATGTTTTGATAAAGAAAATCATTTATTTAAATTGTACAAAAACTTTTTTTAATTATATTTGCTTTCCATTCAAACTCTGTCGAATGTTTTACTGATTGGGGGGTAGGTTAGAGGCCACCTACCTACCCTACATATACGTTTATATCTAAATCACGATATTCGGTTTTGTTTTTGTAAAATACGTCAGTAATTTTAGTTTTTTAATATCAAGAAATTTATAAGTAAATTCTGGTTTATGTTTATGTACATATGTAGGGTGGGTGGGTGGCCACTATCCCACCATCCAATAATTATAACATTCGCGAGGGTTTTCAATTAAAAACATGTTTCGATAAAGAAAATTATTTATTTAAATTGTGCAAAACATTTTCATATTATATTTTCCTTTCATTCAAACCCTGTCGTATATTTTAGTGATTGGAGGGTGGGTTAGAGGCCACCCACCCACCCTACATATATTTTTACATCTAAACCATAGTATTCGGTTTTGTTTTTGTAAAATAGGTCAGTAATTTTAGTTTTTTAATATCAATAAACTTATAAATAAAGTCTGGTTTAAGTTTACGTGCACATGTAGGGTGGGTGGGTGGCCACTATACCACCATCCAATTATTATAACATTCGCGAGGGTTTTCAATTAAAAACATGTTTTGATAAAGAAAATTATTTATTTAAATTGTGCAAAAACTTTTCTATATTATAATTTCCTTCCATTCAAACCCTGTCGTATGTTTTACTTATTGGAGGGTGGGTTAGAGTCCACCCACCCACCCTACATATACGTTTAAATCTAAATCATAATATTTGGTTTTGTTTTTGTGAAATACGTCAGTAATTTTAGTTTTTTAATATCAAGAAATTTATAAGTAAATTCTGGTTTATGTTCATGTGCATATGTAGGGTGGGTGGGTGGCCACTATCCCACCATCTAATTATTATAATATCCGCGAGGGTTTTCAATTAATAACATGTTTTGATAAAGCAAATTATTTATTTAAATTGTGAAATAACTTTTTTATATTATATTTTCTTACCATTAAAACCCTGTGGTATGTTTTACTGGTTGAAGGGTGGGTTAGAGGCCACCCACCCACCCTACATATACATTTACATGCAAACCACAATATTTGGTTTTGTTTTTGTAAAATACGTCAGTAATTTTAGTTTTAATATTAAGAAATTTATAAGTAAATTCTGGTTTAAGTTTATGTGCATATGTAGGGTGGGTGGGTGGCCACTATCCCACCATCCAATTATTATAATATTCGCGAGGGTTTTCAATTAAAAACATGTTTTGATAAAGAAAATGATTTATTTAAATTGTGCGAAAACGTTTTTATATTATATTTTCCTTCCATTCAAACCCTGTCGTATGTTTTACTGATTGGAGGGTGGGTTAGAGGCCACCCACCCACCCTACATATACTTTTACATCTAAACCACAATATTCGGTTTTGTTTTTGTAAAATAGGTCAGTAATTTTAGTTTTAATATAAAGAAATTTATAAGTAAATTCTGTTTTATGTTTATTTGTATATATAGGGTGGGTGGGTGACCACTATCCCACCATTAAATTATTAAAACATTCGTGTGGGTTTTCAATTAAAAACATGTTTTGATAAAGAAAATGATTTATTTAAATTGTGCAAAAACGTTTTTATATTATATTTTCCTTCAATTCAAACTCTGTCGTATGTTTTATTGATTTGAGGGTGGGTTAGAGTCCACCCACCCACCCTACATATACGTTTACATCTAAACCTCATTATTAGGTTTTGTTTTTGTAAAATAAGTCAGTAATTTTAGTTTTAATATCAAAAAATTTATTACTAAATTCTGGTTTATGTTTACGTGCATATGTAGGGTGGGTGGGTGGCCACTATCCCACCATACAATTAGTATAACATTCGTGAGGGTTTTCGATTAAAAATATGTTTTGATAAAGAAAATTATTTATTTAAATTGTGCAAAAACTTTTCTATATTATATTTTCCTTCCATTAAAACCCTGTCGTATGTTTTACTGATTGGAGGGTGGGTTAGTGGCCACCCACCCACCCTACATATACTTTTACATCTAAACCACAACATTCGGTTTGGTTTTTGTAAAATAATAAGTAATTTTAGTTTTAATATCAAAAAATTTATAAGTAAATTCTGGTTTATGTTTATGTGTATATGTAGGGTGTGTGGGTGGCCACTATCCCACCATCTAATTATTATAACATCCGCGAGGGTTTTCAATTAAAAACATGTTTTGATAAACAAAATCATTTATTTAAATTGTACAAAAATCTTTTTATGTTATATTTTTCTTCCATTAAAACCCTCTCGTATATTTTACTGATTGGAGGGTGGGTTAGAGGCCATTCACCCACCCTACATATACGTTAACATTTAAACCACCATATTTGGTTTTGTTTTTGTTAAATAGGTCAGTAATTTTAGATTTAATATCAAGAAATTTATAAGTAAATTCTGGTTTATGTTTATGTGTATATGTAGGGTGGGTGGGTGGCCACTATCCTACCATCCAATTATTATAACATTCGCGAGGGTTTTCAATTAAAAATATGTTTTGATAAAGCAAATTATTTATTTAAATTGTGAAAAACTTTTTTATATTCCATTTTCCTTCCATTCAAACCCTGTCGTATGTTTTACTGATTGAAGGGTGGGTTAGAGGCCACCCACCCACCCTACATATACGTTAACGTTTAAACCACTATATTTGGTTTTGTTTTTGTTAAATAGGTCAGTAATTTTAATTTGAATATCAAGAAATTTATAACTAAATTCTGGTTTATATTTATGTGCATATGTAGGGTGGGTGGGTGGCCTCCCTCCCACCATCCAATTATTATAACATTCGTGAGGGTTTTCAATTAAAAACATGTTTATATTAAGAAAATTATTTATTTAAATTGTGCAAAAACTTTTTTATATTATATTTTCCTTCCATTCAAACTCTGTCTTGTTTTACTGATTGAAGGGTGGGTTAGAGGCCACCCACCCACCCTACATATACTTTAACATCTAAACCACAATATTCGGTTTTGTTTTTGTAAAATAGGTCAGTAATTTTAGTTTTAAAATCAAGAAATTTATAAGTAAATTATGGTTTATGTTTATGTGCATATGTAGGGTGGGTGGGTGCCACTATTCCATCATCTAATTATTATAACATTAGTGAGGGTTTTCAATTAAAACATATTTTGATAAAGAAAATCTTTAATTTAAATTCTGCAAAAACTTTTCTATATTATATTTTCCTTCCATTAAAACCCTGTCGTATGTTTTACTGATTGTAGTGTGGATTAGAGGCCACCCACCCACCCTACATATATTTATATCTAAACCATAATATTCGGTTTTGTTTTTGTAAACTAGGTCAGTAATTTTAGTTTTAATATCAGGAAATTTATAAGTAAATTCTGGTTTAATTTTATGTGCATATGTAGGGTGGGTGGGTGGCCTCTATCCCACCATCCAATTATTATAACATTCGTGAGGGTTTTCAAATAAAAACATGTTTTGATAAAGCAAATTATTTATTTAAATTGTGCAAAAACTTTTTTATATTATATTTTCCTTCCATTCAAACTCTGTCGTATGTTTTATTGATTGGAGGGAGGGTTAGAGGCCACCCACCCACCCTACATATACGTTTACATCTAAACCACATTATTAGATTTTGTTTTTGTAAAATAAGTCAGTAATTTTAGTTTTAATATCAAGAAATTTATAAGTAAATTCTGGTTTAAGTTTATGTGCATATGTAGGGTGGGTGGGTGGCCACTATCCCACCATATAATTATTAAAACATTCGTGAGGGTTTTCAATTAAAAATATGTTTTGATAAAGAAAATTATTCATTTAAATTGTGCAAAAACTTTTCTATATTATATTTTCCTTCCATTCAAACCTTGTCGCATGTTTTACTGATTGAAGGGTGGGTTAGAGGCCACCCACCCACCCTACATATATGTTTACATCTAAACCACAATATTCGGTTTGGTTTTTGTAAAATTGTTTAGTAATAATAATAGTAATTTTAGTTTTAATATCAATTTATAAGTAAATTCTGGTTTAAGTTTATGTGCATATGTAGTGTGGGTGGGTGGCCACTATCCCACCATTCAATTATTATAAAATTCGTGAGGGTTTTCAATCAAAAACATGTTTTAATAAAGCAAATCATTTATTTAAATTGTGCAAAAACTTTTCTGTATTATATTTTCCTTCCATTCAAACCCTGTCGTATGTTTAACTGATTGCAGGGTGGGTTAGAGACCACCCACCCACCCTACATATACTTTTAGATCTAAACCACAATATTTGGTTTTGTTTTTGTAAAATTGGTAACTAATTTCAGTTTTTTATATCAAGAAATTAGTAAGTAAACCATTCAATTATTATAACATAAAAGAGGTTTTTCAGTTAAAAAAAAATTGTGAAGATAATTGTTGATTTTAATTGTACAATAAACATTTTTAGCTATTTTTGCTTTAATTTATTGCGTAGTTTGTTATTTAGAATATTTTAAACCGCACGTTTCAATTTTATTACTTCCAAAATAAAGTCTGAAGTGCTAGAATTTTGTTTACAATTGAGATACATCAATTATTTTTGTAATATACGATAAATGCGTTTGTTTTTTAACATATGTATCAGTTTTTATTTTAAATGGACGTGCAGGGCTCAAAAATTAAAAAAAAAACTTTCCAGAACTTTAGACTTTTTTTTCGAGAGTTCACACATTTCCAGAAACTTTTATTCAGATTTGCGGGCTATAGAAAATTTGTTCCTAGAAATCTAGACTCTTTTCAGTCATTTCTCCAGATATCAAGATTGTTTTTTTCAAGCTGTCTTTTAAATTGCGAAGTTTTAAGAATCTTCAAAAAAAATTTCTAGAAATGTAGATTTTTGTAGAATTCAGAAAATTTCCAGTAAATTGCGAAGATTTGAATGAAAGCTTTTTTTGAAATTTTGTTTTTAAAAATCTAGACTTTTTTTCGAAAGTTCAGGAAATTTCTAGTAATTTCTTCTGCACATTTCAAGATTTTTTCAACTTGTCTTCTAAATCGCAAAGATTTTCTTTTAGAATTTTCTTCTAGAAATCTAGATTATTTTCTCGAGTGTTCGGGAAATTTCTAACAAATTATTCTCAAGAGTTCATGAGTTTTTTGAAGTCGTCTTTTAAATTGCAAAGATTTTCTATGATGCATTAGGATTTTCTAGAACTTTTTTTCTAAAAATTTAGAGTTTAGAAAATGGCCAATAACTTCCCAAAATTAAATTTTGTTTTCAACTTTTCTTATAAATTGCCAAGATTTTTTTCAGGCTCTAAATGTTTTTAATTCGTCTTCTTTTCGAGAATTTAAGTGAATTTCAGCAATTGCTTTTCTAAAATTCGACATTTTGTTTCAACCAGAGGCTATAAACTTATTTAGAAAGTTGTAAATTGCGTAATTTTTCTTGGAGGGTCTAGATTTTATTAGAAAAATTTCACCTAGAAATCTTTTCTTATTTTCGAGAAAGTTTAAAAGAATTTTCAGTAATTTCTCTTCCCGATTTTAAAATATTTTTTCGACTGGTCTTCTAAATTTTTAGGAGGCTCTAAAATTTTTAGAAAATTTTCATTTAGAAATCTATACTTTTTTTCCAAGGGTTTAGGAAATTTCCTGAAATTTCTCCTCCAGATTTGAAGGTTATCTTCTTGTCTTCTAATTTATAAAGATTTTCTTAAAGGTTCTAGAACTTTTTAGAAAATTTGTTTGTAGAAATCTAGATTTTTCTTGAGGATTCAGGAATTTTTCAGTAATTTATCTTTTTTTGAGGCCCTAGATTTTCAGGAATTTTTTTTATAAAATCTAGACTCACTTTTTCAAGAATTCAAGAAATTTACACTAATTTCTTCTCTAGGTTTCAAGATTTTTTAATTCAACCCGCTTTATAATTTGTGAAGATTTTACTGGAAGCTCAAAAATAAAAAAAAATTGTTTAGAAATATAGATTTTTTTCAAAAATTTATAAAATTTCTTTTCTGAATTTAAATTGAAATTCAACATGTTTTAACCACAAATTATTGTAAGTAAGTATGGATTACGACGTAGTAACGGTCGCGACCATTGTAGTTCAATCTTCAGATATTTTATGTAGGCCAATATTGAGATATTTTCTTTTGGAGGGTACTTTTATTTCTTTCTTTCTTTTTTTTTCTGTTGATATGGAGATATTTTCTGCTGATAAGTTTTTCTTTTCTGCCAATGCTGATTTTTTGGAGTTCAATTTGTTGATGCTGGAGTTTTTTTGCTAATGCTGTATTTTTTCTGCTGAGCTCATTGAATTTTCTAAAGGTACAGTAGTTAAATTTTAAGATAGTTTCTGCTGATGCTAAAGTCTTTCTGTTGATCATACTGATCTCTCTGAGTAGTCCAGATATTTTCTACTGAGAAGTTTTTTTCTGCTGATGCTGTAGTTTTATCTGCTTAAAAGTTTTTCCTGCCGATGCTGTAGTTTTTCCGCTGATCTTGTTGATATTTCTAAAAGTACTGCTGATTTTGGAGTCATTCTGCTGATTTGTTTTTTTGAGTTACTGTAGTTCAATTGGTTGATGCTGGAAACTTTTTTCTGATCTAAAAGATCAATAATCTTTTGGAGATTACTGTGTTCACTGCTGATGCTCTAATATTTTTACTGATCTTACTGTGCATTGATCTTTCTGAAGGTACAGTAGTTAAATTTTGAAATCATTTCTGTTGATGCTGGAGTCTTTCTGCTGTTCAGTATCAGTATCTTTCTTAGTAGTCCAGATATTTTCTGCTGAGAAGTTTTTTTCTGCTAATGCTGTAGTTTTCCCGCTGATCTTGTTGATCTTTTTAAAAGTACTGTAGTTCAATCTTGCTGATTCTGGAATCATTCTACTGATATTACTGATCTTTTGAAGGTTACTTTTTCTGCTGATGCTCTAATATTTTTACTGATCTTACTGCTGTTTCTGATAGTACTATAGACTAAAATGGAAACATTTTCTGCTGATAAGTTTTTGTTTTCTGCCAATGCTGTAGTTTTTCTGCTGATTTTTTTTGAGGTGCTGTAGTACTGTAGTTGATGCTGGAGACTTTCTTCTGATATTATTGAACTTTCGGAGGGTACTGTAGTTAAATCTAAAGATATTTTCTGCTGAGCTCACTGATCTTTGCGAAAGTACAGTAGGTTAATTTTAAAATAATTTCTGCTGATGCTGGAGTCTTTCTGCTGATCTTACTGATCTCTCTGAGTGGTCCAGATATTTTATACTGAGAAGTTTGTTTCTACTGATACTGTAGTTTTTTGTGCTGAGGAGTTTTTTTACTGCTAATGCTGTAGTTTTTTTACTGGTCTTGTTGATCTTTTTAAAAGTACTGTAGTTCAATCTTGAGATATTTTCTGCTGATTCTGGAATAATTCTGCGGATCTTACTGATCTTTTGGAGTATACTTTTTTTTCTGCTGATGCTTTAATATTTTTACTGATCTGGCTGGTCTTTCTGAAAGTACTATTGTCCAATATTGAGATATTTTCTGCTGATAAGTTTTTATTTTCTGCTAATGCTATAGTCTTTGAGCTGATTTTTTGGAGGTACTGTAGTTCAATTTATTAATGCTGGAGACTTTCTTCTGATCTCATTGATCTTTTGGAGGGTACTATAGTCCAATCTTTATCAAAAATTTTTACTTTGTCATTTTTCTTTTATTCAAATTTTGTTCAAATTAAAGTTAATGCAAACTGCGAGGCGATCAGTAATTAAAGTTAATATGTATATGTAGGGTGGGTGGGTGGCCTCTAACCCACCCTCCAATCAGTAAAACATAAGCGAGGGTTTTAATTAAAAATTGTAAAACGTAAATAAACAATATTATTGCAAAATTTAATAGATTTATTCAAACAAATTTTGAAATTTAAGAAATTTTGAAAAATAAGACATAACTTTTCAAACAAAAGTTAAAGAGAATGAAAAACTGAAAAAGTTTTATTGAAACATTTTTTTGTTATTAATTTAAACATTTTGATTCTTTTTGCTTATTGCTAATAAAATATAAGAGCTAAATGAAATTTATATAACAAGTAAATATAAAAAATTCAAAATTGAGCAAATTATTAAGAATAACCTTTTCGAGAAAAATATAGGGAAAGTATTATGATGACCACATCACCATTTTGTATATTATTTACTTTAATTCCTTTAGTGGTTTGTTTTTTATACATTTTTGAATTACGCATTGTTAATTTCATTTATACTCAATCAAAATTTTAAGCGCTGAATTTTTGTTTAAAATTTATAGTAAATATGTTTTAAAATATATGTTAAATACAATTATTATAAACGTAATTATAGTTAGTTTTTAATAATATTTAAAAGACTGTACTTACCGTATTAAAAATTATTTGGCGCCCAACACGGGGCCTAAATTATTTTAACGCTGGCGTGTAATATTCAATGAAAGGATTATAAAGGTCGTGAATAATAATAAAAACAGACTTGAAACTTTAATCATTTTTTTTATTATCTCTCATTCGTCCACAGAGTTTCAATTTACTTATTTTTCCATATCTCGGCGTTGTAGGTGTTTCACAACTAACAACAAGTCGTTTATAATACTAAACCTAGCATCCTTATTATCTTATTATTATATAACAACGTGAACAGCCGTAACTATAACTAGAGGTACTCTGGCAAACTACAACATGTTTGTCTCACTGCATATGAAACAATTACTGGTAATAATAATAATAATAATAATAATGATGATAATAATAATAAGTGTATAAGTACAAAAGGCTGCTATGTCGTACCGGACGTCCGGAGGGTAGAACGGGGACGCTAAATTTATTTTATTTTTATTTATTTTGTATACAAAATATTACAATGTTTTAAAATTGTATTCCTAATAATTTTGCTCCAAAAAAGAAATTCGAACAGCGCGTGCGCCCGCGTGTTTCACCCCCCGGTGGTCAGGGACAGACCAGTAAAACTAAACAATTTTCCATATTTTTTTTTTTGGTTTCGAATTAACAACAATATCTACAATACATTATATACTGCGAATATCAATTGTTTTAACAATACAACATTTATCAATTTTATATAACGATGGGTACTTTTTCAGTTTTTTTTTCTTGCAAATTATCACTAGCTCATTTTTTTTTCTTAGTACGTCACTTGAAAGCAGAAGCATCATAGTCGAATTTATTCGAACCGAAATAAATTCCATTTGGTTAAGGCCCGATGGAAATCGCCACCACTGATCGGGTGACGAATTCGCTCGCGTCTTAATGGTGGGGGGAAAGATGGTAATCTTTCCCCTAACCATTCAATTTTTTTTTTAATACGTGGTCGTACATATTGTTAAAGTTGTAGACTAGTTAGGTTATATATAGTGTCGTTGTCTCCATTTTTTGTAAAATAACTCAGGTGGTTTGAAAGAACGCACAAACGTAACGTTAAAGGTTCGGAATTTTTTTTATCAACTAGTTCTGTCAATAAATATCACCCGAACTTCTTCAAGTACGGTTCGTTTGTTATCTCTTTAGTTTTTTTTTTATATACGCTAAACTAAGTACATGTATATATCACACACTATTTACTACATTGCTTATTATGTTTTATCATCTCTTTATTTTCCCACATGAACGTATTTAGCCAATAGCTGTCCTGATGATTTTCGGTGCTTATCACTAAACGTTATGTGTAAGTTGCATTGTATTTGCATTGGCGTGTTGTGAAAGATAAATTATAACCAAAATGTAAAAAATAAAAACACGAGGAAATCATAAATGAGTTCATTATTTATCACCCAAATTCCAAGTAAACATTGCGTTTTGCCAAAAAGACATGAGCAACGACACCAATAGAATAATTATATAATACATCGACACTACAATACTTTCATCTACTACTTAATAGATAGATAAGACATAGATATACGTACTATACATATGCTAGAGAGAGATACTGATATATAGATATAATTGACACATAGATAATTGAAATGAGAGTGCGGAAAGAAGGAACATCACGAAGCTGAACTCAGAGTTTGTTTAGAGCGTCTCCGGTACGATTTTAAGAGTCGAAATCGAAACCGGTTTATTATTTTGTACAGATGGAAAGTGCAGTAAGTGCGGTGCAGTTTTTTTTTTTTTATTGAGGAAGCGCACTCAAGTATTATTAACAAAAATATTCGCGCTTTTAATCGATGAATGCATGAATTGATGATTTTCTTTTTTTTTATTATCATGGTGTTTCACACTTTTAGTTTCTTGGTCGTAATAGAAGACGAGAGAACAGATAGAGAGAGATAGAGAGAGTTATCCATATACAAAGAGACGAAGAGAACAACAATGAACAACGAACAATATATAAAAGATAGACATGCAACACGGGTAAGCGTTGCTGCAAATTGGTTATTTGGAAACGAAAATTTTTTTTGTGTTTTTTTTTTTCCAAAATAAACAATTTTCTACATCGATCTTCAAGCGGAAATCAAATCAATCACAGAGAGAAGCGATCTTATCAACCCTCGTAGGGATGATAGGATCGCTTGTACACATCAAAGGCTTAACTAGTAAGGAATTTGGATGACTACTTACAAATGTATGAGAGGTCGAGGGCAGTGGAGGAAATTTCAGGAAATGTGGTGGTGGTGGTGTAAATGTGTACACGTGTGAATAAGGAAGGTGGAAAACTGTATCCTTCATCGTTATCATTTTCTTTTTTTAAAACCCTTTTGTCGAAACGTAAAAATATGCACACGTTTTTTTCTTTCTTTACAAAAAAATAGGTTTAAACTATATCTATCTACATAATAATAATAACCTGGTTAACAATTGTTTTATAAGCTATTACAAGAATATTATGAGTAATTGCGGCAGACGTGTGTGTGCAGTCATCATAATATTTTTGTTATTTGTTAATTGTTTATCGCAGTCTCTTTAAAAATGTATTTTTTTTGTTTGTTTGTTTAATATTCTTTTTTTTTTATTTGGCAGTCATCTGCGCGACATAACATCAGGGACTGAATTCAAAAAATTTCAATAACAAATCGAATCGATCACAGGTATGCTAATTATTTATAAATTTGTTATTTATTATCTAAAGGCCGACCCTGTACTGCGTAGTAAAAAGCGGCCTTCACTGTAGGGGGTTGTTGTTGTTGTTGTTGGTGGTGGTGGTGGTGGTGATGTTGTTGTTGTTTTTTTTGATTGGTTGGTTGTTTTAAATTTAATAGCTATTTTATTATTTTTGGTTGGAATGGTTGAATTATATGGGTTGTAGGTCGAGGCCGCGCAGTTTATTGCCGCATGGATGTCCCGAATTCATTGCATTACGCATTTACTCTCTATCTGTGTCTTGAGTTCGTTTACTTGTGTTTCTATCGTGTTCTTCAGCTCTGAAAATAAAGTTAGTCACATGTAGACAGAATAGGAAAAATTGGAGATACAAGAAACAATCAAATTACATACAAGAGAACAACTACATCTAAAGCTGAAATGCCACGTCCGCCCTCGTCGTACATCGAACATTTAATATATATATTTAGAGAAAACAAAAAAAAACAATACACACTGTCGTTCTGCTTCGGATTTTTAAAAGCATTCAAAATAAAATTAAATTAAAAAAAAGGAATACATTTATAGATCATACTTTTTCAACAATTATTTATTTCAAAACCTAGGTCAGGTTTTTCTTATATTTTTATAGAACTATAAAATATAGTCTATAATAAGTGATTTTACAAGTTTTTACATTTGCAGCATTTGGTTTTCTATTTTACTTGACGTTTAAAATAAACAATTACAATATTTACAAAGCTAGATTATAATTTATTTATTATCAAACCTAGGTTATAAAAAACTATAAATCCTACAGGATTATATAGAATAGGATATTTTAAATAATTAACACTAAAATTTGTAGTGCTTATGGCACTTGTTTTACTATTTTTTATGTAATTTTCAGAATCGACAATTATATTATTCACACGTCTATGTTTTAAATATATTAATTCCAAACCTAGGTTAAATCAGCTAAATATTTTTATACAGCTAAAAACATAGATTATTCTTAATAATTTTAACAGTTTATTTTATTGGTGGCAATTGTTTTACTATTTTTACTTAACCTTTAAAATAAACAGTTGTATTCATTACACTATCCATTAATTTCAAAACCTAACTCAAAAATATCCTATATTTTTAATTAAATATAAAAATATAAACTATTTCAAATAATTTTACAAGTTTTAGTGTTTCTGGCAATTGTTTTTCTATTTTTTTTAGTCAATATTCAAACCAACATTTTTTTTAATTAACACATTTACGTTTGAAATCTATTATTTCCAAACTTGAATTAATTTAGGTTAATATTTTAGTGAAATTATAAATAATAGACTCATTTTTAATAATTCTACTAGTTTTTGTATTTAAGGCAATTGTTTTTCTTCATTTACACGTTTACAACGTTTAGGATGAACAATTGCATTTTATGCACAGCTAGGTTTAAATTCACTCATTTCTAAACCTAGGTTATACAAGTCTTATATTTTTTTATAATTAAAAAAAAGTGATATTACACTAAATAATGACATACATTTTAGTGTTTGTTTGCAATTGTTTTTCTATATTTTTATTTAACGCTTCAAATCAACAGTTTTATCATTTACACGCTTGCGTTTAAAATCAATGATTTCTAAACCTAGGTTAACCCAGCGTTATATTTTAATAGGATTATAAAGAATACACTATTTTAAATTAATTTACCAACTTTTTCATTTGTAACAATTGTTTTTTATATTTTTACCTACAATTTAAAATAAACATTTGCATTCTTTTGTAAAGCTAGTTTCGAATCTATTTATTTCCAAACCTAGGTTTTATAAACCTAAATATCGTATAGAATAATATAAAATATAATATTTGATATAGTATCATAAAAGTATTCGTGGCAATTGTTTTTTTTATATATTTTTAAATCAATGTTAAAAAAACTCAATTTTTTTATGTTTCAAATAATTTATGTATAAACCTAGGTTAAATTAGGTTAATATTTTTTACAGTTATAAATATAAGACGACTTAAAATAATTTTAACATATTTTTATGGAAATAGAAATTGTTTTTCTATAATTAAACACGATTTGATTTCCTTTCTTCACTAATTTATTTTTACACGTTAAATGTACATTTCGAGCACCATGTGCTCATTTTCAATAACGGAAATCAAATCGTGTTTTATTAGTGATTATTACTTCACATAACTCAAAACAAATAGTGAATATATTGTTTTTCTATTTTAACCTAAGATTTAAAATAAAAATTGCTTTCATTCGACAGTTATTTTACATTTTATTTATTTCTTTGAAAATTGAAACAATAAAAGTTTTATTTATTGATATGATTATGAATTATATAATATTTCAAATAATGTTACAAAGTTTAGTGTTTCTGGTATTTGTTTTTCTATTTTTAAACCAAAATTTGAAACTCGATAACTTTTTTATTGCCACAATTATATTTCAGACCATTTATTTTCAAACCTAGGTTAACTAAGGTTTATATTTTTATAGAATCATAACAATTAGACTATTTTAAGTAATTTAGCAAATTTTTGTATTTGCAGCATTTGTTTTTCTATTTTTACTTAACGTTTGAAGTAAACAATTACATTATTTATACAGCTAGGTTCCAATGGATTTATTTCCAATCCTAGGCTATGAAAACCAGAAAATCTTATAGAAATATATAGTGCAAATTCAGTGTTTTTTGACAATTGTTTTTTCTATATTTTACTCAAAGTTGAAAATCAACAATATTATTATTTTTAATGAAGAAAATACATTTTTAAAATGGTGATTGACACAGCTATGTTTCAGGACATTTATTTTCAAACCTAGGTGGACTCAGGTTTATATTTTTATAGAATTATAACAATTAGACTATTATAAGTAATTTTTCAAGTTTTTGCACTTGCAGCATTTGTTTTTCTATTTTTACTTATCGTTTAAAATAAACAATTACATTATTTATACAGCTAGGTTTCAATCGATTTATTTCTAAACCTAGGTTATGAAAACCAGGAAATCTTATAGAATTATATAGAGTAAACTGTTTTAAATAAAATTCGCAAAGTTTAGTGTTTTTGGCAATTGTTTTTCTTATTTTTTACTCAATTTTGATAATCAACAATATTACTATTTGTAATGAAGAAATTGAATTTTAAAAATGGTTGCTATTAAAATGAAACAATTTAAAAACTTTAGATTTTATGAATGTATCACATAATTTTGTGATATTTTGTTATGAAATAACGCATGTGAAATTTTAAATTATTTTGTTTTGAGTGAAAAACACCTTCTAAAAAATTGATTTAAAAGTTTAAAAGTTTGTTTTTAACATAATTTTGTGATTATGATTGATACATTGATGATTTTGTGATGATATTATATAAGAAAAACAAAAAAACAGCAATTATTTTGTTTCCTACAGAAGAAAACCTAAAATTTTGTGAAGCAAAATAATTAAAAATTTTGTGAACCTTAATATTGTGATATAAGAATGAATAATGAAATAAATCAACTGAACAAATCAAATCAAATGAACATCATAATAATTTAGTTTTTCTATCAATGAAAAAATTTTGTGAACCTTAACACATAATTTTGTGAAAATTACGCGAGATTTTTATCAATCATAATCACAAAATTATGTTAAAAGAAAACTTTTAAACGTTTAAATCAATTTTTTCAAAGTAAATGACAAAAACATATTTTTCTTTTGATAACCATATGTAAAAATAAGGAAACATCTAAGATTTGTGATAATTTGGTTTATAGATTGTTTTTTTACGTAAAATTCAAAATTTTACATTTAGTAACTAATTTTGTGATGTTTTAATCACAACATCAGAAAAACTTTTGTGAAAATCTTGTGTAATTCTGAAAGCATTAAAAATTTATTTAAATCTTGTTTTCACAGAGCAAATTTTTATAAAATCTTAAATTTTTGTGATACACTTCATCAATGGAAAAGTTAAAAAAATACTGAAATATTTAATTTTGTCGATTATATCACGTAATTCTGTAATGAGGTTGTATAATTTCAAGAGTAATATTAAAAATTTGTAATAATTTTATTTTCACAAAGAAAATCTACAAAAACCTTTTACAAAATTTTTTAAAATATTTAATTGTGGGTATTATATCAAATGTTTATGTAATGAGAAAAAAAATATTTTGTAAAAAATTTATTTTATTAGTCAAAACTTTTTTGAAAATTGTTCCTTAGTTTTTTATTTTGTGATAATATCTTGTGATGTAAAAATTGGCATCAATCATTTTATATTTTTTTTTAGGAAAAAGTTTAATTGCGTTTCTGGTATACCTTTATAAACTCTTAAACTCTTTGATTTTATGTATAGTATCACATGATTTTGTGATAATATAAAAAAAACACAAAAAAACATTTAAAATATGTAATAATTTTATTTTCATCAAAAATCTATGTCAAAACAATTTCTGCTTGAAATTTTAATAGGAAAAACCAATTTGAAAACCGCTTCTTAAATTTTTACATTTTGTGATCTTTTTTTTTTCAAAAAACGAGTTTAATTGCGTTTCTGATATTCTTTTAGAAACATTTTGATTTTGTGCATTGTATCACATGATTTTGTGACAATGCAACGTATTTAAATAAATGTATTAATGTTATTTGATTTTAATTTCACGAATTAAATTTTGTATTTTATTTCATTAGTTTTAATGCCAAAATATGTATTATATTGTATAAAAGGGGTTTCCCGTATATAATAAATAATAATACTTTTATTTTCATCAGAAATCTATTTCAAAACATTTTCTCCTTGAAATTTCAATAGAAATAACTTTTTTGAAAACCCTATATTAATTTTTTTTCATTATGTGATAATTTTTTGTGATGAAAGAAGTGGCATAAATTATTTTATTATTTTTTCAGGAAACAGTATAATTGCGTTTCTGATATACTTTTAGAAACTCTTAAACTCTTTGATTTTACGAATTGTATCACATGATTTTGTGATATAATACACAAAAAACATTTAAAATATGTAATAATTTTATTTTCATCAGAAAACTATCTCGAAACTATTTCAGCTTGATTTGTTTTATTTTATGAATATTATCACATGATTTTGTGATGATTATTGGGAGGTATTTATTTATTCATTGAACATACTACAAAAGATTCTAATTGATCTATTGTAACAAAAGAAATAGAAGTTAAAATGGAATCATTTTATTTTCTACAAAAAAAACTAAAAAAAATTCTTAAATATTTAATTTTTTATATATTTTGTGTATTATATCACATTATTTTGTGACAATATTAAGTAATTAAAAAAAAACAACATTAAAAATATATAATAATTCTGCGTTAATTTAGAAAATCCTAAGATACTTTTATGCATGCCATCACATGATTTTGTGATTATTTCATGTAATAAAATAAACATAAATCGGCAAAAATATAATAATTTTACTTTCTTTAGAAAACGAATTTTAATAATAATGACCACCAATGAAAAATTTGAGAAAATTCTTAAATTATTTAGTATATTACATAACTATTTTGTGATAATATTAAGTAATTACTAAAAAAAAAAACAATATTAAAAAAATTTAATGATGTTTTTATGGGATAACCCTATGATATTACAATACAATTAAATGTTACATTTTGTGATGTCGTCACATGATTTTGTGATATTCAATGGTTTCAATTAAAATAATTATTTTTTCAGAACCAAACCTTTGAGAATAACTTTTATCACACAGAAAACTTGTATTTTTCATATCATCAAATTTTGCCATATCATATCACATAATTTTGTCATAACCTTGTGTAATTAATGTATTAAAAAAAATCAGAATTTGTTTTATTTTCATAATAAATATATTGATGCCTTTGTTGCTAAAAAAACATTAGATTATGTAAATGTCATCACATTATTTTGTGATTATTTTTCATCATTTTTCATTGACTAAATTCAAAATTTACTTTATAAATATTTTATTTTGTTTATTTATTAAATTGTTTTGTGATAACCTTTTATAATTATATAAAAAAACTATTTAAAATTTGTAATAATTTTGTTTTCATAAATAATGTCTGTGAACTAAAATTTTTACATTTTGTGATTATCAACACACGATTTTGTACCAAAAAAATGTAATCATTCTGATTTTTGAGGAGCTTTTAAGAATAATTTCCATTCATTACCAACTTAAAAGATATACTTAAATTGATATATTATATCACATAATTTCGTGATAATTTTGTGTAAATACAAAAACTTATTCGAAATTTGTAAGAATTTTGTTTTTAATAGGTAAAGTAATTTTAAAATGTTTTTTACGTTCAAATTATACATTTTGCGATTATTATCACATGATTTTGTGATTTATATATTGAAAAGAAACATAGAATATGAAAAAAAAACTGTATAATAATTTTTATCCATTTCTAACAACTTAACATTTCCTTTTAAAATATTTAATTTAATGTATTATGTCGCATGGTTTTGTGATAACCTTGTGCAATTACAAGAAAACAAAATCAAAATGTATCACGAAGTGAAAGCCTCCAATTACTTAGTTAAAAAACAAAATATTAAACTATTTCAATAATTTTGTTTTCACACGTAAAATAGTTTCGAAATATTTCTTACTCTAAAATTTTATAATGTGTGAATATCATGACATTATTTTGTGATTATTTTATGCAATCAAAAAAAAACAGAAATTAGGTTTAAAATTATAACAATAATTCATAAAGGAGTTTCTAAGAGAAATTTCTATAGATAATTTTTTTAATCCCATAATTATTTAATTCTGCCTATTATATCACATAATTTTGTGATAATTTATAAATTTCAAGTTGATTCGAAGCGCTGTTCAAATGTTACTATCGTTTTAAACGCTTTTTTATTTATTAAAATTAAAATCTCACGTCTATTCATTTGTTTATCCATTGCAGTACGTCAATTGTTTTCATGGAATTTTAAAGATTAGTCAATTCTGAATAAATTCATGAAATTTTAAGCTAACTCGAAACGTTTTTCAATTGTTACAATCGTTTTAAAAGTTGTTTTTAAATTTTATTATTTTAGATTCAAATTTTTTCAAAGTTTTCATTGTGTTTCTTCCGCGATACGTGAATTGTTTTTATGCCATTTTAAAGATACATCGATTCTCAGTAAATTTACAAAATTTCAAGATGATTCAACGCGTTGTTCAATTGTTACAATCGTTTAAATTGTGGAAAACAATTTATATATTTTTAAACTCAAATTTCGCGTGTTTTCATTTGTTTTTCTACTGTTATACGTCAATTTTTTTCATGAAATATAAAAACTTGATTAATCCAGAATAAATTTACAAAATTTCAAGTTGATTCAACGCGTTGTTCAATTGTTACAATCGTTTAAATCGTCGAAAACAATTTTTATTTCTTTAAACCCAAATTTCGCGTGATTTCATTTGTTTTTCTACTGTTATACGTCAATTGTTTTCATGACATTTTAAAACTTAATTAATCCTGAATAAATTTACAAAATTTCAAGATGATTCAACGCGTTGGTCAATTGTTACAATCGTTTAAATTGTAGAAAACAATTTTCATTTCTTTATACCTAAATTTCGCGTGTTTTTATTTATTTTTCTACTGTTATACGTCAATTGTTTTCGTGAAATTTTGAAGATTAATCAATTCTAGATAAATGTACAAAATTTCAAGTCGATTCGGTGCTTTTTTCAATTATTACAATCGTTTTAATCATTTAATGCAATTTTCATTTCATCAAACTCAAATTTTGTAATTTTGTCATCTGATTTTAATTGATACGTCAGTTGTTTTTATGAAACTTTAAAGCCTTTAAAGTCGATTCCATCTGTTATTCAATTGTTACAATCGTTTCAAGGTGAAAAGAATTTTTATTTATTTTACCTTTGCTCTAAAACTAGTTTAATCACATAACTTAATTATTTTTTATCCATTAATTATACCTTACTTCTTTAACCTTACCACAGCGCCATCTGTTGTTTATAATGACAATAAATTTCCATTTCATGTTTAAAGTATGATCTATACACAAAACGAATAAATACACTTAAAGGAAAAAGGGTTAAAAAAAATAAAAAAAAGTAAAGTAAAAAAAATCATTTAATTTACAGAAATAAACATACAAAATAAAATAGGTTCCTTTGTCGACATTGACATGTTTCGTAATACAGTAAAAAATGTGTACACCAAACATCCAAAAAGGTACATCGAACGTTTAAAAAACAGTGTATCAGTATAGAGAAACATAAAATAAATAATAAAAAAAATACATCGAAACGACATATCGGCGAAGAAACCCAGCGTGACAAAGATAACGAAAATATTAAATAGAAAATACGTCACTTTTGGCAACACGTACTTTTGGGAGTGCAAACTTTAACGATTTATTAATTTTTTTTAATAGGCACGAACATATCTCACCGTAATTATTATTAATAATATATATATTGTGTGATTTTAGTTTAATATGTCTTTTTTGTATTTCGGCTTTAGATCACGTCAACATCTATAATTATCTTAAAACTGGGGCGTGTATATATAAAATTGGTCGATGTATAATAACAGGTTAAAATCACATTCAGATATTCCCAAAGTAACACGGAATTCAAAAACTCTTTAACATCTAACTTTAACAATACATCTATAAAACAGTCGATTCGAAATGTGATTTTGTTTTTTATTTTTAGTATTTTTTTTTAATATGCGTTATTGGCGAGGGGAAACACGAGTTTAGTATTAAGGCGGGGGTGGTTGAATTATTGTCGAGTGGTGGTAGTGGTGGTGGGTGTGTGAAAATTGATGATTGTTTTGATTATGATTATTTTTTTTTGTTAATACTAAGCTCGTGTTTTCCGCTAACTAATTTCTACGTTTGATTGTAGCCTTAAATATAATCTAGAATTCCATACATGTATTATAACATAATTGATGGTTGTTTGGATGTTTGGTTTCGTGTTTTGTAATTCTAAAGTAATTACATCCTCTAAATTAAGTAAAATACAAATATTTACAATCCACGAATATTAAGCGTGGGTTTAGAGCACTGAGATTTATTAAAATAATAAATTTAGGGTTGGAAAAAGGAAGCAAATTCTTATCTGTTTATTATTTGAACACCAGTAATTAAATATATTATGTTAACCATTTTAGAGGTTGTAGATTTTGACATGAATGCACTTGATTAGGATGATGTTTCTGTGGTTGTAAATCCAAGCATAAAACAAGAGAAATTGATTAGGATGTATTTTATTAAGTGATTAGGAATCGTAAAAATAAAGCAAAACTTTTCAGTTCCATTCTTGTTGTGAAATTTAAAGTTAATCAATATAAAAGAAGTATTTTTTTTGACCGTAATAAGATTGTAGATTAAAGAATAAATTTAATGTTTTTCTGTTCCTTTTTTCCAGTGCTGATATTTAAAAATAATCTAGAATTATTGTATGATTCTTTTTAATTAACATAGGTTAAGGCATGAGGTGATTGAAACAGGAAAGGGCACTTTTCTAGGTTTTACTTATTAGACCTAAGGTGATTAAAGCAACACTTTTCTGGTCTTTACTTCCTACAGATAAATCAGTAAAAACATTAGATTTAAGATGACTAAAACAACAGACAGTCTTAGCAGTTTTTAGGGGACTAGAATTTACTTTTAAATACGTATATAAAATTTTTCTGTAAAGGCAAGGGTAGGAAGACGTCGAACATTATTAATTTTTTGATTTCCATGTTCTTAACTACACGCATCAAACATCCATAACAAAACCATCAATTCCTCGATATAAAGTTGCGTAAAAGTTAAAATCTCAAGTAACAATTAGTCGACGATTTATTGAAAATCTAAACACCTACAAATTCTGAATCCGTACCACTTGAAAAACTACTGTGCGATTTAAAACTTTAAAGTGGTGACGGTGGCTCATACCATATATATACCAATATTTAATGCAATAGCGAAAAAACGTGATTATATCTAAAACTATCCAACTATGATAGTAACAAGTGGGTGGCGGCGGCGTGGATAGAAATAAGGGGGTGAGATTTTCAATAAATTCCATTTCGGAATCTACATGACGGTGCAGAGACCCTTAATTTTACGGTATTTGGTAAAGCACTCACTCGTAAATTCGTCCTCGTCCTCCGCCTCCGCTTCCGCCGCCAGTTCTTCCGGCGTCTTCTTTTTGCGCATCAGAGGGTTCGGCTCTTCTTGCAGTTGCTCTTGGACCTCTTCTTTCTTTTTAATATTGTACTGAAATTAAATTAACACCAATTAGAATACAAACAATAAAAAACATATTTTTATAATAATATAATTCAAGCGATCAAACAGGTCTTATTTTTTTATGCACACACATAAAGAAGGTATTAGACGTAATAAATACGCCAATTTAATATAATCCGTAAACATAAAGTGAGTTTTACGACCGTTTTCATTCCGACGCCGTTTCATAAACAAGGATGAGGGGGGTGGCGGCGTTAAAATGATTACATACTGGAGAGTGTTGTTCGATAAACAAGACGCCCGACGAATAACACGTTCAATTTAATATTATTATCCTTCACGCCCGATTTGCCCCCTTCCCCTTTGTCACTCCGTCATTGTAATATTGTGTGTTGCCGATGAAATTTTATTATCCAGTTCGGCGTATCGAATATTGGGCCTCTAATATATTAGCATGATAAAATAAGCTTTTGATCCAATCACGTAAACTCGAACCAACAATATCAATCATGTATTATTAGATACTATTTAATCATTAAATTTTCCCTACTCAATTTCTTGCAATTATTATTATCGACGCACATTAAACGTAGGATTATAGTATCCCACGTTTAATGTCCTTTTTCTTCAAAAGTTATTAAACATAGATTTTATTAAAATTGTAATCAATTAGAACATATTTGTAGTGAATATATTATGTAAAAACTGCTTTATGTATATTATGTTTTTATAAAAATAGTCGTTTATGTGATTGAAATTGGAGGGTAGGATAGTGGGTGGGTGCCCACTATCCCACCCTACAATCAAAATAACATACACATCGATTTTATTAAAATTTTAATGAATTGGAAAATATTTATAGTGATTAAATTATGTAAAAACTGCTTTCTGTGTACTGTATTTTTATAAAAATAGTCGTTTATGTTATTGCAATTGAAGGGTAGGATAGTGACCACCCACCCACCCTTCATATTCGAATTAATTCAAGCTACAATTCTGTGTGTAAATATCTGAAATAATATCAGTTATAACACATTTATTATTTTTGGAAATAAACACTGTGAGAGGAACGAAAATTTAACTACATATGTAGGGCGGGTGGGTGGCCTCTATCCCACCCTCCAATCAATACAACATACACATCGATTTTACTAAAATTGTAATCAATTAGAAAATATTTGTAGTAAATAAATTATATAAAAACTGCTTTCTGTGTGTTGTATTTTTAAGAAAAATAGTCGTTAATGTTATTGAAGTTGGACATATACAATTAAATTCAAGCCACAATTCTGTGTGTAAATATCTGAAAAAGTAACAGTTTTAAGACTTTTATTATTTTTGGAAACAAACTCTGACAGTAATGAAAGTTGTAATAAATATGTAGGGTGGGTGGGTGGCCTCTATTCCATCCTTCAATTAATACAACATACACGTCGATTTTACTAAAATTGTAATCAATTACAAAATATTTGTGTTAAATTAATTATGTAAAAACTGTTTTCTGTGTGTTGTGTTTTTACGAAATTAGTCATTTATGTTATTGAAATTGATGGGTAGGATAGTTGCCACCCACCCACCCTACATATACAATGAAATTCAAGCTACAACCCTGTGTGTTAATATTTGAAAAAGTAACAGTTTTAAGACTTTTATTATTTTTGGAAACAAACTCTGACAGTAATGAAGGTTGAAATGAATATGTAGGGTGGGTGGGTGGCCTCTATTCCACCCTCCAATCAATACAACATACACGTCGATTTGACTAAAATTGTAATCAATTAAAAAATATTTGTAGTGAATAAATTATGGAAAAACTGCTGTAAGTGTATTGTGTTTTTTTTAAATAAAAATAGTCGTTAATGTTATTGAAATTGGAGGGTGGGATAGTGGCCACCCACCCACCCTACATATACAATTAAATTCAAGCTACAACTCTGTGTGTTAATACTTGAAACAATATCAGTTTTAACACTTTCATTATTTTTGGAAACAAACTCTCTCAGTAATGAAAGTTGCAATAAATATGTAGGGTGGGTGGGTGGCCCCTATTCCATCCTCCAATCAATACAACATACACATTAATTTTACTAAAATTGTAATCAATTAGACATTATTTGTAGTGAATAAATTATGTAAAAACTAGTTTTGGTGTGTTAAGTTTTTAAGAAATATAGTCGTTTATGTTATTAAAATTGAAGGGTAGGATAGTGGACACCCACCCACCCTACATATACAATTAAATTCAAGCTACAACTCTGTGTGTAAATATTTGAAACATAATCAGTTTTATTATTCTTGGAAACGAACAATGTGTCAGTAATGATAGTTAAAATAAATATGTAGGGTGGGTGGGTGGCCTCTATCCCACCCTTCAATCAGTATAACATACACATCGATTTTACTAATATTGTAATCAATGAGAAAATATTCGTAGTGAATTAATTAAGTAAAACCTGCTTTCTGTGTGTTGTGTTTATATAAAAATAGTAGTTTATGTTACTGAAATTGGAGGGTAGGATAGTGGCCACCCACCCACCCTACATATACAATTAAATTCAAGCTACAACTCTGTGTGTTAATATCTAAAAAATATCCGTTTTAACACTTTTATTATTTTTGGAAACAAACTCTGTCAGTACTGAAAGTTGAAATGAATATGTAGGGTGGGTGGGTGGCCTCTATTCCACCCTCCAATCAATACAACATACACGTCGATTTGACTAAAATTGTAATCAATTAAATAATATTTGTAGTGAATAAATTATGGAAAAACTGCTGTAAGTGTATTGTGTTTTTTTAAAATAAAAATAGTCGTTAATGTTATTGAAATTGGAAGGTGGGATAGTGGCCACCCACCCACCCTACATATACAATTAAATTCAAGCTACAATCCTGTGTGTAAATAACTGAAACAATTTCAGTGATAACACTTTTATTATTTTTTGGATACAAACGCTGTGTCAGTAATGAGAGTTGAAGTAAATATGTAGGGTGGGTGGGTGGCCTCTATCCCACCCTCCAATCAATTCTCATCGATTTTACTAAAATCGTAATCAATTAGAAAATATTTCTAGTGAATAAATTATGTAAAAACTGCTTTTTGTGTCTTAAATTTTATGAAAAATAGTCGTTTATGTTATTGAAATTGGAGAGTAGGAAAGTGGCCACCCACCCACTCTACATATACAATTAAATTCAAACTAAAACCTTGTGTGTAAATATCTGAAACAATATCAGTTGAAACAGTTTTATTTTATCGAAACAAACAATCAAAATTTCAGTTTCCTAAAATCAAAGTTTGCAACGTTGCCATTTTGTTTACAGCTGCGTTATATTAATTATTTTTAGGTAATTTAATAGAAAAACTATTCCCTATCTTTTTCATCAATTTTTAATTCAATTCTTTGACTTATACTATTTTTATAGTTTTTTGAATTACGAGTAACGAAATTAATTTCCTTAAAATCAAAGTTTGCAGCGTTGCCATTTATTTTACAGCTGAGTTATATTAATTATTTTTAAGTAATTTAATAGATAAACTCTTTCTTATCATTCCCATTAATTTTTAAGTCATGTTTTGGGATTATATAATTTTTAGAATTTTTTTAATTACGAGTAATGAATTTCATTTCACTAAAATCAAAGTTTGCAATGTTGCCATTTATTATACAGCAGCGTTATGTTAATTATTTTTGAGTAATTTTATAGACAGACTATTCCTTATCATTCTCATCAATTGGTAAGTCAATTTTTTGGCCTATATACTTTTTATGATTTTTTGAATTACGAGTACGAATTTAATTTTCTTAAATTAAAAGTTTACAGCGTTTTTATTTTTTTCGCAGCTGATATATCAATTATTTTTAAGCGATTCCATAGATAAACTATTTCTTATCACTACCATTAATTTGCAAGTCAATTTTTTGGCTTATATACATTTTATAATTTTTAGAATTACGAGTTACGAATTGCAGTTCCCTAAAATCAAAGTTTGCAGCGTTGCCATTTATTTTGTAGCTGAGTTATAGTAATTATTCTAGAGTAATTTAATAGATAAACAATTTCTTATCATTCTTATTAATTTTCATGGCAATTCTTGGGCTTATAGACTATTTATACATTTTTTAATTACGAGTGACGAATTTCATTTCGCTAAAATCAAAGTTTGCAGCGTTGCCATTTATTTCACAGCTGCGTAATATTAATTATTTTTAAATAATTTAATAAACAAGCTATTATTTATCATTGTCATTAATTTTTAAGTTAATTATTTGGTTTACATACTTTTTATAATTTTTTGAATTACGAGTTACGAATTTAATTTAATTAAAATCAAAATTTGCAGCGTTGCCATTTATGTTACAGCTTAGTTACTGTACTTGTTTTTGAGCCATTTAATAGATAAACTATCTATTATCGTTTCTACTAATTTTCAAATTTATTCTTTGGCTTATATACTATTTATGATTTTTTGAATTACCAGTAGCAAATTTAATTTCGCTAAAATCAAAGTTTGCAGCGTTGTCATTTATTTTATGGCTGAGATATATTATTTTTTTAAGAGTATTTTATTAGATAAGCTATTTCTTATCACTTTTATTAATTTTCAAGCCAATTTTTGGGCTTGTATAATTTTTATAATCTTTTGAATTACGAGTAACGAATTGCATTTCCTTAAAATAAAAGTTTACAGCGTTGCCATATATTTCGCAGCTGAGTTATATCATTTACTTTCAAGTAGATCCATAGATAAACTATTTCTTATCATTTCCATCAATTTTTAAGTCAATTCTTTGACTTATATTCTTTTTATAATTTTTTGAGTTATGAGTAAAGAATTTTATTTCACTAAAATTAAAGTTTGCAGCGTTGCCATTTATTTTACAGCTGCGTTATATTAATTATTTTTGAGTAATTTAATAGAAAAACTATCTTTTATCATTTATGTAACGTTTCAAATCTATTCTTGGACTTATGTACTATTTATGATTTTTTTTAATTAGCAGTATCAAATTTTATTTCTCTAAGATCGAAGTTTGCAGCGTTGTCACTTATTTTGTAGCTTAGATATATTAATTATTTAAGAATATTTCATTAGATAAACTATTTCTTATTACTATTATTAATTTTTAAGCCAATTTTTGGGCTAATATAATTTTTATAATTTTTCGAATTACGAGTAACTAATTTCATTTTCTTAAAATCAAAGTTTACAGCGTTGTAATTGATTATACAGCTCAACTATATTAATTATTTTAGAGTTATTTCATAGATAAACTATTACTTATCATTGCCATCAATTTTCAAGTCAATTCTTTGGCTTATATACTTTTTATAATTTTTTTAATTACGAGTAACGAATTTAATTTTCTCTAAAATCAAAGTTTGCAGCGTTGCCATTTATTTCGCAGCTGAGTTATATCAATTATTTTCAAGTTAATTAAAAAATAAACTATTTGTTATCATTCCCATCAACTTACAAGTCAATTCTTTGGTTTATGTGCTTTTTATAATTTTTTGAATTACGAGTAACGAATTTCATATTTCTAAAATCAAAGTTTTCAGCGTTGCTATTAATTCTACAGCTAAGTTATATTAATTATTTTAAAGTAACTTAATAGATAAACTATTCATTATCATTCTCATCAATTTTTAAGTCAATATTTTCGCTTATAATCAATTTATAATTTTTTTAATTACGAGTTACGAATTTCACTTCTTTAAAATCAAAGTTTGCAGCGTTGCCACTTATTTTACAGCTGAGTTATGCTAATAATTATAGAATAATTTAATAGATAAACTATTTTTTATCATTTTTATCAATTTTTAATTAATTTCTTATGCTTATATACTATTTATAACATTTTGAATTACGAGTAGTGATTTTAATTTCCTTAACATCAAAGGTTGCATCGTTGTCATGTAATTTTCAGGTGAGTTAAATCAATTATTTTATAGTATTATCATGTATACACCGTTTTCTATCTTAATTAATTATTTTTATATATGTAAAATTATATAATAATTGAATTAAACCGATTACACACCGTGCATATTATTACATAATAAAATTGGACTGAAACTATTGATTCACTGTAACGGCAAAACATTTCCATTTACCGTGAACAACACAAACACACACTCACACATAAATGCAGAAATTCAACAAACAATAATCCTTGAAATTTAACAGGCGATGAGTGCAATTGAGCACGTGTAATCCCAGGATTGTTACAGTACGCCGAGCCGCGGCCCAAAAATCAATAAACAAACATATTCTAATGCTATTTTATGTACTGCAGATTACAGTTCCACCCTCCTTGTCCCTTTACACGGGCAACAGACGTGGCGTGATGTGGCTTAATTAAATATTTGAAGAGATCGATGGCCAGGTAATGTATATTACTCTGTGTGTGTTAATCCTAAGAAATTGGATTATTTGTGCTGCGATTAATAATGGTGATTTAGCGGCGTACGTCACATGGCGACTTCTTCATTTGATGGAGGGCTTTATTTATTACTTTAATCTAATTGTAAACATGCCGCGCCGTGAATTAATTGGGGAATTTCGTGCGCTCCCGAGTAATTAATGCGCATTTCTGTTATCGTTATGATGTCTGCACACTCAAATATTAGATTTTATTACCGCACGGAAATCTAGATGAACTATATTTATTAATATATAAAACAACGTTAATACTATAACCGTTATTTATTTAATTTTTAACGATTACATTTCATTATAACCAGAAATTATGTCCATGTGTAGTTATTTTAAAACTCGTTAAGGGATAAAATTATATTTTTTGATGAATTTATAAAGCAGAATCTATTTAGAGTGATTCTGAAGAATTTTAACACTGTAGCAATTGTTTTTATATTGTTTTAACCACCAGAACTTGAGGAATTGTTCTCGTTTAATTATTATACTTCATTGAGGGATGATTTTATATGTTACACCCTTTCTAAATGTTAAGAGTGTAGGATTTATTTTATTTGACTAATACATAATTATTTTAACACTGCATCAATTATTATTCAATTGGATTGAGTATGTATAATTTGCGGATTAAATATGTAAAAATTTGTAAATTTGTAATTTCTTTTCTTGAAGACGTTCGTGTGTCACATAGTTTTCACGTCGTTTTCGCTTCGAATGCGCAAAATCACATGAATAAACATTGGTAATTTCCACGTTTTCCGTTCCCCGCTCGATTTTAACGCGATTCCTTATGAAAAATAATGCAAATATTTGCAAATAATCGGGGAAGGTACGCGCACAGCATAATCCAGATGATTCGCCATATATTTCCTCGCGTAAGCCATAACAACGATGTAAATGAAGCTTAAGGAATTTACATTAGAATATACACATTCCGGGGGCAGGATTGCATATTTAAAATCATATCATCCCCAGCAGGTCGGCCGATTCCAATCCGGCCAATTTCACTTGCAAATTGAAACAAATACTATAGAGCCGAAGAGGAAGAGGCAGAGGCCTTCGGCCACGATGGTATCTCCAAATATTTCATATATATATATATATTTCGATTTTAAAAGGTAAATATAAATGTATAACGGAAGCGAGAAACGCGCGAAAAGTTTTATTTTTCCTCGCCTGTTTACGTATACAATGTGGAAAAAAAAGTTGGTTATTTGCATATTCATGGGAGATTATTTGCACGTATTTGAAAAATGTTAATCATGTTCGTGTGCTGGATTTTTTAAAACATTCCAATCGAGGGTGTACGAAAAGTTTTATTACATTTTTCTGCACATATTAAAATTAATTAATTTTATAAAGCTTGTTCTTCTGTTAAAATTTTTAAAAACAATACTAAAATTAATTGAGATTAAAGATGATCATTAGAAATAGACTTGCCTTTAATAATTTTCATTACTACTACCCTAGAAAAAATAGCGACGATCAAAACTGAAAATTGGAGATGAAAAATTGCATTTTTACAGAAATTCGATTATAAATTCTAAATTAAGGGCCAAATTAGTTTGAAGTTAAGGTTGGTCGTTTAAAATAGATTCATCTTTAATAATTTTTCATTGAAACTTCTTCAAATTTTACGGTTGAAAAATAGCGACGATCAAAACTAAAAATTGGAGATGAAAAATTGCATTTTTACATAAATTCGATTATAAATTCTAAATTAAGCGTCAAATTAGTTTGAAGTTAAAGTTAGTCATTTAAAATAGATTCATCTTTAATAATTTTTCATTGAAACTCTTATAAATTTTACGGTAGGAAAATGGCGAACATCAAAACTAAAAATTGGAGATGAAAAATTGCATTTTTACAGAAATTCGATTATAAATTTTAAATTAAGCGCAAAATTAGTTTGAAGTTAAGGTTGGTCATTTAATATAGATTCATCTTTAACAATTTTTCATTAAAACTCCTTTAAATTTTACTGTGGGAAAATGGCGACGTTCAAAACTGAAAATTGGAGATGAAAAATTGCATTTTTACAGAAATTCGATTATAAATTCTAAATTAAGGGCCAAATTAGTTTGAAGTTAAAGTTAGTCATTTAAAATAGATTCATCTTTAATAATTTTTCATTGAAACTCCTTTGAATTTTACGGTAGGAAAATGGCGACCATCAAAACTGAAAATTGCAGATGAAAAATTGCATTTTTACAGAAATTCGATTATAAATTTTAAATTAAGAGCCAAATTAGTTTGAAGTTAAGGTTGGTCATTTAAAATAGATTCATCTTTAATAATTTTTCATTGAAACTCCTTTAAATTTTACGGTAGGAAAATGGTGACCATCAAAACTGAAAATTGGAGATGAAAAATTGCATTTTTACAGAAATTCGATTATAAATTTTAAATTAAGGGCCAAATTATTTTGAAGTTAAGGTTGGTCATTTAAAATAGATTCATATTTAATAATTTTTCATTGAAACTCCTTTAAATTTTACTGTAGAAAAATGGCGACCATCAAAACTGAAAATTGGAGATGAAAAATTGCATTTTTAAAGAAATTCGATTATAAATTCTAAATTAAGGGCCAAATTAGTTTGAAGTTAAGGTTGTTCATTTAAAATAGATTAATCTTTAATAATTTTTCATTAAAACTCCTTTAAATTTTACGGTAGGAAAATGGTGACGATCAAAACTGAAAATTGGAGTTGAAAAATTGCATTTTTACAGAAATTCGATTATAAATTCTAAATTAAAGGCCAAATTAGTTTGAAGTTAATTTTGATTATTTAAAATAGATTCAACTTTAATAATTTTTCATTGAAACTCCTTTAAATTTTACGGTATGAAAATGGCGACGCTCAAAACTGAAAATTGCAGATGAAAAATTGCATTTTTACAGAAATTCGATTATAAATTCGTAATTAAGGGCCAGATTAGTTTGAAATTAAGGTTGATCATTTAAAATAGATTCATCTTTAATAATTTTTCATTGAAACTCCTTTAAATTTTACGGTAGGAAAATGGCGACGATCAAAACTGAAAATTGGAGATGAAAAATTGCATTTTTACAGAAATTCGATTATAAATTGTAAATTAAGAGCCAAATTAGTTTGAAGTTAATGTTGTTCATTTAAAATTAATTCATCTTTAATAATTTTTCATTGAAACTCCTTTAAATTGTACGGTATGTAAATGGCGACGATCAAAACTGAAAATTGGAGATGAAAAATTGCATTTTTACAGAAATTCGATTATAAATTCTAAATTAAGGGCCAAATTAGTTTGAAGTTAAGTTTGGTTATTTAAAATAGAGTCATATTTAATAATTTTTCCTTGAAACTCCTTTAAATTTTACTGTAGGAAAGTGGCGACCATCAAAACTGAAAATTGGAGATGAAAAATTGCATTTTTACAGAAATTCGATTATAAATTCTAAATTAAGCGTCAAATTAGTTTTAAGTTAAGGTTCGTTATTTAAAATAGATTCATCTTTAATAATTTTTCACTGAAACTCCTTTAAATTTTACGGTAGGAAAATGGCGACGATCAAAACTGAAAATTGGAGATGAAAAATTTCATTTTTACAGAAATTTGATTATAAATTCTAAATTAAGGGCCAAAATAGTTTAAAGTTAAGGTTGGTTATTTAAAATAGATTCATCTTTAATAATTTTTCATTGAAACTCCTTTAAATTTTACGGTAGGAAAATGGCGACCATCAAAACTGAAAATTGGAGATGAAAAATTGCATTTTTACAGAAATTTGATTATAAATTCTAAATTAAGGGCCAAATTAGTTTGAAGTTAAGGTTGGTCATTTAGAATACATTCATATTTAATAATTTTTCATTGAAACTCCTTTAAATTTTACGGTATGAAAATAGCGTCGTTCAAAACTGAAAATTGGAGATGAAAAATTGTATTTTTACATAAATTCGATTATAAATTCTAAATTAAGCGCCAAATTAGTTTAAAGTTAAGGTTGGTTATTTAGAATAGATTCATCTTTAATAATTTTTCATTGAAACTCCTTTAAATTCTACGGTATGAAAATGGCGACCATCAAAACTAAAAATTGGAGATGAAAAATTGCATTTTTACAGAAATTCGATTATAACTTCTAAATTAAGAGCCAAATTAGTTCGAAATTAAGGTTGGTCATTTAAAATAGATTCATATTTAATAATTTTTGATTGAAACTCCTTTAAATTTTACGGTAGGAATATGGCGACCTTCAAAAATGAAAATTGGAGATGAAAAATTGACTTTTCACAGAAATTCGGTTATAAATTCTAAATTAAGCGAAAAAATCATTTGAAATTAAGGTTGATTACTTAAAATACATTCATCTTTAATATTTTTTCAATTTAGCTCTTTTAAATTTTATGGTAGGAAAATGGCAACGAACAAAACTAAGAGTTGGAGTTGTAAAATTTCTCCATGCAGACATTAAATTATAAATATTACACCTAACACAATAATTCATGTAAAAATAATTATATCATCAACAAAAGGCTTATGTTAACAGTTTATATAAAAATAATACCCATGATTTATTTTTTTAGATAGGATATTCATTAGGGATTTCTACAAACATTCAACTTATTTCTAGTAATAACAGGTATTTACATCATTAACATTATTATTTCAATGAATACAAATTAATGGCAACCTCCTAATCCTAATTCCGGTGAGAAAATTACCGGACATTTCCTGGAGTAGGGTCCTCGTCACGTAGTCATTTCTTCTTCCTCCTTATCCTGCTCCTTCTCCTCCTCCTCTGGAGTATTCCCTCAAAGGGAGTCAACCTGACTCCGTTAGGGAGTCGCTATAAAGTAACGGACTCCCTACTAGAGTCAATTTGACCCCGATTAAGTTTCCGATGATCCCGCAGCCCCTCATATCTCTTCACCATTCCGTGACTGAAAAAAGGGATGCGCGCGCTCCTACAATATTTTTTCTCCCTCTCTCTGATTGATTAACGAACGAACGTGATGCACATTAATCACACCGAACACAAAAAATAAGCTAATAAGTCACGCACGTCGATGGATTTTCAGCAGATTGCTTTTTACGGTATTGGATTTGATGGTTTAATGGTTTGTTCATCGTACAAAGGAAAAAAAAATGAGGTGAGGCAAAAATTAACGATTATAAGAAAGGGGAAATTAGAAATTGTTGATTTATTACAATAATCTTAAAGAATACAATCCGATATAAATACTAATAATTTAAAAATAGCCAAACATTTCGTCAATTTACAACAATGAGTTTACTAACTTGTAATTGAAACACAATTTACTAACACTACAAGTCAAATCACTTCTAGAAACAACTTCTTCAACAATTTCTCCGTCTGTGTACAAATACAATTTACACTATTTATTGTTGATGATTATAATAATACCGTATTTATGGTATAATTATATTTTTATATGAGGTAAATAAAACACTTATACATTAGGGAATTTTTCAAAGTAACAGTCTTGTCAATTGAATAATTAGGTATAATATTATTAGAAATAAATAAAAATAAAAATAATTGCATTATTTAGTACGAAGGACATATGTTCCTCTTCTGTCTTCTTCTTTATGAGATCGCCGTTTCCGGTTTAGTGTCGCAGCGCGAATAATCCGGCGCGAAAACTCGATCAGGAGTTATGAAACTATTTCAATTCATCTCTGGGGGATTATTCAGTTATGTTTGCGTTCCGTCGGCCAACTTCACTAATCTGTTTTCGCAACCGAAGGCCGATTTGAATTTTAATTAAAAACAATGTGCAATTAGAAGCGGTCCACGTGCTCCGTTTGTTGTTTTATAACAATTTTTTCACCTTGCAATAATGAGATTACCTCAGCTGTAACTGATTTATGTACACATTTGTATTTGTATAGTACGAAGCAGATTAATAGGAGAGCCGATTCATATGGATTTTGTAGTCGTTTTTTTTTAAATAAATCCTTTATTTTTTGAACGTATGATGGAAAGTAATTGTGTAAATATGTAAAAATCAATTGCAAAACTAGTAACTTTTATTAAAAGTTCATGGTTTTAAATGAAATTTCAAAACGCAAAGTTTTTGGCTAAAAAGTATGACAGTTTTTAACAGAAATGTGAATGGTTAGTTTGAGGTAGGTCAGCACTGCGCTACTTTAAGGTGTAACGTATTAGTTACAAAGTTATATAATTAATATTTAAAGAAGCCATGTCCATATTATAATATATTGAGGTAGGTCAATATTACGCTACGTTTTATTGTTTATAATTTTTTTGTATTGGATTTTCAGATAGGCCATTATAACGTTTTGTGTGTAGCCCATCAATCACCAAAATTATCCTGTAAGTCACCTTAATATTACTTAAAATGACAAAATAATTTTGTAAATACAATATTGATTTTGAAAGAATTACAATTTGTATTTAATTTTAATAAGAAAAATTGATTAATTTATTTTATAGTTAATTTAAAGGTAACATAAAGCCACTTTACAATATATTGAGGTAGGTCAACACTGCTGATTAATAATTTTTTCAGGTGTAATAAGTCGTATTTAAATGAAATTTAAATTTTCATTTGGATTATTTGTAGGGAAACTAAATTAAAAACAAATCTGAAAGCTTTTACAGTAAGTGTTATACGTAATTAATAATTAGTTATTGGGGTAGGCCAGCACTACCCTACGTGAATGTGTTAAAAATGTATTTGTTTAAATAAGTTATATTTACAAACATCATTGTATTTTCAATGGAGTTTTTGCATTTATTTTTACTAATAAAATATATAAGTCCTTTACGTTGTAGAAAATTCACTAATAATTAGAAAAAATACGAAAATATTTCGTAAAATCTACAACAAATAAGTCTTATTAACACTACATTTTTCGTGTTTTTTCTAATTATTATTTATTTTTACAATCGAAAAGATAATAAATTAATCACCAGTTTCAAACTAAATTAACGAAATGAATTTCTCAAAAATAAGTTATATGAATACTTAAATTTCATTTTATTACATAGAAAAAAAGCAATTTTTATAAATTCTGGTAATTTTACATCTATAGCATTTGTTTTCATAATTATTTACAAGCAAAAAATTATTAAATTAATCACCAATTATAAATTTAAGTTTATGAGTGAGTAACTTAAAATTAGGATAATGGGACACTAATATTTTAATTTCCTTATATAGAAAATAAGCAGTTTTTACAATCCTTATCAAATTTAACATTTGTAGCAATTGTTTTTGTATTTTTTTACAATCGGAAACTACTGAATAAATCAACAATTTAAAACAGTAATAATCTTGAGTGCATAACTTAAAATTAAAGTGAAAAACTATTTTAATTTTAAGTTTCCTCTATACAGAAAAGGATTATTTTATAAATTTTTATTATTTTGCATCTGTGGAAATTGTTATGCATTTACTTTTATTAACAGAAAGCTAGTAAATTTATCACCAATTTCAATCTCAGTCTGTTTGAGAGTAAATAACTTAAAATTAAAGCAAAAAACTACTTATAGTTTAATTTCATCGCATAGAATAATATATTTTTTTAATAAATTTTGGTAATTTTATACTCTGGCAATTGTTTTTGCATTTTTTACAATCAAAAAATTATTAAATGAATCGCCAGCTTCGATTTAAGTTTAGAAGTGAAAAACATTCAAATAATGACATGAACACAGTTTTTTTATTTTAATTTCCTTACATATGATATAGTGTTTTTAATTTAAATTTTGGTAAATTAAAATCTCTAGCAATTGTTTCTACATTAATTTTCATAATTAGAAACTTAGTGAATTAATCATAAATTTTAAACTAAATTTACGAGTAAATAACTTTTAAGTTATAAGAATATATATATATCATTGTTTTACATAGAAAAAAGTACAGTTTTATAAATGTTAGCAAATTTTACATCTGTGGCATTTCTTTTTGTGATTATTTACAAGTGAAAAGTTAGTTAGTTTAATACCATAGTTTAATAATAAAAGTGAAACCCTCTTAAATGCGCTGTTATTATGTATTATGGAGTTTCATAATGTATCCGCCTCATCAATTCAATAAGTAAAATTTTTGTGGATTATAATTTTATTTCCAATTAATATACAAATGCAGCCACTGCAAACTAAATAAGATATTTACTTATAAAACTAAACAAATAAAAATGCAAAAGAGTACATCATTTTTTTAAGAACCTATGAAGTTTTGATTACAGTTGATTTAAATATGAATGGCCAAATATTTTTATTTATTCATTTTTATGTCTAGGACTTAAAAATCTTATTTAATAGATTTGATATATTGTATTTATGCGAGATTAAATTTCTAATTCGTCATTTCTGAATAATTTATTGTCACTAGTAAATAAGTGGTGATTTATCAAAACAGTATCTAAACTAAAAATTATATAACTAAATTAATGATATAACAAAATAATTAAAATTGAATTACAAACTAACGAAAAACAATACTGAAAACTTTTACAGTTTATGTTATATGCAATAAAAAAAATATTATTGCGATAGGTCGATATTGCGCTATAGAATTGATAGTTTATTAGATTTAATGATGAGTTATATTATGAATCAATTTCCATTTTCAAACGCACATTTTACTATTTATGTCTAGGCTTTTGTTGAATTACATTTTAAGTGAGTTATGAAATAAGGCCGACACATCACCTAAATTTTATTATATAATAATATTGTCCAAAAAATTGTCAAAGATTGAAAATTCATCTATCCTACCCTCCAACCCTAAAACATATTTCCTAGTTTTACGAATTAATTTATTTACGAGAAAAAAATGTTTCATAGTTTTTATCTCAAACAATTATAGAAGCTAATAGACAAAATATCGGATTTCGTAAATTAATATCCATGACGTAAAATTTTCGAGTGCATTTTATTAATTAAAGTGTGGGATAGATGACAACCAGACACGCTTTATATATTATTAATTTTAACTGATTAATGTTTGTGGCACTTGCTCCGTGATATATTTTATTTTTACTAGTTTTAAATACTGGATTGATGAGGCTGTTACTTGTTAAACCTCCATATCATTTAATAAACTAAGTATTTTCTCTAAAATACTAAAAGAATTTATTGCGAGATGAATCATTCAATTTTTTTAATCAAATAAACTGTTCGATGATGCTCAACACGCATTTTTGGAAAGGAAACCAACGCATACTGCGATATTGGATTTCCTTCAGTGTATAACAGATGCCTTGGACGAGGGCAAAATTCTTTTAGAAATTTTCCTTGGCCTCTCCAAGGCATTTGATTCAATTTTACTTGTAAAACTGTTACAGTATTCGCGGGGCTGCACAAATGTTAATAGAATCGTTTCTAAAGAATCGTATTCGGAGAACAACAATAAATAATAAATTGCCTGCAGAGGGAAAAATAAACATCGGTGTACCACAGGGGAGCATACTGGGGCCCTTATTGTTCCTAATACTTGTAAATGACCTTCCTATGACAATTTATAAAAATAATGCTACTATTAAGTCATAAGCAGATGATTCTCACTTATTAGTAATTGGAGATGATGTCGATGATTTACAAAAGAAAGCTAGTACTTTATATAAAGCAATGCAAATATGGATGCTGGAAAATAAACTTATTTTAAATGACAACAAAACAAAAACAAATATGTTCCATTCCAAAATCCCCAAGATGGAAACTCCCATACTCAAATTAGAAACAATTAGCTGACAAGCTGACAACTGCAAAACTGTTGAATAGAGGCAACCCACCCACCCTACATATACATCGAAACATAATCCAAAAAGCATTTTAGTTTTCCAATAACTTCAACGCAATTATATGTTGTGAAAACCCAGAAACTAAAACACTATCAGTAATTTAAGTATCAATGTAAATGTAGGGTGGATGGGTGGCCACTATCCCACCATCCAATCACAACATCATGCGTGAGAGTTATGTTTAAGTTAACGATTACGTTCATACTACTACTACTAAACATCTTTATTCACAGAATAAAAATAAAATATAATACGTGTAATGTATAAAATAAAATAAATAATTGGTCTTCTGTTTCATGGCTATCGACCAGTGGTCTTTCAGCCCCGTTCATACTATTTCACTTATTTGGAACATACACCTAAGATCTACTTATTAAATATTTATTTATAAGAACAATTTAATAATTAATTAATACAAAATGTGATTATAAATTTAAATTATCCAATAAATAGAAAAAAAAACAAGAAAATATTTTTCAGAAAATCTACAACAAATGAATCTTATTAAGACTACAAAACAAATCACTATTGAAACAGCTACTTCTCTGGCTAATTCCTCAAAAGACATTGAATGTTAAAAAAGTAATTTGCGTGCAAAGCTATCAAAGCAACACTAGTTTGAACGTATTTATTTTTGCAATATAAACTAAAATGACCCACTCAACGAATGTCTCCACTTCACTTTATCATTCCCCTCCTTCCAAATCAACTTATTCCTAGTATATGTACATCCTCATTCCTCAATTGACGACTCGATATTTATAAAAGCGTCCTTATTCGACAACGCTATCATTGTGGGCGATTTCAATATAAATAAATCAAAATCCCGTCATTTGTCTTCATTCCTTTCCAATTCAAACTTCATAAGTATTCCCACTCCTCCTACCTTCATCATGAACGACTCACAATCCACCACTCCTGATGTATTACTTTGCACTCAAAATATCCGTAACCTTATCCATTCCATCAATTTAGTTCCCGATTTATGTTCTGACCACCTTGCCATTCGCTTCCAAATAAAAATCCCCCTAGATCCTCCTCAACAAATCCCTCAACTATTTTACAATTTTAAAAAATGTAATACAGATAAAGTTTCAGCAGAAGTGACAGAACACATCACCGCCAATCCTACTATCAACCTCAATTCTATCACCCACCTTAACAACTTCCTTTCTTCTTCTATTACACAAAATACACCACAAATAACCAAACAATTCTATAAATATCCCCTCCCAAAATATATCCTCCGACTTATTAAATATAAAAGACAATTATACAGAGACATACAACTGACGGACACACCAGAACTTAGACAAAAATTTAATAGGCTGAACAAAGACATTAAAAGACTTATAAATGAATACAAGACGGACATTTGGATCAATACATGCAGCAAAATAAACGAATCAAAAGGAAAAAAATTTTGGACGGAGATCAACAAACTAAGTAAATATAAAAAGACAGACAATTTACAGAAAATCTTCGACCCGCAAACTAACGAGACCATCACTGACCCTGACATCATTGCTCAAAAATTTGCCGACAATTTCAACATGACCTATTCAATGACACAAGACCCAAACTTTGATCAGACAAACTTTGAAACAGTAAATGACTGGTACAATAAATATTTTGATAATAATCACTGTTCAGAACCGACGGACACTTTTACACATGACGAATACTTTGACGTTTTAAATAAAGGAAAAAATACAGCGACAGGACATGATCACATACATAGACATATCTTAAAATCCCTTCCATTCCACATCCACGATCATATCCTTAATAATATTAACTTCCTGTATAAAAAACAACTCTTCCCTGTAGTATGGAAAACAGTAGTAGTCATTTGTATCCCTAAACGCGACCAACCCTCTTCTTTATTATCCAGCTATCGACCCATTACACTCCTACCCGTTATTGGAAAAATCTATGAATCCCTCCTCAAAAACAAAATCCTCTCTTTAATTTCCAATCATATCCCCAAATACCAATTTGGTTTTCTTCCCCGCCGATCAACTTCCCTTCCACTCACTATCCTTGTGTCAAATATTCAGACAGCCCACCTTGAAGGCAGAGCTTCTGCAGCTCTATTTTTGGACGTCCAGAAAGCGTTCGACTCTGTCTGGCACCAAGGTCTATTATATAAGTGCCACCTCCTAAATATCCCTCCCCATATCATTTTTATTATCAAACAATTCCTCTTTCATAGATCCTTAAAAGTCAAAATCCATAATTCCTTTTCTTCTTCCTTTACTCCTGAACAAGGACTCCCTCAAGGCTCTCCTCTGTCACCTTTGTTATATAACATTTTTTGTGCTGATGTCTATAACCCTGATCCTCTCTACTTTAACCCATCCAAATACCTCCTGCAATTTGCAGACGACACTGCCCTAATTACACATGCTCCCACACTACCAAAAGCCCTTCAATCCCTCCAAGAGCTTATTGACTCCCTTCAACGATGGTTTGCAAAATGGCGCATTAAAATCAATCCCCACAAATCCCAGCTCCTAATCCCTTACCATCACGCCAACAATTCCCCTCACAAAGTCCATATTTCCCAAACTATGATCCCTCCTTCAGTTTCCGTAAAATACCTAGGCATAACCATAGATCAAAAAATAAATTTTAAAAAACATACAGCCACAGTAAAAAGCAAAATAACTTCTAGAGCAAAATGCTTTAGAAGCTTAACTTATAAGAATAAAGGCATCAATACAAAAACAGCTGTAAAAATTTATAAGATGATCTGCCGCCCACTACTTGACTATGGTTGTGCCCTCTATCCCAAACCCAGCAATCCAATATCCCGCAACATTGAAGTTAGCGAGCGAGCATCCCTCCGTACCCTAACAAAACTCCGCCATCCTCTAAATCCTTTACACAATTCTTCCAACCAACTCCTCTACGATGCAACCCTAGTTATCCCCATTCAAGAACGCCTTCGGTTCCTATCAGAAAAATTCTCCAAAAATCCTTTCAACTTCCAGATATTATCCCTTTACTGTCATCCTAGAAACCCTAGTATAAATCCTAAATTTAAAAATCCCAATTCAACCATATTCGATTTCATATCATCATTTCATCCCTTCACGCATTAACGACTGACGCCATATGACTGGACAAAGCAAGGCAGAAAGACCTCTGGTCGATAGCCTTTTGACAGATTAACTCACTAACACCTCATTCATTATTCACTATGTTTTTGTAAATATTGTAAAATTTGTCAATAAATATATGTATCATCATCACTAAAATGAAAAAAAAAATTTGAAAAAAAAATGTGTAGCGAAACAATTGTAGTGAGTAAAATTAAAAGTTGAAAATCATAAATAGTTTACTATTATTATTACATTTTTGTTTTTTTTCTGGTTTACAATAATGATGAAAAACTTTTAAATTAAATATATAATTATATACAACGTGTCCACGTAAGTATGCAACAAATGGGAAACTTTTTTATTATTAATTTCTCAGAAAATTTTATTCTTTATAAAAGTTGGTGCTTGATCTTAAATATACAAAAGAAACATAACAAATGACATTCAACTCTATATTAGAAAGATAATAAACAATTTTTATAAGTTTTGCACTTTTAAGCGAATTTCATCAAGTATCCTTAGTTTTGACGTATCTGTAAAAATTATGGCAGAGCGATTAACTTTACAAGACAGAGCAGAGTTGGTACTCATATGTGACGATAACTATAAAATTTGGTGACATTTTTAACGGCACGCACCCCAAAAAGAGAATCAGTTATTCACAAGTGTCAAAAAATTTAAAGCAATTTACCATAAAAGGACAGGAAAATTTAAGTTCCATTTTAAAAACAACTAAACCAGTGATAAATGTGGATAATTCGTTAGATATCTTGGAAAGCCTGGTTGAAAATCCTGAAATAATAATAATAGAATTGGGAAATAAGTTGAAAAAACATGATTATGACAATTGTTCTATATTTTGTTTCATGGTACAAGGTGAAATAGAAATTAATAGAACATTTCATAAGAAGATCCTGTTTACGGATGAAGCTACATTTACTACAAATGGTGTAGTTTTATCATAAAACTGTAGTTGGCGGTTAACAGAAAATTCAGCATTCGGAATTATCTACAAAAATCAATATTCTCGAAAAATAAATGTTTGGTCTGGATTTTTGAACCGAAATATGATATAATAATTAATATTCAGAAATGTATTTAGAATTTTTTAATATGGAGTTGGAAAATTAATTTTATATGTTACCTTTGGCTCCAAGAAATTCTCTTTGGTTTTTGCAGGATGGGGCACCTGTACAAAGTGCTCGTGTCGTAGTTGAATATTTAAATGAATAATTTAATGATAACTAGACTGGAAGACATTCAAAATTTCCATGGCCTGCTCGATCACCTGATCTAAATCTACCTGATTACTTTGTATGGGGATGGTTAAAAATAAGAGTTTATTCTGAGAGAAGAACAAATTTATGTATTGAGAGGGAAGGGGATCACATCGAGTGATTGTTATTAAAGGAATCATATCGTTAAGGTTGTTAATTTTAAAGAAATTATTTTGTTGTTGATTAAAACCGTATGTCATTTGTTTTGTCTTTTTTGTATGTGTTTAAGATCAAGCACCAACTTTTATAAAGAATAAAATTTTCTGAGAAATGAATAATAAAAAAGTTTCCCATTTGTTGCATACTTACGTGGACACGTTGTATAATGTGGGTGGATGGTCTCTATCTCATCCTTCAATCACTAAAAATTTAATTATAAGGTTCACTGATTGGATATTTATTTATGAAAACAAATTGCTTTCTATGTTTTTCCAAACTGTTTTATAAATCATTGGAGTATAATTTTGTTTTCAAAAATTCATGAGCAGTATAGGAGTATGTGTTACTGATTGGAGGGTAGGATAGTGAACCACCCTACATATACATTTAAATATAAACTACAATAGTGTTTTAAATAACTGTTACATCGCCAGTAATACAGCGGTTGTGTTTTAAAATTTAAATGGAAATAAATGAAAATGTGTATAAAGGGCAGGTAAGTGACTTTTAACGCATCCATCATACTCTTATCATATTAAAAGAGGCGTACAAAATTGATTAAAATTAACTGAAAAGTAAAGAGATTAGTCAATAATTATTTGTAATTAAACATAGTGAATTTTTCAATTCAGTGTAACTCAAAAGTTTTATTATTTATTTTTATCTACGACTGCTTAGATAAGTGACGAATTTGACATTCATTTGAGTTACGTAATGAAACTCATTACCTAACTAGTGAGGTAATAAAATCAAAAACACACTCATTTTTTAATACCAACTAACGATCAAATTTATTAAACAATTATTCATGAACATTAATAATAACATGTTTACATTTTTTCAAGTGTATTCCTGAGGACATTTCTGTTTTAGAAATTTCCAAACTACTGCGTTTACTGGTTGTAGCTTCTACAAGTACATTCTTTTCTCCAAGAATATTCGTTGCGATACGTTTCTTATTTTCAACCGAAGATTCTATGTATCCTTCGGCTACTGTATTACTCTTCCAGCCCCCGTGCCTTTTTATTGTTAGCAGGTCCGCCCTGAGTTTGCCAACAGTGAGGTTGACGATCTTCTGAAGCAGTGACCAGTGTACTCTTTAGCATTTGGTAATTTTAAAAAAGAAGCAATATTTTTCGGCATGCTACCAATCGTGTTAATGCCAACGGGCTGTTTTATACATTTGCCATTCCTGTAACCAACAAAAAACCTCTCTACGGCATTATGTGGACGCAGTGCCATGTATTTTTTTATAATGTCTACGAAATTAATCCCATCAATGTCTCCTGATGTTATAACAAACTCTCGCGAAATTTTGGTCTTTGTATTTGGTAATGTGACGCAGAAGACCTGCCCTTCGTTCTTAACGTTGGTCACTTGCATGTAAGTGAGTTCTTCTTTTCTACAGGTTCCACCAATTCCAAAGATCAAAACTACCTGAAAATATTTCTTAATCTAAAATTTCATGCCTTGTTCTTATCTACCTTTGTTAGTAGCCACTTTTCGTCATCAGCTTCTTGTAAAATGTTATAGGTAAGGTTATATGTTGTTTTGTTAAAATATTGGATTTCTTCGGTTTGTATCCTTCCAACTGCCTCTTCAGAAATGCGACCAATTGAATAAATTTACTGATATCTACATTTTTCTTTATGGATATCATCGCACGTATCATCGAGTAATATGCCCACAGACTTGAAAGTTTATAGCGTTTCGAAATATTTTCAAAATATACTAGAAGTACCTTTTCACTTGCTTCATTTTTTATTTTCTTTTCATCGCACCATTTTCGCAAACATTCATAAGCTTGCTCATATTTAATTTTTGATTTTTCCGGCAATAACGTTGAAACTACCTGCGTGGCCGATTCTTCGATATCCGAAGGCAGAGATTCGGAGTCGCTCATTATTTCACAGAAAAACAGAAATTAGAAAATTAATTCTTGAAGTTTTGACTTAAATTGTTGACATTCAAATTACATGTTGCTATGGTTCTACATACATACTATGATATTCCGATTTTTCGTCGAAATTAATTCAAAAGTTTAATTTCCGTAATTCTGAGCAGTCGTAGATAAAAAGTTGTATCTAATACGTGGGATAAGGCATATTAACTGAGACTCATGCTCTTACTTCGACTCGGGCTACGCCCTCGTCTCAGCAACACACCGCATTCGTCAGTTAATGATGCTCTTATCCCACCATTTAGATAAATAACTATTAAAATTAGTAACAGAATATATAGATATTCTATATAGAGGTAATTTTATTAAAATTATTTAAGAGCATGTGTAGGGTGGGTTACTCCTATATTTAAGGGTGGGTGGGTGACCCCTATATTACCCTTCAATCTTTAAAATACATTTCTAAATTCTAATAATTAAATATTTATTTACGAGAACATTTTCTCTACAATTCTTCATAAGAGATTATAGACAATAATACAAAAACGTTTTGTTTTTGTAAATTCATATACATGTAGGAAAAATTATGAGAGTTCTAAGTGTATTTTTATTGGGTTGATAAATTTGTTTTCAAAATCTAAAACATAAAATCTAATGATAATTAATTAATTATCATTATTAATACTGCACTCAAATTTCAATATTTAATTTGTATATTAAAATCTAACAGAAACTTTGTTTTACGATTTAAATTCACTAGTTCTATAGACCTTACCCGTAAATGTAAAAACCTGCACTTTTTTGGCAAAAAATTCTAGAAACGATTTGTTTATTCACAGAGATAAGAGTCTTAGACATGAATAAACACATTAAAAAAGTAAGCAGTTAAATTTAACACCTTCCAAATTAAATAGTTTTTGATAGGCAAATAACTTAGGTGTTGTTTTGAATCATAATATTTTGATCTTTGTACTCAGTTGCTCTAACACGTCTTCTAAAATATTTTTATGTTCTAAAATTTCATCTTAACGCTCACGTTACCCGTTAATCAGAAGTTTAAACTCTTTACACTCATTCTTATTACAGCCTAACAAAAGTTTCTTCTAAATCCGCTGAATTTGAAGAACTAAAGGCTTTTGTATCCTTTAGTTCCTCGGTTTCTTCTTCAAGAATTTAAGAATGTTCTCTTTTTTTGAACGTATTTTGGACGAGATTAAAAAAACATATTAGTTCACCTTACCAAGTTGAGACAATTTTTAGCGATAAAAGTATCTTGGAGGAAATTTGCAATCACTTCATCTTCATATAAAACTGACCGCAGTCGTCTTTTAAAATATCTTATATATTATCTACAATAATAATAATAATACATTTTATTTCCATATAAGATGAATACATTTACTCAATATTTCTAGCAAATCTAGAAAATAATTGTTGAATCATAGTAACATTAGGGTAAAAATAAAAACATTAAATTTACAAGAACAAATCTACAACGAACTAAAGGATTTTAATATATTTTATTGTAAAAATAAAACTTAAAAATAGCGAAAAAACACATTAAAATCTATGTAAAATTAAAATTTAAAAATAGACGTAAATCTTCAATATTTACAGATTGATTTAGCTCTTCAGAATCCAATACAAATTTCTGCATTTTACTTCATTTCTCTTATCAGAGGTAAAACAAAAATTGCACTACAGATTTTAGGGAAAATGTAATTTTATAGGTTTTCACATTATATTAGTAGTTTTAGGTTTCAGGATTTCCAAAACAATTAGCAGTATCATTTTTTTCCCGGTTTTTTTTTCGTGGTATTTGGTTGCTAACATCTTTAACTTTTACCTGACGGCCAACAAAATTTTCTCCATGTGATTTATCTTATTTTATTACAAATAATTCACAGGATAATGTCTGATTTTTGAAGCACATTTTTAACCTGTTTATAAAATTTGTAGTTTCTCCGAACTGAAAATAGCAACAACAAAAGCTTCCTCCCTAACTTCTCATATATTCAGCTGTGCTTTTGCGTATATGAGAAGTTTTTGTTTTTGATGGTTGCACTAGCTGATTTTGGGAAACTATAAAAAAAATCGAGATTATGTTTATTTCTGTTTATTAAATTTCAGCTTCCTTTAAAAAAATACATATGAATATTATAGAAAACATACAAAAATCTTGTATGGATCAAGCTGGGCGGGATTTATGCAGCTCCTATGATCTTCCACTTTAACCCTTGTTTTTTTTTTTTTTAATGAAAAGCCCCATTATATATTAGAATCAAAACAGCTCTTCAAATCTTATTTTGTAAATAAAGAAAAAGCTTGAGCTATTGAAAAAATTGTGAACAAAATTAAACCTTTGATGACCCTATTCACAGCTGAAAAGCTTAATCATTTCATTTTTTTTTATTTACACCTTACAAACATAAATATATTTGTACATGTAAAATGTCACAAAACATATTGAACTCTACATAATAAAATTGAAAGAAAAATAAATGCATTATAAGTGTAAATCTGTTTCCAAAATCTAAATCTCGAATCTGAGGTTCAGCAGTAAGTTTTTTTTTTTGATTTATATTCATTAATTATAGAAGACCTTACTAAATTCAGTCATTTCAGTACGCCACTTGCCATTATTTCTTCTTCATCTTCAGATTCAACTGAGGTCACCAACTTCTTTCCAAATCTTTTCTAGATTATTTTTAATATCTAAAGATTAACCTAACTTTTCTGAATCCAAAAGAACAATTATAGAAATTAATAGAGAAAAGTTTTATCATCATAAATAAATATTCATGCAGTATAATTTGCAAGTATGTGTTATTGAGTGGAGGGTGGAATCATCCATCCACCCTACATAATAATTAAAATTTGTTATAAAATAATAACCTTTTTAAAATCAGTAACATCATTAGGAACACAACGATAATATCCTTGTGAATTAAAAGAAGAAGAGTTGTTAAAATAAAAATAGATAGATAGGTAGGTCTAGGGTGATCTCTACACCACCCTCCAATCTATAAATTATATTCATTAATTTGACGATTGTTTATGAATAAAAACTAAACTTTTTTCTATTTAATTATAAAAGTTTAAAAGAATATGTCAAAGAATCTCCTTTTTGTAAATAAATATCAAATTGGTAAAACTTAGGAATATGTTTTAATGGTTGAAAACTGCGAACGATTTTTTTCTCTTAAATAAATATTCAGTATATTTTTGAAATTATGTTTTAGTGATTGTAGTGTAAGGCATAGGCCACTTATCCACCCTTCAATCACTAAAACTTACTCACGAATGTAATTCTATTGAACTCTTCAGCACATTGTTATTTACACAAATATCAACATTCAAATTTTACAAACTGTCATCCTGTTAATAAACGTCGTTCGTCGATTGTTTTAAGCTGAATCATAAATATGGCATATCTGATTATGTCTACGAAATTATAGTCTAATTCATTTCGAGATAATTTTTCTATAATTATTCTTATAGAGAAGTGTTGTTTATACAAATATCAACACTCAAATTTTACAAACTGTCATTCTGTTAATAAACGTCATTCATCGATTGTTTTAAGATTAATCATAAATATGACATTTTTGATTATATCTATGAAATTTCAGCCTAATTCCTTTAGAGGTAATTTTTCTATAATTATTCTTATAGCGCAGTATTGTTTATACAAATATCAACATTCAAACTTTACGAATAGTCATTCTGTTAATAAACGTCGTTCGTCGATTGTTTTAAGCTGAATCATAAATATGACAATTCTGATTATGTCTTTGGAATTTCAGCCTAATTCGTTTAGAGATAATTTTTCTAAAATTATTCTTATATAGCAGTGTTGTTAACACAAATATCAAAACTCAAATTTTACAAACTGTCATTCTGTTCAAAAACGTCGTTCGTCGATTGTTTTAAGCTGAATTATAAATATGGCATTTTTGATTATGTCTATGAAATTTCAGCCTAATTCCTTTAGAGATAATTTTTCTATAATTATTCTTATAGCACAGTGTTGTTTGCAGAAATATCAACATTCAAATTTTACAAACTGTCATTCTGTTAATAAACGTCGTTCGTCGATTGTTTTAAGCTGAATCATAAATGTGGAATTTCTGATTATGTCTATGAAATTTCAGCCTAATTCCTTTAGTGAAAATTTTTCTATAATTATTCTTATAGCGCAGTGTTGTTTACACAAATATCAACATTCAAATTTTACAAACTGTCATCCTGTTAATAAACGTCGTTCGTCGATTGTTTTAAGCTGAATCATAAATATGACATTTCTGATTATGTCTATGAAATTTCAGCCTAATTCCCTTAGAGATAGTTTTTCTATAATTATTCTTAGAGTGCAGTGTTGTTTACATAAATATCAACATTCAAATTTTACAAATTGTCATTCTGTTAATAAACGTCGTTCATCAATTGTTTTAAGTTTAATCATAAATATGACATTTCTGATTATGACTATGAAATTTCAGCCTAATTCCTTTAGAGATAACTTTTCTATAATTATTCTTATAGAGCAGTGTTGTTTATATAAATATCAACATTCAAATTTTACAAACTGTCATTCTGTTAATAAACGTCGTTCGTCGATTGTTTTAAGCTGAATCATAAATATGACATTTTTGATTATGTCTATGAAATTTCAGCCTAATTCCTTTAGAGATAACTTTTACATAATTATTCTTATAGCGCAGTGTTGTTTACACAAATAGCAACATTAAAATTTTACAAACTGTCATTCTGTTAATAAACGTCGTTCGTTGATTGTTTTAAGCTGAATCATAAATATGACATTTCTGATTATGTCTACGAAATTTCAGCCTAATTCCTTTAGAGACAACTTGTCTATAATTATTGTTATAGAGCAGTGTTGTTTATATAAATATCAACATTCAAATTTTACAAACTGTCATTCTGTTAATAAACGTCGTTCGTCGATTGTTTTTAGCTGAATCATAAATATGGCATTTCTGATTATGTCTATGAAATTTCAGCCGAATTCCTTTAGAGATAATTTTTCTATAATTATTCTTATAGCGCAGTGTTGTTCACATAAATATCAATATTCAAGTTTTACAAACTGTCATTCTGTTAATAAACGTCGTTTGTCGATTGTTTTAAGCTGAATCATAAATATGACATTTCTGATTATGTGTATAAAATTTCAGCATAATTCCTTTAGAGATAATTTTTCTATAATTATTATTATAGCGCAGAGTTGTTTACACAAATATCAACATTCAAATTTTACACATTGTCATTCTGTTAATAAACATCGTTCGTCGATTGTTTTAAGCTGAATCATAAATGTGGAATTTCTGATTATGTGTATGAAATTTCAGCCTAATTCCTTTAGAGGTAATTTTTCTATAATTATTCTAATAGCGCAGTGTTGTTTACATAAATATCAACATTTAAATTTTACAAACTGTCATTCTGTTAATAAACGTCGTTCGTCGATTGTTTTAAGTTTAATCATAAATATGGCACTTCTGATTATGTGTATGAAATTTCAGCCTAATTCCTTTAGAGGTAATTTTTCTATAATTATTCTAATAGCGCAGTGTTGTTTACATAAATATCAACATTTAAATTTTACAAACTGTCATTCTGTTAATAAACGTCTTTCGTCGATTGTTTTAAGCCGAATCATAAATATGACGTTTCTGATTATGTCTATGAAATTTCAGCCTAATTCCTTTAGTGAAAATTTTTCTATAATTATTCTTATAGCGCAGTGTTGTTTGTACAAATATCAACATTTAAATTTTAAAAATTGTCATTCTGTTAATAAACGTCGTTCGTCGATTGTTTTAAGCTGAATCATAAATATGACATTTGTGATTATGTCTATGAACTTTCAGCCTAATTCCTTTAGAGATAATATTTCTATAATTATTCTTATAGCGCAGTGTTGTTTATATAAATATCAACATTCAAATTTTACAAACTGTCATTCTGTTAATAAACGTCGTTCGTCAATTGTTTTAAGTTGAATCATAAATATGACATTTCTGATTGTGTCTATGAAATTTCAGCCTAATTCCTTTAGAGATAACTTTTCTATAATTATTCTTATAGTGCAGTGTTGTTTGTACAAATATCAACATTCAAATTTTACAAATTGTCATTCTGCTAATAAACATCGTTCGTCGATTGTTTTAAGCTGAATCATAAATGTGGAATTTCTGATTATGTGTATGAAATTTCAGCCTAATTCCTTTAGAGGTAATTTTTCTATAATTATTCTAATAGCGCAGTGTTGTTTACATAAATATCAACATTCAAATTTTACAAACTGTCATTCTGTTAATAAAGGTCGTTCGTCGATTGTTTTAAGCTGAATCATAAATATGACATTTCTGATTATGTCTATGAAATTTCAGCCTAATTCCTTTAGAGATAATTTTTCTATAATTATTCTTATAGCACGGTGTTGTTTACACAAATATCAACATTCAAATTTTACATACTGTCATTATATTTTTGATTAATTAATTAACCAATAAATAGATTACATCATACATCGAGTATATAATTGAGTACACTCATTAAATTACATAATCTCAGTTGTACACGTTCAATAATTCCCCACAATAATTATCCGACGGCTTAATTATCGTCGAGTCATAAATAAACACGATGAAAAATGTAGGGGCTATCGATTACGTTTTACCGGAGGTATCGACCTCTTTCCGAGTACGAGAAAAAAAATACACACACGGGAATAGCTAAGTGGTCGGCGAGGGCCAAGTGCACGCCATCGTCGTGTCACGCACTTTCCACCCCGCGAACGCCGAACGCCGCGCTAAGTGAATTGAGTTTTGATTAAAAGTTATTACCCTCGCGCGATCGGTGAAAAATTAGCACGCCGCCGGATGATAATCGAGAAGGAATTGGGAATGGCGTGCAGTGCAGTACAGTGCAGTGTAATGGGGGTAATTTTAATTGATTGATTGATTGATTGTACAGGGTATAAATTTTATGTAACAACATGAATACTAGGAAAATTCTTTAAGGATATCAATACCTTAATGTGTGCCCGGCGCATCCACCATTAATACAAGATATGATTATATCAGTTATAACTTGGACAATAAAAATATGCCACGCGCATCCACCATTTATGCAAAAGAGTTTATTTAAATGGTGGATGCGCCGGGCATATTGTTTTTATTGTTTCTGCTTTAACCGGTATAACCATGTCTTGTATTGATGGTGGATGCGCCGGGTAGATATTAAGGTATTGATATACTTACAGAATTTATCTTTTGCCTTTAGGCAATTTTAAATAATAAATAACTGCTGATTACGTAACAATACAGGCCATCCAATTAAACGAGGCAAAAATCAAGGCATTCAACAGCGCACACACATACGAGAAAAGTGTCTTATTGTTGTGCTCTAAGGATTTCGCACAATGGTCTCGAGTATTACACTCCTTCAATTTGACTCGGCTGAGGAGCGTACAATGCACAGGCGGCAGTAATTAATATTTCGCGCAGTGCAGCAGCAGCAGGATCTCTCGGCGTGTTTCAATGAAATTTGTGTAAATCGTGCAGTAGTTGAATGTAGTAGTTATTCGAACCAGTTCCCGGATTACCGCTATCGATTCCGGAGGGTTTCCGTGTTATTGGTCAAATGTCGAACGTGTACCTACAATGGCAATAACGATTTGAGCGCGCCGAGTGTTATCACGCTGATATTCGACTTATTCGAACGGACCAAGGCGAACACAATGATGTTCTAATAACGATAAACGAAATCTGGCTAAGTGAATTATTCACTCGTGTAAAATACGATTTTAATACGTGATAATACTAATTGATTTACTATTGTTTACATCAAAAACTCGTACAATTAAATTAAAACAATTGCCACATGCGTAAAATTGTTACAGTTTAATGTACCATTATTACTGTATATCTAGAGTTAATTAAAATCATCTGCACAATATTTTTTTTTCCAATGGAATACATTTCGCAAACATTTTTTTTAAATTCAAATTCTGAACGAATTTAATTAAGCAAACACGCCGCGCTGAAAAAAAGATTAATTAATATTGTATTAATAAGTTTCTGCATGTTTGTATTATATGCAGCTGAAAATCATTAATTCAACAAATTATTATACGAAATACGCGACGCCTCTGGTATTTTGAATTATAAACATCCCCTCCGCAATTATTGCGTTAAACAATGCTTTAAACCGTCGATTGAACGTATTTAATTATTCTGATAATTCGAGCGTGCACAAGTAAATACTAATAACATTATTGTCGAGTTTAATAATTTGCAAAAGCGTTTATAATTAAATTCGAAATTAAACACCAAGAAATTAATATTGAAAGTTCACCACAAATAATTATTGTCTTTAATATAGCTTAGGTTTACAATTTTTACATTCACTCCCTCTAATTGATGTTTTATAAAGTTCCCAAAGAATAAATTGTAGAAAACTAATTTTTAACACTCAACCGGTTTAATCTACGAGATAACCAGAAACGGGAATACAGTGTGAAACATATTTAATCCCCGAGAAAGTCCGCGGAAATTACATTCGATTTTGCACGACCGAGTGAACTTCGCCACTAATTTAAATAACATTTCTTGTATTAACTCTGCACGATCTACTTCTATAGCATTTTTTCCTACTTATTTTAGAAAGAGAAAATTTCATTGTGACAAAGCGTAACTTTTAGTAGGACCCGTCATTGTTTCATGCGAAAACAAATCCACGGAGACAAACAAGTCAGAATGCGAGTTTCTTTTTTTTGCATCCCTAATTACGACTACGTCTGCGAGTTACAACGACGAAAAGGGCAGAGTGACGGGGAGAGAGAGAACAAAAAGCGCGCCGCCCTTTAATTATACAAATTAATTAAACCGTCAGGAATTCCATTACTGCAGATCCTGACGACTTCGATTATGGACGGAGGAAATCAATTTGTTGTAGTTGAATAAGTTTATGAAATAAAAACAAAAAAATCTAATAAAATAAATATATAAATTTATTATTATTATTATAAATTTATTTATACACCTACTTTAAGTTCTTATTGTTATTATTATTTAAGCACATAAGCCTCGGCTTTTGAAACCGACGACGCAGTGTTTCTACGTCGGTGAGGGGAGGGGAAGGGTGTCGGAAACTTTTTGCTACTACAACTTCTGATTTATTTCGGCAGGCGCCGCCCAAATATAAAGTTTTCCACCACTCCCCATTTCGAGAGCTTCAAACGATGTCACAAATGTTGCTTGAAATATTGCCCGTCTCTGTTATCTAAAGCCGCATAAGTTTTCCTTTCATTCCCCCCAGAAATTGGCTATATATATATATTAAATGAGTAAAGTGTATTTTATCCCCTAGCGACAGAAATAGCTTTTATTTGTGCACCAGCAACAAAGAGAAGAGAAGCTTTATTTCATCAGGATTGTAATGGGTAATTAAATTAAACGAAGAAAAAACAAATTCTTTGTAGTTTTTTTTAGCAGGTTGCAATCAACACAAGTTTACATGGTTTTAAAATGAAAATTAAAAAATAAGTCTTTTTTTAGATAAATTTTGAGATTTTCTTATAAATTTCTCTTCGAATTGCACTTTTACAACATTCTAAACAATGTTCACTAATTTTGCTTCATTCCAACACTAGTTTAAATGTTCGCCATTTTGTTATTACCTTAGATACAGCAATTGTTTTTATAGAAATTTAAAAACAAGTTCTTTCTAGATAAACCATGAAATTTTCTAATAAATTCCTTTGCAGTTTGCAGTTCTACAACGTTTTAAACAGTTTGAGTAATTTTACTTCCTTCGAAGATAAGTTTGGATGGTCGCCATTTTGTTTTTACCTTCAATATAGCAATTGTTTTAACGAAAAATTAAAAATAACTCTTTTTTAGATAAACTTTCAGATTTTCTCATAAATTTCTCTTCGCATTGCACTTTTACAACATTCTAAACAATTTGAGCAATTTTGTTTCCTTGAAACACAAGATTAAATGGTCGCCATTTTGTTATTACCTAAGATGAAGCAATTGTTTATATAGAAATTTAAAAACAAGTTCTTTCTCGATAAACATTGAGATTTTCTAATAAATTCTTTTGCAGTTTGCAGTTCTACAACGTTTTAAACAGTTTCAGTAAATTTACTTCCTTCGAACATAAGTTTGGATGGTCGCCATTTTGTAAAGCAATTGTTTTAACGAAAAATTAATAATAAGTCTTTGCTAGATAAATTTTGAGATTTTCTTATAAATTTCTCTTTGAGTTGCACTTTTACAACATTCTAAACAATTTTAGTAATTTTGCTTCATTGAAACACAAGTTTAAATGGTCGCCATTTTGTTATTACCTAAGATAAAGCAATTGTTTTTATAGGAGTTTAAAAACAAGTTTCTTTCTAAATAAACGTTGAGATTTCCTAACAAATTTCTTTGCAGTTTGCAGTTCTACAATGTTTTAAACAGTTTGAGTAATTTTACTTGCTTCGAAAATAAGTTTGGATGATCGCCATTTTGTTTTTACCTTCGATATAGCAATTGTTTTATCAAAAAATTAAAAATAAGCCTTTTTTTAGATAAACTTTGAGATTTTCTTATAAATTTCTGTTTAAGTTGTACTTTTACAACATTTTAAACAATTTGAGTAATTTTGTTTCTTTAAAACACAAGTTTAAGTAGTCGCCATTTTGTTATTACCTAAGATGAAGCAATTTTTTTATACAAATTTTAAAAGATGTTTTTTTATAGATAAACCTTAAGATTTTCTAATAAATTTCTTTGCAGTTTGCAGTTCTACAACGTTTTAAATAGTTTGAGATAATTTAGTTCCTTCGAACATAAATTTAGTCGTCATTTTGTTTTTCCCTTCGATATAGCAATTGTTTTATTAAAAAAATTAAAAATAAGCCTTTTTTTAGATAAACTTTGAGATTTTCTTATAAATTTCTGTTTAAGTTGTACTTTTACAACATTTTAAACAATTTGAATAATTTTGTTTCTTTAAAACACAAGTTTAAATAGTCGCCATTTTGTTATTACCTAAGATACAGCAATTGTTTTTATAAAAATTTAAAAACAAGTCTTTTCTATATAAACGTTGAGATTTTCTAATAAATTCCTTTGCAGTTTGCAGTTCTACAACGTTTTAAACAGTTTGGGTAATTTTATTTCCTTCGAACATAAGTTTGGATGGTCGCCATTTTGTTTTCACCTGTGATATAGCAATTATTTTTACGGTAAATAATAAGTGTGTCTCTTCTAGATATATTTTGAGATTTTCTAATAAATTCTTCTGCAAGTTGCACTTTTACAAATTCCTAAACAGAATTTTACTTCTTTTCAGCTTAAGTTTAAATGGTCACCATTTTGTTTTTGCCTTAGATCTAGCAATTGTTTTAATTTAATATTATAAACATAAATCTTAAGATTTCCTAGTAAATTCATCAACAGGTTTGATTTTGACAACGATTTAAACAGTTTGAATAATTTTGCTGCTTTCCAATAGAAGTTTAGATGGCCGCCATTTTGTTTTTACATTCGATACAGACATTTTTTTGAGGGAACTTTAAAAATAACTTTTTTTTAGATGGTCTGTACAATTTTCTAATGAATTTCTCTCCAGGTTTCACTTTTACAACTCTCTAAACAGTTTGATTAATTTTGCAACTTTCCATCGCAAGTTTAGACAGTCGCCATTTTGTTTCTACCTTTGTTAAGGCAATTGTTTTGTCGGAAAATTAAAAATAACCATTTTCTAGATAAACTTTGACATTTTCTAATAAATTTCTCAGCCAGCAAGTTGCACTTTTAAAACTCTCTAAACATTTTGAGTAATTTTACTTTCTTTCAACTCAAGTTTAGATGGTCGCCATTTTGTTTCTGCCTTTGATATAGCAATTGTTTTTACGGTAAATTATAAGTGTGTCTTTTTTAAATAAAATTTAAAGATTTTCTTATAAATTCCTCTGTATGTTGCAGTTTTACAACTATCCAAACAGTTTGAGTAAATTTACTTCCACTCAACACAAATTTAGGTGGTCGCCGTTTTGTTTTTGCCTTAAATATCAAAATTGTATTGGTGAAAAATTAAAAACTAGTCTTTTCTTAGGTTAAATTTTAAAATATTTACAAAATTTCTCTGCAGGTTGTAGTTTTTCATCTCTGTAAACAAATTGAAGTAATATGGATTAATTTCAATACAAGAATAGATAGTTGCTATTTTGATTTTGGCTTAGGTATAGCAATTGTTTTAATGAAATATTAAAAATATATCCTTTCTGCATAAATCTTGAGATTTCCTAGTAAATTCCTCTGCAGGTTCCTGTTTTACAATTATCTAAATAGTTTAAGTAATTTTTCTGATTTCCGATAGAACTTTAGATGGTCGCCATTTTGTTTTGACTTTCGATATAGCAATTGTTTTGAGCGAAAATTAAAAATAGGATTTTTCTAGATGAACTTTAAGATTTTGTAATAAATTCCTCTGCAGGTTTCACTTTTACAACTCTCTAAACAGTTTGAGTAATTTTGCCGCCTTCCACCACAAGTTTAGATAGCCGCCATTTTGTTTTCACCTGTATTAAGGCAATTCTTTTGACAGAAAATTAAAAATGCCTCTTCTCTAGATAAACTTTGAGATTTTCTAATAAATTTCTCAGCAAGTTGTACTTTTAAAACTCCCTAAATAATTTGAGTAATTTTACTTCCTATCAACTCAAGTTTAGATGGTCGCCATTTTGTTTTTATCCGAGAATTAAAAAATATTTTAGTGGAAAATTAAAAACTTATCTTTTTTAGATAAACTTCTTAAGTTTATAGTGAATTTCTCTGCAGGTTGAAGTTTTACAACTCTTTAAACCTTTTGAGTAATTTTGCTGCCTTTCAATAGAAGTTTTGATGGCTGCCATTTTGTTTTTACCTTTTATATAGCAATTGTTTTTACGGTAAATTATAAGTATGTCTTTTCCAGATAAATTTCAAAGATATTTTTATAAATTCTTTTGTAGGTTGCAATTTTACAACTATCCAAACAGTTTGTGTAAATTTATTTGTACTCAACACAAGTTTAGATAGTCGCCATTTTGTTTTTGCCTTAGGCATAAAAATTGTTTCGGTGAAAAAATAAAAATTAGTTTTTTTTGGGTAAAATTTGAAAACGGTTACAAAATTCTTCTGCATTTTGCAGTTTTTCATCTCTGTAAACTGTTTGAAGTAATTTGGATTCAATCAACCACAAGTTTAGATAGTTGCCATTTTGATTTTAGCTTAAGTATTGCAATTGTTTTAATGAAATATTAAAAATATATCCTTTCTGCATAAATCTTGAGATTTACTAGTAAATTCCTCTTCAGGTTCTTGTATTAAAATTATATGAAGAATTTGAGTAATTTTTCTGCTTTTCTATAGAAGTTTAGATGGTCGCCATTTTGTTTTTACCTTTGATATAGCAATTGTTTTGACGAAACGTTAAAACTAAGTCAATTATAAATAAACTTTTATTTATTTTATTTTTTAATGAATTCCTCTGCTAGTTTCAGTTTTACAACATTCTAAACAGTTTGAGTAATTTAAATTAATTCCAACGCAGGTTTAGATCGTCGCCATTTTGTTTTTGTCTTAGATAGAGCAATTATTTAAATTTAATATTAAAAAACATATTTATTTTAGACTAATTTTGAGATTTCCTAGTAAATTCCTCAACAGGTTTTAGTTTTACAACTATCTAAACAGTTTGGGCAATTTTGCTGCTTTGCAATAGAAGTTTAAATGGTCGCCATTTTGTTTTTACCTTTAATATAGCAATTGTTTTGAGAGAAAATTAAAAACAAGTGTTTTCTAGATGAAATTTAAGATATTCTAATAAATTCCTCTGCAGGTTTCACTTTTACAACTTTCTAAACAGGTTGAGTATTTTTGCTGCCTTTCAATACGAGTTTAGATAGCCGCCATTTTGTATTCACCTGCATTAAGGCAATTGTTTTGACAGAAAATTAAAAATACCTATTCCCTAGATAAACATTGAGATTTTCTAATAAATTTCTCAGCAAGTTGCAATTTTAAAACTTTCAACATTTTGAATCATTTTACTTACTTTCAATTCAAGTTCAGATGATCGCCATTTTGTTTTATCAGAGATCTAAAAATTATTTTAGTAGAAAACTAAAAACTTATCTTTTTTAGATAAAATTTTAGAGTTTATAGTAAATTCCTCTGCAGGTTGCAGTTTTACAATTCTCTAAATAGTTTAGGTAATTTTTCTGCTTTTCAATAGAAGTTTAGATGGTCGCCATTTTGTTTATACCTTTGAAATAGCAATTGTTTTACGGTAAATTATAAGTGTTTCTTTTCTAGATAAACTTTTAAGATTTTCTTATAAATTATTCTGTAGGTTGCAATTTTACAACTATCCAAACAGTTTGAGTAATTTTACTTCCACTCAACACAAATTTAGATGGTCGCCATTTTGTTTTTATCATAGATATAAAAATTGTTTTGGTGAAAAATTAAAAACTAGTTATTTTTATGTAAAATTTGAAAACCTTTACAATTTTATTCTCTTCAGGTTGCAATTTTTAATCTCTGTAAACAGTTTGAAGTAATTTGGATTTATTCCAAAACTAATTTAGATAGTTACCATTTTAATTTTACCCTAGATATAGCAATTGTTTTAATAAAATATTAAAACTATATTATTTCTTGAGATTTTCTAGTAAATTCCTCTATAGGTTACAGTTTTACAACTTAAACAGTTTGAGTAATTTTGTTGCTTTCCATCACAAGTTTAGATGACCGCCATTTTGTTTTTACTTTAGATGTAGCAATTGTTTTGACCAAAAATTAAAAATAAGTCTAATCTAGATACACTTGAAGATTTTCTAATGAATTCCTCTACTACCCCAGTTTTATAACTTCCTAGACAGTTTAAGCAATTTAGATTAATTACAATACAAGTTTAGATGGTCGCCATTTTGTTATTACTTTAGATATAAAAATTGTTTTGGTGAAAAATTAAAAACTAGTCTTTTTTTAAAGTAAACTTGCGAAACTTTTACTAAATTTATCTGCAGGTTACAGTTTATCAACTCTCTGAACAGTTTGAGTAATTTTGCTGCTTTCCAATAGAAGTTTAAATGGCCGCCATTTTGTTTTTACCTTCGATATAGCAATTGTTTTTACAAAAAATTAAAAATAAGTTTATTTTAGATAAGTTTTGAGATTTTCTAATGAATTACTCTGCAGTCTGCAGTTTTACAACTATCTAAACAGTTTGAGTAATTTTGTTGCTTTCCATCACAAGTTTAAATGGCCGCCATTTTGTTTTTACCATTAATATAGCAATTGTTTTGACAAAAATTAAAAATAAGTCCTTCCTAGATAAAAATTTGGAGTTCTTTTAATGAATTCTTTTACAACTTGCAATTTTACAACTTTCTAAACAGTTTGAGTAATTTTGCTGACTTCCAATAGAAATTTAGATGGCCGCCATTTTGTTTTTACCTTTGATTTATTAATTGTTTTGACAAAAAATTAAAAATATGACTTTTCTAGATAAAAATTTTGAGACTTTTTAATGAATTCTTCTGCAACTTATAATTTTACAACTTTCTAAGTAGTTTGAGTAATTTTGATGCTTTTCAATAAAAGTTTAGATGGCCGCCATTTTGACTTTACCTTTAATAAAGCATTTGCTTTGGCAAAAAATTAAGAATAAGTCTTTTCTAGATAAAAATTTTGAAATTTTTTTAATGAATTCCTCTAAAACTTGCAATTTTAAACTTTCCAAACAGTTTCAGTAATTTGGCTGCCTTTCAATAAAAGTTTAGATGGGCGCCATTTTATTTTTACCTTTGCTTTAGCAATTATTCTGACGAAAAATTAAAAATTAATCTTTTCTAGATAAACTTCTCTGAAACCTGCAATTCTACAACTCTCTAAACAAGTTGAGTAATTTGGATTCATTCCAGATCGCGGCCATTTTGTTTTTACCTTTGATATAGCAACTATTTTGATAAAAAATTAAATAAAGTCTTCTCTAAATATAAATTTTGAGATTTTTTAATGAATTCCTCTGCAACTTGCAATTTAACAACTTTCTAAACAGTTTGAGTTTCTTTACTACCTCACAAATAAATTTAGATGATCGCCATTTTGTTTTTACCTTTGATATAGTAATTGTTTTAATTAAATATTAAAACCACATTTTTTTTAGAAAAATCTTATGATTTTCTAGTAAATTCGTCTACAGGTTGCACTTTTACAATTATTTAAACAGTAGCAATTTTGCTACCTTTCAACACAAGTTTGGATGGCCGCCATTTTGTTTTCACATTAGATATCAATTATTTTAATGGAGATTCAACAAAAACAACCTATTTGCTATTTACATTAAAAAACAATTGCCATCTAGAAGGTATTAATAAAGAATAAAACAGTTGTGTAAAATGTGGGTATATTAAAGTTAATAGTAAATTCAATGTTTGAAGCAACTCTAAAAATAAAACAATTGAAGAAAATTATTTTAAGAAAGTCAAGATCTATAGAAAAACATTGTATTTGCTTTTTTATGTTAAAACAGTTGCCTTTTTGAAGGTATTAATTAAATTACAGCAGTGAAAATTGATGTGGATAAATTGAAATTAATTCAGTGTTTTTAAAAATCACAAAAAATCAACCAATCAAAAAATAAAAAAAAATAAAAAAATAATAGAATTCTATAAGAAAATAACCTGTCTATTATTTACATTAAAAAAAATTGAAATTTATAAGGTATTAATAAAATTATAGCTGTCAAAAGTAATGGGAAATGATTCGAGTGAATTCATTGGTTGGAACAATCGTAAAAAATCAATCAATTACAGATTTGTTTTTTAAAAAACACCAAAAATCAATTGTAAAATAACTTGTTTATGATCTACATAAAAAACAATTGCTATCTAGAAGGTATTAATAAAATTATATGCCCGGAAAGTGACGAGAAATAATTAAAGTGCTTTCAAAGTTTGGAACAATTATAAAAAATTAACCAATCGAGGATAAATTTAAAAAAATAAATGACTGAAAACAATGTGCCTATTTTATATTTACATTTACATTAGAAACAGTTGCCTTTTAGAAGGTAAGAATAAAACTACAGGTGTGGAAATTGATGGTGTAGTATTAAAGTCCATTCAGTGTTTTGAACAGTTGTAAAAAATTAATCAAGCAAGGTATAATCTTTCAAAAACTAAAAATTATTAGGAAAACAACTTGCATGTCATTTACGTAAGAAACAATTGCCATCTGTAATGTATTAATAAACTTACAGCTGTGGTAATTGATGTGGAAAAATTATAGTTAATTCCGTGTTTTGGAATAAATGCAAGAACATAACCAATCGAGGAAAAACCTTAAAAAAACTTACAACCTAAAGTAATATAACAAATTGTTTATTTAAAATAGAAACAATTGCTATCTAGAAGGTATTAATAAAGTTAGAGCTGTGGAAAGTGATGTGTGTGTACTTAAATGTTTTCAGTGGTTGGAAAAAATCTGTAAAAATCTCTAAAAATGAGGAAAAATTGAAAGTTCGAAACTATAGTCACTTAATAAAGTCAGTGTTATACAAACAAAGTTAAAAAGTTTTTTATTTGTGAACAGAAATAAATATTTAAAAAAAATTTGAACATTCCTAGGAAATTAATTGGAATTTCATTTACAATAGAAATAATTACCATCTAGAAGGTCTTAATATAATTACAACCACAGAAAATTAATAATATTCACTGAATATTTCTTATGAAACTTTTTGTATTAATTTTCAATCAATTATTTCAATAAATAAAAAAGTATTCCTTAAAAATACACCACACCCTTTTCCAAAGTAACTGCAAACCTTTGAGTTTTCGAGTTTGTCGGGCAATAATTGAACTTCCCCCGACGAATAATTAAAACTTGGCTTTACGAAAAAAAAAAGTGAATAAGAAAGAAAAAAAAGGAACTTAACTTCCAGCTGTAAACGTCATTTCGCAGGAAATATCTTATCTCTCCTGCCATTTACGTGTGAAATTGCTCCTCTTTCGTTCTCCCCCTTTTCTCCTTTATAAATTATCGCCGGTAATAACCGACGATTAGAACAAAGGGAATGGAGGAGAGGGGGTGGATTTTTCGTGAAATTTAATTGATTAATGGCCTTGCGATCGCGCACCACAACGAAACGTAATTTAAACGTAATAATCCGGACAACAATAAACTATTTCTTGTGTTTTCCGTGCTATTAATTCTCTCTACGGGGATAAGGGTGGAATTTTATTGTAATCGACGTAATATTCCGTGCGTTTGTTCGTGCCGCAAAAGGAACGGGGCAATCACGAGTGCGTTCAATTACATAAATGACCTATAATGTATTGGAGTAATCAAAATTTCAATCAAGAATAGATTACATTACCGGGTATAGCAAACGGTCCAATTACGTGATTATTGAGTGCAAATTGATTTCAGTCGGACCGATTGATTGGTCAGTATTAGTAACGGAATGTTTAGTCCTTATCTAAATGATTAATTTTTATAAAGGGCTAAAAGCGATGAATTTAATTTCTATTCTCCTAATATATTTGTTGATGACATTATAATTAATTGAATATATTTCCTTATTTTTTTATCATTTTTAAAGTCACTTACCAACACTTAAATTTATTAATTACGATCACTCACCTGTAACAAAAAGAAATAAAAATATTAGTATATACTGGGCAATAAAATTGTATAATTATACAGTTAATAAAACGGCCATTTATTTTTTTATATTAAAAAACATAACCTCACTATGAAGAGGAGAACAAAGCAACAAACTTTGAATGAAGATTTGAAACTATCGCAGCGTCCTAATTAAAAAATTGTAGAGAATACATTACGTGATAATTGGTAAATACAATCATTATTAATGTATTTTCAATATACTAAAACATATAGAAATTTGTTCTTGAGTTACGTGAAGATTTATTTAATACACTTGGAAAATAAAAAACACTACACTTTCTTCACAATTTGATTTTATTTTGCTAGATGTACATTTCGAGTACTATGTACTCATTATCAATAGCTTATAACAGATATAAGCTATTGATAATGAGTACATAGTACTCGAAATGTACATCTAGCAAAATAAAATCAAATTGTGAAGAAAGTGTAGTGTTTTTTATTTTCCAAGTGTACTAAAACATAATTGACATAACCTCACTAAGTGGAGAATCATTATGCTTCAAACTTTGATTTCGAGTTTTAGAAATTTGAAGCGCGTGATTTGAAAAATAGTGGAAAATAAATTATTTAAATAATTGCCATAAAATTATGTTAAGTGCACTTAGTATTAATATGTTTTTAATATACTGAAACAAAATTGATGTAACCTTATTATCTAGATAACAGCAATGCATCGAATTTGAAATCGAATTTAAAATATTCGCAACGCGTTAGATAAAAATTTGTAAAAAATAAATTATCCTAATAATTATTATATGAAAATCGATAATTGCATTCAGAATAAACGTGTTTTTGATATACTAAAATATAATTAACATAACCTCACTATAAAGAGAGTAACAACGCAACAAACTACGAATTACGATTTAACACTTTCGTAGGGCGTTATTTAAAAATTTGTAGAGACTAAATTATTCAAAAGATTGATATAACATTTTGTGAATACATTCGGAATTGATGTATTTTTGATATACTAAGAAATTATTAACATAACCTTAGTATGAAGAGAATAGCAACGCATCAATCTTTCAATTCGAATTTAAGACATTCGCAACTCTATAGATAAAAATTTGTATAACATTAATGAAATAAATAAGCAATATAAAAATCAGTATTTCTATTTATAATGAATGTATGTTTGATGTTTTGAAATATAATCGACATAACCTCACTATGAAGAGGAGAACAAAGCAACAAACTTAGAATGAAAATTTGAAACTTTCGCAGCGTCCTAATTAAAAATTTGTAGAGAATAAATTATCTGAAGAATTTACGTAAAAATTGGTAAATACAATCATTATGAATGTATTTTCAATATACTATAACATAATTGACATAACCTCACTAACTGGAGAATAATTATACTTCAAACTTTGATTTCGAATTTTAGAAATTTAAAGCTCGTGATTTGAAAAATAGTGGAAAATAAATTATTTAAACAATTGCCATAAAATTATGTTAAGTGCACTTAGTATTAATATGTTTTTAATATACTGAAATAAAATTGACATAACCTTATTATCTAAATAACAGCAATGCATCGAAGTTTGAATTCGAATTTAAAATATTCGCAACGCGTTAGATAAAAATTTGTAAAAATAAATTATCCTAATAATTATTATATGAAAATCCACAATTGCATTCAGAATAAACGTGTTTTTGATATACTAAAATATAATTAACATAACCTCACTATAAAGAGAGTAACAATGCAACAAACTACGAATTACGATTTAACACTTTCGTAGGGCGTTATTTAAAAATTTGTAGACACTAAATTATTCAAAGGATTGATGTAAAATTTAGTGAATATATTCATAATCTACGTGTTTTTGATATACTAAGATATTATTAACATAACCTCAGTATGTAAAGAATAGCAACGCATTAATCTTTCAATTCGAATTTAAGATATTCGCAACTCGATAGATAAAAATTTGTAAAAAATTAATGAAATAAATAAACAATATAAAAATAAGTATTTCTATTTATAATTAATGTATGTTTGATGTTCTGAAATATAATTGACATAACCTCACTATGAAGAGGAGAACAAAGCAACAAACTTAGAATGAAAATTTGAAACTTTCGCAGCGTCCTAATTAAAAATTTGTAGAGAATAAATTATCTGAAGAATTTACGTGATAATTGGTAAATATAATCATTATGGATGTATTTTCAATATACTATAACATAATTGACGTAACCTCACTAAGTGGAGAATAATTATACTTCAAACTTTGATTTCGAATTTTAGAAATTTGTAGCGCGTGATTTGAAAAATAGCGGAAAATAAATTATTTAAACAATTGCCATAAAATTGTGTTAAGTGCACTTAGTATTAATATGTTTTTAATATACTGAAATAAAATAGACATAACCTCACTATAAAGAGAGTAACAATGCGAGAAAACTACGAATTAGGATTTAGCACTTTCGCAGTGCGTTATTTAAAAATTTGTAGAAACTAAATTATTCAAAGGATTGATGTAAAATTTAGTGAATACATTCAACATTGACGTATTTTTGATATACTAAGAAATTATTAACGTAACCTCAGTATAAAGAGAATAGCAACGCATCAATCTTTCAATTCGAATTTAAGACATTCGCAACTCTATAGATAAAAATTTGTATAACATTAATGAAATAAATAAGCAATATAAAAATCAGTATTTCTATTTATAATGAATGTATGTTTGATTTTCTGAAATATAATTGACATAACCTCACTATGAAGAGGAGAACAAAGCAACAAACTTTGAATGAAAATTTGAAACTTTCGCAGCGTCCTAATTAAAAATTTGTAGAGAATAAATTATCTGAAGAATTTACGTAAAAATTGGTAAATACAATCATTATGAATGTATTTTCAATATACTATAACATAATTGACATAACCTCACTAACTGGAGAATAACTATACTTCAAACTTTGATTTCGAATTTTAGAAATTTAAAGCTTGTGATTTGAAAAATAGTGGAAAATAAATTAATTAAACAATTACCATAAAATTGTGTTAAGTGCACTTAGTATTAATATGTTTTTAATATACTGAAATAAAATTGACATAACCTTATTATCTAAATAACAGCAATGCATCGAAGTTTGAATTCTAATTTCAAATATTCGCAACGCGTTGGATAAAAAATTGTAAAAAATAAATTATCCTAATAATTATTATATGAAAATTGATAATTGCATCCAGAATAAACGTGTTTTTGATATACTAAAATATAATTAACATAACCTCACTATAAAGAGAGTAACAACGCAACAAAATACGAGTTAGGATTTAACACTTTCGCAGTGCGTTATTTAAAAATTTGTAGAGACTAAATTATTCAAAGGATTGACGTAAAATTTAGTGAATACATTCAAAATTGAAGTCTTTTTGACATCCTAAGAAATTATTAACGTAACCTCAGTATGTAAAGAATAGCAACGCATTAATCTTTCAATTCGAATTTAAGATATTCGCAACTCGATAGATAAAAATTTGTATAACATTAATTAAATAAATAAGCAATATAAAAATCAGTATTTCTATTTATAATGAATGTATTTTTGATATTTTGAAATATAATTGACATAACCTCACTATGAAGAGGATAACAAAGCAACAAACTTTGAATGAAGATTTGAAACTTTCGCAGCGTCCTAATTAAAAAATTGTAGAGAATAAATTACCTAAAGAATTTACGTAATAATTGGTAAATACAATCATTATAAATATATTTTCAATATACTATAACATAATTGACATAACCTCACTAAGTGGAGAATAATTATACTTCAAACATTGATTTCAAATTTTAGAAATTTGAAGCGCGCGATTTGAAAAATAGTGGAAAATAAATTATTTAAACAATTGCCATAAAATTGTGTTAAGTGCACTTAGTATTTATATGTTTTTAATATATTGAAATAAAATTGACGTAACCTTATTATGTAGATAACAGCAATGCATCGAACTTTGAATTCGAATTTAAAATATTCGCAACGCGTTAGATAGAAAATTGTAAAAAATACATTATCCTAATAATTATTATATGAAAATCGATAGTTGCATTCAGAATAATCGTGTTTTTGATATACTAAAATATAATTAACATAACCTTATTATAAAGAGAGTAACAATGCAACAAACTACGAATTACGATTTAGCAGTTTCGTAGTGCGTTATTTAAAAATTTGTAGAAACTACATTATTCAAAGGATTGATGTAAAATTTAGTGATTGCATTCAAAATTGACATATTTTTGATATACTAAGAAATTATTAACATAACCTCAGTATGAAGAGAATAGCAACGCATCAATATTTCAATTCGAATTTAATATATTCGCAACTCGATAGATACAAATTTGTAAAAAATTAATGAAACAAATAAGCAATATAAAAATCAGTATTTCTATTTATAATGAATGTATGTTTGATGTTTTGAAATATATTCGACATAACCTCACTATATAGAGGAGAACAAAGCAACAAACTTAGAATGAAAATTTGAAACTTTCGCAGCGTCCTAATTAAAAATTTGTAGAAAATAAATTATCTGAAGAATTTACGTAATAATTGGTAAATACAATCATTATGAATGTATTTTCAATATACTAAAACATAATTGACATAACCTCACTAAGTGGAGAATAATTATACTTCAAACTTTGATTTCGAATTTTAGAAATTTGTAGCGCGTGATTTGAAAAATAGCGGAAAATAAATTATTTAAACAATTGCCATAAAATTATGCTAAGTGTACTTAGTATTAATATGTTTTTAATATACTGAAATTAAATTGACATAACCTTATTATCTAGATAACAGCAGTGCATCGAACTTTGAATTCGAATTTAAAATATTCGCAACGCGTTAGATAAAAATTTATAAAATATAAATTATCCTAATAATTATTATATGAAAATCAATAGTTGCATTCAGAATAAATGTGATTTTGATATACTGAAATATAGTTAACATAACCTCACTATAAAGAGGGTAACAACGCAACAAACTACGAATTACGACTTAGCACTTTTGCAGTGCGTTATTTAAAAATGTGTAGAAACTAAATTATTCAAAGGATTGATGTAAAATTTAGTGAATACATTTAAAATTGACGTTTTTTTTGATATACTAGGAAATTATTAACATAACCTCAGTATGAATAGCAACGCATTAATCTTTCAATTTGTATATAAGACATTCGCAACTCGATAGATACAAATTTGTAAAAAATTAATGAAATAAATAAACAATATAAAAATCAGTATTTCTATTTATAATAAATGTATTTTTGATGTTCTGAAATATAATTGACATAACCTCACTATGAAGAGGACAACAATGCAATAACTTTAGAATTCGGATTTTAAATTTTCGCAAAAAATTGTAAAAAATAAATTATCTGTAAAAATCATGGTAAATACAATCAGTATTATTTTGTTTTTGATATACTGAAATAATACTAACATAACCTCACTATTAAAGAAATATAAACGCATCAAATTATTAATTAGGATTTAAATTTTTTTTCAGTGCGTTAAATAAAAATTTGTAGAAATTAAATTATTTAATTAAACTAATATAAAAATTGCTAAATACATTCACTATTAATGTGTTTTTGATACATTGCAAGATAATTAACATAACCTCACAATGAAGTGAATGGCAATGAAAGAAACTATGATTTGAGATTTTAAGTTTTTGCGTCGCGACATATAAAAATTTGTAGAAAATAAATTATTTCAATAAATCATGTAAAAATTGGTTAATACATTTAGCAATAATGTGTTTTCGATATATTGAAACATTATTAACATAACCTCACTATTAAAGAAATATAAACGCATCAAACTTTTAATTCGGATTTAAGATTTTCGCAGTACGTTAGATAAAAATTTGTAGAAATTAAATTAATTAATTAAAATAATACAAACATTGGTAAATACGTTCATAATTAATGTTTTTTTAATATAATGAAATATAATTAAAATAACCTCGTAATGAAGCGAACGGTAATGCAACAAACTATGAATTAGGATTTTCAGTTTTCGCGGCGCGATGTTTAAAAATTTGTAGAAAATAAATTATTTCAATAAATCATGTAAAAATTGGTTAATACATTTAGCAATAATGTGTTTTCGATATATTGAAACATTATTAACATAACCTCACTATTAAAGAAATATAAACGCATCAAACTTTTAATTCGGATTTAAGATTTTCGCAGTACGTTAGATAAAAATTTGTAGAAATTAAATTAATTAATTAAAATAATACAAACATTGGTAAATACGTTCATAATTAATGTTTTTTTAATATAATGAAATATAATTAACATAACCTCGTAATGAAGTGAACGGTAATGCAAAAAACTATGAATTAGGATTTTAAGTTTTTGCGGCGCGATGTTTAAAAATTTCTAGAAAATAAATTATTCAAATAATTTAGGTAATAATTAGTTAATTCATTTAGCAATAATGTAGTTTCGATATATTGAAACCTTATTAACATAACCTCACTATTAAAGGAAATATAAACGCATCAAACTTTTAATTTGGATTTAAGATTTTCGCACTGCGTGATATAAAAATTTGTAGAAATTAAATTAATTAATTAAAATAATATAAAAATTAGTAAATACGTTCAAAATTAATTTGTTTTTAATATACTGAAATATAATTAACATAACCTCGTAATTAAGCCAACGGTAATGCAACAAACTATGAATTAGCATTTTCAGTTTTTGTGGCGCGATGTTTAAAAATTTGTAGAAAATAATCTATTCGAATAATTCATGTCAAAATTGGTTAGTACATTTAGCAATAATGTATTTTCGATATACTAAAACATTATCAACATAACCTCACTATTAAAGGAAATATAAACGCATCAAACTTTTAATTCGGATTTAAGATTTTCGCAGTGCGTTAGATAAAAATTTGTAGAAATTAAATGATTCAATTAAAATAATATAAAAATTGCTAAAAGCGTTTACAATTAATGTGTTTTTAATATACTGAAATATAAATAACATAACCTCGTAATGAAGCGAACGCTAATGCAAAAAACTATGAATTAGGATTTTAAGTTTTTGCGGCGCGATGTTTAAAAAATTGTAGAAAATAAATTATTGAAATAATTTAGGTAAAAATTAGTTAATTCATTTAGCAATAATGTATTTTTGATATACTGAAACATTATTAACATAACCTCACTATTAAAGGAAATATATACGCATCAAACTTTTAATTCGGATTTGATAGTTTCGCAGTGCGTTAGATAAAACTTTGTAGACATTCAATCAATTAATTAAAATAATATAAAAATTGGTAAATACGTTCACAATTAATGTGTTCTTAATATACTGAAATATAATTAACATAACCTCGTAATTAAGTCAACGGTAATGCAACAAACTATGAATTAGGATTTTCAGTTTTCGCGGCGCGATGTTTAAAAATTTGTAAAATATAAATTATTTAAAGAATTGATGTAAAAATTGGTTAATACATTTAGCAATAATGTATTTTCGATATACTGAAACATTATTAACATAACCTCACTATTAAAAGAGATGTAAACGCATCAAACTTTTAATTCGGATTTGAGATTTTCGCAGTGCGGTAGATAAAAATTTGTAGAAATGAAATTATATAATTAAAATAATTCAAAAATTACTAAATATATTTACAATTTAATATGTTTTTAATATATTGAAAGATAATTAACATAACATCACAATGAAGTGTATGACAAAGCAAGAAATTTCGAATTAGGATTTGTGAAATTCGCGGCGCGATGTTTAAAAGTTTGTACAAAATAACTTATTCAAAGAATTGATGTAAAAATTAGTGAATACATTTAGCATTAATGTATTTTCAATATATTAGAATATTATTAATATAAAACTAATTCAAAGAGAATTGTAAAGCATCAAACTTTGAATTCGAATTTCAGACATTCTCAATGCGTTAAATATTTTTTTTTTAGGAAATAAATTATTCGAATAAATAAGATAAAAATTGGTAAATACATTCAGAATTAATGTGTTTGCAACATAATGCAAAATCATAAATATAACTTTACTATAAAGAAAATGGCGACGCGTTAAACATTGAATTTTAATTTAAGACTTTTGCAGCGCGTCGTTTAAAATGTTATAAAAAATAAATTACCTAAGAAATTGAAGTGAAAATTTATTGTGACATGTAAAAATAATGTGCTTTTGATATACTATAATATAATTGATGTAATAATAATAATAATAATACTAATAATCTAATAACAGGGAAAAGTTATCAAACATAAAGACATATATAATAAAGACTAAATAGAATTTTAACGCTTTAAACTCTACTGATATTTTCTTTCTCTTTGTTATCTTTTTATTTTCTTAACATCCAAAGCAAAAATATCCGTAAAACTTAAAGCGATTATTAAAACTAACTATTAATCATTATAATTATAACTGTTTTAATAACAGGTTTTAAATTTAAGAAAAGTTTACCCCACGAAATGAATATAGCGTATTTACATAATCATTTATAAAAGGGTGGTTATAACTTTCAAACAATGTTCCTAAACAAAAAGAGGAGCGGTTCGTTACGAGATAAACCTACTGAAAAATACGAGGGTCCATCTCTCGCCCTTTTCCCTGTGTGTGTGTGTGTATGTGTGTGTGGTACATCTAAATTTAAATTCATAAACTTTTCACAGTTGCCCCATACATAATTCATAAACTACCATAAACTACAAGAGTTTTGTCTGCTATCTGACCGCCGGATATTAAACTATGGTGCGGAATGAAAACGGCGAAATTGTCTCATTTAAATATTATATTTCGGCAATCACAATGCATATGAAAATAATATAAACTGTATGATTGGTACTTGTTTTGCTACACTCATGATGAAACATGTAACTTACTGTTTATATTTTAGGTAAATAAATAATATTGTACGTGCCAATAAAATTTACATCGTAATTAACCCGATGAATTAGTGCGGAGGGTTGTTGGTGATAATAACCAACGCACTAATGATCTCCGCACTAAAATAACAAACATTTATACATTCACTGGAATACGTTGTAAACAGTGGTAAAAATTAATTTCCACATTTAGGTTACGAGCGCGGTTATTAAAGCGATATTTTATTCCCGGAGAAATACGACGAATGGCGGAGGAGGGCCATTATTGTACTTCTAGTAGCGTGTAATTCCGGCTTAAAAGGCAAAACTTCCCATTACGTAATTCCCGGTTTTCTACGCGGCCGGTGAGCGCATTTTTAATTTACCGTTCGCTATTAACTCGACTCGGCCGGGGCCATTAGACGTCGACCGGTTTTAATTGTAAATAAGGACCATTTTCGTAATCCTGATGAGTTTTTCCGAAATCATTTCCATTAGTTGTATAAACAAATTCAAAGAATTAAGCGTTTGAAAAATGGTGAATGCGCCGGGTAAAATATTTTATATGGTTAGGTATTCCCGGCGCATCCACCATTTATGTATTTGGAAACTCTATAGGGACGAAATTAAAGTATTTCTGGCTCCTTCACCATTTTAAAAGTGCTGGATGTTTTTAATTACACTATCTTTGGTTGAGTATGTCTATTGTATAGGTTATAATTATGCCAATATTTTCTTAAGGCTATAAATGCAAGTTTTAATAATATATATTTGATACATAATCAATTGATAAGGTATTTACACATAATTTCTGAATGCAAGAACTTATAATATTAAGTAATAAAGGTGTAAACTTAATTCTTTTTTCCCTGCCGGAAAAGACTTTTCGAGCCCCTGAAACTCGAAAAGTAAACGGGGTAATGCGATTTGTCGAAAACTGTCGACGTTAATTAAAACCCCGGGCCGTGGTAATCCCGAGACGAGACTTGATATCTTAATAGCCTAAACGTCCCCTTGTTTGATATTATTCCGAAGTATGGGCACGTGAGTCGTCTCTGCATCTCTTTCCCTCCACAACGGATGCTTCTACGTCCTACAAATTTGTTTAAGAGATAATCCCGTATTCCATTTACTCCTGAGAATAGGAAATCCCATTTTAATGCAACATTTATATTGCTTATGAGACGTGAATTTTTACGGAATAAAATCCAATTTACGGTGTACAAAAATAACAGCACCAAGAATTTTACGTTACGCTAGCAGATAATTTTCCCTGTATTTGATATCAAACAATAAAATTATAAGAATCCTTAAGACTTTTACTATCTGGTAATTAATAATCCATAAATTTGATTAAAATCTATAAATAATATTATTAATTTAAATACTTAAGATAAATACATATGTTTAATGCTTGAAGCCATCACTTGAATCAGGAACTTTAAATGAATAATGTTTTAAATATTAATTGTATTATCTAATAAACTAATACTTTAATTAATTGTTTAATTACTTAAAAAAACATTTTTAAGGCATTTTATTATTGTACTCTACTGTATTATGTTAATTTTCTACTTCCTTTTTATCTCGGAAAGTGTAACATTTACATAAAATCCAAAATTAGCGTCGTTTGTTATTATCATAAAACGTGAACGTAAACGTATTTCGTGTACATCCAGATGAGAAAATTGCCCCTGTGAGGTTTATAAAGAAACGTATTTAACGCTCTCTGTATTCTCCTGGTCCTGAATAAAACTTCGTTAAAAGTTTATTACGCCTTTGCCCTCGTTTCTTTTATTGTTTGAAAATTTATTTCATCTTTATGTCGTATAAAACTCTTAAATAAATATTCATTATAATATGTGGGATTTTAAATAGTATTATTTTTAATTATTATTTCTAAATAAAAAAATCATCACTTTTAATAATGAATACAAACAATTTACACTCTATTTCTGTATAAACTTATAAGCAGTGTTTTAATTTAGATTTCTATGTATATCTAGAGTGGCCACTATCTCACCCTCCAGTTATAATTACACAAACAACGGTTTCTTGTAAAGAAATATAATACAAACTTTTCATAGTCGTATGAATAGATTGACACATAATCTGAATTTTAATTATTGCTCCCTGTCAACAACAGCCATGGATCAGTTTCGATCTATTTTATATCTCATAATCTAAATGCTTATCCCTTGTTCAATTTATTCAACGCTGGAGTCAACAAATTAATAATAATGTATAATATTGTAGCTAATACTTTCTGTTCCCATTAATAAATAAAGAAAAGTTCTGTCGCTAAAACAAAGAAAAAGATGTACACAATCTAATCAACTTAAAGAAATTCCAAAAGCTGAGTTAGGACTTTCAGTAGGTTTTCCAGCAGTTAAGATTACCCACTATTGTTTCCATTTACGTTCAAGAAGTTGCCGGCGATTCGAATCAATTTCAAATTAATTGTGCGCCATCTCCGCGACCGACCGTGGGTGGAGGCGGCGGGTGGCACCGTCTCCGGAATACAAAGCGCACAATAAAAGAATCCCCCCGCCTGTGCCGAGATAAAGAAGAGAATTGGATTGTGTTTACGAAAATCGGGCTCCGGATTAAACTCCAGAAACACAGAGCGGAGAAAAAAACAACTTTTCTTTTCCTTTTTTTTTTTAATTCAACGATCCCAATCGACTAAAGCCGGAATGAATAACAGTGGGGGGGACTTAATAATAAAGCAATTAATATTTAAATTTCGCTGCATTAATTCCAGTATAATAATCGGTATTGTGAGGGGGTGAGGGGTTGTTTGGAAGGCACGTGTATCAGATTACGGTGTGTGTCTATTTTACAGTTTCTTCGTGTCTTATTTTTTCCGGATAAAAAGGGGGGATGTGTTTGTGTGAGCGCGTGAGAAAAATTTATTGGAGCGCATCGTGAAATTGATCAAGGCGAATTTCGTACGGGGACGGCGATAAGGGAGGAATTGAAATGTTTCTTGGGACGCCCCATTGCGACCATCCACTTCCAGTCGTGTCTACGTTTATTTATACTCCTCGCTTAAAAATATTTTCCCCATTGATATAAGAGCATCATATGTATCTTTATATTTATTTAAGTATAATTGATAATTCATGTAAAAATAATAAAACGTGGCAATATTTTTGATCAAAATTTATAAAATAAATCTTTAACTTATGTATACTGAGCTTATAAAAGCATTTTTCTTTCTGTATTGCTTCTTTACATTGCATAAATTTATAAATTCATTTATTTAATATTCTTGGCTGTTGTTACGATTTTTACTAAACTGTTAGGCACAATGTAACAATTGTTTTCATAAAAATTTATAAACCAAATCTTGAGATTACATATTCTGGGCATTTAAAGCTTTTTTTATTTGAATTGTTTTATTTTCAACACCTAACAATCATCGAATGAATTTTTAATTTTCTTAGTTTAAGTTGTTATGATTTTTACTCGATTTATAAAAGACTTTTGACTAAAATTTATACACTATTTTTAAATTGCGTATTTTACGCTCTTATTGCTAATTCAGATGTGGATTATTTTTTTTACATAAAGTCAAAATGGTTGTATGCTTTTTTTTTCATTTTCGTTCTAGTTATAATGTTTTTTACTAGATTTTTATAAAAAAAAAGTGGCAATTGTTTTTAATAAAAATTATAAAGCAAGTGTTTTTTGTATTCTAAAAGCTTTTTTCTGTTTTTATTAATTTTCTACATAATTTTAAATAGTTGGATGCATTTTTCGTTTACTTGTTTCGAGTTGTAACAGTTGTTACAGGATTTTTCGATAATAGGTGGCAATTGTTTTCGTCAAAATTAATAAAATGTATCTGTAGCTTATGTTTTTTGAGCTTTTCAAGCTATTTCTTGTCTTGATGCCTTCTCCACATAATTAAAACTCGTTTAAGTTTTATTTTAATTTCTTAGTTCAAATTGTAATAATTCTTAATTAATATATAAACAATATGTGGCATTTGTTTTATTCAAAATTTAAATTAAGATTATTAATGCTGAGCTTTCAAATCTTTTTTTTCTATTTGGATTGTTTATCTGCATAAATTTAACTTATTAAATGCATTTTGTCATTTTCTTGGTTCAATAGTTGTAATGGTTTTACTAAATCTTTAGATAAAAAGTGGCAATTGTTTTTATCAAAATTTATAAAATGCTTTTTGAGCTTTTAAAGCCATTTCTCATGTTGATGCCTTTTCTACATAATTTAAACTCTTTGATGTTTTCTTTTAATTTCTCAATTCAAATTGTAATAATTCTTACGGAATTTTTAGACAAAATGTAGCATTTGTTTTATTCAAAATACTAACGTTAGTCTTAAGGTTGTTAATCCTCAGCTTTTATAGAACTTTTTCTATTTGCACTGTTTTTATACATAAATTAAACTCGTTGAATGCATTATTTCAATTTCTTGGTTCAATAATTGTAATGGTTGTTACTTGAGTTTTAGACAAAAAGTGGCAATTGTTTTCGGCACAATTTATCAAATGATTCCTTTGCTTGCGTATTTTGATATTTTTTCATTAAATCTTGCTATAATCACCTGAAATATTAAGTTCAGATATTTAAGAATTGTACGTTTTAAGAAAACTCGAAGAAAAAAATAGTAAAACAAATGCTATCGATGTGTAGTTTAGTAATTATATTAAAAATCGATTCCTTTTTATCACACAATAAAATTATATAATATTTTTAAATCAAATTTTTAGATAATTACCTGAAAACTGAACATAATATTTGGGAATTGTACGTTTTAAGAAAACTCGATGAAAAAAATAGTAAAACAAATACTATCGACTTGTAGTTTAGTAAATATATTCAAAATTGATTCCTTTTTATGACACAATAAAATTATATAATATTTTATAACAGATTTTGTTATAATCACCTGAAAACTGAACTTAACATTTGAGAATTGTACGTTTTAAGAAAACTCGATGAAAACAACAGTAAAACAAAAGCTATCGACTTGTAGTTTAGTAAATATATTCAAAATGAATTCCTCTTCATGATGCAATAAAATTATAAAATATTTTTTAATCAGATTTTGTTATAATCACCTGAAAACTGAACTTTTAATTTGGGAATTGTACGTTTTAAGAAAACACGAAGAAAAAAATAGTAAAACAAATGCTATCGACTTATAGTTTAATAAATATATTCAAAATTAATTCCTTTTCATGATACAATAAAATTATAAAATCATTTTTCATCAGATTTTTTAATAATTACCTAAAAACTGAACTTAATATTTAATAATTGTACGTTTTAAGAAAACTCGAAGAAAAAAATAGTAAAACAAATGCTATCGATGTGTAGTTTAGTAAATATATTAAAAATTGATTCCTTTTCATGACACGATAAAATTATAAAATATGTTTATAACAGATTTTGTTATAATCATCTGAAAACTAAACTTAATATTTGGGAATTGTACGTTTTAAGAAAACTCGAAGAAAAAAATAGTAAAACAAAAGCTATCGACTTGTAGTTTAGTAAATATATTCAAAATTGATTCCTTTTCATGATATAATAAAATTATAAAATATTTTTTCATCAGATTTTGATATAATCACCTGAAAACTGAACTTAATGTTTGGGAATTGTACGTTGAAACGTTTTAAGAAAACTCGAAGAAAAAAGTAGTAAAACAAATGCTATCGACTTGTAGTTTAGTAAATATATTCAAAATTGATTCTTCTTCATGACACAATAAAATTATAAAATATTTTTATAACAGATTTTGTTATAATTGCCTGAAAATTAAAGTTAATATTTGAGAATTGTACGTTTTAAGAAAATTCGATGAAACAAATAGTAAAACAAATGCTATCGACTTGTAGTTTAGTAAATATATTCAAAATTAATTCCTCTTTATGATACAATAAAATTATAAAATATTTTTATAACAAATTTTGTTATAATCACCTGAAAATTGAACTTAATATTTGGTAATTGTGCGTTTTAAGAAAGCTCTAAAGAAAAAAATAGTAAAACAAATGCTATCGACTTGTAATTTAGTAAATATATTCAAAATGAATTCCTCTTCATGATACAATACAATTATAAAATATTTTTATATCAGATTTTTAAATAATTACCTGAAAACTGAACGTAATATTTGGGTTAGTTCGTTTTAAGAAAACTCTAAGAAAAAAATAGTAAAACAAATACTATCGACTTGTAGTTTAGTAAATATATTCAAAATAAATTCCTCTTTATGATAAAATAAAATTTTAAACTATTTTTTTATCAGATTTTTAAATAATTACCAGAAAACTGAACTTATTATTTAATAATTGTACGTTTTAAGAAAACTCAAAGAAAAAATTAGTAAAACAAATGCTATCGACTTGTAGTTTAGCAAATACATTCAAAATTGATTCCTTTTCATGACACAATAAAATTATGAAATATTTTTATAGCACATTTTGTTATAATCACCTGAAAACTGAACTTAATATTTGGGAATTGTACGTTTTAAGAAAACTCGAAGAAAATAATAGTAAAACAAATGCTATCGACTTGTAGTTCAGTAAATACCATTCAAAATTGATTCCTCTTTATGATACAATAAAATTATAAAATATTTTTATAACAGATTTTTAAATAATTACCAGAAAACTGAACTTATTATTTAATAATTGTACGTTTTCAGACAACTCGAAGGAAAAAATAGTAAAACAAATGCTATCGACTTGTAGTTCAGTAAATATATTCAAAATTGATTCCTCTTTATGATACAATAAAATTACAAAATATTTTTTAATCAGATTTTGTTATAATCACCTGAAAACTGAACTTAATATTTGGGAATTGTACGTTTTAAGAAAACTCGAAGAAAATAATAGTAAAACAAATGCTATCGACTTGTAGTTCAGTAAATACCATTCAAAATTGATTCCTCTTTATGATACAATAAAATTATAAAATATTTTTATAACAGATTTTTAAATAATTACCAGAAAACTGAACTTATTATTTAATAATTGTACGTTTTCAGACAACTCGAAGGAAAAAATAGTAAAACAAATGCTATCGACTTGTAGTTCAGTAAATATATTCAAAATTGATTCCTCTTTATGATACAATAAAATTACAAAATATTTTTTAATCAGATTTTGTTATAATCACCTGAAAACTGAACTTAACATTTGGGAATTGTACTTTTTAAGAAAACTCGAAGAAAAAAATAGTAAAACAAATGCCATGGACTTGTAGTTTAGTAAATATATTCTAAATTGATTCCTTTTCATGATACAATAAAATTATAAAATATTTTTATAACAGATTTTGTTATAATCACCTGAAAACTGAACTTAATATTTGGGAATTGTGCGTTTTAAGAAAACTGGAAGAAAAAAATGGTAAAACAAATGCTATCGACTTGTAGTTTAGTAATTATATTCAAAATTGATTCCTTTTTATGACACAATAAAATTATATAATATTTTTTTATCAAATTTTTAAATAATTACCTGAAAACTGAAAATAATATTTGGGAAATGTACGTTTTAAAAAAACTCGAAGAAAAAAAATAGTAAAACAAACGCTATCGATTTGTAGTTTAGTAAATTTATTCAAAATTGATTCCTTTTCATGACACAATAAAATTATATAATATTTTTATAACAAATTTTGTTATAATCACCTGAAAACGAAACTTAATATTTGGGTATTGTACGTTTTAAGAAAACTCGAAGAAAATAATGGTAAAACAAATGCTATCGACTTGTAGTTTAGTAAATATATTCAAAATTGATTCCTCTTTATGATACAATAAAATTATAAAATCATTTTTTATCAGATTTTGTTATAATCACCTGAAAACTGAACTTAACATTTGGGAATTGTACGTTTTAAGAAAACTCGAAGAAAAAAATAGTAAAACAAAAGCTATCGACTTGTAGTTTAGTAAATATATTCAAAATTGATTCCTTTTCATGATATAATAAAATTATAAAATATTTTTTCATCAGATTTTGATATAATCACCTGAAAACTGAACTTAATGTTTGGGAATTGTACGTTTTAAGAAAACTCGAAGAAAAAAATAGTAAAACAAATGCTATCGACTTGTAGTTAAATAAATATATTTAAAATTAAATCGTCTTTATAATACAATAAAATTATAACATATTTTTATAACAGATTTTGTTATAATCACCTGAAAACTGAATTTAACATTTGGGAATTGTACGTTTTAAGAAAACTCGAAGAAAAAAATAGTAAAACAAATGCTATCGACTTGTAGTTTAGTAAATATATTCAAAATTGATTTCTCTTTATGATACAATAAAATTATAAAATATTCTTATAACAGATTTTGTTATAATCACTTGAAAACTGAACTTAATATTTGGGAATTGTACGTTTTAAGAAAATTCGATGAAAAAAATAGTAAAACAAATGCTATCGACTTGTAGTTTAGTAAATATATTCAAAAAATTGATTCCTTTTCATGATACAAAAAAATTATAAAATATTTTTTATTAGGTTTTGATATAATCACCTGAAAACTGAACTTAATATTTTGAAATTGTACGTTTTAAGAAAACTCGAAGAAAAAAAATAGTAAAACAAATGCTATCGACTTGTAGTTTAGTAAATATATTCAAAATTGATTCCTTTTCATGATACAATAAAATTATAAAATATTTTTATAATAGATTTTGTTATAATCACCTGAAAACTGAACTTTTAATTTGGGAATTGTACGTTTTAAGAAAACTCGAAGAAAAAAATAGCAAAACAAATGCTATCGACTTGTAGTTTAGTAAATATATTCAAAATGAATTCCTCTTCATGATACAATAAAATTATAAAATATTTTTATATCAGATTTTTAAATAATTACCTGAAAACTGAACGTAATATTTGGGTTTGTTCGTTTTAAGAAAACTCGAAGAAAAAAATAGTAAAACAAATACTATCGACTTGTAGTTTAGTAAATATATTCAAAATTGATTCCTTTTCATGATACAATAAAATTATAAAATATTTTTATAACAGATTTTGTTATAATCACCTGAAAACTGAACTTTTAATTTGGGAATTGTACGTTTTAAGAAAACTCGAAGGAAAAAAATAGTAAAACAAATGCTATCGATGTGTAGTTTAGTAAATATATTCAAAATTGATTCCTCTTTATGATACAATAAAATTATAAAATCATTTTTCCATCAGATTTTTAAATAATTACCTGAAAACTGAACTTAATATTTGAGAATTGTACGTTTTAAGAAAACTCGAAGAAAAAAATAGTAATAAAAATGCTATCGACTTGTACTTTAGTAAATATATTTAAAATGAATTCCTCTTTATGATACAATAAAATTATAAAATATTTTTAATCAGATTTTTTAATAATTATTTGAAAACTGAACTTAATATTTGAGAATTGTACGTTTTAAGAAAATTCGAAGAAAAAAAATAGTAAAACAAATGCTATCGACTTGTAGTTTAGTATATATATTCAAAATTGATTCCTTTTCATGAACAATAAAATTATAAAATAGTTTTTAATCAGATTTTGTTATATTCACCTGAAAACTAAACTGACAATATTTATTAAATTGAGTTTACATGTTTTAAACCATTTATGATTTTTATTACGTATTTTATTAAGATTTTAATGTTTCCATTTCCGCACTGTCCTATATGTAATTAAACCGAAATCAGAGCCGAGCCTATTAATTTAATTAAATCCCCCCCCCCCATTCCCCCCAATCTTTTCGAGGCCGTACAAACCGGTTCACCTTCACAATCCCGGCTTAACGCGCGATATTTTATCTACTTTGGAAAATTATTAACCCCCGCCCCTTCCAGCGGTCCAAATTGCGCGGCGTAATTGTTTCGAGGCTATTTATCGTGGATTAAATTAGATTATTCGATAATAGGCGCCAAATACTACTGCTAATGGATGGCGTTATTGATAATTATCGGTTTTGGTAAATTATTCGAATGGTAATAAATACTAAAATTCATTAGGGCGGAAATTTATTTTATATATTTGTATATATATAGAATTGTAATTAATGATTTGAATCAATTGATTTCATCATCAACGGGATAATTATTATTATTTGATTGCGTTTTGATCGTTAATTAATAAAAATCTGATATAGATTATTTGGACAAACCGTGAATAGAATATAATCTAAAGCAATTGTAATTAAATTAATAACTTAAATTAATAATTTGTAATAGTTTATCACAAAATCAAATCTATAAATTTTTAATGACGTGAATATCCTTCTAATACTGAATCAAAGTGGTTATTATAAATTTATTCCACCCCTAGTATCTATCCAACTCGACAATACCCTTTTGCGTGCTGTGTATTTATATGCTGTCCCAGTCTTTACCGATGTCCATGAATTCGTAATCTTCGGATTGAACTAATCATCGGATCGATGGACGGGCGAGGGGTAGCGGGGGGTAACGGGGATGTCGGGGAGCGACATCTCGAGCGCGAGGCCTATACATCCCGCAAGCACATCAATACACCCCCTGGTATACTCAGACGTTGTTTAACAAGGATTACTGGATCGTATATAGACATTAGGTCGTGGAGGTGTATCGATTGGCGGGGGGGACTTTAAAGAAATTAGTCCTTCGAAACGTGAAATCAATGGAATTACCACATTCGGCCTAATGCCTAATTAATATAATATTATTAAGCGTCGATGATGTATCTAAATTATCCGCGCGATTAATTCGCTATGATTCCGGTTAAAACGCATCAAATCGAGTGCGAAATTGTTTAATCACCGACGGTGTTTGTTGTAATTGGTAACGTTCAGAAAATTATCAAATGATACCTTTTAAAATTATGAAATTGATCAGATTCTTTATTAAGGTCATTGCAGGTGGTGAATCAATATTAACGTAATAATGAAGCCCCATTCTTTTTCATTCCGACTGACACGTTGATTTATAGCACGTTAAAAACCTTAAAATTGGTAATAATATTTTTAAATATAAAAATGATTTTATATATCCAAAAAAAAAAAAAAAAGAATCATCTGTGTGTAGGATTTGAACCCATCATCATTCACCTAACTTTAACTAATAATAATATTTAATATTTATTAACAGAAAATCCAATTTACAGAGACTTATGAATTAGCATTAAATTGTATATAAATTTATTTAACTTCTTGATTAACTCACTCATAAAATTATTACGACTATAAATACCATATTTAATTGCGTTCACGTATTGATATCCCTGATGTTCCCTTCTTTTTTGTTTTCGCTAACGACCGCAGGCGTGCGTTGAATATCAAATGGAATCACGCGACTTGTGCGGACTTATATAAGGATTTTCTAGCAGTCAGGGTGCACCTTATTCACATCCCCTCACCGCTGCGTTTAACGCACAAAAGACCCTTTCTAACACCAGGTTTTAATTGGATTTTAAGTAGGTCGCCCCGCAAAGAAATAAATACGTTCGCGTAATGAGGCCCACTTGCATTTTAGTTAGTAAAGAGTGGTATAATTTAAAGTGGATAGAGTTTTATTTGTTTCATCTGAATCTTTGTAGATTATAGTTTGACCAGAAGAAAAGTTATTTATTAATAATAATTAATAGTATTTTCACTAACAAATTCAATGTATGTGTACTAAAACTCTTTGATTTATAATTTATGAATCCTTCAAAATATTGTTTGGGCATATTTTACTTTTTGGAGGGTGGGATAGGCGCCGCCCACCCACCCTACATATACAATAAAATTTAAATTACAAGCACTATGTTTGTGCTACTTTTTTAACAATTGAAACACTGTTTATACTTAAAATTTCAATGTATATGTAGGGTGGGTGGGTGATCTCTATCCCACCCTCCAATCAGTAAAACATTCTTCACTATTTTACAGTAGGAATAATTAAAATTAAACATTAATCTCATAAATAAGAATGTATTGACCAAATTTATTTACAACTGTTTGATTTATAATTTCTCATTGCTCCAATGAATGTTGAGAATGTTTTACAAATTGGAGGGTGGGATAGGTGCCACCCACCCACCCTACATATGCATTGGAACTTTAACTACAAACACTGTTTCGGTTTAAAGAAAATAATCATTTTCGTTGTGGTTTAATTTTTGTTTTGTATATATAAGGTGGGTGGGTGTTACCTATCCTACCATTCAAACAGTGTTTGCTCTTTATGATTCAGTGCATGTGACGGATGGATGGGTGGATTGTAAATTCGTACCAGTAAATAATTCTAAACTATTTAATTGAAATATGAATTAAAATTAAAGATCAATTTCATAACTTCACAAAAACTATTTGAAACCCTTCAATTTATATTTTTTAAAATTTTATTCAAATAGATGTGAATGTTTTACTAATTGGAGGGTGGGATAGGCGCCACCCACCCACCCTACATATACAATAAAATTTTATTCACAAGCACTCATTTTGTGTTATTTTTTCTTAAAACTGAAACCGTATTTATAGATAAAATTTTAATGTATATGTAGGGTGGGTGGGTGGCACCTATCCCACCCTCTAATCAGTAAAACACTCATCACTATTTTACAGTAAGAATAATTAAAATTAAACATTAATTTTATAAATAAGCATTAATTGGCTAAATTTATTTATACTCTTTAATTTATAATTTCTCATTGCTTTAATGAAATAGTTGTGAATGTTTTATTGATTGGAGGGTGGGATAGGTGCCACCCACCCACCCTACATGTGCATTGAAACTTTAACCACAGACACTGTTTCGGTTTTAAGAAAGTAACACAAACATAGTGCTTGTGATTTAAGTTTTGTTTTGTATATATAAGGTGGGTGGGTGTTACCTATCCTACCATTCAAATAGTGTTTGCTTTTAATGATTCAGTGCATGTGACGGATGGATGGGTGGCTTGTAAATTCGTACCAGTAAATAATTCTAAACTATTTAATTGAAATATGAATTAAAATTAAACATCAATTTCATAACTTCACAAAAACTATTTGAAACCCTTCAATTTATATTTTTTAAAATTTTATTCAAATAGTTCTAAATGTTTTACTAATTGGAGGGTGGAATAGGTGTCACCAACCCACCTTACATGTATAATCAAATGTTAAATTACAAGCACTATGTTTGTGCTGTTTTTTTCTTAAAACTAAAACAGTGTTTATAGATAAATTTTCAATGTAAATGTAGGGTGGGTGGGTGGCACCTATCCCACCCTCAAATCAGTAAAACATTAATCACTATTTTACAGTAAGAATAATTAAAATTAAACATTAATTTCATAAATAAGCATTTATTGGCAAAATTTATTTAAACTATTTAATTTATAATTTCTCATTGCTTCAATGAAATAGTTGTGAATGTTTTACTGATTGGAGGGTGGGATAGGTGCCACCCACCCTGTAAGACGGGTGGGTGTCACCTATCCCACCCTTCAATCAATAAAATATTTATAACTTTTTTATTGAATGTATATGTAATTTAATATAAACAAATTGTAATTAATTTAAATGACGAAATTAAAATTATCATAAGTAAAAATTCATTAGGTAAAATTACTAAAACTCTTTAATTTATAATTTATTAATCCTTCAATATAATAGTTGGGCATGTTTTACTAATTGAAGGGTAGAATAGGTAACACCCAACCACCCTACATATACAATAAAATTTAAATTTCAAACACACGTTTTGTGTAACTTTTATAAAACCCAAACCGTGTTTGTAGTTAATGTTTCAATGTACATGTAGGGTGGGTGGGTGGCCTACAACCCACCCTCAAATCAGAAAAATATTCTTCACTATTTTACAGTAAAAATTATTAGCATTAAATATTATACTAATGAAACACTTTCATTTATAATTTCCTATTTCTTCAATAAAATGAAAAAGAGAGAGTCGAAATTTTTTTAAAACACAAACAGTATTTTTTCCTAATGTGTTATGTATATGAAGGGTGGGTGGATGGTTTGTAACCTCGTATCAATAAATAATTCTTAGCTATTTTATTGAAATAATAATTAAACATTAATTTCATATACTGGCGAAAACTATTTCCAGTCAATTATCATCGGTCATCTGTCAATTATAAACTGTCAATTGTCAAATGTTTTCTGTCGATTATCATCTGTCAACTGTTAATTATCATCTGTTAATTGTCTACGGTTATTTATCAACTGTAAACAGTAATCTGTCAATTGTCAACTGCCATCTGTTGATTATCATCTCTCAATTGTAAACTGTTTTCTGTCGACTATAATCTACAACTGTCATCTGTCTTTTGTTAACTGCCATCTGTCAATTGTTAAGTGTCATGTGTCAATTGCCAACTGTCATCAGTCAATTTTCCACTATTATTTGTCAATTGTTAACTGACATCAGTTACTTGTCAACTGTCATTTGTCATTTGTCAACTATTATCGGTCAATTGTCTCTATTATCAGTCAATTGTTAACGTTGTCAGTCAATTATGAACTGTAATCTAATTATCATCTCTGAATTTTCAATTGTCAATGGTTTTCTGTCGATTATCATCTGTCAACTGACATCTGTCAATGGTCAACTGTCATCAGTCAATTGTGAACTATTATCTGTTAATTATTAACTGGCAATAATTGCTTGTAAACTGTCATTAATCATTAGTCAATTGTCAACTGTCATTGGTCAATTATCAACTGTCATCTGTCAATTGTTAATTGTCATTTGTTGATTATCATTATTTATCTGTCAATTATAAACTGTCAATTGTTAATTGTTTTCTGTTCATTATTAATTGTCAATTACCAACTGTCATCTGCCAATATCGGCCATCATAAGTTAAGTGTCTACTTTCATCTGTCAATTGTTGACTGTCATCGGTCAACCGTTATTGTTCATTTGTCAAGTGTCGTCTGACAATTATTATCTCTCTGTTAATTGTCAACTAGTTTTTGTCGATTATCATCTATCAATTGTCAACTGCCAATATATTAATTGTCAATCATTATCAGTCAATCGTCAAGTGTCCTCGGTGAATTGTCAACTGTTATCTGTTAATTATTATCCATCGATTGTCATCTGACATCAATTGTCGTTTGTTAATTATCATTTTTCATTGGTCAATTGAAACCGAAACCGATGATAATTGACAGATAACAATAATTAACAAATGATAATTGGTAGATGAAAAGTGATAGGTCACAGGCAATTGACATATCATTTATCAATTGCCTCTTACCTATCACTTGTCATCTACCAATTATCATTTATTAATTATTGTTATCTGTCAATTATCATCGGTTATCTGTCAAGTATAAACTGTTTTCTGTCAATTATCATCTGTCAACTGTCAATTGTTTACTATCATCTGGTAATTTAAAAAACAAATGTGTTTGTGATATATGTATTATATTATTTTAATGTAACTACTCCAATTTTATTTTGAATATGTATGTTACTGTATAAATAAATAAATAAATAAATTGTCTACTGTCATCAGTCAAATATCAACGGTCATCTGTCAATTATCAAGTGTGATAGGTCAATTGTCAACGTCGTCGGTCAATTATCAACTGCCATCTGTTGATTATCATATCTCTATTGTCAATTCTCAACTCTTAACTGTCATCTGTCAAATGACACTGTCAACTATCTTTTGTGAATTTGTAACTGACATCAATTACTTCTCAAATGTCATCTGTCAATTGTCATCTGTCATCAGTCAATTGTTAACCATTATCAGTATATTGTCAACGTTTACGATCAATTATCAATCTGTTAATTAATTATTATCTCTCAAAATTCTTCGATTTATATATTTTTTATTTTATTGAAATAGTTGTGAATCATTTTATTAATTGGAGGGTGGGGTATGTACCACCCACCCGCTCTACATATACAATAATATTCAAATTACAAGCACTATGTTTGTGCTCTTTTTTTTCCTAAAACTGAAACACTGTCTATAAATAAAATTTCAATTTATATGTAGGGTGGGTGGGTGGCCTCTATATCCCACCCTCCAATCAGTAAAACATTCTTCACTATTTTACAGTAGGAATCATTAAAATTAAACATTAATCTCGTAAATAAGAATGTATTGACCAAATTTATTTATAACTGTTTGATTTGTAATTTCTCATTGCTCCAATGAATGTTGAGAATGTTTTACAAATTGGAGGGTGGGATATGTGCCACCCACCCACCCTACATATGCATTGGAACATTAACTACAAACACCGTTTCGGTTTAAAGAAAATAAAAATTTTCGTTGTGGTTTAATTTTTGTTTTGTATATATAAGGTGGATGGGTGTTACCTATCCTACCATTTAAATAGTGTTTGCTCTTGATTCAGTGCATTTGAGGGATGGATGGGTGGCTTGTAAATTCGTACCAGTAAATAATTCTAAACTATTTAATTGAAATATGAATTAAAATTAAACATCAATTTCATAACTTCACAAAAACTATTTGAACCCCTTCAATTTATATTTTTTAAAATTTTATTCAAATAGTTGTGAATGTTTTACTAATTGGAGGGTGGGATAGGCTGCAACCGGCCACCCTACATATGCAATAAAAATTTAAATTACGAGCACTATGTTTGTGCTATTTTTTTTCTTAAAACTAAAACAGTGTTTATAGATAAAATTTCAATGTATATGTAGGCTGGGTGGGTGGCACCTATCCCACCCTCTAATCAGTAAAACACTCATCACTATTTTACAGTAAGAATAATTAAAATTAAACATTAATTTTATAAATAAGCATTAATTGACTAAATTTATTTATACTCTTTAATTTATAATTTCTCATTGCTTCAATGAAATAGTTGTGAATGTTTTACTGATTGGAGGGTGGGATAGGTGCCACCCACCCACCCTACATATGCATTGAAACTTTAACCACAAACACTGTTTCGGTTTTAAGAAAATAACACCAACATAATGCTTGTGATTTAAGTTTGGTTTAGTATATGTAAGGTGGGTGGGTGCCACTTACCCCACCCTTCAATCAGCAAAATATTATCAACTTTTGATTGAATGAATATTTAATTTAATATATAAAGATTTGTAATTAACTTAAATGATAAAACATATTCTACTATTGAGTGCTTGTGAATTAAATTTCTTTGTATAGGTAAGGTAAGTACTACTTTCCGGATGGCCCTCATACACTGTGTAAGTTTTTATTTATCATAGTATCAATAATATTGTTTAGATAGATAGATGTATTTATTGACGGAAAATCTCTTTTTATAAAATTACAGACTTAACGATAAGTAATGTAATTGTAAATGTAGCGAAGAACAACAATTGGAAAATTTACAAATAAAGAAGTATTAATAAATACATTTAATAATGAATGTTGTAAACTACAGTTTACACAATAAATAAACATGATATATATAAAGACAATAAAATACAAAAATAAAAATAAGAACAAAGTGCACACTAACTATTTTAAAACTTATAAATCCTCCCTATGTGAATATCTAAATAACTATTTTCACTTCTTTCCCTTTAATAGTGTTTGTTTGCCTGTTAGAAATTATATGTTTACCCGTGTCCAGAGTACTCGAGTAGGGTAAATAGGTGGTCCGGTAATAAATTATTCCCTTTGCGGACATCTTGCGTGGCGGTGGTGTTTTGCCGGCCGTCGGGTCCGTTGTGTTTTTAAATGTGAAAAATTGCCCAAACGCTGATACTGACCCATTAATCATTGTATTTTTCTTTTCCGTGGAGTTGGGGGGAGGGTTGAAATCCGAGCGTGAAATAGCTCCAATAGCGTGGGCAATATTTTCTGAAAGATAACATTCCCGCCGCTCGGATTGCATGTAAACAGAAGGTCGGAAGGGTGATTGAGAGGGATTTCGAATATGGATTTCGTCCGAATGTATCGGTTACAAATGATGAAAATGCTTTTTTTTAAATATATTTAGAATACAACCAAAATTTTACAATGGAATGGATTGTATTTATAACGAACATTAAATTACTTTAGATTTATTTACAGCAGATAATAATTACAGTAAAGAAATCAATTAGTAGTGGACACTTCTAAGACTTTAGAACTATTCACAAGTGGAAAATGTTGCTTCTATCTTAATCAAAACTAACCGTTAAAACTTGCCTTGCAACTTCTTTTATTTAGTAAACCTTGAAGTAAATGTCTTTCACAACTGTTTAGAAAGTAACAGATGTAAAAGACTTTTAGCTTTATAAAGATTGAATCCTCTATCAACATAATACTTAATTAATTCGCGAAATGAAGTTATTGATTCCTTAAAGTACTAAAACTTTTAAGTGTATTCAAAATTTCTTCCTCAGCAAGCATCAGCTTAATAATTTTGTGTATAAAGAAAATACGCACGAAGATACAACATTACATTCTTTTTTGAATCAACAGATTGCATTTTAACCATTAAAACTGAGCTTGTTGATCTCTATCAATTTAATATTTTATTAACTAATAATAAATATAATAAATAATAAAAATACTTATCTCTGCCAATTGAAATATTTAATTAGTTCAAGAACTAACGTTTTTGTATCATTTGAATTACTCAAATTTTACTGATTCTGTTCAGAAAAAGCTTACACTAAATTCTGAATTTCTCCTCAGCAATTAACTTAATGAAATTCATTAAATTTGCTGGTTCTTTGAAGCACTAAAACCTTTCTGATTATAATACATTTTATTGTAATTAATCACGTTAACTCAAAAATCATACAACCTCTCTGATTAGAAACGGTTTGTAGTAAATCAAACTTTTATGATTATGCTCAGAAAAAGCTTGGATAAAGTTTTTCTTAGCAATTTAGCTTAATCCAAAAACTAAAGTTTTTTTGACCATTTAAAGCATTAAAACTTTTCGTCTCTACCTTAAAAAATGTTTGTAGTGATTTTTTTCTTTATCTGTTATATAACTCAAGAGCTAAAGTGTTTCGAGTCTTTAATGCACTCAAACTTTAAAGATTCTGCTCAGAAGAAGCTTTTGCATTTCTCCTAAGCAATTAACCTTGAAGCACTAAAATCTTTCTGATTCTATTAGGAAAAGTTTAAACAAAATTCTGTTTTTTTTTTTATTTTTCCTTAATAATTAAACTGATTTTTGACATACATCGTTTTATTTATATGTAAAATATGTTGATTATTGAGCAGATATCTTAAGTTGGGAGATTAATTCATTTTTATGCTTTATATAACACAAGAACTAAAGTTTTTTTAATTCAGTGAAGATCCCAAGCTTTTATGATTCTGATTAGAAAAGGCTTTAAGGAAATTATAATTTTTTTTAGCAATTCAACTTAATACAAGAACTAAAGTTTTTTTATTCTTTTAAGTAACAAAGGTAATAAAGAGATTAAAGTACTCAAATTTTTATTATTCTGCTTAGAAAAGCATGAAATTTTTCCTTAGCAATTCAACTTAATTCAAAAACAAAAGCTTCATCCTTTAAAGCACTAAAACATTGCTGCTTCTGCTTAAAATGCTTAAAAAAGAGTTTGAAATAATGTTTACTTTACTTCTGGAATTGTCTTCAATCATTATTGATTGATTAGATAACATAGAATATTCTTGGATTATAATAACATTTTATAATAATATTAATTCTAGACTTCTTGAATTTTCCAGCAAATTATTTCTTTAAGAATTGTTGAATTTTTCAGAAATTTCTTTTCCATTCTTTTCTTATTTTCTATCATTAAAATTTTACAGATATATTTCTTTCACTTATATTTTGCAGTAAATTCTTCTCTAGCTTTCTTCAAAGGTTGCAGAATTTTCCATTAATTTTTCTTCAAGCTTTTAGAATTTTTCAGTATTTCAGTGTTTCTTGCATTTTTAATTGTGCCTAAAAAGAGTTTGAAATAAATTCAGATTTCTTAAAAATAAAACTCATTTTGAAGAAGGGGAAGAACACATAGTGAACTCCACCCGCAAGTCATGTGACCTAAATTTTAGTAATTATTTATGTATAATTTATAATTTTTATATATCTAACATAAACAGAATATCGTGAAGTGAAATATAATTAAATAAATAACTTTATTTATATGTAAAATATCTTTTTATTAAGCAGATTTCTTATATTAGGAGAAGTAATGTATTTGTTACGTTTCGTATATATTTATTCATATAACTGACATGTTTTTCCGTTTTTATGGATCATTATGAAGGTACAAACTTTTTTTTTGTTGACAGTAACAAATCAACTTCCACTTTAAAAGGTTTTATTATATTCACAAAAAATTGTTCTTCCTATATCATCAATTGATTGGTTTCATAGTGTTTAATTATAATAACATTATTTTAAAATAAGATTTTGTAATTTTATATAAAAAATATTCGTATTATTTGATCGTCCCGGCGCATCCACCATTTGTGAAATTCTTTAAAACTAGTTTTAAGTTCATCGGCCGTGAAAATTTGAAGAAAAAAACAATCGATATCTACTTAAAACTATCTAAATGTATACAGAATACATCACGAATTATTTTTAGTAGAAAAATAATTTGTCATCAGAGAAAAAAAAAATGTAAAAACTAGTTTCAAGTTAATCGGCTGTAAAAAAATTTAAAAAAAAAACAATCGCACTCTACTTAAAACTATCTAAATTTATTCAGACTATACAAATTTTCCCATCGGAAAAAATTATCCACAAAACACCTTCACGTTACGAAATAATTTGCCATCATCAGAGAAAAAAATTGTAAAAATTAGTTTTAAGTTCATCGGCTGTAAAAAAATCAAAAAACAACCGCCATCTACTTGAGACTATATATATTTATTCAGTATACATCGGGAATTAATCATCGTAAAAAATTATCCACAAAACACCACCTCATTCCGAAATAAATCGTCTTCATCAGGGACAAAAATTGCAAAAACCAGTTTTAAGTTTATCGGCTGCAATAAAATTAAAAAAACAAACGCCATCTACTTAAAACTATTTAAGTTTATTCAGAATACATCAGGAATTAACTGTAGTAAAAAATTATCCACGAAATATCTTTTCATTCTGAAATAATTCGTCATCATCAGAGACAAAAATTGTAAAAACTAGTTTTAATTTCATCGGGTGTTAAAAATGTTAAAACAATTACCATTTATTCAAAATATATCAAGAACTATCCCTAGTGAAGAATTATCCACAAGACACTTTCTAATTATGGAATAATTCGACATCATCAGAGACAAACATTGTAAAAACTAGTTTTAAGTTCATCGGCTGTAAATATAATATATAGTATAATTTGTGTGCATTCACTCAACTCAACAAAACTAAATACTGAACACAAATATGTATGGAGTGGATGGGATGTGCACACACACACACACACACACATACACAAACACATACACAGCGCAGAACTTAACGATTGATTTAGTTAATGAAGCGTCGCCGCCTCGTGCCCATTTAGCTGTGTATCGGGTGGAAATTGGATATTCAAATTTGCAGCGAACTACGGCCGCTTAATAATAAATCTAAATAATAATGGAACATTAGGTCGAATGGGCGCCCAACCGACCCTAACAAAAAGTTACTCTCGAAATACACCAGCAACCACCACCCGAAATATTCACAACAACTCGTTAATGAGTGGGGGATACGCCCTCCTCGTAAACACACTGGCTTTTGTATCGGTGGGGAATGAATAATTTCCGATCGTATTTATTTTCGTGTATGTAAATTAAAGAAAAAGATAAAACTAAAATTGTTATTTAATAACACAGTTAGTATTTTATTTATTTACAGCAAAAAAAAATAAATGAAGCGATAAACTCATATCGTCGGTCACGCAGCCTTTCCACATCCGTTCCAACGTTCAACTTCCGGTCGTTCGCATCCAACTCCTCATCACGAAATCCTGGCGGGTTCGATACCCATTAAAATGCACGAGCCTCGTGTGTCACCAACCCTCTCTCTTTCCTTCATTTATTCATTTATTTATTTACAAACCACTATTGCGTGGTCGCACGTACAACCCTCCGATCGTATTTTATCCGAATGGAAGGGCATAAATTACCACCAAACACGCGCTTTTCCCCGATAATTAAGGGAAAATAATATCCAGATTCATTCCACAAAATTTATAACGGTAGTCTATTGTTACTGCGATGAATTATCAACATTTTTCGGAATAAACGGATAATGTTATGGGGTCGTAAATCGGACTGTTAAAGGGGTTTTGCATTGGAATCACATAATTTCAGGCGATTTAGGTTTATACTGTTATAGGCGAACATTTAAGAAGGCCGGTGATGCGATAGCGGTTAACGTAAGCTCGAAACTATGTAAAAAGTTATTTCAGGTGAGGAGGGGTGCTTATGGATGCCCGGGGCGTAATTACAGGGCGTTGTTGTTAAAGTTTATTACGGAACCGGCTGAATAGTTTGATGGAACTGCCGAATTGCAAGTTTTGAAGTATTCGGAAACGAGCATACCTTACCGACAATGTATAGTAACATAATAAATATTATTTCAACTTTGTAACAATACAGAAAGTTAGTTGTAATTCGTAAACTCAATTGTAGAATTGTATTTCAAATTAAATTTGTTATCAGTTATAGAGATAGTAATTTAAACGATTTATACGTGGGAGAAACAAATGAATGGGCAAGGGATAAGAAGATGTCATCTGACAGAGGAATACAAGGTAATAGTGGTAATGAACCAGGGTAGAGGTGCTGACGAGGTTGAGGCAGAAAATGGGAAGGAGAAGAGAAATCATAGAAAACAAAACGAATTAAACAGTTTTATAGAAACCAAGTAACTTAGTGCATTTTGTATTTCAAAATGTTTAACGAAGTAGTGAAGCTTGATTAAAACCCTAACACTTTCTTCACAATTAATTTTTATTTCGCTCGATGTACATTTCGGGTACTATGCACCCATTATCAATAACTAATTAGTTATAAGCTATTGATAATGGGTGCATAGTACCCGAAATGTACATCTAGCGAAATAAAAATTAATTGTGAAGAAAGTGTTAGTGTTTTAATCAAGTTTTAATTATATCTTCACGTAACTCAACAATAAATTTCTATAAGTAGTGAAGCCTCAAGTATAAACAAAAAACTTTTAGAAAATTCTATGACCATTTACGAAAATTTTTAAAATTTCTAAAAGAAATAATTATGTGTAATCTTAAAGGATAACATATCAAAACTAGAAGCTTAGAATTAAATTTCCGAAATTTGAAAAAAAACAAATTAAAGAATGTATAAATATTAAAGTAACATCAGGCTTAAAGACCTACGGTCGATAGCCGTGAAGAAAAAGAAGAAGACGATTATAATTATATGTAATTAATATCTTCAATAATGATGTTTTCTCTCTATATGAAAGTAAAATAAATATATTCTTTATAGATATTTGTATCATGAATTGTATTATTAAATTGCTTTATGTACAGTTCTAACAGGGCATTTCAAAAATTAAATAAACAAATAAGCAAACAAATAAATAGAATTAATGATTTGCAATTTTTATTTCCACTAGTTATATTTTAAAAGTTCCTTTCTAAGGTTAAACTATCTAAATCTATTGACTATGGAGGCTTCTACTTCGTTATACATTTTAATCACAAATTAAACACAATAATTACTTTGTTTTGTATAAGAGTTATTTATTTAAACAGTGACCAATGGTTTCAATACATTCACGTATCATTTTCAAACCGAAAGTTTTCACTACGTAAATGTATTGAAACCATTGGTCACCGTTTAAATAAATAACTTTTACACAAAACAAAGTAATTATTGTGTTTAATTTGTATCTAAATCTATTTTCTTTGAATGTTCAGTAGATCTTTACAGATTTTTAGAATTTTATAGCAATTTTCCACATTGAAGAATTTCAAGAATTTTATTCAAGGGTTTTTAGAATATTCTCTTTTAGCTGATTGAGGTTGTAGGCACTTACTTCGTGATACATTTTAATTAGATGATTTATTTATTTTTCATTCTCTTTTAGATTTCTAAAATTTTCTAGTATTTTTTCTTTACTTCTGGATTTTTTTTCTATAATTATTATTTGTGTGCGTCTTTTATTAATTTATGTGTTATATGCAAGAAGAGCAAAGTTATAAAGACTAAAGAATAAAGATAAGATAATCAATGATTTTCTAATTTTAATTCTTATATTTTGATAATGGAGAGTGTGTTTCCGAAACAAGAATCAACGAATTTTAATTCTAGACTTCTTAAAATTTCCAGTAGTTTCTCTTCCAAATTCTTTCTTTGAGAGTTGTTGAATTTTTCAGAAATTTCTTTTTCACTCTTTTCTTATTTTCTATTATTATATTTAACAAGAATATTTCTTCCATTTATTTTGTAGAAAACCTCTTCTCTAACTTTCTTTAAAAGTTGCAGAATTTTCCATCAACTTTTCAATATTCTCGTTTTATTTTATTATTACTTTTCATGTCTTTATCTTTACCATTTTTTCTACACTTTCCTAAAGTTTCCTGAAAGAATTTTATAGAATTGTGAAAAACGATGAATTCGATTTTCACTTAAGTGGTGGTAATATTTTTATGTTGATTATAAGCTTAATTAAAGACTTAGTTTTATTTCACTAACTTAACCTTCCAACAGTTAAAATATTAAAAATGAACATACTTTAAAAAGATATTGATATTGTGAGATAGTTGACCAAAAGTTTCTACAATTCGAAATTTAATTTCTTAGAAATAGTCTATAAATCCGAAAGAAAAATTTCTAAACTTAAGAAAACAGTTCTTAAAACTTGAAAAACATTTTCTTAGAAAATAGTATAAATGTAGCAAAGACTTTAGAAAGTCTAAGGCCTTTAAGGAATATTCTAGCCATTTAAAAAATATATTCTTAGAAAATTATGTTAATCTAGAAATAAGATTTTAAAATTTCTGAAATTTCAAAAGAAAAAAAAATTGGAAATTATATTAATTAATTAATTTCGACAATTTCAAATAATTTTAAAATTATGTAAATCTAAGAGAAAAATTGTTGAAATATTCTAAAATTCCCGTAATCCGAAAAAAAAGTCTGAGAATATTATGTAAATATAAAAAAGCTCTTAAACTTTCAACTTTAAAAAAGAATTCTATAAATTTAAATCAAATAATTAACTTTCTAAATATCAATGAAAAAATGCGTGGAAATGAGCAATTTGAAAAAGAAAAAAATTACTGAAAACTAAAACTTTAGAAGAAAATTTAAGAAATAAAAAAAAAATTGGAAGATTTTATAAATCTCAGAGAAAGTTTGATAGAAAACTCTGGGTCTTCCAGAATCTTAGAACAAGATCTACAAGTAAAATTGTTAAAACCTTTAAAATTATGTTAATCTAGACAAAAAAATCTTAGAATTTTTTATCTTAGAAGAAGAAAATAGAAAATTCTATTAATCTGTAAGAGAAATTGGTTGAGAATTCTAAAACTTTTAAAAAATATTGCAGTAACTTAAAAAATAATTTCTTAGAGAATTATGTAAATCTAGAATGAAAATTGGTGGAAAATTTTAAGATCATTGAAAAAATTCCCGCAATTTGGAAAAGAAATTCTTAGAAAATTAGGTAACTCTAGAATAGAAAATGGTGTAATATAGTAAAATTTTCAATATCTTCGAAGAAAATTGTTGAAATTTCGACAATAAAAACTTTTAGAAATACTATGACGACTCTAAAATAAAAATTTCTGGAAAATTCGGTACACCTTCACAAAAATTCTTAAATTTTAAAAATAAATTATTATTAGAAATATATGTCATCCTCAAAAATGCAAATAACGGTGGAATAGAAATAGCTAAGAAAACTTCTAGAATCTAAAAAAATTAATAGAATTTAGAAAAAAAAAGGAGTTTTATAAATCTAAAAGAAAAATTGCAGAAATATTTTAATGTTCCCACGATTTGGAAAAGAAAAATAGTAATTTGATAGAAAAACTAATGTCAAGCTCTTAAACTTGAAAATCTTAAAAACTATGTAAATTTAAATTAAGTCTTAGAAACTTAAGATAGATTTGAAAGAAAACTTTTAATTTTTAAAATTTTTAAAATTTGTTGAAAAAAATGATGAGTTCTTGAGTTTTTTACATTTATTTTTAAATATTTTTAGTTATTTTGAGGATTTGTAGTCTCTTTTAATACCGAGAATTTTCATAGAGGGTCTAATTGTTTTAAGCATTATCCATCCTTTTTGGATTTTTTTAAATTAAATTTTGTTCTAAAATATATTTCATTAATGGCTCACTTAATCCGTGGTGAAACATTTTTGAACTTTTATTATTAAAACTAAAAAAAGACTTTTGTTTGTTTCACATTTTTTAAAAATTATTTCTTCTCTCTCACAAATAATAAACATTATTGTGTAACGAAAAGGTTTTTCAAGAGTTCTATTCTATATTTTTTTAGCTTTTAATTGTAATTTTTAAAATTATTTAAAGTCCCTGTTATTATTTTACTTGAATTTTCCAATAAAAATTTTTCATATGCGAAAATTTTCTATAAATAAAATGAAAACACTTAGTAACTTTGGTTTTCATTTTATACTCCAAAATGTATAATGGAGTTTTCTATAAATCTTTTCTGATGGTTTTCGATTCATTTTTTAAGGATTTTTCAATTTTATTCAATTTGCCAACATTGTTTTTGAAAGTTCTTCAATTTTCCAGAAATGATTGAGTTTTTTTTTACATTTATTCTTTCAGAGTTTAAGATTCTTTTGAGAATTTCTAGAAAAACTTTTAATAGAGAGAATTTCCTTGGAGAGTCCTAGATTTTTTTAGCATTTCCCCTCCGCTTTAGATTTTGTTTTATTGAATTTTCTGAAATTTTTTAGGTTTTCAATTGCTGATATTTTCGAGCATTTTCTTCTCCAAATTTTTAATATACTTGTTATTATTTTATCTGAATATTCCAGCAAAATTTCATATGCAAACATTTTCTATAAATTTTCTTCCAAGTTTTCGATTCATTTTTCAAGAACTTTTCATTAATTTCAGTTCCAAAATAGAGAAATTGTTTTCAAGGCATCCAGAATTCTTCAGTAAAATTTCTTTAAAACTTCTAAACATTTGCATTTTTTTTTCTTATGGAATTCTAGAAGTTTCTATCAATTTCTTTTCTGAATTTGTAAAAATTTTCGCCATCACTCTTATGATTAATTTTTTTTAATGAAATTTCTCTGGAAGTTTTCTTGTAAATTCTATAATTAGAATTCTGGTTCTTTTATATTTCTTGAGTTTTTCAAGAAGTGTTTGTTTTATTTAAAAAATCCATTTAATTTTTCTGAAAATTTATACATACTCTCTTTTAATAGTAATAATTTTCTTGGAAAGTCCTTCATTTTATAGCTATTTTTTAAAATTAAATTTTCTTTCAGATGCCAACATTTTTTAAGTGTTCTAAAATTTTCTAGTTCTTTAATTTTTAGAATTTTGAGCAATAGACTGGTAGAACAAAGTTACCGTGTTTTAATTCCACGTTAATGAATATATTTCTTAATTAATTCTCTTTCAGAATGCTGAATTGGTTTCAGGAGTTCTAGAAATTTCTAGCTTTTAGCTTTCTGGAATTTGTGAGCATCAGATTCAGATTTTTAGAATTAACCAAAATTTAATCCGTATATTTCAGCATCATTTTTCCATTTTAGAGAATATTCTATAAATTATCTTCTAAACTGTGAGAATTTTCTCTGATGGGTCTTGTATTATTCTCTAGAATCATTTTGTTGCATTTTTTTGAGAATTTTCCAGTAGTAGTACTAGTAGTGTTTGGCTATCGACCACGTAGTCCTTCTGTCGTGAGATTTGTGTATTTGTGTGTGTGTATAAATGAACTTGTTACTTTGGTCACCCATCCAACTACTGACCCGAACCAACGTCGCTGCACGTCAGTTCGGGGCCTTAACCTATAGGGCCACCATCGGCGTATGAAAATTTTCCATTAATTCATTGTTTATGGTTTTTAAAATACTTGAGCATTGTCTCCTATTAAATTTTTAATTTATGATTTTACCTAAGTTTTTCACAGTGTTTTATATAAATTCTCTCTCTTTTCTATAAATTCTCTATTCAATTGCGGGATTTTCTTGCGATATTTCTCGATTTTCTGTCATTTTTCGGAAACGATTCTTAAAAGGATTTAATTAAAACCCTCCAGTTTTCTGAAACTTTTTTGGAAGTTTTCTTGTAATTTGAGTGAATATGTTTGTTTTGCAAGGTTTTTCAGTACTTCTTAAAGATTTTTTAAAGTTTTACAACATTCTCTTGGATATTTCTAGAATTTATTTATTATTTCAAATTTAAACAATTTTTTTTTGAAGCTGCTACAATTTTCAAACTATTAATCTAGATTAATTATTTCCTAAATAAGCGTACATCACTCCATATTTCTTGAATTTTCCAGAATTTCATGTTTTATATTATAAAATATTATTTATTTAAAGTGATTAATATTTTGTAGCCCGGCGCTTCCACCATGATTTAAACGTTAATTTTAAAGAATTTTCTTATGTAATAAATTAGACAAATATATTTTTACTATCATTTGACAATATTTTACGTTCTATCAGAATAATTTAAAATAATTTACAAGTCAATGCATTAAACATGTTATTCAAATTAATTATAATCCAGTACACCCATCACAAGTAAACATATTAATTTGTTTTTAATTAATAGCATAACCCGGCGCATCCACCGTAAGTGTAACAGTCTTTTTGTACGGTTTTTTCCTCTATAAAATAATAATATATTGAACGTTAACTTTCTATAATTGTATTATTTTTTTTATTATTATTATCTAGTAATTCTTCTGAATTGAAGCGGCAAAATAAGAAAATACAAAGTAATTGCAACGTCCCGTGTTCAGGATAATTGGGCTATTTGTTCGCCGGGTTTTAACACGGCCAACTCCGTGTATTTTTACAGCGAATTGCGCCCTCAGCTTTTATCGACCACACGGCGCTTTACACAAGAGAATTATGAAATAATAATACACTCATAATAAAAAGCCAACAACAGGTATGATTTTTATTATTAATTTAATACCATAATATAGTAATGAACTTTATTTATAATATAAAAAGAAAATAAAATAAAAAGACACGTAGGGTCAATTAAATATCCCTTTTTAGCGCAAAAAAGCCATATTTGGCAAATAATCTGAAGTATCAACATTAAGAAAGTCTACATGGAGCAACTGATAAGAATAAAGGGTGTGAATGGAAGAACACATATTTTATGAATTCAAGCTATTACAAATACGAAACATGTATGAACATTTATTTCAAAAGCAATTTTTTAATAGGATAATCAATTAAATATTATTATTATGCTCTCAATTTGGTGACATTACAAAGGAGTCGTGTATTTTGAGTTACTACCACAGAACCAAACCATCAATACTGCTGTTTATTACTACCAATTCGACAAAATTGATTGAAGCTATCAACATTGTAGTCTTAATAAGACTCATTTGTTGTAGATTTACGAAATGTTTCCATGTTTTTTTAATTATGAAGCTATCAAGGAAAATCGGTTTGAATTGGCAAATCGTAAGGGTATTGTAGTCTAACATGGCATCGGCAAGTTTAGTAACCTGCCAGATAATTATAATAATAATAATAAGAAAAGGAATTATTTTTTACCCTTATAATATAATTGCTGCATAAATCACATTTTTTTTTCTATCGAGGTAATTACACGATTTGCGCGAAATTTACGGCCCCTTATCTGGGGGCACGGGAGCAAAACGAGCACCTCCCCCCACCACTGCAACCCGGCGTTCAGGTGAGTGTGTGATTAAGGTGAACCCCCAGTAGGAACGACTCTCTCCACGTGTTTTCCTTCAAGAATAATTAAACCGCACATTTCCATACCGTATCGCGTCCATAAATTTCCCAACCCCCTTATCACGCCACGACCCGAAGTTGAGTTTCTCGAAACGCGTAGCAGTAAATATTAATTATAACCTAATTCGAGCTGGTGCTATCGTCGCGACGGCCGCCGCCGCCGCCGTGCAGAAGATTAAGGACGGTACGTAGCGAAACTGCGAACTTATTCTAATGAGCGCAATTAGCATACCGGCTTTATGTTTTACAAGTTGAAACGGTTTGTTGGAAGAAGAAGTAAAAAAAAAAAACAGAGAAGTTTGTTTTAGTTATTAGTGGGATAATTTAATTAGGTTAATGATACATAATGTTTTAATAAGTTTCTAACATGCACAAAATGATGGTGTCGTCTGCATAGTGGTTCAGAATTGTTTACTCTTTAGTTTTAACAAATTTTACGTTTTCTAGATTCAGTCAAATGTTGTAAACTTAAATTTTGATCAGAATACAACATTAGTCGACAAAACAAGTCCTCATTGGTTTGCTCCCTTGATGATTTTCTCGTAAAATGTGTACAAAATTTTTTCACATCTTTGTTTTTTGCTTTCTGTGCTTTTTCTGACGATTCACCAATGGGTAAAATTGTGTCATTAATAACCGAAGCTCCATGAAACAAAATTGTATGTACTAAAGTAGGCATATAATACCAATTATATGATTCAACGTATTTTTTGCGGTATCCAAACCATATTTCCGAAAATTATTTACATTAATGTCAAAACCACTGTTAATTGTTTTTAAAATTACTCCAAATTTATGAATTAGATCTTCCAGTTATTTCAGATGACAATTTAGGGTTGGCAAAAAATCATCTAGCTGTATTGCCATCATTTGTTGTACCAAATCCTGGTTTAGAAATATCAACAATAAGACCCATTTTTTCGCGAAAAGGGCTTGGAATAGTTAGTTTCCTAGTTTCTACTTTGGGTTTGTCCGCTTGTGTGACTTTCCACGTTTTTATATGTAATCTATTGGTTATTTATAACAAGCACTCAGAAAATCTTATGTACGCATGTAAGCCAAACTGAAATGTTTCTGGTTGTTCAGGAATATTTTGTATGTATTCCAAATTGTTTATTTTTAATATTTTTATATTTTTGCAAGACATATATAACATCTCATCCGAGAGGAGTCGGCAAGAGCATTATATATTTTCCATCAACCCTAGTTAATTTTAGCAAACATTTTTTAAAGGTCTGCAAAATTTAACAGAAGATGGTCGAGGATCTTGCCACAATACACGATTTTCATTGTCAATTAGCCTCGATGGTACTAAAGAAGTCATAAATATGGTATTATCTTTTACACCTTCACTCTCAATTTTTTGTTTATATGTGGAAAACCCTGAACTTCCATCAAAGCTCCACTTGCAAATCAAGGTTAAGTTTAAATACTTGATTGTAGAGGCTTTCACTTTGTGATACGAATTGTATAACTTTATATAAACAAAGTTTATTTTATTTTATTTGAAATTATAAAATACTTGTGTGTGGTATAAACCAAGTTTATTTTAGTTTATTTAAAGGTTAGGTTTTCATTTTCAGGTTCAACTACTTTTAAAAGACGTTCATAAGTTTTATTTAGTAAATTTTGCAAACGCACTTCACATATTTGCTCAGATATTGGAATATTTTCACGATAAAACGCCTTTTTTGCTTGTGGAATAGCGTGGTAACTTGAATATAATTTGCAATCAAGTTTAAAGCTGCTGCTCTAATAAGAATATATTGCTGCTTCGTAAAAACACCCGAGATAATAAATGAAAAAAACCTCTTCAGGTGTATTAGCATTTTGTTCTTGTTCGGGACTATTAAAGATTATATATATACAACATCTTTATTAACAAAGAAATATATAAATAAACTAAATATAATACGTTTATGATACAATGAATGTTAGTGAGTTACTTTATTTGTTAAATGGCTATCGACCAGCGGTCTTTCAGTCCGGATTTGTCATTGTCGATATATCACGTCAGTCTCTGAAGATGATGATGATGATTGATAATGTGATGCTATGAATGCAAATGTAGTGAATGAAGGGGTTTTGAATTTTGGGATCAGGTTGGGATTTCTGCGTAAGCAGTAGAGGGAAAGAATGTGTTGGTTGAAGGGATTTTTCGAGTATTTTTTGCTTAGATATAGAAGGCGTTCATTGATGGGGATAACATATAGGAGTTGGGTAGAAGAATTGTGTAAAAAATTGAAGATTAAATTAGTGCAATTTTAACTTTGTACGAAGAAGTTGAAAATATGCCTTCGATCGCGTTTATGAACCACTGTGCGTCGATTTGTATGTAGTAGTTCATTTTAAAGAGTAAATATTTTCACTCCTCTAATATGTTGTTACTTTTTAACGTCTGCACATATTTATTTAAATACATAAATTATACCTATAAATAAAATTTGTCTCTTATTTTTAAATGCTATATGAATTTCTTCTTTTCTTAATAAAAAAATAATATTTATTGCTATAAATTACCTATAAAAATGTTTATTAATAATAAGTGGTTGATTATCAAATTTTTATTTAAAATTGAAGCTTATGTTTTACTGATTAGAGGGTGGGATAGTGGCCACCCACCCACCCTACATATACATATTAACATACATTAAAACAGTGATTATGAATTCTTAAAATTTCATCAATATTTTCAGGTTTTAATTTTTGGAAACTTAACGGTGATCAGTAACTAAAATTACCATGCTTATATAGGGTGAGTGGGTGGCCTCTATTTCACCTTTCAAGTTTTTATAATTTTCCCGAGGATTCCCATAAAAACTCTTGTACATAACAATAAATTGATTAATTGATTGATGAGGCTGATAAATGTTGAAAGTTCATATTCACTAAATAAATTGATTTATTGAATTTTACTTTTATCTTATTCAGGTAATAAATATTTAATCAGTTAAATTAAAGCGATGTTTTACTGATTGGAGGGTGGGATAGTGGCCACCCACCCTACCTATACACTTGACCAAAAATTAAAATAATGACGACGATTTCTTATAATTTCAACAATATTAATAATAATAATAATATATTCTTGGATCTTAACGGCGTTCACTTGGTGGTACATTTCAATATTAAGAATAAAGAAAACACTTTTACTTTTTTATATTTATTTTAAAGTGGTATAAACAAGTAAAAGTGTTTTCTTTATTCATAATAATATATATATTTTTCCTTTATTTATTATTAGGTTTTCTTTTATTTGAAAATAAACGACAATCACTAATTAAAAATACCATGTATATGTAGGGTGGGTGGATGTCCCCTATTCCACTTTTCAATTTATATTTTCAATTTATATAATATTCTTGAGGGTTTCATCAAAAATTTCAGCACATAACAAGTAATTCAATTGATTGAATTTTACATTGATTCAATTCAGCTAAAAAAATTTTTATAAGTAAAATTAGAGCGATGTTTTACTGATTGAAGGGTGGGATAGTGGCCACCCACCCACCCTACATATACATTTTAACATAAATTAAAACAGTGATGATGATTTTCTATAATTTCATCATTATTTTTAGGTTTTGTTCTTTGGAAACTTAACAAATATTAGTGACTGAAATTACCATGTATATGTAGGGTGGGTGGGTGGCCTCTATTTCACCTTTAAATTCTTAAAAATTTTCGAGGGTTCCGTCAAAAATTTTGGCATAAAATAAATAATTAATTGATAGAATTCTATATTAATTTTATTCAGTTTAACAAAAATTCAATCAGTAAAATTGAAGCAATCTTTTGCTGGTTGAAGTGTGGAACAGTGATCACCCACCCACCCAACATATACATATTAACATGAATTAAAACTGTCATGGTGATTTCCTATAAATTCATCTATAGTTTTAGGTTTTTATTTTTGAAAACTAAAGGGCAATCAGGGACTGAAATTATTGTGTATATGTAGGGTGGGTGGGTGGCCTCTATCTTATCTTTTAAGTTTTAAAATATTCTACTCTAGAATATTCAATACCTGCACATAATAAGTATTTCGTTGATTGAATTTTACATTAATTTTATTCAGTTAATAAACATTTAATCAGTAAAATTAAAGTGATGTTTTACTAAGTAAAGGGTGGGATAGTGAACACCCACCCACCCTACATAATTTTAACATAAATTAAAACAGTGACGATGAATTCTTATAATTTCATCAATACTATAAGTTTTTCTTTTATTTATTTATTTATTTATTGTTTTCTTTGTTTCTCTTCTAAAATAAAATCTCAAATACATACTACTATGGAAACTATTACTTAAATTTTAATTGAAGAGATTCGGGCGGAGTTCATTTCTTCGAGATGTTCTTCCACTCTGACCTATTCAGCCTATTCTCGTGAAGAATTATTTGTTGGTGTTCTTCCGGCGGCTATTATTCACCTCGTATGCTCATTTGTATTATTAATTAAATACTATTTCCATCAAAGTAATTTAACTTTCAATGTAAAAATAATTTGTATATTCTGTCAAAATGACATATTTTTTTTTTTAATTTGAAAATAAACGACGATTAGTAATTGAAAATACCATGTATATGTAAAGTGGGTGGGTGGTCTCTATTCCAGCTTATAACATTTTAAATATTCTAGAGGGTTCTTACAAAATTTTTTACACATAGCACAAATTTTATTGATTTAATTTTACATTAATTTTATTCAGTTGTTAAAAATTTTATATCTAAAATTAAAGCGATAATTTACTGATTTAAGGGTGGGATAGTAGCCACCCATCTACCCTACATATACATTTATAAATAGATAGATAGATAAATTGAGACAGTGACGATGATTTCTTATAATTTCATCAAAATTTTTAAGTTTTATTTCTACTCTCCAATCAGTAAAACCTACGCCTTAATTTAACTTATAAAATTTGTATTACGTAAATAAAGTCAATGTAACATTCAATTGATGAATTAATGATTATTTACAAAAATTTTTGGTGGAATCCTCAGCAATATAATAAAAAGTTGAAGAGTGATATAGAGACCATCCATCCACCCCACATATATATTTTAATATCAATTAAAACAGTGATGATGAATTCTTATAATTTTATCAATATATTTAGGATTTGTTTTTGGGAAACTTAACAGCGATCAGTGATTGAAATTACCCTGTATATGTAGAGTGGGTGGGTGGCCACTATTTTACCTTTCAATTTGTAGAATATTCTAGAGGGTTCCTACAAAAATTCCCAACATAACAAATAATTCATTGGTTGAATTTTTGATTAATTTTATTCAGATGTTAAAAATTTTATAAGTAAAATTGAACCAATGTTCTACTAATTGAAGGGTGGGATAGTGGCCACTTATCCACCCTACATATATATTTTAATATAAATTAAAACAGTGATGATGAATTCATTTAAATTCATCAATATTATAAGATTTTATTTTATTTGAAAATAAACGACGATCATTAATTGAAAATTCCAGGTATATGTAGGGTGGGCGGGTGGTCAATATTCCACTTTTCAATTTTTAAATATTCTAGAGGGTTCTTACAAATATTCTTACACATAGTAAAAATTTCTTTGATTGAATTTTATATTAATAATAATACAAAAGGATTTGTTTTTGGAAAACTTAACAGCGATCTGTGACTGAAATTACCCTGCATATGTAGGGTGGTTGGGTGGCCACTATTTTACCTTTCAATTTGTAGAATATTCTAGAGGGTTCCTACAAAAATTCCCAACATAATAAGTAATTCATTGGTTGAATTTTCGATTAATTTTATTCAGCTGTTAAAAATTTTATAAGTAAAATTGGACCGATATTTTACTAATTGAAGGGTGGGATAGTGGCCACTTATCCACCCTACATATATATTTTAATATAAATTAAAACAGTGATGATGAATTCATTTAATTTCATCAATATTATAAGATTTTATTTTATTTGAAAATAAACGACGATCATTAATTGAAAATTCTAGGTGTATGTAGGGTGGGTGGGTAGCCACTATTCCACTCTTCAATTTTTAAAATATTATAGAGGGTTCTTACAAATATTCTTACATAGTAAAAATTTCTTTGATTGAATTTTATATTAATTTTATTCAGTTGTTAAAAATTTTATATATAAACTTAAAGCAATGTTTTACTGATTTAAGGGTGGGATAGTAGCCACCCACCCACCCTACATATACATTTTAACATAAATTAAAACAGTGATGATGATTTTCTATAATTTCTTCAATATATTTAGGTTTTGTTTTTCGGAAACTTAACGGCGATCGGTGACTGAAATTAGTGTGTATATGTAGGGTGGGTGGGTGGCCTCTATTCCACTTTTCAAGTTTTAAAATATTCTAGAGGGTTTCTACAAAAATACGTACACATAACAATTAATTAATTGATTGAATTTTACATCAATTTTATTCAGTTAATAAACATTTAATTAGTTAAATTGAAGTGATGTTTTACTGATTAGAGGGTGGGATAGTTACCACCCACCCACCGTACATATTTTTACTAAATTCAGGTACTGAACGCCGTTAAGTTTCCATGTATATGTAGGGTGTCTTCGATTTCACCTTTCAAATCTTAAAATATTCTAGAGAGTATTCAAATTTTTTGAAATAATCCTCGCGAATATAATAAAAACTTGAAGGGTGATATAGGGACCACCCACCCACCCTACATATATATTTTAACATCAATTAAAAGAGTAATGATGAATTCTTATAATTTCATCAATATATTTAGGTTATGTTTTTTAGAAAATTAACGGTAATCAGTGATTGAAATTATCATGTATATGTAGGGTGGGTGGGTTGCCACTATTACACCTTTTGATTTGTAAAATATTCTAGAGGATTCCTACAAAAATTCCTGCACATAACAAATAATTCATTGGTCGAATTTTCCATTTATTTTATTCAGTTATTAAAAATTTTATAAGTAAAATTGAAGCGATGTTTTACTGATTGGATAATGGAATAGTGGCCACCCACCCACCCTACATATCCTTAGTAATTTCAGTTACTGATCGCCGTTAAGTTTCCAAAACACAAAACTTAAAAATATTGATGGAATTATAGGGAATCATGTTTTAATTTATGTTAATGTGTATATGTAAGATGGGTGGGTGGCCAATATCCTACCCTCCAATCAGTAAAACCTATGCTTCAATTTACAAATTACAAAATTTTTTGGAGAAATCCTCGCGAATATAATAAAAAGTTGAAGGATTATATAGAAGCCACCCACCCACTCCACATATATATTTTAATATCAATTAAATCAATTATCAGTGATTGAAATTATCATGTATATGTAGGGTGGGTGGGTGGCCACTATACCACATTTCAATTTTTAAAATATTCTAGAGGGTTCCTACAAAAATTCCTGTACATAATAAGTAATTTGTTGATTCAATTTTACATTAATTTTATCCTGTTAATAAAAATTTAATTAGTAAAATTGAAGCGATGTTTTGTTGATTGAAGGGTGGGACAGTGGCCACTCACTCACCCTATATATACATATTAACATGAATTTTAACTGTGACGATGATTTTCTATAAATTCATCTATATTTTCAGGTTGAGTTTTTTGGAAACTTAATGGCAATCAGTGACTGAAATTACCAAGGATATGTAGGGTGGGTGGGTGGCCTCTATTTCATCTTTCAAATCTTAAAATATTCTAGAGGGTTCCTACAAAATTTTCTGCACAAAAGAAGTAATTCATTATTGAATTTTATATTAATTTGATTGAGTTAATAAATATTTAATCATTGAAATTGAAGTGATGTTTTACTGATTGGAAGGTGGGATAGTGGCCACCCACCCGCCCTACATATCCTTAGTAATTTCAATTACTGATCGCCGTTAAGTTTCCAAAAAAAAAACAAAACCTAAAAATATTGATAAAATTATAGGAAATCATCGTTAGTGTTTTATTTGATGTTAAAATGTATATGTAGGGTGGGTGGGTGGCCACTATCCTCCCCTTCAACCAGTAAAACCTACGCTTTAATTTAACTTATAAAATTGTTATTACCCAAATAAAATCAATGTAAAATTCAATTAATGAATCAATTGTTAAATATAAAATTTTTTGGAGAAATCGCGAATATAATAAAACGTTGAAGAGGCCACCTACCCACCCTACATATATATTTTAATATCAATTAAAACAGTAATTCTTTGATTGAATTTTACATTGATGCTATGCAGTTATTAAAAATTTTATATATAAAATTTAAAGGATGTTTTACCGATTAAAGAGTGGGATAGTGGCCACCCACCCACCCTACATATACATTTTAACATATATTAAAATAGTGATGATGATTTCCTCTATTTTCATCAATATGTATTAGTTTGTTTTTGTTTTTAACGGCGATCAGTGTCTGAAATTATCGTGTATATGTAGGGTGGGTGGGTGGCTACTATCCCACCTTCTAGTTTGTAAAATATTCTAGAGGGTTCCTACGAAAATTCCCGCACATAACAAGTAACTCATTGGTTGAATTTTCCATTAATTTTATTCAGCTGTTAAAAAATTTATAACTAAAATTGAAGCGATGCTTTACTGATTTAAGAGTGAAAGAGTAGCCACCCACCCACCCTACATATATATTTTAAGATACATTGAAATAGTAACGATGATTTCCTATAATTTCAATAAAATTCTGAAGTTTTGTTTTTTGGAAACTATTATTACACCTTTTAACTTTTAAAATATTCTAGAGGGTTCCTATAAAAATTCCCGCACATAACAAGAAATTCTGTGATTGAATTTATGTAAATTGTATTCAATTGGTAAACATTTAATCAGTAAAATTGAAGCGATGGTTTACTGATTGAAGGGATAGTGGCCACCCACCCACCGTACATATACAGGGTGGGCCACGAATAACGACCATTAAAAGTTTACGGGGTTCCTGCAGGAGGAAAAATTTGAAAAAATTCAACATTGTACGGTTGATCGCGATCTCCTCATATAAAATATGTTTGACTTTCTATCACTTCCGGTTGTACCGGAAATGGTTACTAACTTTGTTATTTTAAATGGAACATACTGTATATTATTTTATTTTTAAATTCCTTGTTCGATTGCCTACCTCTCCATATGGGTTTATGTCATCTTAACTTTTACAGTTTTTGATATAAAAATTTATTTGTCCAATATTGACCTCAAATAGGCGTTTAGAAAAATGCCTATAACTTCTAGTAGGTACAAGATAGACACACGAGCGGCATCTTGTATTGTACCTAATGGATTGCTCTACAAAGGAAAAAAATTGACATGTGTCAATTTTGACAGTTGGTATTTCAAAAATATGAATATTTCAGCGCCCACTTAAAAACATCATATTTCAATTTTTTCAAATGGAATGACCAATATTTTATCTTATATGGTGATTCGCAAGACAATTTGCTACAAAAAAGTATTATACATCACTATATCTAGAGCCAGTAGTTTTTAAGTTATTTCGAAATTTATTTCCTCTCACATTTCAATAATTCCTCTTATATTCACTCATGCACTATAGTAGGCTTCTTTCAATATTTATTGAATCGAATTAGGAAAAATTTGTCCGAATATTATTAAAATGATTAGTTATTCCCAGTTACAACTTACAAATAAAACTGAAGCAAGAAGACTGGAATAAAATAATTTTTAAATAAGTAATTAAATGCAGGAACTGAAAAAAGTTGTCAGAAAAAAAATTATAACAATTGTTCAAAATGATAACCATTAACATGTAAACACTGTGCAGCACGTGTTGCGTCACCCTCTTATGTTGCTCGCCTATTTTTTTCTGAATTAAGATTCCGCGAATGCAACTCGCACCCTTTCTTCCAATTCTTCTCGGATATTGTCGGCATTTGCATAAACCTTATTTTTTATACGACCTCAAAGATATATGTGGATTTTCAATTGACACACATGTGATTGGTTTTTCTATTGAAAATACCTTCATGCGAGAAACTTGATTCGTTCGTCCAAATTATATTAATTTTAAGCAACAACAACTCACAAAAATCAATCCTGTTCTCTGCATCTTGAGAAAATAATTTATATTTATAATTATGCATCCGATACATTTTCCAAATTCTTTGGAGTGGGGTTCTGCTTACTCTCAAATCCTCCTAGCAACCTGTTGCGAATTTCCTCATTCTCGGTTATTAGCTTTAGTTGATTTTTTTCTGCGTTTTGTTTTCCAAATAGTAGACAAATTGACTCCAGTCTTCGAAACTTTTTTCTATCCATAGGCGGTAAGTGTGGATAAGTTTCGTTGAAAGTTTTGCAAGTTCTCTCAACAATTCTGTTGCACTGGCCATATATGACAAATAAATTCATAAATTCTTTATTGGTATAGGTATTCATTTTATTATTACTCGAAAGAAGCGTACACAAATATTAATACGTTGGATTCAACAACTATTGACAGAAGCCTACTATAGTGCCCGTGTAAATAGAACAGGAATCATTCAAATAAAAATTCTGAGAGGAAACTAATTTCGAAATAACTCAAAAACTACTGGCTCTAGATATAGGGATGTATAATACTTTTTTGTAGCAAAAGGTCTTGCGAATAACACTGAGATAAAATATTGGTCATTCCATTTGAAAAAATTGAAATATGATGTTTTTAAGTAGGCGCAGAAATATTGATATTTTTGAAATACCAACTGTCAAAATTGACACATGTCAATTTTTTTCCTTTGTAGAGCAATCCATTAGGTACAATACAAGATGCCGCTCGTGTGTCTATCTTGTACCTACTAGAAGTTATAGGCATTTTTCTAAACGCCTATTTGAGGTCAATATTTGACAAATACATTTTTAAATCAAAAACTGTAAAAGTTAAGTGGACATAAACCCATATGGAGAGGTAGGCAATCGAACAAGGAATTTAAAAATAAAATAATATACAGTATGTTCCATTTAAAATAACAAAGTTGGTAGCCATTTCCGGTACAACCGGAAGTGATAGAAAATCAAAAATATTTTCCATGAGGAGATCGCAATCAATCGTACAATGTTGAATTTTTTCAGATTTTTCCTCTTGCAGGAACCATGTAAACTTTTAATGGTCGTTATTCGTGGTCCACCCTGTATATTTTAACATCAATTAAAACAGTGATGATGATTTTCTTTTATTTCATCAATATGTTTAGGTTTTGTTCTTTGGAAACTTAACTGCGATCAGTGACTGAAATTACTAAGTATATGTAGGGTGGGTGGGTGGCCTCTATTCCACCTTTTAATTCCTAACATATTCTCGAGGGTTTCGTCAAAAAATTCTGGCATAAAACCAATAATTCATTGAATGAATTTTACATTAATTTTATTCAGTTAATAAATATTTAACAACTAAAATTGAAGCGATGTTTTATTGATTGGAGGGTAGGATACAGGCCACCCACCCACTCTACATATACACATTAACATAATTCGAAACAGTGATGATGATTTCTTAATATTTTACCAATGTTTTTAGGTTTTGATTTTTATAAACTTAACCACGATCAGTGTCTGAAATTAGCGTGTATATGTAGGGTGGGTGGGTGGCCACTATCTCACTTTTTAATTTTTTAAATTTTCTAGAGAGTTCCTACAAAAATTCCTGCACATAAGAAGTAATGAATGAATTTTACATCAATTTTATTCAGCTGTTAAAAATTTTATAACTAAAATTGAAGTGAGGTTTTAATGATTGATGGGTGGAATAATGGCCACCCACCCACCTTACATATACATATTAACATAAATTAAAACAGTGATGATGAATTCTTATAATTTCATCAGTATATTTAGGTGTTGTTTTTTGGGAACTTAACGACGATCAGTGATTGAAATTATCATGTATATGTAGGGTGGGTGGGCGTCCTCTAATTCACTTTTTAATTTTTTATAATATTCGCGAGGGTTCTTTCAAAAATTCTTACACACAACAAGTAATTAACTGATTGCATTTTACATTAAATTTATTCAGTTAATAAAATTTTTATAAGTAAAGTTGAAGCGATGTTTTACTTTTATAATTGTTTTCGCCACATTTTGGTTTCTTTACGTAAAGCATATAGATTAAAATTACATTTAATTTCTTAAATACTATGGTGTTTTTTTGTTGATGTGAGTGGAGATGAACATTCTTAAATTAAACTTTGAAGAAAATCCTAACTACTTTGAATAATTGATTAATATCAGCAGAATTCTCTGTCATAAAGAAATAACAAACATAATCATTAAATTTCGCGTTGAGTAATGTGAAGTGTTCTATATTATGATGAATGAAATAAAAAAATTTTAATAATAAAAACACTTCTAATCACTTTCTCCACAGTTTATTTTTATTTAGCGAATAAAAATAAACTGCGGAGAAAGTGTTTACAAGTGTTTTTATTATTACTATTCATCTTCACGTAACTCAACAATCAATATTATTTTAAAATTTCTTACTTCACTTCTTATTTTCTTAATACCAGATGTACATTTCGAATATTATGTACTCATTACCATTGAAAATGAGTACATAGTACTCGAAATGAAGTCAGGAATTTTATTTCAATCATCTTAAACAAAGATAATATTGTGGTGTTCCTAATAAGTATTTAATTTAAAATACTTTTTTTCAGAACTATACTTTTCATCATATAAAAAAAATGAATAACTCACCTTGTCCCTTATTTCCTGCCTCATCTTTTCCCTCTCCTCCTCCATCTTTCTGTGTTTCTCCTTCCTCCTCTCCTCGGCCTCGCGGATGGCTTCGAGACGCTCCCTCTCGGCCTCCTCCTCTTTCTCTTTGTCGTCACCATCATCGTCACCTCCTACCGCTCCTGGAAAAGAGAAACGCAACACGCGCGCATCAGTGAGTGCCTCTCATCATCAACACGAGTATGGAGTCCTTCAATCAATTACAGCTAGTAAGAGAGCTAGAGAGTGAGAGTGAGTGAGAGAGAGAGAGATACACAATGAAATTTATGTGAGAGATAGTCGGAGTTAATCTAATGATGGTGCGGTTTTATGCACTTAACTCATCAAGGTCTTTGTAATAATAATTTATTCTGAAAATATCAATATCTTTAAAAGTGTGAAACTGTAATTAGATATTACAGTAAGACATTTTATAACCATATTAATTTAAATGAACTTTCTGAATCAATATTGAATTAAATTGGTTGATTGAGTTACGTGAAGATCAAATTAATTTAATTTAAATTAAAATTTCCATCGAGAGTGTACTTTGTGAAAGTATTAATTTTATCAAAATTTAATTTGTGAGTGCTATAATTATATAGTCTGTAATTTTTAGCTCTTAAATTATGCTTATTATTAAAGAAAAAAATACTTTTTAACGTATGGTCACTTAATTTTAGTTTGAAAACGGTCAAATTTTAAGGATTTCAATATGAAAATTTCTGTCTTGGTTTATGATCGATATTCGTACGATTTTGCTACAAAAAATCGTGCGAATTTTATTCTTAAGTCAAGATGGACTTCTCGTTTGATAATGGTACGTACAAAGTTGAAAGTGTTTTAATTATTACAAGAAGTATTTTTTGTATCAAGGTCACTCAATTTTGAGACTTAGATTACTTAATAGTTTATTTTTAATTTATTTTATAATCAAGGTCATCTTTTTAGAGCTTAGGTCACCTCTATAATTAAAGCAGAACTATTTTATTACAAATTAATTTCATCATATTGTTAGTACTTATAAATTTTACATTAAAATCTTACCAATTTGTGTTTCCAAATGAATGAATTATTTGTCTTTCGTGCGTTAGTTTAAATTTACTAATTAAAAAGGCATTTTAAGAATGGAATTCAATTCGAACGTTCGAGACGAGCGTATGAATTAACTGGAAATCACGAGCACCTTTCGGAATTAAACGAATCCGTCTTTGTGGAATTAAACCGGGAATTCGTTACCCCTTCGCACACATTAAACGGTCCTCTTTATACACTAGACACGGCGATTTTAATTGGTCGAAAGGTGAATCGAAACGTACGTACGTTTGGAAGGACGGACGGACGTTGTTTTCGGAAAATACCCGTCCGACCCACTAATTAATTGGGTAATGTATTCGGAGCACGTGGAAACCGAAAACGAGTTGTCCCGCTGGCTATTACCTATAAACCGCAAACCCGATTTGCCAATTATATAATGCCCCTGTTGCGGGTTTTACCTAACGTCCTAACATAAACCTCCCCACATCAACTAGCTCACTACCACACGCACCGCAGAATACTATCTAACAGACTGTATGTGAAATTTAATAGACTAATTGAGGTTGTATAATATTAAACTACTACTAAGATTTCATTAATTGAAACATGTTACATGCGCCATCTATTGTTTAAATACTGTACTAACTTCCCTAATGTGTTCACTCAATTAGAAAAATCAGTGCAATGCTTACACAATAGTCACTTTGATGGTGTATGTATCCTTAATGGAAATCTGGAGGTTCGTTTATTAAAAAGGCCTTAAAATTTTGAATATACAGATTCATAACTTTATGAAACTAATGAATCTGGAGGTTAGTAATTCTTATAGTTACATTTCGTTTACTCGTCTTCAATTGTACTGGTCTGATAAGAATCGAATGGGTCAAAATTGGTCTGTCTCTAGAAAAAAATAGTAATTTAATAGGTAATTGTGAAGGCCTCTACTTTGTGATACATTATTATAAATAAATGATTGTAAATGCCTTTTTTACATAGGATATATAGAAAAGGTATTTACAATCGTTTATTTAGTAATTTAATGCTTATTTTTCTACAACAGTATTATTAACACTAAATATTCCTTAAATTTTCATCAAACAGGAAAACTCAAATAACTTCACTACGCATTAAATTATCTCTCGTTAAAAAATTTCCGACCCTCATGTGGAAAGTTTTAATTTGAAACGCTCGCTCAATGTAAATTTTTAGTTAAAAAAAACGAGCGAACGCGAAAATAAAATGCGCGTTGCACCTTTTTACGTACATCCACCGTTCGTAACGAGAGATTCGCTTTTGATGCCGCCGCGATAAACCGCTAAATGCAGCTTCGGTTCGTTACCGATATCGACGGCCCGATTACCACCTCCGTGTGCCGCCGCCGCCGCCCCCTTTCCGCCCCGCACACCCTCGCCGAAACGAAATGCTTTTCGCTCCGGAATGCGCGGAATTTCAGCACGAAAATCGAATTGAATTTTACGCTTTATTACGGGGGGTTGAAGAGAGGGGGCGCCACCCTCGAACGTTACGGTCATCGACAGGGTATTTCCTGATTAGTTAATAAAAAACCCTTATCAATTTTATATTATACAAGCAAATATTAACACGATAATTGAAATATTTAATTGAACATCACAAAACATTTTTAATACAATTTCTGTTTTAGTTTTACTAATTGGATTGTGGATTAGAGGAAACCCACCCACCCTACATATACACATTGGTTTAAGTTGTAGTATTATTAATGATTTTTTTTAAATTTAGTCATTAAGATTGCGTAATTTGCTTGCAGTCAAGACAGTGTTGGATTTAGAAATGTCTTTAATAATTCAAGTATAGGTGAGTGACCTACAACCTATAAATGCGTCCAATGATGAGTGAGTGATCTTTATTTTATATTTTAATAAATGAATTGTATATAAGAATGATATTAAATAGGTAAAAAACATTTAAATAAAATTATTAATAAATCACGAAACAAAATTTGATTTCTTTAATACATCTCATGATTATCCATTGTTTTTCAATTACAATTAAGCAATTGTTTTATTAAATAGTTAAAAACAAATGCCTTCTGATTGATTTTAAAGATTTTGAAATAAATAATCTCAATGGATTAATTTTTTACGATTTTTCAAATCACTGAAAACATTTTTAATGCATTAATTCGGGTTTACACGATTGTAAAATTGTTTTCAGTTGTAAGATGGCAATTGTTTTATCGTATTATTAAAAACAAATGCCTGCTGGTTATTTATGGAAATTTTGAAGTAAATTCCTTAGCGGATTAATTTTTTACAAGCTTTCAAAATCATTTAAAGCATTTTCATTCTATTAATTCGAGTTTATATGATTGCAAAATTATTTCTAGTCATGATAAAGCAATTATTTTATTAAATTATCAAAAACAAATGCCTATTAATTGATTTTTAAAATTTTAAAGTGATTATTTTCCTTGTAATTTTTTTAAAATCCCCGAACACAATTTTTTATTTCCTAAATTCAATTTCTCATGATTTCCCATTATTTTTCAGCTGTAACGAAGCATTTTTTTGACTAGATTATTAAAAACAAACGCCTGTTTATTGATATTAAACATTTTGAAATAAATAATCTTAATGGATTAATTTTTTACGATTTTTCAAATCACTAAAAACATTTTTAATGCATTAATTCGGGTTTACACGATCGCAAAATTGTTTTCAATTATAAGATGGCAATTGTTTTATCGTATTATTAAAAACAAATGTCTGCTGGTTGTTTTTGGAAATTTTGAAGTAAATTCCTACGCGGATTAATTTTTTACAAGCTTTAAAAATCATTTAAAACATTTTCAGTCTATTAATTCGAGTTTACACGATTGCAAAATTATTTCTAGTCGTGATAAAGCAATTGTTTTAATAAATTATTAAAAACAAATGTATTATTAATTGATTTTTAAAATTTTAATGTGATTATTTTCCTTGTAAATTTTTTAAATCCCCAAACACAATTTTTTATTTCCATAAATTCAGTTTCTTATGATTTCCCATTAATTTTCAGCTGTAACGAAGCATTTTTTGACTAGATTATTAAAAGCAAACGCCTGCTTATTGATTTTAAACATTTTGAAATAAATAATCTCAATGGATGAATTTTTTACGATTTTTCAAATCACTGAAAACATTTTTAATGCATTAATTCGGGTTTACACGATTGCAAAATTGTTTTCAGTTGTAAGATGGCAATTGTTTTACCGTATTATCAAAAACAAATGCCTGCTGGTTATTTATGGAAATTTTGAAGTAAATTCCTGGGCGGATTAATTTTTTACAAGCGTTCAAAATTATTTAAATCATTTTCATTCTATTAATTCGAGTTTACACGATTGTAAAATTATTTCTAGTCATGATAAAGCAATTATTTTATTAAATTATCAAAAAAAAGCCTATTAATTGATTTTCAAAATTTTAAAGTGATTATTTTCCTTGAAAAATTTTTAAAATCCCCGAACACAATTTTTTATTTTCCTAAATTCAATTTCTCATGATTTTCCGTTATGTTTCAGCTGTAATGAAGCAATTTTTTGACTAGATTATTAAAAACAAACGCCTGCTTATTGATTTTAAAGATTTTGAAATGAATAATCTCAATGGATACATTTTTTACAATATTTCAAATCACTGAAAACATTTTTAATGCATTAATTCGGGTTTACACGATCGTAAAATTGTTTTTAGTTGTAAGACGGCAATTGTTTTATCGTATTATCAAAAAACGAATGCCTGCTTGTTATTTTTGAAAATTTTGAAGTAAATTCCTAGGCGGATTAATTTTTTACAAGCGTTCAAAATCATTTAAAACATTTTCATTCTATCAATTCGAGTTTACACGATTGCAAAATTATTTCTAGCCGTGATAAAGCGATTGTTTTAATAAATTATCAAAAATAAATGCCTATTAATTGATTTTCAAAATTTTAAAGTCATTATTTTTCTTGTAAATTTTTTAAAATGCCTGAACAAAATTTTTTATTTCCTAAATTCAATTCCTCATGATTTCCCATTATGTTTCAGCTGTAATGAAACAATTTTTTGATTAGATTATTAAAAACAAACTCCTGCTTATTGATTTTAAAGATGTTGAAGTAAATATCCTCAATGGATTAATTTTTTAGGATGTTTCAAATCATTGAAAACAATTTTATTGCATTAATTCGGGTTTACACGATTGTAAAATTGTTTTCAGTTATAGGACGGCAATTGTTTAATGGTATTATTAAAAACAAATGCCTGCTGGTTATTTTTGGAAATTTTGAAGTAAATTCCTAAGCGGATTAATTTTTTACAAGCTTTCAAAATGATTTAAAGCATTTTCATTCTATAAATTCGAGTTTACACGATTGCAAAACTATTTCTAGTCGTGATCAAGCAATTGTTTTAATAAATTATCAAAAACAAATGAGTGTTAATTGATTTTCAAAATTTTTAAGTGATTATTTTCCTTGTAAATTTTTTAAAATCCCCGAACGCAATTTTTTATTTCCCTAAATGCAGTTTCTCATGATTTTCCATTATGTTTCAGCTGTAATGAAGCAAATTTTTGATTAGAATATTAAAAACAAACGCCTGCTTATTGATTTTAAACATTTTGAAATAAATAATCACAATGGATTAAATTTTTACGATTTTTCAAATCACTGAAAACATTTTTAATGCATTAATTCGGGTTTACGCGATTGTAAAATTGTTTTTAGTTGTAAGATGGCAATTGTTTTATCGTATTATTAAAAACAAATGCCTGCTGGTTGTTTTGGAAATTTTGAAGTAAATTTCTAGGCGGATTAATTTTTTACAAGCGTTCAAAATCATTTAAAGCATTTTCATTCTATTAATTCGAGTTTAATGATTGCAAAATTATTTCTAGTCTTGATAAAGCAATTGTTTTAATAAATTATTAAAAACAAATCAGTGTTAATTGTTTTTCAAAATTTTAAAGTGATAATTTTTATTGTAAATTTTGAAAAATCCACGAACACCATTTTTTGTTAACTAAACTCAATTTTTCATGATTTTTCTTAGTTTTTCAGCTGAAATGAAGCATTTTTTTGACTAGATTATTGAAAACAAACGCCTGCTTATTGATTTTAAACATTTTGAAATAAATAATCTTAATGGATTAATTTTTTACGATTTTTCAAATCACTGAAAACATTTTTAATACATTAATTCGGGTTTACACGATTGTAAAATTGTTTTCAGTAGTAAGACGGCAATTGTTTTATCGTATTATCAAAAACAAATGCCTGCTGGTTATTTTTGGTAATTTTGAAGTAAATTCCTGGGCGGATTAATTTTTTACAAGCTTTCAAAATCAATTAAAACATTTTTATTCTATTAATTCGAGTTTATATGATTGCAAAATTATTTCTAGTCGTGATAAAGCAATTGTTTTAATAAATTATCAAAAACAAATGATTATTAATTGATTTTTAAAATTTTAAAGTGATTATTTTTCTTGAAAATTTTTTAAATCCCGAAACACAATTTTTTATTTCCTAAATTCAATTTCTCATGATTTTCCGTTATGTTTCAGCTGTAATGAAGCATTATTTTGACTAGATTATTAAAAACAAACGTATGCTTATTGATTTTAAACATTTTGAAATAAATAATCTTAATGGATTAATTTTTTACGATTTTTCAAATCACTGAAAACATTTTTAATGCATTAATTCGGGTTTACACGATCGCAAAATTGTTTTCAGTTATAAGATGGCAATTGTTTTACCGTATTATCAAAAACAAATGCCTGCTGGTTATTTTTGGAAATTTTGAAGTAAATTTCTAGGCGTATTAATTTTTTACAAGAGTTCAAAATCATTTAAAGCATTTTCATTCTATTAATTCAAGTTTATATGATTGCAAAATTATTTCTAGTCGTGATGACGCAATTGTTTTAATAAATTATCAAAAAAAAATGATTATGAATTAATTTTCAAAATTTTAAAGTCATTATTTTTCTTGTAAATCTTGAAAAATCCCCAAACAAAATTTTTTATTTTCTAAATTCAATTTCTCATGATTTCTCATTAATTTTCAGCTGTAACGAAGCGAATTTTTGACTAGATAAATAAAAACAAACGCCTGCTTATTGATTTTAAATATTTTGAAATTAATAATCTCAATGGATTAAATTTTATTGATTATTCAAAACACTGAAATCATTTTTAATGTATTCATTCGGGTTTACACGATTATAAAATTGTTTTTAGTTGTAAGATGGCAATTGTTTTATCGTATTATCAAAAACAAATGCCTGCTGGTTATTTTTGGAAATTTTGAAGTAAATTTCTAGGCGGATTAATTTTTTACAAGCTTTCAAAATCACTTAAAGCATTTTCATTTTATTAATTCGAGTTTAATGATTGCAAAATTATTTGTAGTCGTGATGAAGCAATTGTTTTAATAAATTATTAAAAACAAATGAGTGTTAATTGATTTTTAATATTTTAAAGTGATTATTTTTCTTGCAAATTGTTTAAATCCACAAACACAATTTTTATTTCCTGAATTTAATTTCTTATGATTTCTCATTATTTTTCAACTGTAATGAATCAATTTTTTGACTAAATTGTTAATAACAAAGGTCTACATCAAACCTATAAACAATCCTAATAGTCTAATTTATAATAATAATGATAATTTAATAATTTATGATTTAATCAATAAAATTACTATAATAATTAGAAAAAAACGAAAACATTCATTTAAAATTTTGTATTGGGTGACCTAAGACCTAAAATCACTTGTATAATAAAAGGACGTTTTTTATTCTCATCATTATTAAATACTTTTCGTGTTAGAGGGTGACCTTATACGTATAAACATTTTTTTCATAACACCTTACAACAATTATAGTTTTTGACGTATTAATATTGATTATTGCGACGTAATTTTCATGTATACCCTTATGAAACAAACAATTTCCACTACACGATAAAAACGTTGTAGGATCGATGTTTAATTGACGCTTTTCCATCGATTTCAGTAAAGTTGTTCGTGGCGTTAATATTTCACGACGGATAATTACGTTAAAATAGAGACGATCTGTCATCCTGCGCTTACGTAAACTCAATTTGTACGTGTATGTATGCAGACGATTACGCCATCGCGTTCTTATCATTTATCTTGATATAAAGGCAAATTTGTAGAGCGGCCCTCTGATCCGCCATAAATCCCTCGGGGGTGATAAAAAAAAGAAAGAAAGAGAGATAAAGCGAGCGAGAGGAGCGTCGCTACAATTCCTCAGTTCTGGGTCGTTATTAGGAAACAGACGATTAAAACTTAAATTTATTTCAGCTCTAAACTAATCACTGTAGGAAAGTATATTTAATCTTAAGATTTTACTCATTAAGGGGTTGAAACATAGAGAATTTTTCAATTCATTGTAAGTGAATGGATTATCACGTAGAAACGGTCGCAAAAATTAAGATTTTTTTCTTATGACCTATCAATAATATTATTGTTTGTTTAAACTTCACTCATTCTGAATCAATCAATTGATTAATTACGTTTCATCACAGACCGTTAAACCGTTTGGTAATATCCGTAGAGCAGATCAAATTGGACGTACAATTATACACATCAGATTCCCGTTTTGATTCAATACCGTGTCCGCCTCTCCCCCTACCCCTACCAACCCACCCCCTCCAGGCCTGGGGAATTGACGCTCCTCATTTCGCCTTAATTAATTCGATTTTGCACTTTATTGGCGCACACACGTGCCGTTCTGGACGCGGGATTTATTCATCATCGGTCTGTGGCCGTGAAATTGGCCGACGCCCAGCATATGTGTCTCCACGAAGGGGATGGGGGATGGCGAAAGTGGTTAAGATTGTAATTTATTGCCTAATTTAACTTGGATATTGCAATCGATACAGCTAACGTGTAATCAGTGGAGAACGAACGAATGGAATAGTGTAATAGATTTTTCTTAATAGGAAAAAAAAAACGATTGAATTTAGTTTTTAAATAATAATAATAATAGTAATCATTTATTAACGAATAGAACTATAGTAGATATTAATTATATTATATAGATTACAATATAATCAAACATTTTTTATTTAGGCTTCATTGAAAATTTATATTTCTGCATTTAAAACTATATTTTTTGAATATGATTTCTTAAATCAATTTTAGGCAAAAAATTCTTAAACAAAGAATAATTTACGAATATGATAATAAAACATAAAACCTTGCACTTTCAATTTTGATAGAAAAATCATAACATTTAATTAACAACCAGAAATTATAGACCCTGTTTGTTACTTCCCGGCGCCTCCACCAAAACAAAAAATCCGTACAATTTTACGATTAACCCGTAATACAAGTTTTACTTTCCAACTTTAAGACTTTTCTTATTACTTAGCCTAATCATTAAATAAATATAATTTAAACAAGGCGTTAAACATGTTTTTTTACTAATATCTAAGAGTAAAAACGTCTACATCAATTGGTGATGATATAATTTGATTTATTTCTTAATAATGTTGTTGTGATTGATTACATCGAATAAATTTATTTGCAATCTAGTGAAATTACTAACGTTTAAACAATAATTATCATGCTGTCGTAAATTCGCGGTCCCGGGGAAATATCCAGAGCATCTCTGTCCGGCGCATCGGTCAACACACGAGCAAATTGTGCGGTCGCATTGAACTCCGTGGCCCTAAACCACTATCCTCATGATATTAGTGCTGCTATTTAGTGATTATATTACTCGTCCAACTCTAAACGGATTCGTGGCCATAAACCTGCGATGAGTTAAAGCCATCTAAAGTTTGAATTTCGTAACTGAATTGCGACTGGCTCGTTAATTCGATTTTAAAATAAATGTTTATATTTAAACCACACTAAAAAAAAATAATTATAAACTGTGCGAATTCATCAAATTAAAAAAATACATTAATTATAAACTCTGTGAATTTTCAACCAGTGTGTTTTATTTACTACATAAACGTATTTGTTAATTTTAACTGTAATTCTGATGGATAATGTTGTGGAATTTTTTAAATCAGGTGTTGCGAATTCTATTTATTTGACATTAAATTTTAAACCGTGGCTATTTTATTTATAGCTACACTACATCATTTGTTTCTTTTCTGTATTAAAAATACATACATTCTAAACGTGTTTTTTTAATTTTAATAAAAATTCTCTTAATTGTTTACTTTTTAGAACATTTCAAATCACTCGCTGTAAATTTCATTTATACGACAATAAATTTTATCGCGTTGCTATTTTGTTTGTAGTTATGCTACGATAAATTTTTCTTCCGTATATTAAAACTACACGAATTCTAAATATATTTCTTGATTTTCGTGATAATTCTCTAGATAGTTTATTTTTTAGAATTTTTTAAATCACTCGCTGCAAATTTAATTTACTCGATTATTATATTTGACGCGTCGCCATTTTGTTTCTAGGTACGATAGGCTAATGTTTCTTATGATTCCTTAAATATACATAAATTCTACATAGATTTGGTAATTTCAATGACAATTCATTAAACAGTTTAGATTTTGGAGAACATTAAATCACTTGCTGCAAATTTCATTTATTCGATATTAAGTTTTGACGCGATGTTATTTTGTTTATAGAGACGACACATTAATTTTTCTTATAATAAATTAAATATACATAATTTATACATGTATGTGTTAAATTTAATCACAGTCATTTGAATTGTTTAGGTTTTAGAATATTTTAAATTACGCGCTGCGAATTGCATTTATTTGACATTAAAGTTTAACCCGTTATTCTTTTGTTTTTAGTTACGATACGTCAATTGTTTGTTTGTTATATTAAAAATACATAAATTATAAACGTGTTTACTAATTTTAATAATAATTCTCTTGATTGTTTACTTTTTAGAGCATTTCAAATCACTCGCTGCAAATTTCATTTACACGACAATAAATTTTATCGCAATGCTATTTTGTTTTTAGTTACGCTACGACAATTTTTTCTACTGTGTATTAAAAATACATTAATTCTAAACGTATCTATTAATTTTTATGATAATTCTCTAGATAGTTTATTTTTTAGAATTTTTTAAATCACTCGCTGCAAATTTAATTTACTCGATTATTATATTTGACGCGTCGCCATTTTGTTTCTAGGTACGATAGGCTAATGTTTCTTATGATTCCTTAAATATACATAAATTCTACATAGATTTGGTAATTTCAATGACAATTCATTAAACAGTTTAGATTTTGGAGAACATTAAATCACTTGCTGCAAATTTCATTTATTCGATATTAAGTTTTGACGCGATGTTATTTTGTTTATAGAGACGACACATTAATTTTTCTTATAATAAATTAAATATACATAATTTATACATGTATGTGTTAAATTTAATCACAGTCATTTGAATTGTTTAGGTTTTAGAATATTTTAAATTACGCGCTGCGAATTGCATTTATTTGACATTAAAGTTTAACCCGTTATTCTTTTGTTTTTAGTTACGATACGTCAATTGTTTGTTTGTTATATTAAAAATACATAAATTCTAAACGTGTTTATTAATTTTAATAATAAGTTCCTTAATTGTTTACTTTTTAGAATATTTCAAATCACTCGCTGTAAATTTCATTTATACGACAATAAATTTTATCGCGTTGCTATTTTGTTTTTAGTTAAGCTACGACAACTTTTTCTTCCGTATATTGAAAATACACGAATTCTAAACATATATATATCAATTTTGGTGATAATTCTCTAGATAGTTTATTTTTTAGAATTTTTTAAATCACTCGCTGCAAATTTCATTTATTCGATATTAAATTTTGACGCGATGTTATTTTATTTATAGAGACGATAGATTAATGTTTCTTATAATAAATTAAATACACATCATTTCTACATATCCTTGTTAAATTTGATCACATTCATTTGTATTTTTTTTGGTTTTAATGTAACTTAAATCACGCGCCGCAAATTACATATATTTGACTTTCAAGTTTAACCCTTTGCTATTCTGTTTTTAGGTACGATACATCAATTGTTTTATCAAAATATTAAAAATATATTAATTCTAAATGTATATATTAATATTAAGAATAATTCTATTGATTGTTTACTTTCTAAAATATTTTAAATCACTCGCAGCAAATTCCATTTATTCGACATTGTATTTTAACGCGTTGCCATTTGTTTGCAGTTATAACAGGCCATTTTTTCTTGATGTTCACTAAATATACATTAATTCTATCATGCACTAAGTAATTTTAATGACAATTACTTGTATTACTTATGTTTTGGAGTACTTTAAATCAAGCGCTGTGAATTTCGTTTATTCGACTTCAAATTTTGATTCGTTGCTATTTTGTTTTTAGTTAAGCTAAGGCAAGTGTTTCTATGATGTATTCAAAAAACGTACATTTTAAACATTTGTTCTTTTAGAATTTTTTAAATCATTCGCTATAAATTTTATTTTTCCAACAATAAATTTTGACGCGTTGGCGTTTTGTTTCTAAATATGACAGACTATGTTTTCTTATGAAACATTAATTATGAACCAATTCTACACGTATTTATTAATTTTATTGATAATTAATTCGATTGTTTAAGTTTTGGAATACTTTGAATCAAACGCTGTGAATTCTCTAAATTCGACATTAAATTTTGACGCGTTATCATTTTTCTTATAGTTGCGAGAGGTCAATTTTTTTATGACATATTAAATATACAGAAATTCTACATGTATTTGACAATTTTAATGTTAATTATTTGGATAGTATAGGTTTTGTAATATTTTAAATCAAGCGCTGCGAATTTCATTTATACGACTTTAAATTTTAAAGCGTTACTATTTTGTTTTTAGTCACACTACGATATTTTTTCTAGCATATATTAAAAATACATGATTTCAAAACATATTTGTCAATTTTCGTAATAATTCTCTTCATTGTTTATATTTTAGAATTTATATAATAACTCGCTGCAAATGTAATTTACGCGACAATTACTTTTGAAGCCTTGCCATTTTGGTTCTAGGTACTACAGGCCAATTTTTCTTATGAATCATTAATTATACGTAAATTTTACATATATCTTTTAATTTAAACGACAATCCTTAAAATAGTTTAGTTTTTGGAGAATATTAAATCACTCGCTGCAAATTCCAATTATTCGACAATAATTTTTTAACATTTGCCATTTTATTTTTAGTTAACCGACGCCAATTGTTTCTTCAGTATATTAAAAATACATCAACTCTTAATGTATTTTTAAATTTTAATGATAAATCTCCAAATAGTTTATTTTGTAGCAATTTTTAAAACATTCGCTGCAAATTTGATTTACTCGGCGATTAATTTTATCGCGTTTCTGTTTTGTTTTTAGTAAAGCCATGTTAATTTTTTCTTTCTAATATTAAAAACATATGAATTCTAAACATATTTGTCAAATTTTGTGATAAATCTCTAGATAGTTTATTTTTAAGAAGTTTTTAAATCACTCGATGCAAATTTCATTTACGCGACAATTACTTTTGAATCGTTGCCATTTTGTTTCTAGGACGACAGACAAAATTTGTTTACGATTTCTTAAATACACATGAATTCTTTATATATTTGTTAATTTTAACGACAATTCTTTCAATGGTTTAGGTTTTGGAATAAATTAAATCACACGCTGCTAATTCCATTTATTCGGAAACAAAGTTTAAGCCGTTGCCATTTTGTTTTTACGTTCGCTAATCTTTTGTTTCTTTAGTGTATTAAATATACACAAATTGTAGATATACTTAGCAATTTTAATGACAATTCTTTGGATTATTTAGGTTTTGGAATATCTTGAATCATGCACTACGAATTTTATTTATTCTACTATAACTTTTAAGGCGTTGCAATTTTGTTTTTAGTTACGGTATGACAATTTTTTTTTCATGTATGAAAATAATTGAATTATAAACGTGTTTATCAATTTTAGTGATAATTCTCTTGATAGTTTATTTTTTAGAATTTTTTTAATCACTCACTGCAAGTTTAATTATTTCAACAATTACATTTGACGCGTTGCTATTTTGTTTCTAGGTACGACAGTCCAATTTTTCTTATGATTCCTTAAATATACATAAATTCTATACTTATTTGGTAATTTTAATGACAATTCATTAAGTAGTTTAGATTTCGGAGAACATTAAAGCACTCGCTGCAATTTACAATTATTCGACAATACATTTTTAAACTTTGCCATTTTGTTTCTAGTTCACCTCCGCCAATTGTTTCTTCAGTATATTAAAAATACATCAACTCTTAATGCATTTTTAAATTTTAATGATAAATCTCCGAATAGTTTATTTTTTAGCAATTTTTAAAACATTCGCTGCAAATTAGATTTACTCGGAAATAAATTTTATCGCGTTTCTATTTTGTTTTTAGTTAAGTCATGCCAATTTTTTCTTTCTAATATTAAAAATATATGAATTCTAAACATATTTATCAATTTTCGTGATAATTCTCTAGATAGTTTATTTTTAAGAAGTTTTTAAATCACTCGATGTAAATTTTATACATTTGACAATTACAATTGAAGCGTTGCTGTTTTGTTTATAGGCACGACAGGTTAATTTTTTTTATGATTCCTAAAACATACATAAATTCTTCATATATCTCTTAATTTTAATGACAATTCATTGAATAATTTAGATTTTGGAATATATTGAATCACTCGCTGCAAATTCTATTTATTCGGCAATAAATTTTGACCCGTTACCATTTTGTTTTTACCTCAGCTACGCTAATTGTTTATTCGGTATATTAAAAATACTTAAAATCTTAATGAGTTTGCCAATTTTACTGATAAATATCTCAATAGTTTATTTTTTAGCAATTATTAAAACATTCGCTACAAATTCCATTTATTTGACATTACACTTTGACCCGTTGCCATTTTGTTTTTTGTTATTCTAAACTATTGTTTCTTTACTATATTAAATAAACATAAATTCTACATATGCTTTGTAATTTTAGTGAGAATTATTTGGATTATTTAGGTTCTGGAATCACTTAAATCACGCATTTTTTTGGTAATAAATTTTAACGCGTTGCTATTTTGTTTTTCGTTACTCAATGACAATTGTTTCTTTTGTGTATTAAAAATAAAACTAATCTAAACGTATGTATCAATTTTCGTGATAACTTTGTAGATACTATTTTTTATAATATTTTAAATAACTCGCTGCAATTTTAATTTACTCGACAATTACTTTTGACGCGTTGCCATTTTGTTTCCAGGTACGGCAGGACAATTTTGATTATAAGTCATTAAATATACGGAAATTATACCTAGATTTAGTAATTTTAATAACAATTCATTAGATATTTTAGATTTTGGAATAAATTAAATCACTCGCTGCAAATTCTATTTATTTTACAAATAATTTTGACTCGTTGCGATTTTGTTTTTAGTATTGCTAGTCTATTGTTTCTTTTATATATTAAATATACACACATTTTATACACGCTTGTCAATTTTAATGAGAATTCTTTGTATTATTTAGATTTTGGATTTTTTTTTTAAATTACACACTGTAAATTTCAATTATTCGAGCGTTTCTATTTTGTTTTTAGTTATCCTAGGACCATTTTTTCTTTCTTATACTTATAGAACTATGTGAATTCTAAACGTATTTGTCAATTGTTATGAAAATTCTTAAGGTAGTTTATTGTTTAGAAATTTTTAAATCAAAGACTACAAATTTTATTTACTCGACAATTACTTTTGAATTGTTGCCATTTTGTTTGTAGGTATGAAGGGTCAATTTTTGTAATAATTGCTTAAATATACATAAAATTTACATATATTTGCTAATTCTAATGATAATTCCTTCAATAGTTTAGTTTTTGGGAAATTTTAAATCATTCGCTGCGAATTGTAATTATTCTACAATAAATTTTGACACGTTGCCATTTTGTTTTTATTTCAGCCACGTCAATTGTTTCTTAAGTATTTTGAAACTGCAAAAACGCTTAATGTATTTCTCTATTTTAATAATAAATCTCCAAACAGTTTATTATTTTAGCAATCTTTAAATCATTCCCTGCAAAATTTCATTTAATCGACAATAACTTTAATCACGTTACTATTTTGTTTTTAGTTATGCTACAACATTTTTTTCTACTGTGTATTAAAACTACATTAATTTTAAACGTTTTTATTAATTTTAAATTAGATAGTTTATTTTTTATAAATTTTTAAATCAATGACTACAAATTTTATTTACTCGACAATTACATTTGACGCGTTGCCATTTTGTTTATAGATAAAACAGGCCATCTTTTCTTATGATTAATTAAAACTACATAGATTTTATATATAAATGTTAATTTTACTGACAATTCTTTCAATAGTTTAGTTTTTGGAGAACATTAAATCACACGCTGAAAATTCCATCAATTCGACAATAACTTTTGACCCGTTGCCATTTTGTTTTTAGTACGGCCACGCCAATTATTTCTTTAAAATATTAAATCTACATACATTATTAATGTGCTTGCCAATTTTAATTAGAAATCTTTAAATAGTATAGTTTTTAACAATTATTAAATCATTGGCTGCGAATTTCATTTATTCGACAATCAATTTTAACGCGTTGCTATTTTGTTTTTAAGTACGTTACGGAAATTTTTTCTTTTGTGTATTAAACTTACAATAAATCTTAACGTATTTGTTAGTTTTCATGATATTTATAAAGGTAGTTAATTTGTTAGAATTTTTTTAATCACTGGCAGCAAAAGTCATTTACTCGATAATTAATTTTGACGCGTTGCCATTTTGTTTGTAGGTATTACAGGGTAACTTTTCTTATGATTTATAAATTATACGTAAATTCTATCCCCATATCTATTAATTTTAATTACAATTCGTACAATAGTTTAGGTTTTGAAGGATACTAAATAACTCGCTGAAAATTCCATTTATTTAACAGTAAATTTTGACCTGTTGCCATTTTGTTTTTAGTTCACCCACGCCAATTGTTTCTTCAGTATATTAAAATTATACAAACTCTTAATATATTTGTCGATTTTAATAGTAAATTTCCCAATATATAATTTTTTTAGTAATTTTTAAATAATTCACTGCAAATTTCATTTAATTAACAATAAAATTAACGCGTTAGCATTTTGTTTTGAGGCATACTATGACAATTTTTTGTGCCTGATGTTAAAAATATATGCATTATAAACGTATTTATAAATTTTTGTGATAATTCTCTGGATACTTTACTTTTCAGAATTTTTTAAATCACTCGCTGCAAATTTCATTTATTCGACAATTACATTTTACGCGTTGTTATTTTGTTTCTAGGTACGACACGCCAATTTTTCTTATGATTCCTTAAATATACATAAATTTTACATATATTTTGTAATTTTAATAATTATTCATTAAATAGTTTAGATTTTTGAATCAATTAAATCACTCATTGCAAATTCCATTTATTCGACAATAAACTTTAACCTGTTGCCATTTTGTTTTTAGTTATGCTAATCGATTATTTCTTTGGGGTATCAAATATACACACATTCTATATAAGTTTAGTAATTTTAATGATAATTCTTTGAATTATTTAGGTTTTGGAATATTTTACATCACGCGCGGCGAATTTCATTTATTCGATTATAAATTTTAACGCGTTGCTATTTTGTTTTTAGTCATGCTATCACAATTTTTTCTTTCGTGTATTAAAAACACATTAGTTCTAAACGTATTTATCAGTTTTCGTGAAAATTCTCCAAATAGTTTATTTTTTATAATTTTTTAAATCGCTCGCTACAAATTTAATTTACTCGACAATTACTTTTGACGCGTTGCCATTTTGTTTCTAGGTAAGACAGTCCAATTTTTTTTATGATTCTTTAAATATACATAAATTCTACATAGATTTGGTAATTTTAATGACAATTTATTAAATAGTTTAGATTTTGGAGAACATTAAAGCACTCGCAGCAAATTCCATTTATTCGACAATCAATTTTGAGGCGTTGCCATTTTGTTTTTAGTTCAGCCAAACCAATTGTTTCTTTAGTATATTAAAAATACATAAACTCCTAATATATTTATTAATTTTAAAGAAAAATTTCTCAATAGTTTCAGTTTTAAGAATTTTTTAAATCACTCGCTGCAAATTGCATTTATTCGACAATATATTTTGAGGCGTTGCCATTTTGTTTTTAATTCAGCCACGCCTATAGTTTCTTCAGTATGTTAAAAATAAATAATCTCTTAATGTATTTGTTAATTTTAAAGAAAAATCTTACAATAGTTTAATTTTTTAGAAATTTTTAAATCACTCGCTGCAAATTTCATTTATTCCTCTATAAATTTTAAAGCGTTACTATTTTGTTTTTAGTTACGCTACGACAATTTTTTCTTTCGTGTATTAAAAATGAACAAATTCTAAATGTACCTATGAATTTTTGGGATCATTCTAGAGATAGATCATTTTTTAGAATTTTTTAAACCACTCGCTACAAATTTAATTTACTCGGCAATTACTTTTAACGCGTTGCTATTTTGTTTCTAGGTATGACAGGTAAATTTTTCTTATGATTTCTTAAATATACATAAGTTCTACATAGATTTAATAATTTCAATGAAAATTCATTAAATAGTTTAGGTTTTGGAGAACATTAAATCACTCGCAGCAAATTCCATTTATTCGACAATCAATTTTGAGGCGTTGCCATTTTGTTTTTAGTTCAGCCAAACCAATTGTTTCTTTAGTATATTAAAAATACATAAACTCTTAATGTATTTGTTAATTTTAAAGAAACATCTCTAAATAGTTTAAGTTTTTAGAAATTTTTTTAATCATTCGCTGCAAATTTCATTTATTCGACTCTAAATTTGATCGCGTTGCTATTTTGTTTTTAGTTACGTTATGTCAACTTTTTCTTCTGGACATTAAAAATACATAAATTATAAATATATTTATCAATTTTTGGTGATAATTCTCTAGATATTTTATTTTTTAGGATTTTTTAAATCACTAGCTGCAAATTTCATTTATTCCTCAATAAATTTTAAAGCATTCCTATTTTGTTTTTCGTAACGCTACGACAATTTTTTCTGTCGTGTATTAAAAACTAAGAAATTCTAAACGTATCTATGAATTTTTGTGATAATTCATTAAATAGTTTATTTTTTAGAATTTTTTAAATCACTCGCTACAAATTTAATTTACTCGACAATTACTTTTGACGCGTTGCTATTTTGTTTCTATGTACGACAGGCCATTTTTATTATGATTTCTTAAATATACATAAATTCTACACAGATTTGGTAATTTTAATAACAATTTATTAAATAGTTTAGATTTTGGAGAACATTAAATCACTCGCTGCAAGTTCCATTTATTCGACAATAAATTTTGAGGCGTTGCCATTTTGTTTTTATTTCAGTCACGTCTATTGTTTCTTCAGTATATTCAAAATACATAAATTCTTAATGTATTTGTTAATTTTAAAGAAAAATCTCACAATAGTTTAATTTTTTAGAAATTTTTAAATCACTCGCTGCAAGTTTCATTTATTCCTCAATAAATTTTAAAGCGTTACTATTTTGTTTTTAATTAGGCTACGACATTTTTTTCTTTCGTGTATTAAAAATGAATAAGTTCTAAAGGTATCTATGAGTTTTTGTGATAATTCTTTAGATCGTTTATTTTTTAGAATTTTTTAAATCACTCGCTACAAATTTAATTTGCTCGACAATTACTTTTGACGCGTTTCTATTTTGTTTCTAGGTACGACAGTCCAATTTTTCTTATGATTCCTTAAATATACATCAATTCTACACAGATTTGGTAATTTTAATGACAATTCATTAAATAGTTTAGATCTTGGAGAACTTTAAATCATTCGCTGCAAATTCCATTTATTCGACAATAATTTTTGAGGCGTTGCCATTTTGTTTTAAGTTACTCTACGTCAATATTTTCATGGGTGTATTAAAAATACATAAATTGTATACGTATTTATCATGTTTTATTGAAAATTTTCTTGATGGTTTTATTTTTGTAAGTTTTTAAATAACGCCCTTTAATTTTTCTTCATTCGCCTTCGTTCATTAAAGTGTTTTTTTTTATCTAATCCGATTCTAAATAGTTTATGTAGAGAATTAATAATGATAAATCTTCACAGTAGCGAAATATCACTACATAAATCACATTAGGGATCTGCGTAATCGTGTGGGCTAATCTCCTCCAGCAGCCACTTTAATCTAGGAATGCGGGGCCATAAATAACGTGAGTGCGGCCGAAAAAAAAAAATAATTATGTGTACTTTGGCGGATAGGGGCCATTCCTAATGGCCCACGAAATATGGATATTAATAATTTCCCTCGGATGAAAACTACTTACGTAAATACACATGCAACGTTCACATGAAGTAGCGTATAGTTTTTGTTCCCGGCGCATCCACCATAAGTAACTATATATTTATGAAACTCGTTTGAGATACAATTGAAGTACGAGGACTTTCTAGAGATGGTTAATGGGAAGATTATTACACGTTCACTTAGTTATGTGTTATAAAACTTATCATCGTTATCTTAAGAATTAAGTTAATACATTCTAAAGATAAAGATAGTAAACGTTAAAATGTATTAATCAACTTTTTTTTAATGTATGATTTATTTAATAATGATGAGTGGGGTTTTCTATTTTTTTGTCTTACTTATGTGTGAGGGTTAAAGTATATGAGGGGAATGAAAGTAAAGAGTGAACCATAATCCTAATGGACAGGAAATTATGACTTTATTAAGCAAGTGCATTATGCGGAAGTGTTGCTCGTGAAAACCGCTCCGCCGCGGCGATAAATCATAATAAATAAGGGACGCCCGTCGCTCCTGTCTTTAATTAATTACATTTTTTTGCGTTGTGTGGTGTATATGTGTGCGACATGACCGGACCTTTAATTTAAAAAGGCACCTCCGCAAATTGTACGTTACGTTTTTAATATAAATTTGCGTATAGCTCATGCAAAAGAATTCATACAAATAATAATAGGTTCCTGGCGCATCCACCATAAACAAAAATGGTTTGTATAAATCCAGTTTAATTATTTACGGTAAATTATATAAATACATAAATATTAAGTCCAATTATTTTCTTTTAGAGTATGCGTCGTGTTGTTTTGTTGTTTTGTTAATTAATTTCGCGATTGTCGGTAATAAACGAGACCCGTAAACCGTGACGATCAATTATATTTCGCCGCTGCAGCGGGAGAATTGCGTCTTCCGTTTCTGTGCGCGATTTCTGTTTTTATTGCCCAGAAAGGAAGGGCGGGTTCGCTCGCAAATAAAATTTATCGCATTTTTATGGAGGGCGGCCTATGAGAAATGATGGAGGAGAACGGAGCGATCGGTTCCAATTGGACCTTTGCCAAGGCGGCCTTTGATGTGAGAACGGGGTTAAACGCATAATTGCCGGACGCGGAGAGGATTTCATTATTCTGCATCTTGAAAAATCAATACATATAAAATATGTAATAGTAAGAAGCGAATTTTTTACTTTTAGTTATATTTCATAATTGAATAACGTGTATGATTACACCGTGCGTTTAGAAATTTCCATCTAGAGCGCGATAATTTATGCCGAGGGCGTACTGGTTTTAATTTAAACGCGATTATTATGCACATCTTTTTTTTATTCGTTCGAGATTTATCGATCGTGAATAACGCAAAAGTGAATTACGCCGGGCCGGAAATGCCCCGAAAACGAGGATAAATGGAATGTGCAAATATACTACGGAAAGGAATAATTTAAGGCGTTTTCTATGCTGGAATAAAACTTTTAGTAGACACGATTTAGTTTAACGAATGATTATTAGAAAGTATTTAACTCTATTAGGTTAAATTCAGTTTAAAAATAATTGATCATTACAAATAGGCAATGACGTACTTATGGTGGATGCGCCGGGATCAACATAATTAGATTGTAGTTTAATGTCTCTTATTAAACATAAAAAATAATAAAGATACAGACAGACAGTTTTATTCTGCGCTTTAAATTAAAACGTAAATTATTAATCAACTTTTGCGTGCCTTTTTTTAAGCCAACTTTTTTATTATCGAGCTTACATTTGATGACGTGATGATGTGGTTTATGTGTATGCAAGCTTAATCACGGTACTGGATAGTGTGTTAATCGAATATTCCCTCTATTTTTTGTTGTTATGGTTCAACTAATTGAAAAAATACATATTCATGGTGGGCAGCGATGTCAACACAATTTTGCGGTTTATTCAATTTCACGCGTTCGATATAATTTTTGTAATTAATTTACAGTAAAAATTTTACCCGAAACATTAATAACCATTAGCTCTTTCCTACTACATACATTATTTCGTGCTAAAACCCTGGTTCATATTTAAAAACCAGTATTACAATCAGATTTAAAAAAAATGTGGCATGACAGGAGGGGGAAGCAAATTTTCCAACACAATTATTAAACAATAAAAAGTTCTATCTCACAAAATCTACTGATTTTATGATATAAAAAGTATTTCTTGCTGAAAAACTTGTTCATTTTTAAAGATCTGCTGTGATGTCTCAATTGTTTTATATGATAGTTTTGATGATCTTTAGATATTGACAAGTTTTTCTGCTCATCCTAAACAATGTGTGTGTCATGCTGAAATATATCATAAAATTTGTATCTTTAATTATTTAGAGTGGTCACCATATCTGACTTTTTTTCTAATTTTTCAAATATAAAAAAATGTTCAGCAGGAAATAATTTGCCTGCTGTGATATGTCAATTTTTTTATGTGATTGATTTAGCGATCTTCAAATATTTAAAATTTTTTCCAGGATTTTTCCAAGATTTTCTGCTCGTACTAAATACCGTGTCTTGCTGAAATATATGATTTAATTATAATTTTGTTTTAACTTTAATTATTTAATCTTTTACTGTTTACAGTGATTACATTAGTTTCCTTGTTCGATTTGTCAATTGTTTTATCTGAATTATTTTGTAATTTTTCAAATTATAAAAAATAGTTTTAGCAGGAAATAATTTTCAATTGGTCAATTGTTTTAAATGATAGATTTGGCGATCTTTAGATATTTAAAAGTTTTTCAGCAGGAAAATTTCTTGCTCATCCTGAACATTGTGTCCTGCCCAAATACGCCATAAAATTTTCATCTTTAATTATTTATTATTATAGCCACTATTTTATTTAATTTTTTATATCCTAGAAAATGTTCAACAGAAAATAATTTGCCTGCTCTGGTATGTCAATTGTTTTACTTGATTGATTTAGCGATGTTCAAATATTTAAAAGTTTTAAGCAGGAAGATTTCCTGCTCGTACTAAACACCGTGTCCTGCTGAAAATATATGATTTAATTATAAATGTATTTTAACTTTAATCTTTTACTGCGTACTTTTGTTTCCTTGTTCGATTTGTCAATTATTTTATGAGAATTTTTCAAACATTAAATATGTTTCGCACGAAATAATTGTCCTGCTGTGATATGTCGATTGTTGTATATGATAGTTTTAGCGATCTTCAGATATTCAAATGTTTTTCAGCAGAAAAATTTCCTGCTCATGCTGAAATATATCATAAAATTGTCACCTTTTTTATTTAGAATGGTCCCTTTATCTGATTTATTTTCTAACTGTTCAAATATAAAAAAAATGTTCAGCAGGAAATAATTTGTCTGATGTGATATGTCAATTGTTTCATGTGATTGATTTAGAGATCTTTAAATATTTACAAGTTTTCAGCAGGAAGATTTCCTGCTATTACTAAACACCGTATCCTGCTGAAATATATGATTTATTTATAATTATATTTTAACTTTGTCCTGCTGTGATATGTCAATTGTTTTATATGATAGTTTTGACGATCTTCAGATATTCAAATGTTTTTCAGCAGAAAGATTTCCTGCTCATGCTGAAATATATCATAAAATCGTCACCTTTAATTATTTGGAATGGTCACTTTATCTGATTTATTTTCTAACTTTTCAAATATAAAAAATGTTCAGCAGGAATTAATTTTCTTGTTTTATGTGATTGATTTGGCGGTCTCCAAATATTTAAAAGTTTTTTAACAGGAATATTTCCTGCTCATCCTGAAAATTGTATGCTGCTGAAATATATTATATAATTTTCATATTTTCAAAATTTTTGATCAAATTAGAAAAGATTTGATTTAATTTATTTTCTAATTTTTCATAAACGTTTTTCAGCAGAAAGAACCTTCAGCGGGACACGGTGACCAAAAAATATTCCTGCAGAAAAACCTTTAAATATTTAAAGATCGCCAAATCAATTATATAAAACAATTGACGAAAAACAGCAGGAAATAATTTTCTTGCTGTTTTTTTATATTTGAAAAAATATAAAATAAGTCGGATAAAACAATAGTGACAACTCAAAATAGTAAACGATGAAATTTCTTAATATATTTCAGCAGGGCACAATGTTCAGAATGAGTAGGAAGTGTTTTAAATATTTGCAGATCGCCAAATCAATCACATAAAACAATTGACATTTCCTACTGAACATTTTGTTTTGAAAAATTAGAATCTATTTAGAGTAGTCTCTTTTGCTTCATCCTGCAATATGTCACTTGTTTCGGATTTGTTTTTTTATCTCACAAAATCTACTAATTTTATGATATAAAAAGTATTTCTTGCTGAAAAACTTGTTCATTTTTAAAGATCAGAAAATTATTCAAATAAAACAATTGCCACACAGCAGCAGCAGCAGCAAACAAAACACTCAGAAAGCAGGAACATTTTTCGGTGCTGAAAACCTTGTCCATACGTAATTATGAAAAAATCAAACTGATTATACAATTGACATACAGCAGCAGGAAACAAAATGAACAGTTAAAAATTTCATACTAAAAACAGGAGATTTCTTAGCAGGAAAAAAATTGTCAATAGGAGAGGGATAAATATTTCCTGTTGAAACCCTTGTTCATATTTAAAACCCAGAATTATAATCAAATAAAAAATTAACACATATCAGCAAGAAATAAATTTAACAACGCAAATATGAAACAAAACAAAAACAAAATTTTATAATATGAAAATTATTTCCTCTTGAAATTAACAAACAGCAGCAGGAAACAAAATGGACAATTCAAAAATTAAACAATGAAAAAGTAGATTTTACAATATGTCTTCCCAGAAAACATAATACTTAAAACAGGAGAGGAAAAATTGATAACTCAAAAATTAAAGAATTAAATTTTTGGTATTGAAACAATTTTATTTCCTGCTGAAAATATTTTTCATATCTAAAAAAATAGAAGAAAAAAATTGATATATCGCATGAGAAAACAAAAGTGACCAATCTAAACAGCAAGTGATAAAAATTTAATAACATATTTCAGTAGGACACATTTTCGGGACGACCAGGAAATCTTCCTGCTGAAAACGTTTTAAATATTTAAAGATCGGCTAATCAATCATATAAAACAATTGACATATCACAGCTAGACAATTATTTTCGGTTGAAAATCTTTTTTTATATTTAATTAGAAAATAAATCGGATAAAACAGTTAATATCAATTCATTTAAGTATTCTCTACGATTTAAAATATTTAATATGTAGTCATCGTGTTGTTCACTTTATATTATGTATTTATATGGTTAATGCTGATATATGTTTTTTTGCTGTGTTGTCTTGTTTATTCCTGTGTATATATATAGAGGTATACTGTAATATTTATGTATGTTATTTGTATAACTTTTAATTGATTATTAATTTACTATTGTAAAATATGTTGTATCAAGAGAAATTTCCCGTTAAATAAATTATTATTATTATTATTATTAACATAAGGCGTGAGGTAATAACAGTGAAAATGTTATAATATTTTTAGCAGGACACAATATCCAGGATGAGCAAGTAACATTCCTGGTATAAAATTTTCAAATATTTCAGTTAAATCAAGCATATAAAACAATTAACAAATCACAGCAGGGAAAATATTTCCTGCTGAAAATATTTTCTATATTTGAGTAATTAAAAAACAAATCAAATAAAACAAGTGACATATTGCAGGATGAAGCAAAAGAGACTACTCTAAGTCGATTCTAATTCTTCAAAACAAAATGTTCAGCAGGAAATAGTTTGCCTGCTGTGAAATGTCAATTGTTTTATGTGATTGATTTGGCGATCTGCAAATATTTAAAACACTTCCTACTCATTGTGAACATTGTGCCCTGCTGAAATATATTAAGAAATTTCATCGTTTACTATTTTGAGTTGTCACTATTGTTTTATCCGACTTATTTTATATTTTTTCAAATATAAAAAAAACAGCAAGAAAATGATTTCCTGCTGTTTTTCGTCAATTGTTTTATATAATTGATTTGGCGATCTTTAAATATTTAAAGGTTTTTCCGCAGGAATATTTTTTGGTCACCGTGTCCCGCTGAAGGTTCTTTCTGCTGAAAAACGTTTATGAAAAATTAGAAAATAAATTAAATCAAATCTTTTCTAATTTGATCAAATATTTTGAAAATATGAAAATTATATAATGTATTTCAGCAGGATATAATTTTCAGGATGAGCACGAAATAGTCCTGTTAAAAAACTTTTAAATATTTGGAGATCGCCAAATCGATCACATAAAACAAGAAAATTAATTCCTGCTGAACATTTTTTATATTTGAAAAGTTAGAAAATAAATCAGATAAAGTGACCATTCCAAATAATTAAAGGTGACGATTTTATGATATATTTCAGCATGAGCAGGAAATCTTTCTGCTGAAAAACATTTGAATATCTGAAGATCGCCAAAACTATCATATAAAACAATTGACATATCACAGCAGGACAAAGTTAAAATATAATTATAAATAAATCATATATTTCAGCAGGATACGGTGTTTAGTAATAGCAGGAAATATTCCTACTGAAAACTTGTAAATATTTAAAGATCTCTAAATTAATCATATGAAACAATTGACATATCACATCAGACAAATTACTTCCTGCTGAACATTTTTTTTTATATTTGAACAGTTAGAAAATAAATCAGATAAAGGGACCATTCTAAATAAAAAAAAAGGTGACAATTTTATGATATATTTCAGCATGAGCAGGAAATTTTTCTGCAGAAAAACATTTGAATATCTGAAGATCGCCAAAACTATCATATAAAACAATCGACATATCACAGGAGGACAATTATTTCGTGCGAAACATATTTAATGTTTGAAAACTTCTCATAAAATAATTGACAAATCGAACAAGGAAACAAAAGTACGCAGTAAAAGATTAAAGTTAAAATACATTTATAATTAAATCATATATTTCAGCAGGACACGGTGTTTAATACGAGCAGGAAATCTTCCTGCTTAAAACTTTTAAATATTTGAAGATCGCTAAATTAATCAAGTAAAACAATTGACATACCAGAGCAGGCAAATTATTTCCTGTTGAACATTTTCTAGGATATAAAAAATTAAATAAAATAGTGGCTATAATAATAAATAATTAAAGATGAAAATTTTATGGCATATTTCAGCAGGACACAATGTTCAGGATGAGCAGGAAATTTTCCTGCTGAAAAACTTTTAAATATCTGAAGATCGCCAAATCTATCATTTAAAACAATTGACATACCACAGCAGGAAAATTATTTTATGCTAAAAATATCTTTTATAATTTGAAAAATTACAAAATAATTCAGATAAAACAATTGACAAATCGAACAAGGAAACTAATGTAATCACTGTAAACAGTAAAAGATTAAATAATTAAAGTTAAAACAAAATTATAATTAAATCATATATTTCAGCAAGACACGGTATTTAGTACGAGCAGAAAATCTTGGAAAAAATCCTGGAAAAACTTTTAAATATTTGAAGATCGCTAAATCAATCACATAAAAAAATTGACATATCACAGCAGGCAAATTATTTCCTGCTGAACATTTTTTTATATTTGAAAAATTAGAAAAAGAGTCAGATATGGTGACCACTCTAAATAATTAAAGATACAAATTTTATGATATATTTCAGCATGACACACACATTGTTTAGGATGAGCAGAAAAACTTTTCAATATCTAAAGATCATCAAAACTATCATGTAAAACAATTGAGACATCACAGCAGGAAAATTATTTTTTACTAGAAATATTTTATATGTTTGAAAAATTACAAAACAAGTTGTAAACAGTAAAAAATAAAACAATTAAAATTAAAATATAATTATAATTAATTCGAGAAAGATTAAAATATTCGAGGCCGTAATAAAAGGTGGATGCGCCGGGTGTGGTCATTAATAACCCGAGACAATAGGTGTGCGCGTACGCGCTTAAACTTTAACTGACGTCGTCCCGTTTCCGGTGTGTTTTGCATATTTAACGGCGACCTTCGGAATGGAGGGGCGCGATAAGGGAGAGGGACGAATAAATATTCATAAAATTAATGCAGCGAAAAAGCCGGTTGTGCGGCGGGCAAAAACGTACGTTGGCTAATTTTATTAGTGAGGACCGTTTTCGGGTTATCTAACGAACGTAACGGCAATACAGAAAGGGCAATGAAACGTTGCAGTAAAATGTTTAAATAGGGAATGATGGACGCTCACAAATAAAGTGTATATATTCCATGCACACTGTTAGAGAAATTTAAATGCGAATATCAAAAAATTCTTTTAAGTTTCATCATGATACAATTTCGAAGCTATACTGTAGGTGCTAAAGTATAGCTTCGAAATGGTATCATGATGAAACTTAAAAGAATTTTTTGACCTTCTACATTTTACCTTTGCACTGGTATATGATACAACTTAAAATAATTTTTAATCAATCAACTCGTGGCTTAAAATCTACGACGAAAGGATAGTAGAATTCATCTCCTGTTCGAATTTTTTTTTAAACAATTCAACACGTAAATAAGTTGGTAAAATTCATAAAAAATACCTTAAACAATTTAACCCGAATTCAATTGAGTATATAAACTCGTAAATAATTACACACCATCGGATCGAAACGAATTTCCCTTCCGTCATCACACATCGGAACGTCCATACAAACGCCACCCGTGACAGCTCCCCTCTGTGTCCCCCCCCCCCTCAACCCGCCCATCTGCTCTCAATAGAACAGTGAAATGTGATTTCCACTCTGTCATAACGTAATTAGATCTGGTGGATTTCAAAGGGCACTTAACAGTCGTGTGACGTCAACGGCAGATGCTCTCTTTGTGAGAGCCGAAACGGAGATTGGAATATCCGACGACGGACACGGAAAACTTCTACGCGGCGCCGTTTAACTTTCTCCTTAACACACCAGCTGAGTGGCACTCGTAAAATCCGCCACGATCAGATCACTGCTTGTGTTGTTCTTGTTGTGCCACAAACAGATGTCTTTATTCCACAAAGGTGAAAAATTAAAAAAGAATTGATTATGTAAACTAAAAATCGCATGATATTAATGGTGGATGCGCCGGGAGAATACATAATAAATTTAATATTAACAGTAATTATCATCGTTATTATCTTAATTATGGTGAATTTAATTCATATTAATCAAAGAAATAATGTAGCACATTCAATAAGGGCGCGCGTTCTGCTTTTACTCCCTCTGCAGACGGAACTGCATTGAAGTGCAACGTTCTGAAATGTCAAAGGGATGAGGAGGAAATGTGATCCAATTCCTCGCCCGTCGTCATCGTATTGATTCACCCTAATTACCAAAGTTTCGCTTTTAAACCGCGCTGCGCCTCAATTTTATCCCTTCCTTAGTCGTCGCGTCGCGTCGTTGAAACTTCAACTTCAAATTTCTAGAAAGGACACGAACTGCCACGATACGGTGAAGAGAAGTTTAAAGGAATGCACGCAAGAAATTGAAAGCAATCGTATACGTAAATCGTTCTATTTTATCTTTGACTAAATTAAATTATGAAGTAAGAGACACGATTATTTTGTTTCATCATTAGAAGGTTAATTGACGTAAAATTAAGTGAGAACTTAATTTATTGTTTTACCTCTTTATTTTAAACTACATGTGGCAAAAGTGATGAAACAAATTAATACTGTCTTCTTCTTTATATTTATTTATTACATCTTTGTACTTCTTTCGTACAAAACATCTCAAAAATTATGTTATAAAATATGAAAATATACCTAAACTTTTAGCCAAAGAGAAAAGGGCGGAGTTCACTTCTTATTTAAAATGTACTACGAAGTAAACGCCTTCTTACAATTAAATATTTATATTATATTAAGTGAAAACTTATTTTTATAACAGCTTTCTATTATCCGTTTACAATTAATAACAATAACGCGATATTTATTGAATTATTAACGATGATTAAAGTTACATTAAATTAAATTTATTAGGTCACTGGATTCGTTTGGATGTACCAATGCATATCATCAGCAGAGTGCGTGAAATGGTGGATGCGCCGGGCAGCAAGCGATATTTGTAACCTAGAGCCATATTCATTAAATGATTTTTACTTATATAAAGAACATTAATTTTATTTGAATGGTACAATAATTAATTATACCTAGTTAATGTATTTAAGCTAATTTCCTTTTGTTGACGATATTCTTTATAATGTGCTTATGTTATTTTTTGTAATGTACATTATTTTTGAATAAATTTGTTTATTTATTTATTTTATTTATTTATTTTATTAATGATCGAATTTGTTTACTGCGTCACACACGTATTAAAAACGATATAATCAACTGTTTCTGTTTGAAAATGGTACGTTCAGTTACCGAAATCTAAGTCACAAAAATAAATTACGTTAAAGTTGAAAAAATTGCTCATTACTCATTTCAGACGCGATTTTCTCACAATAAAAAACAAAAATTATGTCCAAACTATTTAAGAATTAAAAACAAAAATAGTTTTTGCTTTAATTTAGAAAATTTAGAATTTTCTAACCTTTGATTTTCTATTTTTTCTAATCAACTGAAATGTCGATATAAAAGAAATTACGTCTATCATTTCAGACGCGCTTTTCTTAAGATAATAATAAACATTAGGTTCAGGTTAGTTAAAAATTATAAAAAGGAATAGATTTTATGTATTTTAGAAAGTCTGGAGTTTCTAAGTTGTGATTTTCCATTTTTTATTATCAACTGAAAATTGTTGAAATTATAAAAATTGCATCATTCGTTTTAGACGCGATTTTCTTCAAATAAAAATAAAAATTGTGCTTTTGTTTTTATGAAATTATAAAACGAAACAGTTTTTGTCCCAATAAATAAATATAGAAAGTACAACTGATTTTCTATTTTAAGTAATCAATTGAATATTGTTGAAATTCACTAAACGCATCATTAAATTTAGTGGCGATTTTCTCACAATTTAAAGTGAATTTGTGTTTAAGTTATTTAAAAATTTTATAGAGGAAAAGATTTCGTTCAAATTTAGAAAGTGTAGACTTTCTAGCTTTTGATTGTTTTATTTTTTTAATCAACTGAAAATTATTAAAATTTAAAAAATCACATCACTCGGTTCAGACGCGATTTTCTTAGAATTAAAAGTGGAATAGTGTCTAAATTATTTAAAAATTATATAGAAGAATCGATTTTGTTCAAATTTAAAAAGTGTAAATGTCTAATTTTTGATTTTTTATTTTTTTAATCAACTGAAAATTATTAAAATTTAAAAAATTGCATCACTCGGTTCAGACGCGATTTTCTCACAATTAAAAGTGGAATTGTGTCTAAATTATTTAAAAATTATATAGAGGAATAGATTTTGTTCAAATTTAAAAAGTGTAGATGTCTAATTTTTGATTTTTTATTTTTTCTAATCAACTGAAAATTTATAAAACTGAAAAAATTGCATTATTCATTTCAGACAGGATTTTCTCACAATACAGAATTAATATTATTTCCAACCTAATTGAAAATAATAAAAAGGAAGAGTTTTTGTAAGAATTTGTAAAATTTATAACTAACATTCAATTTTCTATTTTTTCTAATCAACTGAAATGTCGATATAAAGAATATCGCATCTATCGTTTCAGACGTGATTTTTAAACAATAATAATAAAAATTTAGTCCAGATTAGTTAAGAATTATAAAATATAATAGAATTTGTTCTATTTTAGAAAGTTTAGAGTTTCCACTTTGTGAATTTCTATTTTTTCCAATCAATTGAAAATTGTTTTAACTAGAAAAATTACATGACTTCTTTTAGAAGCTATTTTCTGACAACAATAATAAAAATTGTGTCTAGATTAATTAAAAATTACAAAATAGAAAAGATTTTGTTCAAATTTAGAAAGTTAGGAGTTTGTAACTTTTAGTTTTTTCTCACCGGCCGAAAATTGTCGAAATATTATAAATGTTTTAGTAGCAATTTTTCACAATATTAATAAAAATTGTGTCTAGATTAATTAAAAATTATAAACAGTAATCGTTTTTACTCTAATTTAGAAAGTTAAGAGTATCTAGCTTTTGATTTTCTATTTTATCTTATCAATTGAAAATTGTTAAATTCAAGAAAGTGGCATCACTCGATTTATACGTGTTTTTTCTCAAAATAATAATAAGAATTATCTTCGGATTATTTGAGTGTTATAAAAAGGAATAAATTTTATTTTAATCTTGGAAGTTTACACTTTCTAACTTTTGATTTTCTACGTTTTATAATCAAATGGAAATGGTCGAAATTTTTAACATTACATCGCTTCTTTTAGATGCGATTTTTTACAATAAAAATAAGAATTTTGTCCACATTATTTAAAAATTATGTAAATTAAGAGTTTTTGTCCTAATTTGGAAAGTTTTTACTTTGTATCTTATACTTTCTATTTTATCTAAACAAATGAAAATTGTGGAAGTTTTTAAAAAACGAATCACTCGTTTTAGCTGCGATTTTCTTAAAATAAAAATAGAATTTGTTCCTATGTTATTATGAAATTATATAGAGAAACAGTTTTTGTCTTAATTTAGAAAGTACAAAGTTTTTTACTAATGATTTTCTATTTTATCTAATCAACTAAAAATTGTTGAAATTCAGTAAATACATCAATCGATTCAAACGCGATTTTCTCACAACAAAAATAGAATTTCATCTAGATTATTTCAGAAATCCATAAATAAATAGATTTTATTAAAATTTGGAAAGTGTATACTTTCTAATTTTTGGATGTTTCATTTTTTCTAATCAATTGAAGCTTATCGAAATTCAAAAAAATATTTCTCACAATAAGAAGAAGAATTATGTCCAGATTGTTTAATATTATAAAAGTGAATAGTTTTGTTGTAATTTAGAAACGTTATAGTTTCTAACTTTTGATTTTCTATTTTTCTAATCAACTGAGAATTGGTTAAAATTAAAAAAAGTGCATCACTCGTTCCCGAGGCGATTTTTTAATGTCCAGATTATTTAAAAATTATGAAAATTAATAATTTTTGTCTAAATTTGGAAATTTCTAGTTTCTAGCTTTTGATTTTCTTATTTTTCTAATCAACTGAAAATTGTTTAAATTCAGTAAATACATCACTCGATTCAAACGCCATTTCCTCATAACTGAAATAGAATTCCATCTAGATTATTTAAGAAATTCATAATTTAATAGATTTTGTTCGAATTTAGAAAGTGTGGACTTTCTAACTTTTTATTGTTTGTTTATTCTAATCAACTGAAACTTGTCGAAATTCAAAAAATTGCATCCTTCGTTTTAAAGACGATTTTCTCACAATAAAAGGAAGAGTTGTGACCAGATTATTTCAAAATTATAAAAGTGAATAGTTTTTGTGATAATTTAGAAAGTTTAGAGTTTCTATCATTTGGTTTTCTATTTCTCTAATCAGCTGAGGATTGGCCAAATTTTAAAAATTGCATCACTTGTTTAGACGCGATTTTCTCACAAGAAAAATAAAAGTTATGTCATAACTATTTAAAAATTACATCAAAGAATTGTTTAGGTCACAATTCAAAAAGTTTTAAGTTATTAATTTTTTCTGATCAACTGAAACTTCGAAATTCAAAAAATTGCATCTCTCGTTTCAGAGGCGATTTTCTCACAAGAATAGGAAGAATTATGTCCAAATTATTTTAGAATTTTTAAAGTGAATAGTTTTTATGGTAATTTAGAAAGTTTAGAGTTTATAACTTTTGATTTTCTATTTTTTTCTAATCAACTGAGAATTGGATACAATTTAAAAATTGCATCACTTGCTTTAGACGATATTTTCTTATAATAAAAATAAAAATTATGTCTAGGTTGTTATAGAATTATAGAAAGAAACAAGTTTTGTCCTAATTCAGAAAGTTTAACGTTTCTAACTTTTGATTTTCTACTTTTTTACTCAACCGAAAAATTGTCGAAATTCTGAAATTTGCATCACTAGTTTTGGACCAAATTTTCTTACAATAGATATGAGAATTATGAGCAGAATATATTAGAGATTACAAAAAGGAATATATTTTGTTGTAATGTAGAATATTTGGTGTTTCCAAATTTTGATTTTCTATTTATTCCAATGAACTGAAAATTGTAAAAATGAAAAAAAACACGCAGCACTTTCTTCAAACGTGAATTTTTCACAATTACGATGAAAATTATGTTATTTTTTTAAATTATAAAAAGGAATACTTTTTGCCTAAATTACGAAAGTTTATAGTTTCTAATTTTTAATTTTCTATTTACTCTAATTAACTGAAAATTATCGAAATTCAATAATATTGAATAACTCGTTTTAAACGCCATTTATTCAAAATTTAAAGAATGATTGTTTAAAAATTATAATATAGAATAGATTCTCTTATAAATTAGAAATATTTGAGTTTATAACTTTTAATTTTATATTTTTTCTAATCAATTGAAATAGTCGAAATTAAAGAAATTAAAAAAAATTGCAACACTCGGGATAGACGCGATTTTCTCATATTAATAGGAAGAATTATGTCCAGATTATTTAAACATTATAAAAGTGAATAGTTTTTGTGGTAATTTAGAAAGTTTGGAGTTTCTAACTTTTGATTTTCTATTTTTTCTAATCAATTGAGAAGTGGTTAAATTTTAAAAATAGCATCACTCGCCCTAGACGTAGTTTTCTTTCAATAAAAATGAAAAATCTGTCGATATTATTTCGGAATAATTGAAAAAGATAGATTTTTTTCCAATTGAGAAAATTTTGAGTTTTTGACAACTGTCCGGATGATTCGAGCTAATGATTTGATGAAGAAAGTCAAATTTGAATATCACGTCTTTAAAACTCCACTATAATTGCCTTAAATATAAAAAATAACAATGGCTGAATGATTAAAACTACCTAAAACTAATCACAATAGAATTGTGCGTACAATTTTCGTAAAAAATTAAAACATTGTTTTATTAAACTTCGAAACACTCATTGCATTTTTTAATAATCACACAGTTTTGATCGCTTTAAACACAGGAAAACCAGCTACCGAAATGATTAAAACTGCTTAAACACAACATACTACAAAAAGATTCTAATATTATACTTAATAATATTCTGCAAAAATTTTGATCGATTTTGGAAAGGCTTGAATTCACTAATAAGCGTTCTTCCATTCTCACCCTTTATTCTTCTCGTATCAGTTGTTCCATGAAGACTTTCTTGATGACGATTCATAAAATTATTTATATTTATATTTAATACTTTGATATTCTTATAATAAATAAATATATTACAAATTAGATAGAAAAAATATGTACTTTCAGTTCACTCGGCAGAATATTCTTCCACTACAGCCCAATGCTTCATTTTAAGATTTTCAACTTTGCAAATTAATTGCCATTTTGGCTTTATTTTGCTTTAAAAAGCATTATTTAGCGACTGAATTGCGCTCATTATATTTTCACTCTGATGTCAAACTGACATTACAAATTCTTTGTGTACACATTGTAATATATTTATACGTATATTATAATAAATTATAGTGGTTAAAAACATAGCAAGTGTTTTATTCAGTGTTCATTATGAATTACCACATAGTAACGGTCGCAACCATCATTATCATTAAATTCTTTGCCAAATATGGCCCAAAAAAGGGATATTTATTTGACACTACGTGTCACACACACAGAATATAATTGTGGATATGATACAAATGACTTTAGTTTAAGTAATAAAATAATGTCTTTATAGTTAAAAAAAATGTGGTCAAATTTTATAATTAATTGCAAATATAAAACTCAAGAGTTGTAGTTTTAAATTTAGAGCCAATTTAAAGTGATTTAACGCGTGTTTACCTTCATAAATTTCCTTCTGGAAGGTAAGGGCCATTCTCTCACCTTCTCCTCCTCCTTCTCCTAATTTAACTCACTCAGAAATTCCGAATGTGCGCCGGGCCGCCGTAAAATATGGGCCCCGAATGAAAAAATGCAAATTTTATTGCTCCCGCCGAAATGAAAACGGCGCTAAAGTTATCTGCGTATTTGTAATTGAAAATATTAGGCGAAGAAAGGGATGCTTAACACGCTCACACATATTCAATTATTCATTCGAGTGTTATATAAAAAGTGCTTAATTAAATATGTGGCGGGATTTAAAATTGGATTTTTCTTCTTGTGTTCTTTCTTTTTGGTTCTCCAGCATACACACATTCATCATTATTACGTTGTACGCTGTTCTCTCGATGGTGATTCGCAAATAGTGTGCGGGGGAAAACTTTTGACGGGGCTGTGCAGATGAAGTTTTATTGTTGTTTGTTTCGGTCTGTGTAAATGTTGAGAGCGGGATATAAAACGCGCTAAGATTAAGTTAGTGGATGTTTGTGCTGAATAAAATATTATTCTTTTTCTACACACATCTATATTTTCTACAAACATATATGTATATTCAATTTTTATTATTCATAATAAGAGTAATAATTATGGTGGATGCGCCGGGATTAATGTGATACAATTATTAATTAGTCCTGTTGAAATGTTAATGTAAAGAAAACTCTTTTTCTACACAAATATACATGTATGTTCAATTTTTATTATTATTAATAATAGTAATAATTATGGTGGATGCGCCGGGATTAATATGATACAATTATTAATTAGTCCTCTTGAAATGTTGATGTGAAGAAAACTCTTACTGAATTATTAGAGCAACTTTTTTCAAGTAAGCATTTTCCTATATACTGAGATTTTCACCACGACGAATAATAATAATGCGTAATATCGAAAAGTGGCCGGAGCTATCAGCACGCCGAGGTAATACCGCAGGATTTCAAAGCGCCCCGGTCCTTTCAAGGTGCATTTAACGATTTCCCATTTCACCGCGCATATAAGTCCCTTTAAAAAGGGCGGCCGAAGAATAAGAGGCGAAAAGAAAGCAAAAAATGGATATTGGCTCTCCTCTTTTTTTCCGGTACGGTGTTATCGCTTTCGCATTGTGCGTTAAACGCGAGATGGAAGGTGGAGGGAGATTATTACGAGACCATTAAAGGCAACCAACCGGATTTCGCTATAATGACTATCGACGCCCTTTTTTCCGCACGGTGGGTAGTTTTCGGACTGATTAAATCATTAAATATCATTCCTCTCCTCCTCCTGCAGCCACTCTCGAGAGTATTCGCTTGGTGAAGTTCGGAATTTTACCCCGCGGTGCGGTTAAGTTCTTTGCGGAAACTTTGAGTCGGCTCTCCATAAAATTGCATTAATATAACTAATAACGGAGCGGGTATTTCTCAAAGTTGCGACTTTGAAATAATGTGATATACTTCTAGAAGTAATAAAATTAATCACCAGTATATTTACTACCCTAATATAGGAAATTACCTTCCAGAGTTAACTAATACTTCATTTAAATAAATTTTACGCCTACCAGGCGCATTCACCATAAGAACAACTTTATAATTACTTTAGAATTGTATAAAAAGGATTTATTTTTGATGAAGGTTTGAATTAATTTTATTTAAACCTTCTCCAGTAATAGTTCAAAATGTTTCACCAAGTGATAACATTTTGTACTATTACTGACGAAGGTTTAAATGAAATTATCACTTGGTGAAACATTTTGAACTAAAATTAATACTATCGTTGCTGCATTCTTGATGGAACATAATTACAGCGGCGAGTTTAACCTTCGTCAGTAATAGTTCAAAATGGATTTATAAATTAAAGTCTTGTTTCGTTCCATAATTGCTTTATTAGTTTTATGACATATGTTTCGACAATTACTTGTCATTTTCAAAGGTGTACACCCAAACAAGACTTTAATTTCTTGTTTGGGTGTACACCTTTGAAAATGACAAGTAATTGTCGAAACATATGTCAGGAAACTAATAAAGTAATTATGGAACGAAATAAGACTTTAATTTATAAATCCATTTTGAATTATTACTGACGAAGGTTTAAACGAAATTAATGATAATTCAAGAAATATAAAAAAAGGATTTATATACAAATATACGTTTTATAAACAATGTCAAATCATGGTGGATGCGCCGGGAATTTACAAAATTTAACATAAATCCATCACCTATAAATATTTGCGGTTTAATTGAAAGGAATAAATTAACCTTTATCATTTCCATCGCTAGCGTTAATCATATACCAAACAACCTTTCCATTGTCCATAACACCTTAATATTTAATAAACACGGGCCCCGTTAAATGTTAGTCCCTGACATTTACACGATACGATCCGATGACGTACGCCTAGTGAAATCATCATCACGTATCAATACGTATATCTCTCCATCTCGCGACAAAATGCGCTTTGTTTTCTTCGCTCTCGTGCAACACACTGACGGTTCTTAACGCACGATTTAATGGAACGCGTGTTCCGATTCTACAGTCGAGGGCCGGAACAATGACGAGAGCCTGTCACACAAACACAAACAGGTATTTTCCAATTCTACAATCCTGTATGTGTGTATACGTGTGTGCATGTGATTGACATATATTGCCGGCATTGAGGACGCCAGAAGACCCTCTCGTCATCATCCGTCGGTGGGGAAATTCACACACGAGTGCAGTGTTTTGTTTTCCGAAATCACCACCGACACGTCTGACCCGAATATCGGGGTGATACAGATGTCATACACGTCTGATGTTCGTATCGATTTTATTCGACGACTTGATGTGATGCATTTGAATATTTTTTACTTGTTATACTTTTTAAATTGCTTACAAAAAAAGTTTATAAATTATTTATTATTTCTCAACAGATACATAATGAATCTAATTACAGAGAAATATCAAAATGAAATTACTTAACAATCTACTTACATGACATTAATTAATTCAAAATGTATTGATCAAATCGAGAAGATGCATGGAAGGATGATGAGTAAGATCCCTTAAGGACTTCAAGGACGATGTCTAAATTATTGTAATTTTTAGTGAACTAGTAAAGTATATCTATTGTTTATAATACTTAAATAATCTGGATGCAATTTATTTTTTTTAATGTTATCAGCTTTAAATTTTTCTAAAATTAAAACCAAATCAATTTCTGTTTCGAATGTTTATACAATGTGGACAATATTCACCTTATTTTATTTAAAAAAAGATTTATATCCAAAAACACATTTTATATAACAATGCGAAATTATGGTGGAGTCGCCGGGAACGCATAAAATTTTACATAAATCCATCACCTATAATAAATATTTATTTGGTTTTGTTATTGTATTTTCATTATTAATTTTTAATCTCTGTAATTGGCCTTTTTGGCTGTTGGGTACAAATAAATAAATAACTAAGAAAATCGCCGCTCAAAAGAACGATGCATTTTTTTTAATTTCGATAGCTTTCAAATAATTGAAAAAAATAGAAAATCAAAAGTTAAGACCTCGAAACTTTTTGAATTAGTACAGAAACAATTGCTTTTAAAAAAATTTTAATAACCTGGACATTATTATCATTTTTACTATAAGAAAATCGCGTCTGAAACGGGTGGTGAAATTTTTTGTAAATTCAACAATTTTCAGTTGATTATAAAAAATAGAAAATCGAAGATTAGAATCTTTAGACTTTATAAATTAGGAAAAATTATATTTATTTTTATAAGTTTTAAATAATCTCGGCAAATTTATTTATATTATTATTTTGAGAAAATCGTCACTGAGGCGAGCGATGCGATGTTTTTAATTTTGATAATTTTCAATTGATTGTTAAAAATAGAAAATCAAAAGTTAGAAGCTCCAAACTTTCTAAATCAGTACAAAAAACCTTCTTTTTAACAATTTTCAAGTAATCTGGACATTATTACTATTTTTATTATGAGAAAATAAAAACGAGTGATGTTTTTTTTTTTTTAATTTCAACAATTTTTACTTGATTAGAAAAAATAAAAAATCGAAAGTTAGAATCATTAAATTTTCTGAATTAGGAAAAAATATATTCCTTTTTATAACTTTTAAATAATCTAAGCAAAATTTATATTTTAAATTTTAATCATTTAGCAATGGTTTTTTTTTAAGTTTGAGGAGCTTAGGATGGAATGGAGTTTTTAAAATTGCAATTATTGAATTTGACCTTGAATTTTTTAAATTTAATAAGAGAGAGTTTTAATTTTTTACTCAAAACATACACAGTCTACTATTTTAAGTATATTTGGGTATATTTAATTCATAACTAATTGTTTTTCTTATGTTTCGTGCGACTAAGATACAGTGGAGTTATAAAATTGCAATTATTTAATTTGACCTTGAATTTTTGAAATTTTAATAAGGAAACGTATTATTTTTAAATCTAAAATAAACCAAGAATTTTATTTTCAGTATTTTTGTCTAGTTTTTTATTATTTTATAATCATTTTTCTAACGTTTCCGGCGGTAAAAGCTAAGTTATGTTACAAATTTCAATTATTCATTTTGACCTCGATTTTTGAGGAATTTAGTAGAAATATAATTTTTTCAAAATTAAAAATTAACGTAAAATTTTATTCTGATTACATTTAGCTAGACTTTATTATTTAACAATTAATTTTCTTATGTTTAAGGCGTTTAAGATGGAGTGGAGTTCTCAAACTTACAATTATCTAGTTTGATCTCGATTTTTTTGGAAATTTAATATAGAAATGTTTTATTTTTGATTAAAATCATATGGAAAATATTAATCTAAGTGTGTTTAGGTAGATTAAGTCATTTGGCAATTGTTTTCCTAATGCTCAAAGCGGTTAAAGTTGAATGGAATTTATAAATTGCAATTATTGAATTTGACCTTGAATTTTTGAAATTTTTATAGAGAAATGTAATATTTTTTAAATTTAAAATATACCAAAAATTCCATTCTGAGTATTTTGTGTAGTTTTTATTATTTAGCAATTGTTTTTCTAATGTTTAAGGAGATTAACCCAAGTGACGTTTCAAAATTTCAATTATTGAATTTGATCTTGAGTTTTGAGAAATTTAGAAGAAATAATATTTTTTTATAAATTAAAAATAATTGCAAAATTTCATTCTTACTATGTTTGGTTAGTTTTTAATATCTACCAATTATTTTTCTTATGTTTAAGGTGTTTTGGATGCGATTGAGTTTTCAAAATTACAATTATTGAATTTGACCTCGATTTTTTTGAAAATTTAGTAAAGAAATGTTTTACTTTTTATTAAAATTATATGCAAAATATTAACTTAAGTGTGTTAAAGTAGTTAAGTCATTTTTCAACTGTTTTTGTAATGCTCACGGCGATTAAGGTTTAATTGAATTTAAAAATTGCAATTATTGAATTTGACCTTGAATTTTCGAAACTTTCATAAATTATTTTTCAATTTAAAATGCACCAAACATTCTATTTTGAATATTTTTGTCTACCTTTTATTACTTTATAATCGTTTTTCTGATGTTTAAGGTGATTAAAGCCGAGCGGTGTTTGAAAAATTTCAATTATTGAATTTGACCTCGATTTTTGAGAATTTAAGAACAAGTATTATTTTTTTAAAGTTAAAAATAATCGCAATATTTTATTGTGATTACGTTTGGCTAGTTTTTGTTATTTACCAATTAATTTTCATATGTTTAAGGTGTTTAAGATGGGGTGGAGTTTTCAAAATTATATTGATTGAATTTAACCTCGATTTTTTAGAAATATAATATAGGAATGTTTTATTTTTTTAATAAAATCGTACGCAATATACTAATCTAAGTGTTTTAAGTAAATTTAATCATTTGTCAATTGTTTTTCTAATCCTCAAGGCGATTCAGGTTGAATGAAATTTAAAAATTGCAATTATTGAATTTGACCTTGAATTTTTGAATCTTTGATAAAGAAATGTATTATTTTTGAATTTAAAATACAATAAAAATTCTCTTCTGAGTATTTTTGTGTAGTTTATACAATTTAGCTATTGTTTTTCCAACGTATAAAACGATTAAATCCGAGTGATGTTTCAAAATGTTAATTGTTGCATTTGACCATAATTTTTGAGAAATTTAGTAGACATATTATTTTCTTTAAATTAAAAATAATCAAAAAATTGTATTCTGAATAGGTTTAGCTTGGTTTTGTTATTTAATAATAATTTTTCTTATGTTTACGGTGTTTAAGATGGAGTGGAGTTTTCAAAATTGCAATTATTGACTTTAACATCGATTTTTGGTAATTTAATAGAATTTTTTCAATTTTTTAATTACAATAATCATATGAAAAATGTTAATCTTAAGATGTATATAAAAATTTAGCTACTTGTTAATTGTTTTTCTAATGTTTAAGGCAATTAAGATTGAATGAAATTTCAAAATTGCAATTATTGAAATTGACCTCGATTTTTTTTGGTGCAAACTTGAAATATGGTGGCATTATTTAAAATTTATCTGGCTATAAAATAATGTAAACATATTCCAGATTTTAATACCCAGATGTTAAGAAAATCAATCATAATCAGCGCTCGTTGCAATTTGAATTCATTTGTTTTTCAAGTGCTTGAGAAAATGTAAAAACAATTGCTGCAAGCTTGAAGTTTGGTGGAATTATTTGACATTCATCTCGCTATAAAACAATGTAAAAATAATGCAACATATACTATCTAGATTTCAAGATATTTGCTCATAATCAGTGTATATTGCAATTTGAATTCGTTTATTTTATAAGCGCTTGAAAAAAATCGAAAAACAATTTATAAAAATTTGAAACTTAGTAGAGTAATTTAAAATTTACCTGGCTATAAGATATAAAAATATTTTAATTTTTATTACCCAGATTTTAAGAAAATTCATGCTAATCAGAACTCGTTGCAATATGAATTCACTTATTTTTTAAGTGCTTGAAAAAAAAAATGGAAAAACAATTGCTGCATGCTTGAAATTTGGTGAAATTATTTAAAATTCATCTCGCTATAAAATAATATAAAAATAATCCAATACCTATTATCTAAGCTTTAAGATATTTGCCATAAACAAAGTATGTTGCCATTTGAATTCGTTTATTTTATATGCGCTTAAAAAAAAAGAAAAACAATTGCTACAAACTTGAAATTTTGATAGAATAATTTAGAATATATCTGGCTAATGTAAAAATATTTCAGTTTTTATTACCCAGATTTTGAGAAAATTAATCGTAATCAGAGCTTGTTGCAATTTGAAATTGTTTATTTTTCAAGTGCTTGAAAAAATGGAAAAACAACTGCTACAAGCTTGAAAATTGGTGATATTATTCAAAATTCATCTAGCTATAAAATAGTGTCAAAATAATGCAACATTTATTATCTAGATTTTAAGATATTTGCTCGTAATCAGAGTATGTTGCAATTTGAATTCGTTTATTTTATAAGCGCTTGAAAAACAATTGCTACAAACTTGAAATTTGATGGAATGATTTAAAATTTATCTGGCTATCAAATAATGTAAAAATATTTCAGTTTTTATTATACAGATTTTGAGATAATTAATCGTAATCAGAGCTTGTTGCAATTTGAATTGTTTATTTCTTAAGTGCTTGAAAAAATAATAAAAACAATTGCTACAAAATTGATAAATTGTTTAAAATTCATCTCGCTATAAAATAATGTAAAAATAATGCAACATTTATTATCTAGATTTTAAGATATTTGCTTGTAATCAGCTTATGTTTCAATTTGAATTAGCTTATTTTACTAGCGCTTGAAAAAATCGAAAAAACAATTGCTACAAACTTGAAATTTGGTAGAATTATTTAAAATGTATCTGACTATAAAATAGTGTAAAAATATTTTACTTATTAATATCCAGATTTTGTGATAATTGATCGTAATCAGAGCTCTTTGGAAGTTGAAATCTTTTATTTTTCAAGTGCTTGAAAACATGGAAAAACAATTGCTACAAACTTGAAATTTGGTAAAATTATTTAAAATTAATCTAGCTATAAAATAATGCACAGTTTTTAAAATTTTTACATGTATCTTTTTTTTCTATTAGAATTTTACTTTTTTAAGAATCTTAATTGAAATATTCTATCAGATTTTAATTGTAAGTGCTGTGACGGTTTTTACTTAAATCGTACGTACACTAATATAACGTATGTATTTAAATAGTTTAAATCATTTAGCAATTGTTTCTTTTCAATGTTTACGGCGATAAAATTGTTATGGAATTTAAAAATTGCATTTATTAAATTTGGCTTCGAATTTTTAGAAAAATTAAGGAAAATATTTAATTCCTTTTATCAAAATCATACACATAATTCTATTATGAGTTTGTTTGTGTAATTTTAATGATAGTATATAGATTCAATCATTTGATAATTGTTTTTTGTTTATGTTTAAGCGAAACGTTTTTGTGATAACGATTTCCTGCTTTAAGAAAAAAAGGTAAATTGTTAGGGTTGAAGTTGCGGATCGATCGCCTAAAGAAGAGGTTTCGTGTGTTCCGAGCACTGAATATAGTGATTACGTATAAAGGGGCGCCCCCTCGACCCCCTCATCCGCCGCTTCTTACCGTCGGCTCAAAGCTCGAGTTAATCGTTATGCAAATGAACGTAATTACACATAATACACCATTTAATAAACGTTATAATTATATTTACGGCGCCGCCCCGTAATTTATTTATCTGGGTCATGTTGCCGTTTATTACACGTTATAATTAATGCCCTATTAGCGATATTGACGAACGCTAGTTTCTTATCATCCCGGGAAACAATTTTAATAACGCGATCACGAAGAAAATAATTGTCAATTGACAATAATGTTAAGACTAATTAAGTATAATATTAAATGTTGTTTATATGTATGTATAGTATTCTAAGCTTCTTTAACTATTATTATTATTATATTAAAGAGGTTTATTAATATATACATAACTGTGGGCAACATTTAACATTTCCATAGGAATTTAAGCATTCAAGAAAGCCTGGAAATATTAATTCAGTCACGATCCGGCGGCGGAATAAATATGCATACGTGACGTTTACGTCGCCCATTTTTTTTTCTCTCCAACCACCCTTCACTTGGTACCCCGGTCGCGTGGTCTTACTTTATAACCGCGGCTTAGAAAAGAAAAAAACATACACTCACACACGTATATACAGAAGGGTCGTAAACTGCATCTACTTATTTATCCAAGGGTGTCACAGACATCCCCCGTGGCCCAGAAAGAAAGCAAATTAAATCTCCGACTTATTTATAAAAGCGTTTTCGTTCCCTCGTATTCTTTTCCCTGCATATTCCTGCACGTAAACGACCGAAAATGAAATGTTATTGTATTAGATGTAAGGGTACGATAAGGGGGTTTTGCGTTTATGGTCGGATACATAAATTTGTTACATGCAGGTTAAGTTTATGTAGACGTAAAAAATACTGCAAAATAAATCTACGATCATATATAAAAATTTTAAATGAAATTTCTTTTATTGTGGTTAAATTAAGGTAATAAAAATAGTTTTATTTCTACTATTTCTTTTTCTTATCAGGCCGTATGTTGAATTAATCAAAAGTTCGATGCGAACGATCCGGGGCCTGTATATAATGGTGGAACTTGTGCGAGGCAATTATTCCAGTCTGGGAGACTTTCTTATAACTTTCTGGACGGTGTTCACGTAAATACGCCCCACGGATGCCGGAGGGGAAAATTAATTTCGAACTTTACAGCTCTCTGTGTCGACGCAGGTCACCGCCACGTCGATCCCAGGACGGCGGTTGTACAATAAAGTTCGACTGGTTATTGTTCAATCAATGGAATATATACTAATATTTTTTTCTAACAACCAAGATTTTATTAAAAATTTAATTTGACCAACTTTCTATATCGATGAGTTCATTTACTTCAAGTTTTTAACATTATATCCTAGTTTAGGGTAAAACATTTCATTTGTTTTTTCATAACCTCAAAATAGGTTATGTTTTTTATAACCCTAAAAAATTTAAACGAAATTATGTAATGGATTATTTTTTTATAACCCATCAAAACGATGATTGCATTTAAGTTTATATACTTCAAGTTTGTAACATTATAGTCTCGTATACAGCAAAAAATCAGCAATTGTTTTTTGATAAACTTAGATTAGGTTATGTTCTTTGTTAACCTAAACATTTTCAACAAAAATTTTCAATAGATTATATATTTAAAACAATTTAAACCACCAATTGCATTTGCATTTGTTTACCATAAGAGAACATTGTAGCGTTGTTTATAATAAAAATTTAGCAATTGTTTGTTGATAACCTTAAAATAGGTTATGTTTTTTGTTATTCTAAAAATTTTAAACGTAATTACTCAATGGATTAATTTTTAACAACTATTCAAACCTTTAATTGTATCATCCATTAATTGCACAAAGTTTGTAACGTTATATCTTTATTTATATCAAAAATTTAGCAATAATTTTTGAAAAACCTTAAACTAGGTTATGTTTTTTACAACCCTACAAATTTAAAAGGAAATTCCTTTATGGATTATTATTTTACAACCAATTAAACCACCGATTGCATTTGCGTTCATTTACCTCAAGTTTGAAACGTTATAGCGTCGTTTATAGCAAACAGTTGGCAATTGTTTTTTAATAACCTTAAACTTGATTGTGTTTCTTATTATTCTAATGATGTTTAAACGAAATTAATCAATTATTTATTTATTTATAATCATTTTAAAAGTTGATTGCATTCGCGTTTAATAACCACAAGTTTGTAACATTAAATCCGTGTTTCTAGCAAAAAATTATCAATTGTTTTGTGATAAACTCAAACTAGGTTATGTTTTTTATTAAACAAAAATTTTAAACGAAATTACTCAATGGAATATTTTTTTACAACGATTTAAACCATTGATTGCGTTTGCATTAATTTTCCTCAAATTTGTAGCAATATATCCTCGTTTATAGCAAATATTAGGCAATTGTTTTTTAATAATTTCAAACTAGGTTATGTTTTTTTGTTGCTCTAATAATTTTAAACTGAATTACTTGTTGGATTATTTTTTTACAACCACTGAAACTGTTGATTGCATTTGCGTTCAATTAGCCCAATTTTGTAACTTTAAATCCTTGTTTGTAGGAAAAAAATTGCAATTGTTTTTGAATAAACCTAAGCTAGGTTATGTTTTCTGTAATTCTAAACATTTAAAATGAATTTCATGGATGGGTTATTATTTTACAACCATTTAAACCGTCGATTGCATTTGCGTTCATTTACCGCAAGTTTGAAACGTTATAGCCTCATTTATAGCAAACAGTTAGCAATTGTTTTTTAATAACCTTGAACTTGATTGTGTTTCTTATAATTCTAATAATTTTTAAACGAAATTAATCAATTATTTATTTATTTACAATCATTTTAAACGTTGATTGCATTCGCGTTTAATAACCACAAGTTTGTAACATTAAATCCTTGTTTCTAGCAAAAAATTATCAATTGTTTTGTGATAACCTCAAACTAGGTTATGTTTTTTATGAAACAAAAAATTTTAAACGAAATTACTCGATGGAATATTTTTTTACAACGATTTAATCATTCTTTGCACTTGCATTTATTTTCCTCAAATTTGTAGAAATATATCCTCATTTATAGCAAACATAAGGCAATTGTTTTTTAATAATTTTAAACTAGGTTATGTTTTTTTGTTGCTCTAATAATTTTAAACTGAATTACTTGTTAGATTAGTTTTCTACAACCACTGAAACCGTTGATTGCATTTGCGTTCAATTATCTCAATTTTGTAACTTTAAATCCTTGTTTGTAGGAAAAATTTAGCAATTGTTTTTGAATAAACCTAAACCAGGTTATGTTTTCTGTAATTCTAAACATTTAAAATAAATTTAATGGATGGGTTATTATTTTACAACGATTTAAATCATCGATTGCATTTGCGTTCATTTACCTCAAGTTTGGAACGTTATAGCGTCGTTTATAGCAAACAGTTGGCAATTGTTTTTTTAATAACCTTGAAATTAATTATGTTTCTTATTATTCTAAAAAAATTTAAACGAAATTGATCAATTGTTTAGTTATTTATAATCATTTTAAACGTTTATTGCATTCGCGTTTAATAACCGTAAGTTTGTAACATTAAATCCTTGTTTCTAGCAAAAATTTATCAATTGTTTTGTGATAGCCTTAAACTACGTTATGTTTTTAATGAAACAAAAAATTTTAAACGAAATTACTTAATGGAATATTTTTCTACAAAGATTTAAACCATTGATTGCATTTGCATTTATTTACTTCAAATTTGTAGCAATATAACCTCATTTATAGCAAACATTAGGCAATTGTTTTTTTAATAATTTTAAACTAGGCTATGTTTTTTGTTGCTCCAATAATTTTAATCTGAATTACTTGTTGGATTATTTTTTTACAACCACTGAAACCGTTGATTGCATTTGCGTTCAATTATCTCAATTTTGTAACTTTAAATCCTTGTTTGTAGGAAAACATTAGCAATTTTTTTTAAATAAACCTAAGCTAGGTTATGTTTTCTGTAATTTTAAACATTTAAAATGAATTTCATGCATGGGTTATTATTTTACAACCATTTAAACAGACGATTGCATTTGCGTTCATTTACCGCAAGTTTGAAACGTTATAGCGTCGTTTATAGCAAACAGTTGGCAATTGTTTTTTAATAACCTTAAACTTGATTGTGTTTCTTATTATTCTAATATTTTTTAAACGAAATTAATCAATTATTTATTTATTTATAATCATTTTAAACGTTGATTGCATTCGCGTTTAATAACCACTAATTTGTAACATTAAATCCATGTTTCTAGCAAAAATTAAGCAATTGTTTTGTGATAACCTCAAACTAGGTTATGTTTTTTATGAATGCAAAAATTTTTAAACGAAATTACTCAATCGAATATGTTTCTACAACGATTTAAACCATTTATTGCATTTGCATTAATTTTCCTTAAATTTGTAGCAATATATCCTCATTTATAGCAAACATTAGGCATTTGTTTTTCAATAATTTTAAACTAGGTTACGTTTTTTTGTTGCTCTAATAATTTTAAACTGAATTACTTGTTGGATTATTTTTTTACAACCACTGAAACCGTTGATTGCATTTGCGTTCAATTATCTCAATTTTGTAACTTTAAATCCTTGTTTTTAGGAAAAATTTAGCAATTGTTTTTGAATAAACCTAAGCTAGGTTATGTTTTCTGTAATTCTAAACATTTAAAATGAATTTCATAGATGGATTATTATTTTACAACCATTTAAACCGTCGATTGCATTTCCGTTCAATTACCTCAAGTTTGAAACGTTATAGCGTCGTTAATAACAAATAGTTGGCAATTGTTTTTTAATAACCTTGAACTTGACTGTGTTTTTTATAATTCTAATAATTTTTAAACGAAATTGATTAATTATTTATTTATTTATAATCATTTTAAACGTTGATTGCATTCGCGTTTAATAACCACAAATTTGTAACATTAAATTCTGGTTTGTAGCAAAAATTTATCAATTGTTTTCTGACAGTCCCAAACTAGGTTATGTTTTTTATAAATCAAAATAATTTAAACGAAATTACTCAATGCAATATGTTTCTACAACGCTTTAAACCATTGATTGCATTTGCATTTATTTTCCTCAAATTTGTAGCAATATATCCTCATTTATAGCAAACATTAGGCAAATGTTTTTCAATAATTTTAAACTAGGTTATGTTTTTTCGTTGCTCTAATAATTTTAAACTGAATTACTTGTTGGATTATTTTTTTACAACCACTGAAACCGTTGACTGCATTTGCGTTCAAATATCCCAATTTTGTAACTTTAAATCCTTGTTTGTAGGAAAAATTTAACAATTGTTTTTGAACAAAACCTAAGCTAGCTTATGTTTTCTGTAATTATAAACTTTTAAATTGAATTTCATAAATGGGTTATTATTTTACAACCATTTAAACCATCGATTGTATTTGCGTTCATTTACCTCAAGTTTGAAACGTTATAGCGTCGTTTATAGCAAACAATTGGCAATTGTTTTTTAATAACCTTGAACATGATTGTGTTTATTATTATTCTAATAATTTTTAAACGAAATTGATTATTTATTTATTTATAATCATTTTAAACGTTGATTGCATTCGCGTTTAATAACCTCAAGTTGGTAACATTAAATCATTGTTTTTAGCAAAAATTCATCAATTGTTTTGTGATAAACACAAACTAGGTTATGTTTTTTATGAAAAAAAAAATTTTAAACGAAATTACTCAATGGAATATTTTTTTACAACGATTTAAAACATTGATTGCATTTGCATTTATTTTCCAAAAATTTGTAGCAATATATCCTAATTTGTAGCAAATATTAGGCAATTGTTTTTCAATAATTATAAACTAGGTTATGTTTTTTTGTTGCTCTAATAATTTTAAACTGAATTACTTGTTGGATTATTTTTTTACAACCACTGAAACCGTTGATTGCATTTGCGTTCAATTATCTCAATTTTGTAACTTTAAATCCTTGTTTGTAGGAAAAATTTAGCAATTGTTTTTGAATAAACCTAAGCTAGGTTATGTTTTCTGTAATTATAAACATTTAAAATGAATTTCATAGATGGATTATTATTTTACGACCATTTAAAGCGTCGATTGCATTTGCGTTCATTTACCTCAAGTTTGAAAGGTTATAGCGTCGTTTGTAGCAAACAGTTGGCAATTGTTTTTTAATAACCTTAAACTTGATTGTGTTTATTATTATTCTAATAATTTTTAAACGAAATTGATCAATTATTTATTTATTTATAATCATTTTAAACGTTGATTGCATTCGCGTTTAATAACCACAAGTTTGTAACATTAAATCCTTGTTTCTAGCAAAAATGTATCAATTGTTTTGTGATAACCTCAAACTAGGTTATGTTTTTTATAAAACAAAATTTTTTAAAAGAAATTATTCAATGGAATATTTTTTTACAACGATTTAAACCATTGATTGCATTTGCATTTATTTTCCTCAAATTTGTAGCAATATATCCTCATTTATAGCAAACATTTGCCAATTGTTTTTTAATAATTTTAAACTAGGTTATGTTTTTTTGTTGCTCTAATAATTTTAAACTAAATTACTTGTTGGATTATTTTTTTACAACAACTGAAACCGTTGATTGCATTTGCGTTCAATTATCTCAATTTTGTAACTTTAAATCCGTGCAAGTAGGAAAAATTTAGCAATTGTTTTTGAATAAACCTAAGCTAGGTTATGTTTTTTGTAATTCTAAACATTTAAAATGAATTTTATTGATGGGTTATTATTTTACAACCATTTAAACCATCGATATCATTTGCGTTCATTTACCTCAAGTTTGAAAATTTATAGCGTCATTTATAGCAAACAATTGGCAATTGTTTTTTAATAACCTTGAACTTGATTGTGTTTTCTATTATTCTAATAAATTTTAAACGAAATTGATGAATTATTTATTTATTTATAATCATTTTAAACGTTTATTGCATTCGCGTTTAATAACCACAAGTTTGTAACATTAAATCCGTGTTTCTAGCAAAAATTAAGCAATTGTTTTGTGATAAGCTCAAACTAGGTTATGTTTTTTATAAACCGAACAAATTTAAACGAAATTACTCAATAGAATAATTTTCTACAACGATTTAAACCATTGATTGCATTTGCATTTATTTTCTTCAAATTTGTAGCAATATATCTTCATTTATAGCAAACATTAGGCAATTGTTTTTCAATAATTTTAAACTAGGTTATGTTTTTTTGTTGATCTAATAATTTTAAACTGAATTACTTGTTGGATTATTTTTTTACAACCACTGAAACCGTTGATTGCATTTGCGTTTTATTATCACAATTTTGTAACTTTAAATCCTTGTTTCTAGGAAACATTTAGCAATTGTTTTTGAATAAACCTAAGATAGGTTATGTTTTCTGTAATTCTAAACATTTAAAATGAATTTTATAGATGGGTTATTATATTGCAACCATTTAAACCGTCGATTGCATTTGCGTTCATTTACCTCAAGTTTGAAACGTTATAGCGTCGTTTATAGCAAACAGTTGACAATTGATTTTAAAAAGCCTTAAACTTGATTGTGTTTCTTATTATTCTAATAATTTTTAATCGAAATTGATCAATTATTTATTAATTTATAATCATTTTAAACGTTGATTGCATTTACGTTTAATAACCACAAGTTTGTAACATTAAATTCTGGTTTCTAGCAAAAATTTATCAATTGTTTTCTGATAACCTCAAACTAGGTTATGTTTTTTATGAAACAAAAAATTTTAAACGAAATTATTCAATGGAATATGTTTCTACAACGATTTAAACCATTGTTTGCATTTGCATTTATTTTCCTCAAATTTGTAGCAATATATCCTCGTTTATAGCAAAAATAAGGCAATTGTTTTTTAATAATTTTAAACTAGGTTATGTTTTTTGTTGCTCTAATAATTTTAAACTAAATTACTGGTTGGATTATTTTTTTACAACCACTGAAACCGTTGATTGCATTTGCGTTCAATTATCTCAATTTTGTATTTTTAAATCCTTGTTTGTAGGAAAAAATTAGCAATTGTTTTTGAATAAACCTAAGCTAGGTTATGTTTTCTGTAATACTAAACATTTAAAATGAATTTTATTGATGGGTTATTATTTTATAACCATTTAAAGAGTCGATTGCATTTGCGTTCATGTACCTCAAGTTTGAAACGTTCTAGCGACGTTTATAGCAAACAGTTGGCAATTGTTTTTTAATAACCTTGAACTTGATTGTGTTTATTATTATTCTAATAATTTTTAAACGAAATTGATCAATTATTTCTTTATTTATAATCATTTTAAACGTTGATTGCATTCGCGTTTAATAACCACAAGTTTGTAACTTGTTTCTAGCAAAAATATATCAATTGTTTTGTGATAGCCTAAAACTACGTTATATTTTTTATTAAACAAAAAATTTTAAACGAAATTACTCAATGGAATATTTTTCTACAACGATTTAAACCATTGATTGCATTTGCATTTATTTTCCTTAAATTTGTAGCAATATATCCTCATTTATAGCAAACATTAGGCAATTGTTTTTTAATAATTTTAAACTAGGTTATGTTTTTTTGTTGCTCTTAAATTTTAAACTGAATTACTTGTTGGATTATTTTTTTACAACCACTGAAACCGTTGATTGTATTTGCGTTCAATTATCTCAATTTTGTAAATTTAAATCCGTGTTTGTAGGAAAAATTTACCAATTGTTTTTGAATAAACATAAACTAGGTTATGTTTTCTGTAATTCTAAACATTTAAAATGAATTTCATAGATGGATTATTATTTTACAACAATTTAAACCATCGATTGCATTTGCGTTCATTTACCTCAAGTTTTAAATATTATAGCGTCATTTATAGCAAACAGTTGGCAATTGTTTTTTAATAACCTTAAACTTTATTGTGTTTGTTATTATTCTAATAATTTTTAAACGAAATTGATCAATTATTTATTTTTTTATAATCATTTCAAAGGTTGATTACATTCGCGCTTAATAACCACAAGTTTGTAACATTAAATCCTTGTTTCTAGCAAAAATTTATCAATTGTTTTGTGATAGCCTTAATCTAGGTTATGTTTTTTTATAAAACAAAATATTTTAAACGAAATTACTCAATGGAATATTTTTCTACAACGATTTAAACCATTGTTTGCATTTGCATTTATTTTCCTCAAATTTGTAGCAATATATCCCCATTTATAGTAAACATTAGGCAATTGTTTTTTAATAATTTTAAACTAGGTTATGTTTTCTTGTTGCTCTAATAATTTTAAACTGAGTTACTTGTTGGATTATTTTTTTACAACCACTGAAACCGTTGATTGCATTTGCGTTCAATTATCTCAATTTTGTAACTTTAAATCTTTGTTTGTAGGAAAAATTTAGCAATTGTTTTTAAATAAAACTAAGTTAGGTTATGTTTTATGTAAGTCTAAACATTTAAAATGAATTTCATAGATGGGTTATTATTTTACAACCATTTAAAGAGTCGATTGCATTTGCGTTCATGTACCTCAAGTTTGAAACGTTATAGCGTCGTTTATAGCAAACAGTTGGCAATTGTTTTTCAATAACCTTGAACATGATTGTGTTTTTTATTATTCTAATGAATTTTAAACGAAATTGATTAATTATTTATTTATTTATAATCATTTTAAACGTTGATTGCATTTGCGTTTAATAACCACAAGTTTGTAACATTAAATTCTTGTTTCTAGCAAAAATTTATCAATTGTTTTGTGATAACCTCAAACTAGGTTATGTTTTTTATAAACCTAAAATTTTTAAACGAAATTACTCAATGGAATATTTTTCTACAACGATTTAAACCATTGATTGCATTTGCATTTATTTTCCTCAAATTTGTAGCAGTATATCCTCGTTTATAGCAAACATTAGGCAATTGTTTTTTAATAATTTTAAACTAGGTTATGTTTTTTTGTTGATCTAATAATTTTAAACTGAATTACTTGTTGTATTATTTTTTTACAACCACCGAAAGCGTTGATTGCATATGCGTTCAATTATCTCAATTTTGTAACTTTAAATCTTTGTTTGTAGGAAAAATTTAGCAATTGTTTTTGAATAAACCTAAACTAGGTTATGTTTTCTATAATTCTAAACATTTAAAATGAATTTCATAGATGAGTTATTATTTTACAACCATTTAAACCGTCGATTGCATTTGCGTTCATTTACTTCAAATTTTTTACATTAAATCCTTTTTATAATAAAATTTTGGTAATTGTTTTTTTTGAAAAATATCAAAGTAGGTCATGTTTCTTCTAGCTTAAGGAGGAAATAACTTAATAAAGCTATTAAAATGCTAAATGTATTCCAGTTTGCATTAATTTTATTATTTATTTTTACAATTATTCAAAGCATTGAGTTTATTGTTTTTTTTTCCTCCAGTAGTGTATAAATAAAGAAAAATATATAAATACCCTCAGTCGACAATTTAATTGACGAGAAAACTACACAACAACTCCATTATTTTTTCCCCGTAAGCAAATCATTATGAAAACTTGGTTTGCTGCACAAAACAGGAGGAAATGCATAAAGTTCAACTTTGAAGACATAATGCGACAGCTCGTTCCAGTTTATAAATAACGATGCCACGGAACGGAAATAAATACGCGGACGTGAAACAGGCAAAAAAAGAGGGACAGGTAAATTGGCTTAATGCATAAATACGCTTACATCGAGTGTTATTAGTTTAGGAAATTCTGTAAAGTGTTTGTGTGTGCGCGAACGTATGTTTATTACTTCTCCGGCGTGAAATATAAATGACCCAGGTGTCGACAATGCTTTCAGGACTGTAAAAAAATATAATGGATGCGTTACGTCGACGGTAATTCGCCCCAATCAATCAACTTCGCGCTGTTACCAGAGTGGTATGAATTTTTTCTAAGTGTATGAAAAAACTGGATGGAAATTATTAACTAAAATTGTATATTAATGTTTAAAAAATATAGTTGCTGTTGATATTTTATAAATAAATAAAAACCTGGATAGAAATAATTAAATAAAAATTTATATTAATGCTTAAAAATATATATATTCTAATAAAAGTCCTTTACGTTCTAGAAAATGAACTAATAATTAGAAAAAACACGAAAATATTTAGTAAAAGGCTGAAAAACCACTGGTCGATAGCCATAAAACAGAAGACCAATTCTGTTAGAATTTATTTTATTTTATACATTACACGTATTATATTTTATTTTATTTATTTAGTAAAATCTACAACATCTATTTTGTTATATATTCTGTTGATAATTTAAGTCTTAATACAAATAATTTATAAATTATCGTCGGCGCCTCCACCATAAGTATAATTATCTGTTTTGGGGATTTATTATCATTTAAACATTAAATTATTATCGAAAATTCAAGTTTTCCCGGCGCCTCCACCAAAATTTTAAAGGTATACATTAATCAAGAGAATTTCTGCTATCGTAATCCATACTTACACTGAATTGAAAAATGCACAAATAATTATTGTAATTAAAACATAATAAATTTTTTAATTTAGTGTATGTATGTAAATTTAAATTATTATAGTTAGTAGTATAAACTTAACGTTCAGGTAATAAAGTCCCCGCGCGTATATTTTTTCGGTTCGAACGGAGCGTAATAATGAAACATATTCGGATAGAGGGACCGTAACTCAAAGCCCTCTTTCTGCCGGAACAACAATAAAACGTCCGGAATCTTTGTTTTAAGCGCGCAATTTATCCACGTCCGCCGTAATAAACAAATTCGCCCTCGGTGAAATTTCATCAAAGCGACCACGCAAGTCACGTACGTTACGGACAGACTGTAAAAAAGGAGAGCGAAAGAGGAAGAGAGAGAGAAAGGAACCATCACACATATTGTTGGCTTTGGTGGAAAAAAAATCAAACGGAATTCTTGCGATTAATTGCACAAAGAGGGAAAAAATTGTACGTGCCTGTCATAATGTTTTTAATCGCGTTCGTGAAAAGGGAAAAAGGCGTTTTATTGCCGTCAGCCGTGTCATGTTAGAACCTTTGTATTGTACACAACCCTTATAATCTGATGGGATCGCGTTCAGGTATTTATTTATATCGTATAATTTAATATTCTATAAATTAAATCATTGGAAATAAAACGTGAACGATTAGAATGCATTATAGCCGACACGACCCACATTTACGTCCTATTTATAGGACGTGGAATGTAATCAGTGGACTCACATATTCCTAAAGGAAAATCTATAGCGAATGAATAAGTATAATGGCCGTCTGGGCGATTTAGGTCAACACACAAGTGCCTTTTTAATATTTCACGTCGTTTCGCCCTCCTCTATTGTTTTCGACGTTTCAAACGTGTTATTTTATTATGGCGCGGTATGAATTACGTAAACACGCTTAGTAATTACCGACATGTTGTAAATAATATATCATATCTAAATTAGAAATCGATAAATAATTTTTGTTACCCGGCGCTTCCACCATTTATTAAACTAGAGACATTTATTTGAATTATTTAATTAAAACTGAATTAACTCAGTTATAAATCGTTTAATAATATAAAGTAAACGTTGAAGAGTTAATATTACTAGATTTGAACTTATTTTAATCAAAATTCAATTGAATTCAGCCTTTTTTTGTTTAGGTTATTTTAAAGAAAACGCGTTTCAACGCTTCTCCTATTTAAAATATTTTATACAGATAGAAATTATTCAAGATAATCGTTTTGTGTTGACATATTTTTTTAGGGAAACCCTCGCGTATGTTTTACTGATTGGAGGGTGGGATAGTGGCCACCCACCCACCCTACATAATTGTTTTAAACACAAATCATTGACCGATGCTCTATTTGCAGGAAACTAAAATTAAAACTTTGGTTTATGTAAAAAATACATCAACAGAGACTTAGTATAAGTTTAAAATGTAGGTGTAGGGTGGGTGGGTGGCCTCTAACCCACCCTCCAATCAGTAAAACATACGCAAGAGTTTAATTTACATATTGCTTTAAAAAAAACGTATTACTTTCTGCAATAAAATTGTGTTTACATCAAAAATAAAATTTAGAGAAATCCTACAGCTATATTTTACTGATTAGAGGGTGAAATAGAGGCCACCCGCCCACCCTACATAAATATATTAAACTTAAATCATGGATGGACGATTTATTTGAAGGAAAATGAAATTAAAACATTTGATGGTAGAGGCGTTTACTTCGTGGTACATCTTGAATGATTTGTAAATGAGACACAATAACTTTGTTAGTGGTAAAACAAAGTTATTGTGTCTCATTTACAAATGAAATTAAAACGTTGGTTTATGCAAGACGTATATCAAATGTGATTTAGTATAAGTTTAAAATTTACGTGTAAGGTGGGTGGGTGCCTCTATTCCACCCTCCAATCAGTAAACCATATGCGAGGGTTCTCTTGGAAATATTTGATTTAAAAAAAAACGTACTACTTTCTGCATTAAAATTGTGTTTGCTTTGCATCAAAAATAAAATTTAGCAAAATCCTCGCGTATGTTTTATTGAATGTAAGATGGGATAGTGGCCACCCACCCACCCTACATAATTTTTTTCAACTTAAATCATAGATCGAAGATTTATTTCCAGGAAAATAAAATTGAAACGTTGGTTTATGCAAGAAATACATCAACAGTGATTCAGTATAAGTTTAAAATGTACGTGTAGGGTGGGTGGGTGGTCTCTATCCCACCCTCCAACCAGTAAAACATTCGTATAAGTATCCTTGACGAAATTTTTTATTATAACAAGAATTTAGCTTTAGTTATTAAATAAACATTCTCACACTATTTTCTTGGAAATTTTAAATAAATCTTGTTCATGTTTTACTGATTGGAGAGTGGAACAGAGGACACCCACCCACCCTACATACATATTGAAACTTAAACTAAAGCAGTGTTTATAAATTCCTTAACATCAACACAAATACTACGATAGTTTCTGGAAACTTAAACACTAACAGTGACTGAAGTTTGAATATATATGTAGGGTGGGTGGGTGGCCACTATCCTACCCTCCAATCAGTAAAACATACGAACGACTGTTGCTCAAAAATTATTTAATCATGAGATATTTTCGGCTTTATTATTTACGTAAATATTCTCGCTCGTAAACCTCGATTTTTTTGAAAAACCCCCGTTTATGTTTTAGTAACTGGAGGGTGGGATAGAGGCCACCCACCCACCCTAAATACACAATTATACTCATACTAGAACACTGCTTGTAATTTCTTAAACTTTAAGAGAAATACTGCTTTAAATTTCTGGAAACTAAACAGTAGTAGCGATAGATGTATTATTGTATATGTAGGGTGGGTGGGTGGCCTCTATCCCACCCTCCAACCAGTAAAACATTCGCATAAGTATCCATGACGAAAATTTTAATTATAAGAAGAATTTGGCTTTAGTTATTAAGTAAACATTCTCACACTATTTTCTTGGACATTTTAAACAAATCTCGTTTAAGTTTTACTGATTTGAGGCTAGGATAGAGGCCACCCACCCACCCTACATACACAATTATACCTATACTAAAACACTGCTTGTAATTTCTTAAACTTCAAGAGAAATACTGCTATAAATTTCTGGAAACTAAACAATAGTAGCGATAGATGTATTATTGTATATGTAGGGTGGGTGGGTGGCCTCTATCCCACCCTCCAACCAGTAAAACATTCGCATAAGTATCCTTGACGAAAATTTTAATTATAACAAGAATTTGGCTTTAGTTATTAAGTAAACATTCTCACACCATTTTCTTAGAAATTTTAAACATATCTCGTTTATGATTTACTGATTGGAGGATGGGATAGTGGCCACCCACCCAGCCTACATATATATTTAAACTTAAGCTAAAATAGTGTTTATAAATTCCTTAACATCAACACAATTTCTACGATCGTTTCTGGAAACTAAAAAACTAACAGTGACTGAAGTTTGAATGTATATGTAGGGTGGGTGGGTGGCCACTAACCGACCCTTCAATCAGTAAAACATACGAATGACTATTGCTTAAAAATTATTTAATCATAAGGTGATTTGGGCTTTGATAATTACGTAAATACTCTCCCCCGTAAATTTCCATTTTTTTTTTTAGAAAAACCTCCGTTTATGTTTTTATAACTGGAAGGTGGGATAGAGGCCACCCACCCACCCTACATACACAATTATACTTATACTAAAACATTGCTTGTAAACTCTTAAACTTCAACAAAAATAATGCTTTAATTTCTGGAAACTAAACAGTAGTATTGACAGATGTAATCTTGTATATATAGGGTGGGTGGGTGGCCTCTATCCCACCCTCCAATTATAAAATACTCGAGTTTTATTTAAATAATATTTATACAATCTCTCAGGCTTAATTATTAATTACAGCAACATTGTCCATCGTAAATATTTTTAGAAAAATCAATGTTTATGTTTTTATAATAATTAGAAGGTGGGTTAAAGGCCACCCACCCTCCCTACATATATATTGGCGATTATGCTGAAACAATACATTCAATTAAATCGATTGAAATCAAAATTATTTTTTTAAGTGTAACTCTGTTCCATTTTCTATCTCCTATCTCTTCTTTATGGACTTCTCTTTCACGTCTTTTCTTAATTATCTTTTCCTTCCCCTCAGTAATTTATTACACCTCTTCTAGAGAAATTAGAAGCAACAGAAGAAAGATTAATATGCTTTTAAATTTCTATTAAGTTTCTCCTCTCTCTTTCTCTCTCTCTCTCTCTCTTTCCTCTATTTCTTTTCATTTTCTTACATCTCTCTCATGCACACATACACACTCTAACAAGTAATAAAATGTACTTTAGATTAATAAAATGTATTGTTTTGTAGTCTTAGTAAGAGTCATTGTTGTAGATTCACGAAATGTTTTCGTATTTTAAAATTAGTACTTTAGATTGTTTAAATGTGACTACAACATAAAAAATTATAATTTTTCATAATTTTTCATGTTATACACACTATATCTTCTATTTCTTTCCCTTTTCTATCCCCCCTCTTTTTCTCTCTCTCTCTCTCATACAAACACACACTCTTTCCTCTTTTCTTTCCATTGTCTATCTTCTCGTCTCTTGTATAATCTTCCTTTTCAACACTTTTTTACTCTTCCTTTTTCTATCTCCTTCTTTTCCCCTCTTCTCTTAACATTTCAGTCAATAAGTATTATCAATAACAACAAAAAACAAATGGAGAAACAATTGAAATTCGAATTTAATATTTATTTATTGTTGTGAATTCTTAATGTATTCAATGAGCAGAAAACGAATCCCAAAGAATTTTCTAAAAATACCGCTTCGTTCAGAAGTTATCGCCGCAAAAGTTAGAAAAAACAATTGAACACCGATTTTCATTTTTTTACGTTATCTTAATCTTTTCGCTGAGTTTAGAAAATATTATAGAACATTTGAAAACAATTGAAAATCATTATATTTGTACATTGTTCAATCCGATAAGTCAAGAACAAATTTAGGACAGAATTTTTCAATGGTATCCCTTCTCTTTCATGAATTACGATCAAAAAACAAGAAAACAATTGACTATCGATTTTAATATTTTTAATAATTCTTAATTATTATAAGTTTTCTCAACATAAATAATTGACTCATGTTTTATTTGCAGGAAAATAAAATTAAAACGTTGGTTTATGTAAGAAATACATCAGCTGTGATTTACTATAAGTTTAAAATTTATATGTAGGGTGGGTGGGTGGCCTCTATTCCACCCTCCAATCAGTAGGACATAATCGAGATTTTATCTACAAATATTTTAACACAAAACTTACGATTAGTAAATAATTATAACATATGCAGGAGTATTTTTGAATATATTTCTTTAAAAAATCGTTCTACTTTCTGCATCAAAATTATGTTATCAAAAACAATAATTTTTCTAAATCCACTAACTATATTATCACTAAATATGATGAGTTTAGTTATTAATTAATCATCTCTTAATATTAAATTATAATTTTGTAAGTTGTGTAACAATATTTTGACTGTATAAATATATTTAATTTAGGTTTTGTGTTGAAATATTTTCAGGGCAACACTCGCGTATGTTTTACTGATTGGAGGGTGGGATAGTGGCCACCCACCCCACCCTATATAAGTCTTTACAACTTAAATCATTGACCAATGCTTTATTTGCAAGAAAATACAATTAAAACGTTGATTTATGTAAAAAATACATCAGCAGTGATTTAGTGTAAGTTTAAAATGTACGTGTAGGGTGGGTGGCCTCTATCCTAATCCCCAATCAGTAAAACATACGCAAGGGTTTTCTTGTAAATATTTCTTTAACAAAACTAGCGTGAAAATTATGTTAGCATCAAAAATAATTATCACCAAATATGATGAGTTTAATTATTAATTAATTATCTTTTAATGTTAAATCATAATTTGGTAAGTTGTGTAGCAATATACAAAAGTTGGATAATTTATATTATCGGATTTAGACTTATTTTAATCAAAATTCAATGGAATATTTTTCAGCTTTCTTTGTTTAAAAAAGGTTACATGAAAATAATTTTTAAGTTTTTTTCTACTCCTATAATGAAATAACATAATTGTAGGTTACTTTTTGATTATACAAAGTAGTACATTGTATGCTATGTATATATTATATATTTATTGTCATAGCAACCATTGTAGCACTAGTGCTACAATATATATATTGTAGCACTAGTGTTACAATATTTCTATTGGAGCACTAGTGCTACAATAGTTAAACAGGAGAGGGATATTACAATAACATAGTATTAATAATATTAATATTGAATCAGACTAAACGTTTTTTATAATTAATACATGTGAAAAATTGTTTTATAATTTATGTGATGATATTATGTAAGAAATAATACTTTAAGTTTGTATATTGACGCTTCCAATTCTATAAATGTATATTGTGTACACTATATGGTCTACGGAATAAAGATTATTATTATTATTATTTCCTTAAATTCAAAAAATAACGTTTTTCAATTACACGGAAATATTATACGAACATTGTAAAATTTGATTTTTGAGTTGACTTTTCTGACGTGAAATTAAACGTCAAAATAAAATTGCGAGTGTTTTGAAATTTACGCAAAATAATGGTAAGTAATAATAGTAAGAGTAGTTTTGTTACAAAATTAAACCCTACGGTAAATGTTCCATCATATACATGATCTCCAAGAACATTTCATAACTGTATCAATATCACGTATATTTTTAATAAATAAAAATTTGTTCAATGTCAATTAGTAGAAATCTATATTTGAATTTTTTTAATTCATATGTATAATCGTAGAAAAAGTATAGTGTACAATTCGCATACAATGACCATTGCCCACTCGTATGAATTGCTGCACTCGCCTTCGGCTCATGCAGCAAATTTCATACTCGTGGGCAATGGGTATCATTGTATGCTCATTATATAATATACTATTATACCACTATTTATTGTATAATATACGCAAACAAAGTTTACAATATATTATCAATTTTGACACAACTATAGTTTCGACCTTTGCAGGTCATTATCAAATGTTGAAATGTTGTTTAAGTTATTTTGAAGAAAACACGATTCAATGCTTCTCATGTATAAAATATTTTATACAGAAAAAAATATTTAAGAAAATCGTAAGTTTTGTGTTGAAATCTTTTTATGTGAACCCTCGAGTAGGTTTTATTGATTGGAGGGTGGGATAGATAGAGGATTTCACCCTCCAATCAGTAAATCATACGGGAGGGGTCACCTAGAAATATTTGAACAGAAAATATACCATAACTAAATAATGAAAACATAAGCAAGTATTTTCTTGGAAATATTTCGTTAGAAAACTTTCTTCATCAAAATTATGTTTGTATCAAAAATGATAATTATTTTTAATCCACCAATTGCATTACTACTAAATATGATTAGTTTAATTTTTAATTATTAATCTCTTATATATTGTAAAAAGGATAATCCTTAAATAAACTAAATTCTAAAATTCTAAATCTCTTAATATTAAATTATAATTTTGTAAGTTATGTAACAATATTTTGATTGTATAAATAATTATAATGTAGGTTTTGTGTTGAAACCTTTTTAGTGAAACTCTCACGTATGTTTTACGGATTGGAGGGTGGAATAGAGGCCACCCACCCACCATACATAAGTTTTTTAAACTATCATCATTGACCCATGCTTTATTTGCAGGAAAATAACATAAAAACGTTGAATTATATAAGGAATGCATCAGTAGTGATTTAGTATACATTTAAAATGTATATGTAGGGTGCGTGGGTGGCCTCTATCCCACCCTTCAATCAGTGAAACATGTGCAAGGGTTTTCTTGGAAATATTTCTTTAAAAAAACGTACTGCTTTCTTCATTAAAATTGTGTTTACATCAAAAATAATATTTAGAGAAATCCTCGTAGATGTTTTAGTGATTGGAGGGTGGGATAGAGGCCACCCACCCACCCTGCATATTTTTTTTAAACATAAATCATTGATCGACGATTTATTTGCAGGAAAATAAAATTAAAACCTTGATTTATGTAAGAAATACATCAGTAGTAATTTAGTGTGTTTAAAATGTATGTGTAGGGTGGGAGGGTGGTCTCTATCCCACCGTCCAATCAGTAAAACATATACAAGGGTTTTAAATAGGAATATTTAAAAAAAGTAGTTATATCCGCATGAAAATTGTGTTTGCATGCAAAATAATAATTTTAATTATTAATTAATCATTTCTTAATATTAAATTATAATTTTGTAAGCTGCGCAACAATGTTTAGATTGTATAAATAAATTTTTATTTAGGTTTTGTGTTGAAATCTTTTTAGTGAAACCCTCGCGTATGTTTTACTGATTGGAGGGTGGGATAGAGGCCACCCACCCACCCCACATAAGCTTTTTAAACTAAAATCATTGACCTATGCTTTATTTGCAGGAAAATAAAATAAAAACGTTGATTTATATAAGGAATACATCAGCAGTGATTTAGTATACTTTTAAAATTTACGTGTAGGGTGGGTGGGTGTCTTCTATTCCACCCTTCAATCAGTAAAATATACGTAAGGATTTTCTTGTAGATATTTCTTTAAAAAAACGTACTATTTTCTGCATTAAAATTGTGCGTGTTTTAAAAATAAAATTTAGGGAAATCCTCGCGTATGAGTTACTGATTGGAGGGTGGGATAGAGGCCACCCGCCCACCCTACATAAGTCTTTTTAAACTTAAATCATTGATCGATGATTTATTTACAGAAAAATAAAATTGAAACGTTGGTTTATGCATGAAATACATCAGCAGTGATTTGGTAGAAGTTTAAGATGTACGTATAGGGCGGGTGGGTGGTCTCTATCCCACCCTCCAATCAGTAAAACATATACAAGGGTTTTAAATAGAAATATTTAAAAAAGTAGTTATATCCGTATGAAAATTGTGTTTGCATGCAAAATAATAATTGTAATTATTAATTAATCATTTCTTAATATTAAATTATAATTTTGTAAGCTGCGCAACAATGTTTAGATTGTATAAATAAATTTTTATTTAGGTTTTCTGTTGATATATTTTTAGGAAAACCCTCGCGTATGTTTTACTGATTGGAGGGTGGGATAGAGGCCACCCACCCACCCTACAAAGTTTTTTAAACTAAAATCATTGACCGATATTTTATTTGCAGAAAAATAATATTAAAATGTTGATTTATGTAAGAAATACATCAGCAGTGATTTAGTATATGTTTAAACTGTATATGCAGGGTGGGTGGGTGGCCTCTATTCCACCTTCCAATAAGTAAAACATACGCAAGGGTTTTCTTGTAAATGTTTCTTTAAAAAACGCACTACTTTCTGCATTAAAATTGTCTTTGCATCAAAAATAATATTTAGGGAAATCCTCGCGTATGTTTTACTGATTGGAGGGTGGGATAGTGGCCACCCACCCACCCTACATATATTTTTGAAATCTAAATCATTCACCGCTGCTTTACTTGCTGGAAAATAGAATTAAAATGTTGGCTTATGTACGAATTACATCAGCAGTAATTTAGTGTACGTTTAAAATGTATATGTAGGGTGGGTGGGTGGCATCTATCCCACCCTCTAATCAGTAAAACATACGTGAGGGTTTATATAGAAATAATTAGCAATTGTTTTCTTGCAAATATTTCTTTAAAAACCGTAAAACTCTACATTAAAATTGTATTTCCATCAAAAGTAATAATTTTTCTAAATCCATCAACTATCACTATCATACTATCACCAAATATGATAGATTAATTATTACTTAATCACTTCTTAATATACAATTATAATTTTGTAAGTTGGGGAACAATATTTAGGTTATAGAAATAAATTTAATTTAGGTTTTGTGTTGAAATTTTTTTTTTGATACCCTCGCGTATGTTTTACTGATTGGAGGGTGGGATAGTGGCCACCCACCCACCCTACATAATTTTTTGAAACTTAAATCATTCACCGATGCTTTGGTTGCAGGAAAATACAATTAAAACGTTGGTTTATGTGAAAAATACATCAACAGTGATTTAGTATAAGATTAAAATGTACTTGTAGGTTGGTGGGTGGCCTCTATCCCACCCTCCAATCATTAAAACATACTCAAGGGTTTACTTGTAAATATTAAAAAAAAAAAACGTTGTTATATGTGCATGAAAATTGTGTTTGCATGGAAAATAATAATTTTAATTATTAATTAATAATCTCTTAATAATAGGTTTTATTTATTTATTTATTTATTTATTTATTTAATAACGAAAATCTTTACAAATGTAACAATATTTTGATTGTATAAAATTTAATTTAGGTTTTGTACTGAAATATTTTTAGGTAAAGCCTCGCGTATGTTTTTCTGATTAGAGGGTGGGATAGAGGCCACCCACCCACCCTACATATTTTTTTAAACTAAAATCATTGATCGATGCTTTATTTGTAGGAAAATATAAATTAAAATGTTGGTTTATGTAAGAAATTCATCAGCTGTGATTTAGTGTAAGTTAAATGTACGTGAAGGGTGGGTGGGTGGCCTCTATCCACCCTCCAATTAGTAAAACATACGCAAGGGTTTTCTTGTAAATATTTCTTTAAAAGAACGTAATTATATCCGTATGAAAATTGTGTTTGCATGAAAAATAATATTAATTATTAATTAATAAGCTCTGAATAATAAATTATAATTTTGTAAGTTGTATAGCAATATTTTGATTGTATAAATAAATGTAATATAGGTTTTGTGTTCAAATCTTTTTAGTGAAACCCTCGCGTATGTTTTACGGATTGAAGGGTGGGTTAGAGGCCACCCACCCACCCTACATAAGTTTTTGAAACTTAAATCATTCACCGATGGTTCGGTTGCAGGAAAATACAATTAAAATGTTGGTTTATGTGAAAAATACATCAACAGTGATTTAGTATAAGATTAAAATGTACGTTTAGGGTGGGTGGGTGGCCTCTATTCCACCCTCCAACCAGTAAAACATACGCAAGGGTTTTCTTGTAAATGTTTCTTTAAGAATCGTACTACTTTCTGTATCAAAATTATGTTTGCATCAAAAATAATATTTAGGGAAAATCCTCGCTTATGGTTTACTGATTGGAGGGTAGGATAGAGGCCACCCACCCGCCCTACATATGTTCTTTTAATCTTAAATCATTGACCGATGTTCTATTTGCAGGAAAATAAAATTAAAATGTGGGCTTATGTAAGAAATACATCAGCAGTAATTTAGTGTAAGTTTAAAATATATATGTAGGGTGGGTGGGTGGCCTCTATCCCACCCTCCAATCAGTAAAACCTACGCGAGGGTTTACCTTAGAATATTTCAACACAAAACCTAAATCGAATTTATTTATACAATAAAAATTCTGTTACACAACTTACAAAGTAGGATAGAAGCCACCATTGTTTAAAATGTAAGTGTAGGCTGGGTGGGTAGTCTCTATTCCACCCTCAAATCAGTAAAACATACGCAAGTGTTTACCTAGAAATATTTTAACACAAAACTTACGATTAGTAAATTAGTAAAACATAAGCAAGTGTTTTCTTGGAAATATTTCTTTAAAAAAAACGTACATGAAAATTATGTTTGCATCAAAAGTAATCAATTTTTCTAACTCCACCATCTGTATTTTCAGCAAATATGATGGGTTTCATTATGAATTAATCATCTCTTAATATTAAATTATAATTTTGTAAGTTGTGTAACATAATTTTGATTGAATTTTACGCACAAAACATAATTTATTAAATTATCTAACAAATCTAAATATAACCAAATAATGTATATTTTTTAAATCAAATGAAAATTGGGACGGTTTGTTAGTTAACAATAGATTATTCTTTGAAATTATATAAAACATTTGGAGGTTGTTTAACCAAAATTTTAATTATTTTCATCTGATTGTATAGAAAAATATAAGTTATTTGATTACTTTACATCACACATAATTTTTTAAAAATAAAGAAAACTTATAACTTTTTTATACCGTGTAATCAAAAAGTGAAATAAAAAGTGGTATAAAAAGTTATAAGTTCTCTTTATTTTAAAAAAATTGAAAATGTAATACGAGGTTAACGCCGAGAAGATTCAAGAATTCACACATAATTTTTCTAATTCTCCTCATTGGATCTTTACTTAATTCAATAGTTTACTTAATTGTTGATCATTCTATTCAATTTCAATCAAAATTAGGGTGGTTATTTACTTAAATCTTAACTTATTTCCACCTGATAATACAAATAATAAAAATTTAAATAAAACACTTTATAACTTTATTTTACCACTATATTTTGGATAACTGTGACTAGTTTCGATCATAAGCTGATCATTATAAAACATAAGGTAGCTAAATTTATTAAAAAAACGAAGTTATAAAGTGTTTAAACTTTTTATCAAAATGCACCACCAAGTGAAATTTGATTGAATATTTTGCACCAGACCAAAATTTCTTTAATTTCTTCTATTAAATCATCATCAAATTTAATAGTTTACTTACTTATTAATCATTTCTGAAAATCAAATAAAACTTTGGGATGTTATCGAACCAACTTTAGATTTATTTTCATCTGATTGAACAAAGAAGCAAAATTTAATTAAATATGTTGCATCAGATGCAATTTATCTATCCTTTGGATTATCTGTAAATTGAATGTATTACTAAATAATAGATCATTCTTTAAGATAAAATAAAAATTTGGGGTATGGAGTGACCAAATATTGACTTATTTTCATCTGATCTTGCAAAGAAATCAATTTAATTAAATATTTTGCATCCGAAATAATTCCTCTAAATCCAACGATTAGATTTTCAATAAATTCTCAATATAATTTAACAATTCATTATTATTTTACGTTAAATCAACATTAGGCAGGTTTTTTAACTATATTTTGACCAATTTTTCATGCAATTCTACAAAGAAATAAATTTAATTGAATATTTTACATCAGGCGTAATATTTTTAAATCTACCCGCCAAATCACCACCAAATTAATTATGTTATTTAAAAATTGTCTATTATTTAAGCTAAAATTAAAATTTAAATAGTTGTTTAATTAAATTTTAACAAATTTTCATCGGAGTGTAAAAATAACGAAATTTTACTGAGTATTTTTATTCAGACATAATTTCTCCAAATCCGCCCTTTTGATTATCCCTAAATTAAATATATTACTAAATAATTGATAATTCTTTAATATTAAATACACATTTGAATTATGGTGTAAACAAACTTTGATTTATTTTCAACTTTGATTGTACAAAGAAATGAACTTAATTAAATATTTGTATATTTTTCTCCAGACATAATTTCTGTAAATCCATCCTTTGTATTATCCCTAAATTGAATATATTACTAAATAATTAATCATTCTTTAATATTAAATAAAAATTTGGGTTATGGTGTAAACAAATTTTGACTTATTTTCACCTGATTGTACATTTTAATTAGTATTTTATGTCAGAATGAATTTCTTCAAATCCACACATTGGATAATCACCAAATTTAATGTTTCAAACAAATATTTGATCATTCTTTAAAATTATATAAAAAAAATAATACATTGTTTTAACTTATTCTCATCTGATTGTATAAACAAACAAATTTAAATGAACATTTTGCTTTCGATCCAATTTCTCTCAATCCACTATTTGGGCCATAACCAAATGCAATATTTAAATGCATAACTGATCAGTTTTTAATACCATATGAGAATTTAGACGATTGTGGAACCAAATTTTGACTTATTTTCATCTGACTGTTAAGAAATAAATTTAATTAATCAATATTTTGCATCAGATAGAATACCTCTAAATTCATGCATTAAATCATTATAAATTCAATGTTTTATTTACTAATTGGCCATTCTTTAAAATATAATAAAGATTTTGGAATAGAAATAACACAAATTTACGCTTCATGTTATTTCTATTACAAAATGTTTCACCACGTGCTACATGAGAAACTAATTCAAGGAAGATTTTGGAGTTTGTCAATCCAAATTTTGAGTTTATTTTAATCTTATTGATAAAGGTTTAAATTAAAGTACACTTGGTTTTAATAAGTGATAAATGAGAAATTCATTTAAGAAAAATTTTAATGTTATTGTGCAAACAAATAAATATCCCATAATTTGTTGGTGGTTATCGACACAAAGAGTTAGTGCAATATTCAGATGATAGATGGCGCTTTCATAGCATTGTCTTAATAATACAGTTTTGATTACGCCAGTCAGTGATTTAAGTTGAAAAGTATATGCTTGGTGGGTGAGTCTCAGCTAGAAAAACATTTTCGAGGATCTACTTAAAATATTTATGTACAAAACATATTATTTTCTCAATTGGTTTTGTATTATTTTACTCAGGCAAAATTAGTGAAATCCCTAAATTTGAACACAATAAATTATAATATAAAGATAAGCCAAAATTAGGTTGTGAATATTTTTTAAACTCTAATTGACCAATCTCCAGTTTGAAGAACTATAACTATTTATTACCTCATTTAACAGTTATAAAGTTAATATTTTGCTGATTTAAAACAATTCTAATTAAAAAATTCTTAGTTTTATTCTTTATGAGGTGAAGGCAATACGTTTAAACCAGAATATTTTTTACTTTAATTTATTTCTCTTGATTTAAAACCATTTCACATGTTTATTTTCCTATCTATATAAAAATAAAATCCATTTATTACCACAACTTCAATTGATCCAATTGATCAATCTAGAGTTTAAATATTTATGACGCAAACTTTTAAAGTAGACAATCTTTTCGGGCTTAATTTTTTGCTGATTTAAAACAACTCTAATTAATCAATACTTAGTTTAAAGGTTACTATTTTAATCCAGATAATTTTTTTTGTTGATTTGAAACCATTTCACATTTTTATTATCCCTCTATAAAAAAACAAAATCAATTTATTACCATCATACACGTACGAAGTCGTGTTTGAAATTATTTTCATATTTTCCCTCGCGTTCTTTTTCTCTTTTCCTCTCTGCGTACGCTTACAGCAGCAGCATCAGCAGCATTTCACTCGATAACGAATCGTTTTTGATTACGGTCATTATTCAACTTTACGTGCGCACCACGCACACACACAACAACGATTATACTTGTAAATTGCTTCCCTATTAGCTGGAATCGCATTGTGCCGGAGTATTATTCATCCGGGCGGCCGAAGTTTCGCGCACAATGGCTGACTGGTTGCGGAAGATGAAATAAATTCCTGCGCGAAGTTCCAACAGAAAATTCCAACGGTTAAAACTCGATAAAACTATTGACCCGGCGCATCCACCATTTGTACATCACTTATTACTTACCTATATTTACACGTGTTTTCCACTAATATTATTGTGCATTCTGTTATGGAAACCGATTAACCCGGCGCATCCACCATTTCTACAACATACATTTCCTATGCATATTTTGTGTATTCTATTATTATTATTATTGTGCGTTATGTGAAGAGAATTGTAATTGAATAATACACATTTCTTTTCGTGGCAAATTATTTAAATAATTATGTGGTTTTCTGATCAGTCGAGTTAAAAATAATTAGAAAAAATAGAATTCTAATCACTATTGATGGTTTGTGTTTACGTGAAGTGTTTTGCAAATGAAAATAATACTGCACAAGTGAAGTAATGAAAAAACTGATTATTATTTTATTTTCATAGAACTGTAACTACCTAATTTACTTTATTAATGGTTGAGGTGTTAACTTCATAATATATCTTGAAAGATTAAACAGAAACGTTTACTTTAAAGTGTGATATCAACAAAGTAAACGTTTTTTTTAATACGTAATTTACAGTTATATAACCTATTATTTATTTCATTAAAAATGTTTACGTAACTCATCCATTTAAAATGTGTAATAATAATAATAATAATAGTACTAAGCCGTATTAACTAAACTTCGCTCTTTAGTCTGTATATAACGAAGAATAAAGTCGGTTATTTATTTATTTATTTAATAATAATACCTTTATTGATGATATTCACCCTATACATTTTAAATTTATATTTAACATATTTTTAATAATGTACAATTATTTTAAACATATTTTTCTTTTATAAATTGATACTGTGATGTTGATTTTAACGAAAACTCTCTTCATATAAACTGTAATCAATAATAAAAATTGAGCAATTCCGCTCTTAATTTTAATTTAAACTCAAACAAAGAAGGTCGACAAATACCTTCGTTAATTTTCCATCGGCGCGACCTCACAAACGTCAATATCTGCAATGTGCTTAAAAGCTCAAGTTGCAACCTTCCCCCATCCCTCCCCCTTCCGTACACAGAAAGCTGTCGCCACAAAGTATCTCCCTATCTCTCTCTCTTACACACGCACACCCCTCTCTCTTCAATTAACGAGCGCGCGTATTCCTTATCCATCCGCTTTTTCCATATAATCTCCTTTGTATATCCGAGGAGAGACCATACAACCGACTAGAGAGCGCTTCGTAATTATGCAGTTTTTTTTTTCGTCTGCTTGTGTGTGTGTGTGTGCTGCTGCTGCTGGTGTCTTCTCACTCGACAGAGTTCTTTATATACCCTATTCACTAGACACAAGCCAGAAAGTGGGTTAGTTAATGCCGAAGTTAAGAATTGGAGGTGACGTGGGAAATTGGGACGTCACGCTCTATATAGAACTCCCCGGAGCTCCTTTTTACCGCACCCAAGGCGCTTAGTAGAAGTTGTAATCTGATGCGGGGCATAAATTTATGCTTCAGATGATTTCATTAAAATTCCATGTTAACAATTACATTAATAAACAGTTTCTAATTAAATATATCATAGATTGTTCATTGATTTTTTGTGGTAAAATCATCTAAGATATCAAATTGATGATCGAGGGAGCGTGCAGAGGAGAATGTCTGCATTGCAAATCAGCACACGCACACCGCCCTAAATCCGAGGGCCATTCCACCACTAACCCACATCGACGGAATCCCTTATCACACGTTACCGCACAATCAGTCCTGAATAAAAATCGAATTTTGCCTATACCGTAGAGAATACGTTATAAATCTGCTCACGCACACATAAAGTCGTGCGACGTTATGTCGTTGACCTGAATTGTCAAACACCAAGAGAGAGAGAGAGATAAAGAGAGAAACAAGAAAATCCCTTAGTTAATTGCAAATAAATTTCTCTATCAGTGACGAAATAAAATGGTAATCTTAGAAGAAAAGTTATTTTAGAGCAAATGTATAAATTACTGTAAGAAATTATAATTCAATATAATATTAATTTTAGAATCAACTTCAGATACGTAAAGAACGTTTTCAACATGAGTTCTCGTTGAATGTTTGGGTTAGAAATGTGGATGACTGGACCGGTATTTCTACCAGGAAGACTTTCTAGCTACTGGCAGTTGTTAGAACAATCGTTACCTCAGTTTCTAGAGGATTTACCATTAGTAACAATGATGCAATGTGGTTTATGCATGAAAGTATACCAGAGCATTTTAGTGAGTAACATGTAGAGATCGCTGGATTGGTCAATGATGACTTAACTAATGACTTGCACAATCCTTAGACTTAAACCCACTGGATAATTTCCTATGGGTCTATCTAAAGTAATTACTTTACACTTCTTCAGTTGAAATTATAATTAGTGCAGAAACGCTCATAGAGACTTATTACTCTCAGTATTAATTACCATAATAATAATCGACACTGGTATCTTTGAAAGAGTGGGACTGTCAATGGGGAGAAGATTGAATTATTGCATCTTAGCTGGAAGATCATTGTCGAGATGCAAGCTAGGAAAACTTTTAACAATGATAAGAAAACATTCAACTAAGATGTATATAGATTGACACTGTTAGAATATAGCAAGGAGTTAGAGGAAAACATGTAGAACGTTCTGCAAAGGGTGTACTATATTATATTTAAAATAGATTTAAATATGTATCGAAAACAGCTTTATCAGAAAAGCACAAAAACTGTGTGTCCTCTGTTCTTATCGCAGCTCGAACGATCGAGTGAATATAAATATTTTAGCCTGAATAAATTGAGTGGTATTACTGTTCACATCAGTATTCTTATTGATTATTACTAATCATATTATTAGGAAGTCAATAGATAACAGAGGAATTACAACACCAACAGCTAGACTCTACAAAGTTCTGTCCATAGATCACACCAATAGCTTCGGGGCAATAAACAAATAAACTAACGGGAGTTATGCAGAGGGATTTAAAGAAAGTCTCATTATTTTTCTAAAGACGCACTTTCCAGGCATAACACCTGTAGACTTCCAAGAAAATACTGCCCAATCTATGAAAGGAAGCATATTCCTACCTCCTAGGGCAAGGCAAAAGCAAGGCTGGTCTGCTCTAAACCCTTGTAAGCACCAGGCCCAGATGGCATTTTCTGTGCACTGCTGCAGCATGGTACTCAGAAATTCTGAACCTGACTAAATCAAAGTACCTAAAAACATCGTCTGACGTATTGCTGACCAAATTTGAGGTGTTTATTAACAGTCGCCAAGACAGCCTGAATCAATTCAAACAAACTGAAAGATAACTCTGTAATCTAATATATACATGCATCAAAAATGAAATAGGGCTCTGGCATAGGCATATATGGGACTAAATACAGGAAATCCGTTCCTTTTGGACAGGGCCCATCCTTTCGGTCCTAGAAGCTGAAATAATAGCAATGGAAAGATGTGCTCAAGCTTTTACGAAAAAAAGACTACAAAGGGGTACACATCTGTCTGATATCAGACAGTCAGGCTGCCCTTAATTACCTCAAAGCGTACAGTTTCAATTATAAAACTATTTTGAACTGTAAACCAGTTCTGAACCAATTGTCCAAAGGCAACAAGCTCACTCCAATGTCGATACCAGGCTACGCAAGTAAAATAGAGAACAAACATGCTGAAGTACTTGCCACGTTACCATGATTAGACCAAAACCTACAGGTAGGTTATAAAAACTATATAGGAAGGGTTTGGTCGAAGAGTGAGAATTAGAACACTGGATATACAGACCAGGTCAAAGGTAATCCAAAATATTTTTTGAGCTCTTGCTAAGCAGAGCTGAACAGATTTTGCTCTTTACAGGACATTGCCTAGTGAAGTACCATCTTCATAAGAAAAGTAAATTAGACAACACCATTTGTAGACTACGTGGATTGGTAGAGGATATGGTCGAGCATAGCCTATGCGTGTATGTAGCACTAGCTACCACCTTGGAGAATTGGCGATAACGCCAGAACGGATCGCATATGGCCTAATAGGAAGTTAATTGACCTCACCAAGTAAATTAAATTCCTAAGTACATACTATAAATAGGGAATTACTGCAAAAGATTTACCAAACCAACAACCAGAAATAGGAAACAAAAGATCGTGAATTGTGGTCACCTGTATAAAATAGAAGGAAAAAAGAACAACATGTATATACGAAACAGCAGAAAGTGCGCTTAAACTCTCTATTAAATAGTGTAAGTATACCAATACAATTAGCGAACAACTAATGAAATATTAAAATATTATTATGGGAGAAAAGTGCGAAAAGATGAATGCCAAATATTTCGATGATAATACTTAGAAGCTGACGCATAGCCAAATAATGTCGGAATTGATCGTTTTTTTTAACTTTTTAATAATAACTTTATTTACGGTATAACACCTTTTATATAAAATAATTCAAGAACAATTTAATTAAAATAATTACACAAAAAATTCTATACATAAATTTGAAAGAACGACAAAATCAGCGGATAAATTAAACGATGATTTAATACACGCAAATTGCATAAGCTTAATCCATAATAACATCAGATAAATATATAAGAAAATATACTCATAAAATAATGTTGAAAGAACATCCTGAATGTAATTCAACACTGACAGGCAGCAAAAAATTGGAAACAAACATGTTTCAAGGCAATAGACACGCCACAAATTTCTTCAGTTAAAATCTCGAGACAACAAACAAACGGCATATAGAAGATCAGCACTTTATATCGTGCTTTTTTTCCAGTACAACGTGCGAAATGATATAAACAAATTGGCAAAAGAAAAGACTATTTGAAATTGGAGGTTAAAACAAGGTACATTTATTTGTATTTGTATATAGGCATCCACTAATATGAATGTATTTATCGATAAGCTAAATAGTCCCATGATACTACTCTTTAATTCAAATGCAATATTTTTTTTTGTAGTGGATAATTTTAATAAAGATTTCATTTAAACCATGTTTATAATCTTCCAAATATTATCACGAAGACAATACTTTCCCTATATTCTATATAGGGAATGTACAAAAAGATGTAAAATCCATCAACAATTAGTAATTAAAGTTATCATGTATGGATAGGATGGGTGGGTCGCCTATAATTCACAAACATAAGCGAGGATTTTAATTTAAAGTTGTAAAACGAATAAAACATAATATTATTGCAAATTTTAATAGATTTATACAAAAACATTTTTCAAATAATTTTTGTTTATGTTTTACTGATTGGAGGGTGGGATAGAGGCCACCCACCCACCCTACATATAAAATTAATTACAAAACTCTTTCAATAAAATGGAACTCAAAAAGGTAAATTTGTTGGGCGAGTAAATTAATTTATATTTAAATTTAAATTTTGATTTGATTTTATTTTTTATTATATAAAGGATTTTATTATTTTTAGCAGCAAAATCATCAACGATTAGCAATTATAGTTATTATGTATATGTAGGGTGGGTGGGTGGCCTCTATACACCTTTAAATCAGTAAAACATAAGCGAGGGTTTTAATTAAAGTTGTATAATGTAAATAAACACAAAATAATTGCAATCTTTAGAGATTTATGCATACAAATTTTTCAAATGATAATTGTTGATGTGTTACTGATTGAATAGTGGAATAGAGGCCACCCACCCACCCTACATATACACATAAACTATAATTCCTTATCGCCTCGTGGTTTCCAATAAAATTAATTACGAAACTTGTTGAATAAAAAAGAAATTAAGAAGGTAAATATTTTTAGGGAATAAATTTGTAAAAATTTGATGCATGATGGGTGGGCTGTCCTTAAATCTAAATTAGAAAAGAGCAGCTATAGAAAGTAATTTATATTTAAACTTAAATTTTGATTTTGTTTTATTTTTTATTACATAAAGGGTTTTAAAGTTTTAACAGCAAAATCATCAACGATTAGTAATTAAAGTTAATATGTAAATGTAGGGTGGGTGGGTGGCCTATATTCCACCCTCCAATCAGTAAAACATAAGCGTGGGTTTTAATTAAAAGTTGTGAAATGTAAAGAAACATTAAAATGGTAATGTGGCCATCATAGTAATTTCCTTGCATTTTTCTCGAAAACTATTAGGGTTACGCAAAAAGGCTATTCTTAACAATTTGCTCAATTTTTAGATTCTTTACAATTACTTGTTATATAAATTTCATGTAACTTTCACTTATTAGCAATAGGCAGAAAATGACAAAATTTTTAATTTTTAAATTTTTACTCGTAAGTTAGGAATTTGAAAAAAACTGTTTTTATAAAACATATTTTATTAAATATATATTATACCTAAATTCATTAGATTTCTAGATATAGACGTTTCAAATAATTAATAAATATAATAATAATAATTAGAACGTAATTGTAGTTACCTGACCAACAGAAATTAGGTATGGCATTTGAAAATAACCTTAAAGTTAAGTTCTATCAAAATTTATCAAAGGTTCATGGTCTTTTTACTTACTGAAACAGAGAGAATTGATATTTATTTTATTTTTTTTCATATCAGAAGATATGGGATATTTTTAACAATTTTTATCAAGACAGGCAAATTAAAAAAAAAAATCAGTTTTTCGAACTGTAGAGCGTTACAGAATGACTGGGAGTGTAAATAACTGACCAAAATCTGGAAGTCTTAGGAGTGATAAAAAAATGGACATTTTGCTTTCCAAGATAATCCACCAATCACCTTGTTTCGGATCATAAAATTGATCAAAAAACTATAAGAACCATTCTTCATACAGAGAAAATGAATCCATACAAAGTTAATGTTGTACAAGAACTTTGTGATGTTGACTATGATCGAAGATTACAATTTTGTGAAAGAATTACCAGAAAGATTGAAGGAACCCACATTTTCAAAACCATATTATTTGTTCGGATGAAGGGACCTTCACATTACATGGAATAGTCAATAAAAAAATTACTGTCACTGGGGACGAAAAAATCTAAACTGGTATGAATTACTGCATACAGAGTTACAAGATAAAGTTAATGTTGGATTGTTTGCGGGACATAAAATTTGACATTTTTTATTGAGGGAAATTTGAACTCCAACTCGAAAATCACAATAAAATAAACCACTATAAAATTTTGTAGCAGTTACATTTCGTAAACTTTGTGATATTTTAGGTCAACATATTCGCCCTAAGACCGGTCTTAAGAATTTTGATCATTAAATTTGAGTCGATAGGCACAGTACTAAATGTGCTAACATCAAGGCTGGTTCCAATGGACCGTTTAAGTGAAAACATTGCAGTCAAGAGTCACAGTACTAAAGAACATCAGAATTTTCACTTAATAAAATACTGACACTATATAAGCTTTTAAAATGTTTTAATTATTCTACGACAATGTTTCCCAACAGAGTGGCTTCATCAGGTAGATTAAATAATAAAAACATTTTGAAACCATATACTGAGTCAGTATTTTATTAAGCATTATCAATACAGTATTTAAGATGAGAATTTTTCAATTCCTCGACGTTCTCAACAATTAGGGTTAACCATAACTATCATATGGCGAATTTTCCGTAAGGATTTGGCTCTATAGCCTTACAATTTGCAACTGGTACAAAGATTGAAGCAGGCCGACCATTCATATCGCATTATAATTTGTCAAGAATCGTCAACAAGCAAAATTGTACGATTTGGGCTTGTAATAATTAAAGAGCGATTGTTAAGAACCATTGTATGCTGAACGTGAAATGTATGGTGCGCTATGTGGCCTGGGTGTATGATTACGAAAATTCTGCTGTAAATGCAGTTACAGTCAATTAATTACGCTCTTAAGAGATGTTAACAACTCAATTATGGTTTATTATTGGTGGTATGGATATAAATGACATGTGGTTTAAACAACAAGATACACAACAACCGAAAAAATGAATTTCTTGCAAACCAAATTTCCGTATCGCAAAATTTCACGAAATTCAGCTTTGTTTATGCGATTTAACACCAATGGATTATTTTTTGTGGGGTTATGTTAAAGATAGAGTCAATACCGAAGCGTTCAAATCGATTACAGACTTAAAACTCAAAACTTGTAACGTGATTAACGAAATAAACTTTTATTAGCAATGCAAATGAACTTTTAGAATATTTGTGTCGGTATTTATTCAAACGTTTTAAAAGTGAAAAGGTTTATTTGTATTTCTTAATGTGAAATTAAAATTAAACTTTTATATAGTTAAGAGAAACCGTTGATATAATTAATATCTTTTTATCGATAGTGAATTTTTAAGTAAAAAGAAAAGCAAGTAAAAAAAACATTTATAGCAGAGAGAAGAAGAAGCGTTTTAATTTACAAATTGGGAGAAGTAAAACTATTTTCTTTCATAACATAAGATGAGATTAAAAAATCGATCATAAGCAGAGTTTCATTTCTCCCAATTTAAAAATTTGGTTCCATCAAGTGCGTAGCAGAACAAGTATTGTTTATATTGTTTAAATTAACTTTAAAAATTCATCTATTTAACGTAACATTTCATGGGCAACAGATTATATACGTCAATGCCTTCAATCTGCCTTATTTAATTATGTAGATGTATTTAACACATTTATAAACTATCATTACTTATACAAAAAATCATTTTGTTTCACAGATATTTATTGAATATTGATTTTACGAGGCGGATACATTATGAAACTTCATGATGTATAGAAATAAAGATATTTATTATTTTCAGGAATTTTAAATGAAAATACACTTAATTGATAACATATACTGGATTAATTACGTGACTATAGTTTCAACCTTTAAAATGCTAATATCAAACGTACATTCTTTGGCCTTCTAAAGGTTAAAACTATAGCCACGTAATTAATCCTGTGTGTGATGTACGAACTGTATTTTCATTTAAAGTTCCTGATTCAAGATGTATCACAAAATGATTCAAGCATTATATATATTTATTATTTTCTTTGCGATTAGTTTCGAGAGTCATTATTAAAAAGTCCTCGATAATGAATTATTATTAAAACTAATCGAAAAGAAAATAATAAATAACTGTGAAACATACAAATTTTCTTTTAAGTAAGGTAAATAAATATACTTCATAAGTATATTTTCTAATTGACCTTATTCAAGAAATGTATCACAAAGTAATTAAGCATCAATAAAGCAGATGATTAGTACGTGGTAATCCATACTTACAAATAGTGATTTTTTTTTCAATTCAGTGTAATAAAGCATTAATTGAATTTATACAAGTGATTTTTCATTTAAACCGCGACAATCATAAATATTTCACAATTAATTCAATCCATGAGTTACACGAAAAACTAATTCAAGAAGTATTAATCCAATCCATTAACAAATAATAAACTATACATGATGAATTATACTGAAAATGTTTGTATAAATTTTCTAAGATTTATTGTTAATAACATATTCGCATATCATATCACAAGGTCAATTTGTATATTATCAATAATCTTATTTATAATCTACATATTTTATAATAAAAGTTAGATTTCACTTTCTTCACAGTAGAAATCTAACCTTTATTGATTAATCCCTTCACGTGACTCAAAAATAAACCAATAGAAATAACTACACATCTCTTTAAACGTATTTTAACACTTCCTTGCAATTTTATCAATCTAAATAAAACACTTTGTAACTTTGTTTGTATAACACTATTTATTTTCTGTTTACTATAGTTTCGGCATCTCAACGTGCCATTATCAAAACATAATTTTGTATGTTTTGATAATGGCACGTTGAGATGCCGAAACTATAGTAAACAGAAAATAAATAGTGTTATACAAACAAAGTTACAAAGTGTTTTATTTATACTCAAACATGTATAACGAAGTAGAAGCCGCAAAAATTAATAATTTTATCAATCTAAGTTAATTAGGAAAATATATACGTTTTTTACTAAGAATAAAGAATACACTTTAACTTTTTTATACCACTTTAAACTTCATTTTGCTGCGACTAGTTTCGACTATACAGTAATCATCATCAAACTAAGTCACTACAAAATAAAGTTTAAAGTGGTATAAAAAATTACTCTTAATATAGAAATGTACCAAGAAGTGAATGCCTTTAAGATCTAAAGATATAATTTTTATGGTATTCAATTCAATGAGTTTCAAATGCCCTTTTCGTCACTGTTTTTATTTTAATACTAAATGTACATTTCAAAAACGAAATGTTCATTAGTTTTGAAAATGAATACTTCGTGTTTGAAATGTACATTTAGTATTAAAATAAAAACAGTGAAAAAGGGCATTTTAAACACTTTGAATAATAACTGTTTACATACTCAGCATCCCAAAAGAAATATGTATTTAATATTTGCTGTGTTGACATTTAAAAAAAAATATTTTCATATCCTTTCAGTTTCCATTTATTTACTATTAGGTTTTTTTCAATCATATGTAATTGCTTTATATTACTGCAAAGTTTTGTAAGAAGTCAATTAAAAATACTTCAGTGTTATTCATTATTATTTCTTTTAAATTGAGAAAATATAGATTGTGCTGAATATTATTGTTAAAATTAATTGGAATTATTGTCAATATAATTAAATAAATTCAATCTGTAAAATGAATGTATGAATTATATATGTTTCCAACTAACTTTTAATAATACTAATAACTTTATTGACGGGATTCACCCTATGTACATTTATTGAATAAAATTTTAAAGTGGTATTAAAACATAGTGAATTTATGATTGATTGTTGAAGCCATGACTTTTTGATACATCTTGATTACGAAATAGGTTTAAGAAATAATAACACTTTGCTAGTATCACGAATTTTTACACTTTTTATTGTGACTAGTTTCGTCCTATTCGGACATAATCAAACGAATACAATGATTGTGTGTCTGAATAGGACGAAACTAGTCACAATAAAAGGTATAAAAATTCGTGATACTAGCAAAGTGTTATTATTTCTTAAACCTATTTCACTGTGAATTTCTCAATTCAGTGTATTAAACAATATTTAAAGAAGAGAGAGATCGATTAAAATATAATTATAAATATAGATACAGATATATTACCTATTTTTAATATTTATATTTTAATTCACCCCATTCCTCGTTTAATATAGTTTAATACTCCCTTAAATTTTATGTGTAGCAGAGAAAGTATGAACCTCAAATTTTCAAAAGTAAAAGTTTAACAGAGAGTTTATATATTGAATTGATAATGAGGATGAAACTCTATAACACATTGTAATAAAAAAACATAGTAGAGAGGGTTTCTCTTTTGATTATCGAACACTGCAACATGTACAATCATTTCAGTATTCATCTGCTTGATGAAGCTACTGTGTAATGAAACATGTTGCAGTGATCAACAATAAAAAGTGGAACTCTTCCAACAGTCTTATTTTATACAACTTTGTAGTTTTTGAGTTTATATGAAGTGATTAATTACAACAAACAAAAACACTCTTACTCATAACTTTACTCATTTATAAATAAGTGAAGTAAGGAATAACACTTTTTTATTTGTAAATTAAATATTGATTTACAGATGCAGTACTTTGAAAGTTAGAATTAATTATTCTGAGAGCTTCTGCACTCTAGTTTTACATTATTAATATGTTAAAACCATAAAAACTAACAGTTAGGGAGTTGTTGATTTAACTGTTAGTTGGCTTTTATAGTTTTTACATTTAAATAATGTTTTGGTGCAGACCCTCTCAGAATAATTAATTCTAACATTACTTTACGTTAGTTTTTATATTTATTATTATTATTATTATTATTATTATTTAAATATCTAATTCATATATTCTATTATTTATTCACTATCAGTTTTTCAATTCTACTCCACCCTAATATATTTTTTTTACTGCTCTACATTTTCATTTAAAAATACATCAGCGTGAAATTTTAAATACCTACATTTAAAAAAAACTCTCTCTCTAACAATATAGTAAAAAACCCTAATCTCCAACAATCTGACCGACCGTAAACGCTCACACACGCACGCAAACTTTAAATTTACGATCGACCCTAGTGAATAAAATCTATTTCCGTTTACAAAGATTCAAACCGCAATTTAAAAAAAACATTACATCCAGGTCGAAAATAATAATGATAATAATAATTAAAACAAAGATAAATCACGAAATTTTAACTCGCACAGTACACACGCACACACATAGATGGACACAGAAACACACCCTTAAAACGACACGTTCTTAATTTTTTTTTTTTTGGTTTTGTTTAATTTTTCCGCACAGAGAAACAGTAGTACACAAGAATAGGACACACTTTTTGAGAGAAGTCATGCACATTAAATGATTATAACGGAAAATAAAGAGGAACAGAAATTAAACAACACAGAAATGTACAAGCAAAAAAACCACATCAATTATGTATCAAAAATCCAGTCGTACCAATCCAACAAAGCAGTGGGAGTCGATCTAAACAGTTGACGGTTCGCCTCTTAGGGCCTTACCTAGTATGTTCATATCTCAACAGTGTCGCACTAGATGTCAGACTGGTCCACGGACTGCTTGTATTTTGTTCCGCACTGCATGTGACGTCACCTACCCCCACCGTCGACCCTATTTTCCTGCGGAGCGGCAGGGGTGGGGGTGTGCGCGCGCATCACTGTAAGCGCGGGGTGTGGACGGCGCGGGAGGGGTCGGGTTTTAGGGTACGTATGGACGGGCGGTTTTCCGGTAGGGTGGCAAAGCACGCGCGCCATATATCTAGTTCAGACCTGAAAGCATGAGTGGACCATACGCGATTGATTTAGTTTACGTTACACACTTGATGAAGCATTCGCCTCCTCCTCCTCCTCGGCAATAATACTTAAGGGATTGAATTATTATTACCTAAGGAATATCCAAGAGTAATGGATACAAAAAGAATAAAGTAACGATTAATTGCATACGATAAATACGGCATGGTAATTGATTGATGAGGCTGATAACTGTTGAAAGTTCATCTTCACTTTTATATAAATAAAACTCTTTAATAATTTATATTTGAAAGTCATTAAAGAGTTATTATATTTATGCAGGGTGAGTTTTTTTAGATGTTCTCTATGGGGATCTCGGAAACTATAAGAAATAGAAAAACTGTTAAATGGGAAAAGAAGTGTATATTTACAAGACGAATAAACAAAGTTTTCAAAAAAGTCAGGGTAACTAGATATTTTGAAAAAAGTAAAACGTGTCGATTTATTCAAATCAATATATCTCGGTTATTATAGCAGATAGGAAAAAACTGTAAAAGGCAAAGTTATAGATAATTTTGTGTAGATTAATAAAAAGTAATCAGTAAATTTTTATTTTCCGATATATGACGCAAACTTATATTTTTTTAATGAAAACCATTGGCTATAGCCTCATTAAAAAGATATTTTTTTATCTTTAATGCAATATGACATATGACATAGTTATTTCTAAAAATAAGTGAGTTATAGTCATTTTATGTTTTATTATCAATAAAAAATGGATAGTCATGAAAAAGATGAAAGTAGAGCAATTGCGGTTGTTTATAATAATAGCAACATTGAAATTATTAGTTTTACAGAGATAAACCAAAATGAAACAACAGCATAAAGTATTCTGTAATTATCAAAATATTAATGGTAGCGAAATTTTAATATTAAAAGAATTTGGTCAGAGTCCACTATTAATATTATTAATAATTAAAACACTTTGGTATTTCCTTCTTTCACTTTTATCTTTATGTGTCAGATGAACATTTCGAGTACCGTGTACTCATTATCAATGATGTACTCGAAATGTACATGTGACACAAATTAAAAATGAAGGAAGGAAATAACAAAGTATTTCTACTTTATCCTAATCGTGTACTCTATAAATTCTAATATGTGTGTGTCTAATTAATATGAGAAAAAATACCTATAGATTTCAGTGATCGAAATATGATAATTTAATTTAACACAACGTATTTCTATTCGTACAAGATATTAAACATTATTAAGAGACAAATAAACCAATGAAATTATTGAAAAATGCGTCACACAGAGTGCCAAAATAAAAGCGCGAGCGCCATTTGATGTTTTGAGGATAAAAATTTAAATTGAAAATTTCGAAGAAAAAAAAAAACATATCCACTCGATTGTACATACATTAAACTCTTTAGATCTTGCATATTTATATTTTTTAACCCACTATATTATTCGCAATTAAAGTTTAAACTTGATCGATTTAGAAAACTATTTTACACCATTTCACGCGCAAGATTAAATATATTCACTATTTGTTTTGAGTTATGTGAAGTAATAATCACTAATAAAACACGATTTGATTTCCTTTCTTCACTAATTTATTTTTACACGTTAAATGTACATTTCGAGCACCATGTGCTCATTTTCAATAACTGAATGTTCAGTTATTGAAAATGAGCACATGGTGCTCGAAATGTACATTTAACGTGTAAAAATAAATTAGTGAAGAAAGGAAATCAAATCGTGTTTTATTAGTCAAGATTAAATAATTTATTAAATGAAATGTAGGTGTACTATCAATATAATATTATACACAGTTGTTTATAAGATAATACTGTACGTTTTTGTTGAAAAATCAAGTCTCTAATTATTTTATAATTAACGTTTAAATTTTTTGAATATGAATAATATTTTAAATATAAATTTTATCTTTAGAAAGAGTTAAATAAATAGTGCCAACACTATAAGGTCTGGAAGTATCATCAAAAATTAGTTTAAAATTTTCTCTAACTACCCTCAAAATTTCGTATCTCTGCCGGTGTGTTTTTAGGGTCTTTCTATTTTTTTTATTTAACGCCACCAATCAAAATTTGGTCAAGTCGAGCGCACTACTATAAAACAGCACGTAAGTACAAAAATTAATAAACACGAACTTTAACCGCACTTGTAAAGTCTCAAAAAAATAGGACAGTTAAAGAAAACATTAAAAAAATGTTTATATGACAGTCTCAATCCTCATCATTTGCAATTTTCTGAAAAAAAAAATGTTATTTAGAATATACATTAAATTTGTCTCATTTTGCAGAACGAAGTTATTTACTTTGTATTATTTTATTTATTAAAACCTTTTTAAAATGAAATGTTTTATTAAAACCTTTTTAAAATGAAATGTTTTGAGTATCCTCACCAATATATTCGTATTGAGAGTCACTTGTGTCTCTGTTATAAAAATAATAAATCATTTTAGTTACTGAAGGTAGTTGTTTATTTTATTAATTTTATATCGCTTCTCAAAGACGATATGACACTGAAGTGGAAGAAACTAATGAGGAAAAGACAAGTAAGTCTTGTTTATAATATAATTCTATATATTATGGTTAAAATACCAAGTCTATAAATGATTTAGAATAAAAGTAAATATTCAAGATTCAAAGGGATTAATGTATCTACAATAGAGTGGATTTATTTCTTTTTTCAAATTTTTAATTTAAATTTTTTCCTCAAAACCCCTTCTGGCTCTCGTGCTAGGGGTTGGTACCCTGTGCCCCATTAGAAGTTTTTTTTTAATATTGTTGATTCTTGAGGCTTATACTTCATCGATAATAAATAAAAACAGTTATTTAATAACGTTGAATAAAATGTGTCCTACAGAGTTAAATCAGTGTTTTTATTTATAAATGTTTTTATGCTGTACAGTCATTTTTAATACATTTTACTTTAACAACTGGAGTAATGTGTTATATAATAATAATTATTATTAATACATTTCAGTCAGATCGAATAAAGCGTTCAATTGTCATAAAATAAAAAAATAATTTTTGGAACTTTTGGAACTAATTCTGGATTAACTGTAAATATTTTTATATAAATCGATGGTGTTTAATTATCACATTTTAATCTAAGGAATCTATAATTCAGATATTTCTCCACATTAATGGGACACCCTGTATAATATATTCTCCCAAATCAAGAACAATAAATGAGACAAAGTATAGAACTATAAAATTATATGACTTGTATTTGTAATTAATTTCTTACTTAATCAATCTCTTTTGTACATTGTTTAATAGAAAAACCGTCGTTAATGTTATAGGAATTAGAGGGTGTGATAGAGGCCACCCACCCACCCTACATATATATTTAAACTCAAGCTAAATTATTGCTTTTTTGGTATTTTTCTTAACACAACCTCAACTAGTTTTATGGTTATTATAAGACAATCATCATATAAGTGACCGAGGTAAAATCTATTTATGTATGGTGGGTGGGTGGCCTCTAACCCACCCTCCAATCATCATCACGTATTTTAATAAATTATAAGTTTATAGAAAAAGGTCTATAGAAGAACTATCTTCTAATTGTATTTTTGTACATTTTTTCATAGAAAAAATGGTCGTTAATGCTACAGGAATTGAAGGGTTGGATAGAGGCCACTCACCCATCCTACATATACATTAAAGTTAAGCTAAAACATTGATTTTTTTGTAATTTACACCACTACTAATAATTTAATGGTTATTATAACCATCACCATAAAAGTGACTAAAGTAAAATATATTGATGTTGGATGGGTGGGTGGCTTCTAAACCACCCTTCAATCTGTATAAAATCATAACGTGTTTTAACAAAGTAAAAGTTTATAGAAAAACTATCTTGTAATTGTATTTTTTGTACATTTTTTTAATAAAAAAAGTCTTTAATATTACAGGAATTAGAGGGTGGAATAGGTCACCCACACACCCCACATAAACTTTTAAACTCAGGTTAAAATATTGATTTTTGATTTTTTTTAATTAACACCATTAATAATTCTATCGTTAATATAATATCATCATCATACAAGTGACTAAAATAAAATATTTTATGTAGGATGGGTGGGTGTCCTCTAACCGACCCTGCAATCAGTAAATCATCATCACGTCTTTTAACAAATTAAAAGTTTATAGAAGAAAGTCTATAGAAAATCTAATTTGTAATTGTATTTTTTTTTGTACATTTCTTCATAAAAAATCGTCGTTAATGTTATAGGAATTGGAGGGTGGGATAGATTCCACCCATCCACCCTACATATATATTTAAACTCAAGCCAAATGATTGATTTTTGTTTTTTTCTTAACATCACCAATAATAGTTTAATGATTATTTTAATACCATCATCAAACAAATGACTTCAGGAAATTATATTTATGTAAGGTAAGTGGGTGGCCTCTACTCCATCCTTCAATCAGCAAATTTTAATAAATTAAAAATTATTTAGAAAAAAATTTATATATTATCTCCTATGGAAATATTCTTTTCCTTGTGTTGAACGTTTCAATAACTTTGTGATGCATTTTAAATCAAAAGATAAACAGAACTGTAATAATATTATTTATTAATAACACACAGCGACTATAGTTTCAACCTTCACAAGGCCATTATAAAACCAAAACAATAAAATACAAAATAAACACAGGCGGTATTAATAAAGTACACTTTTATTTATCATCTTATAAAATTCCTGATTCTTTTTTTTTGGTGCAATTATTTCTTAAAAATTATCACGTACGTTACAAAAATTGTAAGATGGAATAGTGGACACCCACCCACCCTACATACACATTTATTCTTATATTAACTTACTGTGTAATTATTTTTCCACATTAGCACATTTAATGTTGTAGTTATTATAACATTCTAGGAGTAATACTGGTTTAAGTTAAATATATATGTAGGGTGGGTTGGTGGCCACTAATCCACCTATATTTCTATATTTTAGGTGATATTATATAATTCAAGAATTAAATTAAAGAAAATGTATGTATTGTTTAATGTTTTTATATAAAAAATTAATTCAAATGTTGTTTAAATAAAAAATTAATTTTAAATGTTGTTGAAATATATTTTTTTATTGATTAATTCAAATATAGATAAAGAGAATGGTTGCGACCGTTACTGCGTGGTATTATTGAGGAATTGACACAAGAATTTTTTTGCATGGTTCAATTTTTTTAAAACGACTATTGAGAGAAATAAATCTCTATGAGCGTTTCTGCACTAATGTTTTACATTTTACTGTAAAAACTCCAGCTAACAGTTAAAACAACTACTCCCCGTACTAAAGCACCGCCAGGCATTGAATGACTGTTAGCTGTCGTTACATGACTAAAATCAAATTTAGGACTATGTAACACTTATAACCCACAAAAGTCTAATTTCGTTGTTGATTGTATTAAGCGTTTTCTTTTATGTTTGTTAATGATTTTAATAATAGTGTGAATGTTGTATCCAAGGAATGTCGCAATTTTACGTATGAGGTTCTGTCTGTTTTGTTCTGAGAGGGGCAACTGAGATGCTCTGTATATCACACTATTAACAGTGGATAATTTATGTTTGAAAGGTGAGTAAAGAGCAAGTAGTTAAAAGTGTGAGTAGATATTCTGTAAATGTTGAATTTTAATTTTCTGGTGTTTCTAATGACTAGTAAATCCAAAAATGGTTGTTGATTATTTGATTTAACCTCGTACGTAAAATGTATGCTAGAGTAAAAGTTATTAATTTGGGATACAAAGTCTGTGATCTTGAATGTTTTGTTAGTGATCGGAAATCTATCATCCACATATCTAATCCACGTATTAGGGAAGTAAATTAAGGTGTTTTCCGATTTATTTTAAAACCATTAATGATATTGTTTGTAAGGAAAGATAGAAAGAGATTGCCCATAGCTGTACCAAATGTTTGTTTATAATATTTTTCTTCAAATTCAAAAGCTTTTAAATTAGTAACTAATTTTGTTAATTTAATGTAAGTGTCTACTTTGTTTTTTGAAATATTATGTTCTTTTAAAATAGTTTCCAGTATTTCTAATGTTACATCTAATGGGATGCTGGGGTAGAGAGATTCAAAATCAATCAAACGAAATCAATCTGTTGATCTGATGCTAAATCTAAATTCCCAACATTTTTGAGTTAATAAAATGTATTAAAATCCATTAGTTCCTTGTAGAAAATTTAATAATAAATTTAAAAATACGAAAACATTTCTTGAATCTACAACAGTGAGTCTTACTAAGACTACAAAGCAAATTAATTTGAAACAACTACTTCTCTAGCTAATACTTCGACAGACATTGAATGATACAAAAGTAATTTGCGTGTTACGATTGATAGTTGTACTATTCGTAACACAAGGCAAATTAATTTTGTATCATTCAATGTCTGTCGACGTATTAGCCAGAGAAGTAATTGTTTCAAAATTAATTTGATTAGATTCATGATGTGTTTTCGTATTTTTAAATTATTAGATCTTTTATGTTGACACTAACAATATTATGATTACTAGAACAGATTAAGAGTAATAGTGGTGTAAAATATTTAGGAAAATATTGTTCAAATATTTTTATATAAAAAAAATAAAGTACAATATCTGACAACAAAGTTCGATTGATAGTACTGTAACATTAACGCAGATAAAATATTAACGAAAGTTACCTTAAAATCCTTCGAAATAGCTAAGGGGGGCGCTGAGGTGTGCTATACATGTCCTTTAAACTATTCACGAAGTTTTCTTTTGGAGTTTAAAAGCCTCGTCGCGTTCTGTTGGATGTCAGGAATATCATCAAATCACTTTCCTTGCAAATTGAAATTTTAACCTATTTGATGAAATGTCTACACAGGGTACGACTCTAGTAAGCATAACAGGGTTAATGATTTTTTGTTCACGACAATGCTCGTCAGGCAGCCAGATCGTCAGTTTCTCCCAAAAAAGGATAGATATTGAACATCCACCATACTTGCCAGAACTCAATCCTACAGATTTCTTCCTATGCTCACAACTCAAACTTGCTTTGAAAGGAAAAATATTTGAAGATATTCCTGATATCCAATGAATGACGAGGCTTTGAAGTGCATTAGTATGGATCGTGACTATTTCGAAAGAATAGTAAGACAGTAAGATAACTTTTTAATTTTATCAACCTTAATGTTACAGCAAAATTCACCGAACTTTATTGTCAAGGATTGCATATATATTTTCAATTAAGTTGTCATTATTACTCATGTAATTAATAAAAATAGAAGGGTGGTATAGTGACTTCTCATTCAAATTACATATACAATTATAATTAAACTAAAACACCATTTTTAGTTTATTTTTAACACTAATAGCAATATAGGTGATAAATAAAACACTTGGGTTTTGAGAATTTACACAATTTAATGTATACACTGCGACAATTGTTTCGCCACACAGTGGCTTCATCTGGCAGATAATTGTCGCAGTGTATCGACATTAAATTGTATAAATTCTCAAAACCCAAGTGTTTGATTTATCACCTATATAATGGAATTTCACCAAATAAAAGCCTCATCAATCCAATAACTAATGTAAAAGAACAACAAGTAGAGTAAATATATTATAGAAAAATTGTGAAACAAACCAAGTGTAATTTAATTTAAACCTTAATCAGTAATAATTCAAAATGTTTCACCAAGTGATAAATGAGAAAGAAATATGTGTAGAAATATATTTTTTAAGATGAATAATATTATAGTAAAAATTATATTGTAAGCAGTAACACTCTCTTCGCATTTTTTTTTTATTTATTAGATGTACATTTCGAATGTACTCAGCAACTTTATCGAATGATAAATAAAACTTACTTTATTAATATAACACATGGTGTTAATATCACATACAGTGTGTGTAATAAAGTATGTTTTATTTATCATTCGATAAAGTTCCTGATTCAAGATGTATCACAAAATTATGACTTAAAGCATCCAACATATTACAATGTACTCGTTCATTGTATGTACATCTAGTCAATAAAAATAAATTTTCGAAGAAAGTGTTAGTGTTTTCAGTACAATTTTAAATATATGTATGATATCTACAAATTTAATATTGTATTGACTTGCTTATAGCTAAAAAAATGTCACCACACCAAGATCTGTCTTTATTATCACATGTAACATTACACCGGGATATTTTATAGATTCTACAATGAAATTAAGTATTAGCAATATCATCATTCAACTAAGTTTTACAAGTATTTTGTGGCATCAATTCATCAACAACACTTGTTACTATAGTTTAGATCACTGCAGCTCATTATTATTTAACTAAACTGTTTAATAATGACAAGCTGAAATGGTTAAAATTATAGTAACAAGTATAGTTGATACTTACAAATTAAACACAATAATTACTTTGTTTTGTATAACAGTTATTTATTTAAACGGTGACCAATGGTTTCAATACATTCACGTATCATTTTCAAACCGAAAATTTGATACGTGAATGTATTGAAACCATTGGTCACCGTTTAAATAAATAACTGCTATACAAAACAAAGTAATTATTGTGTTTAATTTGTGACTAAAATGTATAACGAAGTAGAAGCTGAAGGAAACTGAATATAAAAGTAATAATATGGAACATAACAAGTGTTTTTCTTCGCTAAAATTATAGCAACAAGTGTTATTAAAGAAGTCATTTGTTTTATATTGAATTAAATACTATCCACAAATTTTATTTATTATAAAACACGGTTTAACTTTGCCAATATTAGACACACTGATTACCACTGGAATTATTTCATAGCCAAATATTGTTTCTTGAATGACTTTCTCATTTATCACTTGGTGAAATATTTAAAACTGTTACTAAAGAAGGTTTAAACTAAATTGTGAAACAAACCAATTGTAATTTAATTTAAACTTTTATCAGTAATAGCAAAATATTGGTTACGATTAATATTTATAAAAAGAATTAGAAAAAACACGAAAATATTTCGTAAAATCTACAACAAATGAGTCTTATTAAGACTACAAGAACAAATCACTTTTGAAACAACTACTTCTCTAGCTAATACTTCGACAGACATTGAATAATACAAAAGTAATTTGCGCAAGGCTATCAAAGCAGCACTAGTTTGAACGTATTTATTTCTGTAAAATGAACTAAAAATGATTGAATGTACGTTTAATAATTTGTAAGTGACTATATAAAAATAATATTTATTTTTTGCATAACAATTACTTTTAAAATATGTATACATAAGGAATGTTGTGTCAGTCTATCTGGACTTTAGAACCGCGGCCTTTCTTCTCAATTTTAAATTTATTATAATTTTAACTAACTAAATTAACAATTAATGTATAGTTTTCTTATTAACAAAATAAATATTATTATTATTATCTTTGCTAGTTAGTTTATCTGTCATGATTTGCACAATTAAATTGTTGAATGGTGAAGAAAAGGTTCTGATACTTTTCAGGCGTCTTCTGTTTATTGGGAATATAGAATTTAGTTCATGGGACCTAATATGCGTTAAGTATGTGTCATTATTTAAACTTACATTGACAAAAAAGCAAGGCAGAATTCAATAGTATTATACTGTAAATTGAAATAGCTCTTATCTTTCTACTCTCTTCAACTCGCTGAGAGGCAAATTTCAAAGTTATTATAAGCAAGAAGAACAAAGTTATAAAGAATAAAAAATACACTTACTTTAACATTGGAAAAGTGACGATGAATAACAACCTGATAAATTAATATATTGAAATGAAATATAAGCAGTAGTTACATTTATCGATATAGAAGGAGTCTTTTAAAAGACCTTAATTAGCTCTGTCAAAATTCAGCACTCCAGTTGTTCTAAGTAAATATATGAAACAAGTGTTGGGTAGTAAGACGATTTAAATGTAGAAGTCTCCATAGAATGGACCAAGGTAGCATAAACCGAGTAGTACTATTTCTTCTCCCTTAGAATGTAGTGAAGTATGACTTCTTGATTAAAGTAATGAATCTTTTTTCCAGCCATAAATTATGAAATGCGACTAAAGTACGAATACGTGGAAATAAAAAATTGAATTGAAAAAGATTTTGTCGAAAATTATTATGTGTGAATTTTGAATATTTTTTTATAACCTGTTAGATAAAATAAATAAAACCTAATTCTGCATAAAGGTCTCTAAAAGTGGAAAAGTGGTGAATAGATAATGATCTTTCAGTTAATACATCTGGACAGAGCTAGTAATTTTCACAAACCAAACAAAACATTTTATCAAATTTTAAATTTAATGTCATTAATTTTTGACTTACCAAAACATTAAATCATTGCAGAAGAAGTTTGTGGATATTGAAGTATCGAAGTGTTGTTGGTAAAAATATTTTCTTCGACTATTTGTGCTTACCTGAAACAAACAAAAAAAATTTATTAAAATGCGATACATATTAATTAGTAGATTACAATTCAATTTCAAGTAGATAACTTATAATGATTAAAACTATATTAATTATTGGATTGTAGTAGCTGTTCGGAAAATATTGTAGCACTTCTTCCTTTTGAATCAGTTTTTTTTGTAATTCCTTTGAGAATGGTTGTTATTGACCAGACCAGAACACGTGTCATTGAAACCAAACAAAGGTTTTAATTGAAGAAAATACCTACGATAATAGGTTTGTGAAAAAATTCACTTGGTTTGCAACAGCAACCCATTATTAACATAATGTTTCACCAAGTGAAAAATCAGAATCAAATACAAGATATAGTTATGATGATGCTTTTGCTTGGTGAAACCCTATTATGCACTTAACTTAAAAAAAGAAACACTAAACATACGTGTCTACAAAATATGTCACAATGACTAATGTCAAATAAACCTCAAAAAAGTGGCATAAACAGTCTATTTGATTAAATACATCATAAATGACAAATTCAGAAGCTGAAAAAACGTGCTAACTTTTATTGGACATGGGGTATGTGTTTAAGTGGAAGATGACAAAACCAGTGAACTCCATTCGTGATATTTGCTGTCTAAATTTGTTGTACGTTTATCATTAATTTATGTGCCCTTTTCTAAATCTTTTATAAGCAAGAAGAACGAAGTTATAATGTATAAAGAGTTTTACTTTATAATATAGAGACACTGCTACAATTGTTTCACCACACCATGGCTTCATGTAATGAAACAATTGTGTGAGTATCACTACACAATAAAGCAAAACTCTTTAAACATTCATATATTAATTAATCAACATTTTTCATAATAATTCGTTACATTTAAGTAATCAAGTTTTAATAAGTATGTTTAAGTCTTTATTGATTTTACAAGAAATCTCTCAATGGCCATGAATGCTATTAATTTTTTTCTTCTCCGGCGGCGGCGTGCACAATAAAAAAAATTCTAATTCAAGATCGTTTACAGGACGACCGACTGAAAGAGGGTGTGCGAGAGAAAGAGATAGAGAGAGATGGAGTAAAATTGATATCCAGGAAACGACCGCACACGACTGTGGATGACGGCCGGATATCGCAGGAATTTCCTCCCCGGGCGTGATAAGTAATTAAATTCGACTTGATATTGCTTTGGAATTTGATTTCATTTACTGGAACTGGAACCCGCAACCCCGCCCCCCCTTCCACCGTCACCCCCGCCACATCCTCGGCCTTTTTATATTCACCGCTCGTCCGGAGAATATTTATTAATAAAATAGTTCAGAAATTTTCAATGCAATGTACGAAATATTTAAACGTGATAAAAATGCTTACAAATATATTTGTAATTTAATAGTATAAATTATTTAAATATTAATAAAACAATATTTTAATTGACATGGCGTATAATAATGACACTCTATACACATTGAAATAAAACCATAAAATAGTTGAGAAAGGGTTTCAACACTATTGTTGAAGATTGCAAGACTGCAGTTTAAACTTTGAAAACGATTGGTAACAATCGAAACACAGTCAGTTAACTGATAATAAATCTATGAAACATAACAAGTGTTTTACTTCAGCAAATTTGCATATCTGGTTCAAGAGAGTAGTGCAAAAAGTATAAATTATACTGCAAGATGTTTTACTGTATATTACTGTATATTCAGTATTAATAATAATGACTATACCAGTGTTTTATTAAGTCGTTCTAATAGAGAAATTACAACTTAATCTTGAGCGCTGTGAACTTCCGAAGAAACTCCTAACCCCCATCCAAAAAGCATATCAAACAAACATATCATATAGTGCGGAAATTCTTGAATAATAGCTCAAGATGAACTGCTTCGCTATTATTCAGATAAAACTAGCTATAAGCTAAGATAAACAAAACAAACAAATAATAATAATTATCTGCTTGATGAAGGCACTGTGTACTAAAACATGCTGCAGTGTTCAACAACAAATGTAAAACCCTCCCATCTTTGTTGTTTTATTTCAACATAATATTTGTTTAAAGAATTTAATCATTTAGTTTAATTTAAGCAATTGGAGTTGAACAAATGATTTTTCATTCTGTTATTTACATAAAAGTATTTTTTCTTTATTAATTCAATTCCAACCAGAAAATTCGTCGAGTAAAAAAACGTCCTATTTACATTTCGAGGAAATCCGAATCGGATATTAATAAAGATCAGGGAGCTGTGCGGGGGGTGGTTGATGGAGTGGCTGTTTGATTTAAAAGTCCGAATTAACTGTCCGGACGGAAAATAGGAAAAGTGGATGTAAATCAATCCGTCCCTCTTGCTCTCGTTGCGGCGGCGGACCGTGAACTCTCGATTCATCTGAAGATGTGTGGGAGGGTGGCGCGCGAAATTTGAAATTCAAAACGTTTCATTCGCGTTAAGAGCTTCCGCAACTAAATCACGGTAGAAAACTGCCGAAAAGATAGTGTGTTACAAATCTGCACACGTTATATGTATTGAATTATATGTGTATTTATATTAAAATCCCGGCGCCTCCACCATTAGTGTAACTAAAAATTATACGCTGAATTTCAAGGTTGATGAAATAAATTAAAGTAATAATTGATAATAATAATAAGTAAAATAGCTAAATTTTTATTTATTTCGTCAGTACACATAACACTCTTTATTTTATTAATGATAAATTACAGTTTGAAAATGATGAAGGTGTGATCAAAATTGAAGTCACTAAGAAAATAAACAGTGTGATATTAACGAGGTGTAATTATTTGTATTTAATTAAAACGTATAATTATGTGAGTGCCTTCAATCTCAACTAGTTTTTCATTATATAATTTTAAAGTAACAGCTATTTTTTTAGAATAATTAAATCGTCTCCAACATTAATGAAACATTTAAAGAATACCATAAAGACCAATAGAACGACAAATATAAGGTCAACTATCAGCAGTGATATTTATAATAATAATGATAATGTGAACAAACTACATAATTGTTGTTTGTACCTATTGTTAATAATCCATGAGAGTTTTTACTTTAGTATTCATAATACTACAATTACAATGTAGGGAAAAATATTACTAAAAGTTAACTTTAGTATCATGTTATTGGTTGTTTCTCTTTTTGATGCCCTTTTTTTCTCGACGTTTAAATCCAGTTTTCGTTGCTAAATTGGGATTAATTACGCTTAAAAAATAAAACGTTTACCTTTCTTGTTTGCTTTAATGCCGGCAGTTAATTAGCTTTTCAGGTGGTGCGTATTATTTCTATCGGGACTTTTAAACCCTGAAACGAACTCTCTTTCTCTCTCCCCAGTTGCGTGAAAAGTGCTTACGTAAAGAAATAAAAATGAATTAAAGGTAATAAACCACGGAATGCGGAAGTTAATCTATTCAGCAAGGTATTTAATTACTTCACTTTTTAACACTACTGGAAAAGATCAAAGCGTTAACTTTTATGATTGGTTCGTTCTGTTGGAAATTAAATTTTGCACCAATTCAGTTAAAATATATGGAAAACTATACGAAAGAATTATTGCAAGGCTACATAACACATAAATTTCCCGAGGTTACTTTTAATATGAAAGCATATAAAAGCAATATAACTGTGTTTATTTAATTAAAAGTACTTGAATATGAAGATCGAGTGGCGGGAACTAAATATAAATGCTTCAAAGTAAGATAAAACCAGTTATTTGGCCGCTAGGAATTAAAACAAGTCATTTTAATATTTTTGGGAAATCACATAACGACAGATCCAAATCATATTCAAAACGAAACATTCCCCAAACCCGTTATTCAAATAAAAATTATACACAAACACATATAGAGTGTTTTCAATAAAATCGAATAATTACAATTAGCTAATACCTACAAACCAAATGTTTTGCTGCAATCAGAATAATATACAATTTGAATATACAGAACAATACTCAATAATTTCCAATTATACGAGAAATAATTCTGCAGATAGAAGGTCGATAATAGTTTTGAATATAAACATCTCAAAGTAAGTAAACTTTGCGTAGAATTAAAAATAGAAGCTGCTGTCTGTTCATTTGTAATAGATACGAGAAAAATCGTAGTGTTAACTGTATAACGTCCCGCAAATAGTAATATGTATGTATTTTTTGATAAACTAACCAACATGGTGCATTATATAACCAACATACATGTTGAAACTATATTATGTGGAGATTTAAATATAGACTTTCTTATAGAAACAGCTCAATCACAAATGTTAAAGTTATTTTTCAAGCCTTCAATCTTGTAAATCAGTTGCACGTACCAACTAGAATGCAATTAACACATAATACGATAACAGCAACACAAATTGATTGTATGGTATCAACTATATCTTCTCAATACATATGCGAGAATCCTAAATCTATCTGATCACCATGCGAAGACGATGGAAATAATTTTGAATCCAGAACAGATTAATAACAAAAAATACATTACTACCAAATTTAGAATTTAGAAATAATTTTCGAAAGATAAATTGGAGCATTATAAAAACAGGGTCAATTAATGAAGCCTATAATCTCTTCTTTACTAAATTCCTCCACTATTATAATTTAACCTGCCCGTTAACAAAAAAGTTTTCCATTACAAACGAAATACATTGGAATGGATTAATGAAGAAGTTAGGATTTCAAGGCAGAAGATCTTTATCAAGCTATGTTTGCCACAATATCATCTGAGATACAGGAACAATATAATATTTATTTATTTATTAATTAATTAAAAAAAGCATATAAAAAGTTAATATAATTAATAAAAAGAAAATACTATACAGCAAAGTTTAATAACAGTAACAATTAACAAAAGACAGTACAAAATTGTGCCCATACAACAAGCCTAATTTGTTATGTGAAATTAAAAATAACCAAGAAATTTCTGACAAATTTGCAGAATACTTCTAGACTATTACGAACAAAAAATAAATTCGTTTTGGAGTAAATTTATTCAAAGAATAAGTACAAGCCAACAGCAGTTAATATTCCTAGAGACAATAACACTAAATGACATTTATCATATGCTCATGTCTTTAAAGAGTAGAACGAGGGTAGGCGATGACGTAATTAATACATAAGTCTCATTACATGCTATTAAATAAATAATGGACCATGTCTGTTATTCAATAAATTTATCATATGAATTAGGAATATCGATTCAGCGATAATCATTCAACATAAAGTGCATTGATTGACCTAATAGAGGAAATATCTCATAATATGGACGAAGGAAAATTACTTGCAGGCCTGTACCCTGTGCACCGTATGCAATTTTCAACTTTCAGTTCCTGCAGTTCACGATTTGAGTGTTTCTATTTAATTGCCTGCTATTTTTGAGTATGTTAAAAAAATCAACATTTTTTTAGTTTTAACATATTTAACCTACAATTAATGCTATACAGAAATTCAAATCACTGAATGCAATTTCTAATTTCTTTAGTTTAAGATTTGAGTGTCTAGATACAGTTTCCTGCTGGAGCGCGCCCATTTATTTTTAAGTCTGCTAAAATACGGATAATGTTTCATTCTTTTAGATATATTAAAGATTATTCTGCCAAGAATTATTTCTTTTACAATTTTTAAAATTAGGAATTGCAATTTTAGGATTTAAGTGTTGCCAGTTTACCTTCTACTGAAATGTGCTATATTTTTGAGTATTTTAAACGACGGATAGTTATTAATAGTTTTAGCGATTTTAAGGTTCATCCAACACGGGAAATAATTATTAACAATTTTTCAATTCTCAGTAAACAATTAAGGATTTCAGCAGTTTTAGATTTGAGTGTTGTTATTTAATTTCCTAATTTCCTGCTGCGGTATCCTTATTTATTTTTGAGTATATTAAAAGACAAACATTTTTTAACAGTTTTTAAAGATTTTACAGTTTATCCAACTAGAACTTAATTTTTAACAATTGTCCAAATTCCAAATGAAATACTCAATTTCTGTAGTTTAAGATTTGAGTGTTGCCATTTTATTTCCTGCTAGGATATGCTTAGTTATTTTTAAGTATTTTAAAATGCGCATATGTTTTAGTAGTTTTAGAAATATTGAAATTCATCCTGCAAACAGTAAAAGTTTTTATAACTTTTTAAAATCACTGAAAGTGATTTTCAATTTCAGCAGTTTACGGTTTAACAGTTGCTATTTAATTTCCTGCTTTGATACATTTATTTATTTATCATATAAAACAAACAATTTTAAATAGTTTGAAAGATTTTAAAATTAAATCCTATTTTGAATTATTTTTCTCCTAATCATAGAATGTCATTTTAATTACTGCAGATTTTTAGATTTGAGTGTTTTATTTAATTTTCTGCTAGAGTGTACTTGTTTCATTTCGAGCAAATTAAAATATAGATATTTTTAAATAGTTCTAGACGTTTTAAACTTCAGCCTGGAATAAATTAAATTTATTATAATTGCTCAAACCACTGAGTGCAATTTTTAATTTCTCCAGTTGAATATTTTAGTGTTGTTATATTATTTCCTATTGGATTTGCTTATTAATAATAATAATAATAATAACATACTTTATTCCCTTCTTAAATTAACAAATAATACATAAGATAGGAAGTGCGTCACAGAAAAAAGAAAAACATAATTAAGAATATATATATATATATACATAAATACTAAACAAAATAATCTTCTATACGGTATAATTCTTTTTCGCATAATAACTTAAATAAATTTAATTTGAACCGTTTAAAATTTTGTTCTGATTTTAAGTTAACAGGTAATTTATTATAGAATAAAATACAATTATAACCTAAACATTTCTCCGAGGCTGTAAGCCTGTGCTGTGGTATGTTGTAGTTACTTTTATGCCTTGTTGAATAAGTATGATTTATTTCATGTATTTCAAATAATTGCTTATGTTTATATAAGAAAGTTAAACATTCATAAATGTATAACGAATGAATGGTAAGTAAATTATATTTTTTAAATATTCCTCTACATGATTTGTTATAATCTAATTCGTACATTATCCTTATAATTCTTTTTTGTATTACAAATACGTGGGAGGAGTATTTGCTTTGTCCCCAAAGTCGAATACTATACCTCACATTAGCCAGAAAAACATTATGGTACACTATGACTAATGACTGAAAATTTAAAATATTTTTCAGTTTCCTAATGGAGTAGCATATTCCACTTAGTTTTTTGCATAAAATATTAATATGTTCATGCCATTTGAGAGATTCATCAATTTCAATTCCTAGCATTTTGACTGATTTATTAACAATAAACTGATCGTTATTAATTGTCAGGTATTCAGGAGTTGGAGTGCTTTTATTCAATCTAAAGATAATACATTGGGTTTTATCTGTATTTAATAACAAATTATTGTTAATAAACCATTCTTGCAATTTGCTTAAATATATATTACATTGTAGATTTAATTGAACATAATTTTCTGCACTAATTAAAACTGATGTATCGTCTGCATAAGTAATAATTTCATGTTTACTATCAATTACATTATAAATTATATCATTTGTATACACTATAAACAAAAATGGTCCTAAAATACTTCCCTGTGGTATGCCTTTACAAATTGTTTTAGCATTAGAATAGATAGGTGTACCATTTACATTTAATTTTACTATTTGCTGTCTGTTTTTTAAATAAGATTTAAACCATGAAAGGGAAGTTCCTCGGATACCATACCGTTCAAGCTTAGTAATGAGTATCGTATGATCTACGCTATCGAACGCCTTCGATAAATCAAGAAACAAACCACAGGCAAGTTCCTTGTTCTCTATAATTGATAAAATGCTATTAATACATTCATAGAGTGCCGTGTCAACACTTTTACCAGGTAAAAAACCATGCTGATGGCAATTTAAAAGATTACACTTTAGGAAGAACGAAAATATGCGCTTGAAAACTAATGACTCTAATATTTTAGAAAATGTTGTTAGTAGACTAATAGGTCGATAGTTCCCCATATCATTTTGGTCATTCTTTTTATATATTGGGAGTACTAATGCCATTTTTAACATATCAGGAAAGGTTCCTTGGCTGAAAGAGTCATTTATGATTTTTAACAGTGGTATTTGAATGTGTTCAAGACAATTATATATTACGTAAATAGGGATGCCATCAGCTCCAGAGCAAAACTTATTTTTATTTTTCATATCATTGATGACATTAAATAACTCAGTATTCGTGACAGGATACAGAAAGAATGAAACAGGATTTACTGGAAATGTTAGATTGATATTATTTTCATTAATACATTGTGGTTGTCTATTACAGATGTTGATAAAAAATTCATTAAAATTGTTGGCCAAATTAGTAATGTTTGTATGAGAAGGTAATTTTTGTATTTTTAATTTATTTCTCTCAGTATTTACAATTTTCCACATGACTTTAGATGTATTGTTGGCATTTTGAATCTGAGTATTATAGTGGCTCTTTCTTGCGGCTAGTAATGCTATTTTATATGTTTTTTGATAGGCTATATATTGCTCTTTGTATGATGAATCAAATGTTGTTAACATTTGGAGCATTGACACTTTCTCTTTCAATTGTTTTATCTCAGGTGTTAGCCACGTTTTCTTTACTGTATTCTGAATTTGTTTTCTAATATTGGGGAAATTTGCATTGAAGTGAATATTAATAATATTTAAAAAGTTTTTATGTATGTGAAAATAGTTTTGAATAGTTTTAAAAATGTATAGTTTATCCTACTTTAAATCAAGGTTTTAAATTTTTTATAATTACCGAATGCAATTTTATATTTCTGCACTTCAGGATTTGAGCATTTATATTTTATTTTCTGCTGGTGTGTAATTATTTATTTTCTGATATATTAAAAGACGATTATTTTCAAATAGATTTATAAATGTTTAAGTAAATTTTCATAATAATAATTATTATTATTACTATTTAAATAATACAGTGCAATTTTGGATTTTTACACTTAGGATTTGAGTTTTGATTTTTAATTTAGTGCTGAGTCATGTGTATTTATTTTTGAGTATGCTAAAACACGGATATTTTATAATTGTTTTAAATATTTTAAGTTCATTTTTTTACAATTTCCCAAATCACCAAATGTAATTTTGAATTTTTGCACTTGGCAATTTTATGTGCTGCTATATAATTTCCTGTTAGGGTGTACTTATTTATTTTTAGTATGCTAAAATAGGAACAATTTTTGAGAGTTTTGAAGTTTAGAAATTCGAGTGTTTCTAATTAATTTCATACTAGAGTCTAGTTCTTTACTTTTCAGTATGTTAAAATACGTGAGTTTTTTAATAGTTGTGGAATTTTTAAAAAGTATCCTAGTGTAAATAATTTTTTCTACTACCCTTCATAAAAAGATATTTTTCGTCACCGAATACACCATTGAAAATTTGAGTGAGAGAAAAATAAATTATTTGTTTATATAATTCTCTTAAGTTTGTTAGTATCATAGGTAAGGTAGTAGAAAAAGTATAGTGTTTAACTCGTCGAAAACATTTTTTAAGTGAAAGAACAGTTTACCAAACGAGGCGGACAATATACTTCTTGTATTTTTTCGAATCACGAAATGCAATTTTGTATTTCTCCAGTTCAAGACTAAAAAGTTTTTATTACATTCCTGTTATGATGTGATCATTTATATTAAAATATATTTTTAGAGAAAAATATTTAGTTTTATACGTTTTCAGATAGTAAAACTAATTTTGATGGGAAAGAAATTTTAATAATACTTCAAATCACGCAACTACAGTTTAAAATTTAAGTGCTGCTAGTTTACTACTAAGGAGTGCTAGTGGGTATATTTGAACGACCTTGAAATGACCTTGACATTTAAAGGTCCTTGAGTTTCAAGTGATCTAAATACGGGCAACAAATTATCCAGTATTTATACAGGACGTACATAAAAGATAAGTCCCTGCGATTTAATTTAATGTTTTTCTTTATCAATTTTATTTGAAGCGAAGGAGAAACTACTTAAAAATCATATTTAGTCGAATAATGAAGAATACCTCTTCTTGTAGTGAAATAAATTGTAAATTTCCAAGAAAATCACAGAAAATAATTTCTCTAGCCCAAAAGGCTAAAATATATTGCTGATGAGGATACCATCATCCAGCAATAGGGGTAAGAGTGGAAGAACACTACGACGTGAACTCCGCCCGCATGTTCCTTGCTCTAAATTGTGAAGTATATTGTAAATATATATTAATTGTTAGAAAATTGTTAGAAACGTAAAGTTGAATCAATAAATCAATAAATTATTGGACAAATTACTACAAGAAAAATAAAATATCACGACAGGAATAATTTGAAATAATAGAATTGTACTTTAATTGCATGTTACATTTTATTTGTATAATAAAAAATATTTCATTAATTGTCCGAGGATAAGTTAAATCCAATTCACAATTTGGTCTAGATTAAACATTACGTTTCTTAGGAAGAAGTTTACACAAACACGTGTTCGATTCTATAAAGGAGATCGTAGGGGTGGATTGTAGGCACCCGATAATGGCGCCATAGTGCAACCAGGAATTGCTATTTAGTGCCTAGATAATTTCTTAATTGGCACCATTGTGCATGCCCTCGACATCGACAATGGCACTCTCGTACAAAGCGTGTATGTGGGGGTGTGGGGGTTGTAAGGTTGCGTCGTTATTATCAGAGTTTGTCTCGCAGTTTGGAGAGTTCATTTCGTTTTACAGTCTGGGCCGTCCTTCATAATTTTCACCACGCACACCGCGAATTTTCCGCGCGGACATTATTTATCATTACCTCAAACCACCCTCTACATAACCACCTTAGTAAAGGATAAATTGCCCCTTTTATTCGTTTTGTTTTATTACATTTTTTCTACAGTATTTAATTAATTTTTACTGAGAAAAATAATAATTAGTAATTGCATTTGTAAATAATATTAATATATTATAAAGTAATTAACAGAAAATTTTAGTAACTAGTTTTTTTAATACTAAAAATCACTTGTTTTACTTCAAATATCTGTAGTTTTTAGCTACAAACTAGTTAATAAAATCTTCTGTGTGATATCAACAAAGTACAATTTCTTTTAATGTTTCTTATTTTATTAAATACTTAGATTACAAATTTAAAGGAAAGTGAACGAATCTAATCAGTTCATAAAAAAAATCACCACGAATTTAATCAGAGACTAATTTAATATTTGAAGATTTTGTATAAACTTATAAAGCAATAATAATATTATTTATTATCGGAAAGTGAAATTTACAGAAAATAATAATAATAATGTAGTAAAACAAATGAAATTATAATATATATAAAGGAACAACTAAAGGTAAAAGTTAAAGAATAACAAAACAAAAATGTAAACTGACTCTAGTCTAATAAAAATAAAATTGTAAACATAATCCCGGCGCATCCACCATTTCATAAAATTAATGTTTACACCTTAATTTACTAATCGTGAATCTCACTCTTCACCTAGTAGCTCTTAACAGATTACTTTATTAAGTTAGTTAAATTTGCGGATATTTAAATTAAACCGATTTTTAGTTGAAACATAATTATTTAAAAATATGTTTGCCTGAATTAAGAAAGAAATACATAAGTAAAAAATGCAAATAATCTCCGACCCACCTACCTAGAATTAACATTTGTGACATCCCTTAGTACATTAATCGTAAATATTAAACGTTCTTCAAGATTGAATTAATTTATTATTTATTTTTATTAGTGTGATATATTTCACTTAATTTTCGGACTAATTATAATTCTACTTTTCTTCACAAATAGAATATGATTAAAATTTCTTGTTAATAATGTTACCGTTACCTTATTTAAAGACATCAAGTTGCAATTGTTAACGTAATATAAATTTAATCGAGTAAATGCGCACGAAATTCCGGACGACTTCGGTCATGTCATAACTTTGATGCACACTTTCCACTAATTCGAGCCGCACCGTAAACTTCCCAAACTTGCATTTTGTTCCCCGAGCATTAAATGCAGTTCACGTTACACACATTCCCGACATCCAGACTCGTAACATTTGCGCGGCTTCAATTAAATAATTACCATTCGGGCGATTGCCACGATTTCCAAAAACAAAAAAATTACGTTCAACTAGAATCAACTAGAACAGTTGATGTCGTGTGGATTTAGTATCGCGTTTGTTTTTAATTTCCGGCGGGAGCACAAAGGAATTTTTAATTCATTCACGGGTAGATAAAAAAAATTGTATGCAATTAGTGGAGGCTTCGTTTTTTTTTACGCTGGACGGCCCTGAATATTAGGTATGCATACTTTCGGAATTGCACCTCTGTACCGGAAGGTCGGAGGCGGGTCAATATTTGGAATTAATTTAAAAATGAGGTTAAAATGATACGTAACTGGTGGATGCGCCGGGTAAATGATTTACAAATTATTCAAACAGTTGATTAATGCGGATTTTTATAGAAATTAAAAATAATTTGTTAAAAAGCATAATTTAATTATAAATTCCAATGTGTGGTGATTCAATATTATAATTTGCAAACGTGTAGTATTTGTTTTTCAATTTTTTTAATTGCCTTGAAAAGTTTGTTTAGGAAAATTATTCAAATTATTGATTAATATCGTTTTTTTTTTGGAGAATCGTAGATGGATGGTTTTAAATTATGATTAAATTTTGAATTACAATGTGTGATGATTAGAGTTTATTATTTTCAAGCTCGTAGCATTTGTTTTTCTTTTTTTCAAACACTTTGAAAAATGATTGTTTACAAATTATTCAAAGCGTTGATTAATGCATTTTTTTTTAGAAATTAAAAGTAAATTATCTAAAATCATTATTATATTAAAAATTCCAATGTGAGATGATTTAATAATATCATTTGCATGTGAGTAGCTTTTGTTTTTCTATTTTTTTAATCACCTTGAAAAATTGATTTGGGAAAAATAATTCAAATTGTTATTAATGTCTTTTTTTGGGGAATTAAAAGTTATTGGTTTAAAAATTATACTTAAATACGTGTGATGATTAAATTTTTATTATTTGTAAGTGTGTGGCATTTGTTTTTCTAATTAGTAAATCGCTTTGAATAATTAGTTTTTTAAAAAATAGTCAACTGTTGATTAATGTTTATTTTTTGGGGGAATAAAAAGTTAATGGTTTAAAATTGTAACTAAATTTTAAATTCTAATGTGTAATGATTAAATTTTATAATTTTTAAGTGCGTAGCGTTTGTTTGATAATTGTTTCATTGCATGTTTTAAAATTATTCAAACCGTCGATTAACATCGTTTTTTTTTTATTAAAAGTTAATGTTTACAAAAAACTATTAAATAATAATCTCAAGCGTATTAGTTATCGGATTTTATCATTTGCATGTGTGTAGCATTTGTTTTTCTAATGTTTTAATCGCTTTGAAAAATTGGTCTTCTCAAAATGATTCAAACCTTCTTCTAAAGTAATTTTTTTATCAAAATTCAAAACTTTTGTTTTAAAATTATGATTAAATTATAAAGTCAAGTGTATTAATGATTAGATTTTATCGTTTGGAAACGTGTAGCATTTGTGTAGGGGTATTTTTCCTGATCCATGAAAAGAGTCTGCGTATCTGCCTCGTCTTCAAAAAGGTAGTTAAAACTGCAATCGACAATTGTCGATCAAATTCCTTCTTGAGCAACTTGTCAAATGTAATTATTGGAGACCATGGTACATGATATACACAAATCAAATTTACAATCCAGTAGAAATACATAATATACTATATTAAGAAAATTACTTCTTAACAACACTATTTATAATAAGGTCAGTACGTCTCTCCATACAGATCAACATGGTGTTATGAGGAAGCGCTCTACGACTACAATCTTAACCAATTTCACATATATTATTTCTAAAGACATGGACGCTGAGCAACAGGTCGATAATAAATTAAATAGCAGAAATAAATAAAATCTTTGTCGATTCCGAAACGCGAGAACAATTTTTCGCTTTGATTCTAAACTCGGGTGCACTATTCAAATTGATTTTATCCCGCTTGGACTGAAAATTGCACTAAACATTGATCCTAGTTTGTGGGAATCAAATGATGAATATAGTAAATCAAAAACATATTTTCACAGTTGCGCGTGGTAAATAACACGCCTGAAAGGGCCGTAACGTTGGCTAAAAAGTTTAACACTTTGATTACGAATTCAGGATGACAAAAGCAGTACCTATATAAATATGTGCTTAGTCATCAACAGCAGTTCCCGAATGCTAAGCAATCTAATCTTAGAATGTTGAAACAGATTTGTGAGAGCACTATAAAATATAAATACTTGATACTTGGACTACCTCTCAAAAATTCAATTGTTTAAACCTGACCTTGACTACGTTTTGAATTAAAAACATGTTTTCTCACATGAGATATGTTATTAGAATGTTAGTACTTAATTTCATAAGTGTTTAATAAATAAAGACAAAAATCTTGAAATCATCGTTCAGAGCACCTGGATGAAATTCCGGGTTACAGAAAGTAGGAGGTATCAGTAAGTGGCGCAAAGGTCTTGCCCTAAGTCTTACATGCATTCTTTAGTATTTAAAACCAAAAACAGCGATGAAGTCATTTGTCAACCGAAGTTAGACGTCAAGTTTTCCGGAAATTCGAAAATTTTGACCAAAATTAACATCTAAAAATGCACTCTGCGTTTCAAATACTGCCAATATCATTAGTTTAATAATCAAAACCTTTTCTATATAATGTTTTTTAATAGAAAAGTACGTTACAGTAACTTAGTAATGGGTTTTAGAAATGTCACAGATTTTTATGCGCCAAAAAAACAGATTTTCGGGTTTTTCTTCATACTTTTGATTTGAGCGACCTCTAAACTTCAATGAAATGACCTGATATTAGGTAACAGGACTTCTGATCACTATGATTAATTCCAGAAGAAGAGCCGATACTAAAAAAATTAATCTGGTCACCCTAATATACATACAACACTAAATGGAAAGCGTCAAATAAAATAGGACATCCTAACTAAAATTAAAATTTAAAGAGTGAATAAAGTTTTCTTTGTATTAAATCATTTGTAAGACTTTTCTTAAATGAATTTAAATTGATTTCAAGCTGAAGTAATCTTGGAAGTTGATTAAAAAATGTTAATGAATTGTAGTACGGAGATTTTCCAAAAATTCCTAACTTGTGAATTGGAAAATTATATAAATGTGTGTTTCTAGTATGATGAGTAAGTTTTTTAGTACTGTCTTTGGATTCATTGCGGTTATTGAAATGATATTAATAAATTTCATGAACATGTGGGCTGTAGAAAATTAAGATCTTCGATGATTTAAAATATTATATTTCAACCCCAGAAAAATCATAACTGCCTCTTATTGTATTATCAAAATTTGCCTACTTAGTGTACTTCTTTTATAAAATATTATTCCATATCCCATAATGCATTCAAAATTAAAGCATTATATGTAGTGTTTTGTAATCAAACAATATTCTAAGTGATTAGCATGCCTAGTTTAACTTTGAAGAGAGGTTAAAATAATGCTTTTTCCAAATTAAATACCTATAAAGAGTTAGTCCCAATATTTTACAATTATTAATAAGGCTAATATTCGTATATCCTAATTGAATCTTATTAAATTCAGAATTTAAGTATTTAGCATTGAATATTATTAGACTTATTTAAAATGAATTTATTTTGATTCATTCAATTTTCAACTATATCAAATGGGTACTGAGATTTCATTATAAAATTGTTTACTGACTTAATTTTCACTAAAAAAATTGGTATCGTCAGCATAATTTATTATAGAATTTAAACTCGTTATATTAGGGAGGTCATAAATGTATATTAAGAGCAAAAGAAGTCCTGAAATATTTCCTTGTGGGACACCAATATTTGTAGCGAATTCACTGGATAATATGATTTTATCAAATCTAATGCAACACCACGAATTTCACACAGTTCCAACTTTGTAAGTAGTATTTGATGATCCATGCTGTAATTTTAAACAAGAAGAAAATACTCCATTATTCAATATTTGATTAATTAAATATTTCAGTGGAAATACTAATTGAGATATTAAATATTTTAATGTTATGGATGATGCTTCATCAATACCGGTTGAATTTTTATTTTCTATAACATTTATTATATTAAAAACTTCTATGGATGATGTAGCTTTAAGAAATTTTGACTTATAGAATTGTTTATTATTACGCGAGAATGGTATATACGTGACCGATTAATAAGTTGAGTTGCAATAGTGCGGAAATAAATATTTATTTTATTGGACTCAAGTAAACGTATGTTCAAATTTAATTATGAAATTTCTTTCATTTTCTTAAGTGCCTTTGGTGAACAGGTTATTGTGTTGATTATATTTTCTTGCGCTTCAAAAAAGAGAATTTCTGCAGTTTAATATTTGCTAGACAATTATCCACTTTCTCCTAATATTTAACTGTAATTTCTAAATAGCAATTTTCGCACAAGTGTTTTCCTGATCTATAATTCAATCGACTTGTCTTAAGAAATACCAAGATAACCTTGGAGTAGCTTTAAATACACCTTGTGATTTTCTATATCTCACGTGCTGAATGTTTTTTCTTCTTTTTATAAGCAACCTTTCCCAAAGTTCTTGATTAGAAAGATTTTCGTTGTTTAAAATTTCCGACTTGTTTGCTTGTTTTAAGTATATGTATTTATTTATTTGCTTGTTTTAATTCTGTGCTAACATAAAAACCTAAAACATACTAAAATAATATAAATAATATTCAACCAATAATTTTTAATACAAGTGGTTTGTTTACATTTGATATTTTTACTATAATTTCTTGTGTGAATGTTTATTTATTTATTTAAGTCTTTGGAAATATCAGAGATTCCAGTATGTTTTTATTTGCCTAGTGTTTTTACTATATAATTTCTGCCAGTGCCTCCTGCTCCATCCCTTGGATTTGTTGTATATTAGTATCTGGTTTATTTGCAAAAATTGTCTCATGAATACGATAATTTTTAGCATCAATTTGTTATAACCTATTTGATAATTATTGATTCGTTGATATAAGCGGATTGTTGTTTTGTTTCAGTGTACCATTTAGCTCATTTAATTGCATCACACATTTAGTTAAATCATTAAAATCATTTTTTAGTACCTTGAACTCCTTAATGCCTTCTTCAATTATAACTGTACATGTATGTTTTGGGTGAGAATCGTGTTCTCCCTTGACGAAGCATCCGGGACAAAATGTCGCTGAGCAAATACAACGCTCAGTTCTATCACGGACAATATTTTTTCTACAACATTTTTCGATACAAATCTTGACATTGTTTACATTAACACTGGCACCGTCTTCATGAACGTCCGCCATATATTTATTATCAATCATTTGTTTTCTTTTGTCATCTATTAACTCGCATCTGTTACTTATTTTCTTTTATTTGTTATTTACAGTATGATACCTGCTATATATTGTCTTTTATGTGTTATCTATAATCTATTATGTATATTGGATAATAATTTAGAGACATTTTTTTCTTCATATATATTGCGAAACAAATTTTAATGAATTAGAAATATTTAAACATAATTAAATAGCAACAATAAATTGGTTTCAATCTATTTACATGTCATAAACTAGTTGACAATATTTCCATTTTCATATTTATTATGTGTCATCTATCATATATCGTCATTTGTCGTTTGCCTCCTGTCTTCTGTTTTCTGTCATCTCTCATCTGTCTTCTGTCTTCTGTTTTCTGTATTGTCTGTTGTCTTATGTAGTCTGTCGTCTGTTTTCTGTCATCTGTCGTCTGTCGTATGTCTTTTGTCTTCTGTCATCTGTCATCTGTCATCTGTCATCTGTCATCTGTCATCTGTCATCTGTCATCTGTCATCTGTCATCTGTCATCTGTCATCTGTCGTCTGTTATTTGTTATCTGTCAACTGTCATCTGCTGTCTATCATCTATCGTCTGTCATCTGTTGTCTGTTATCTGTCGTCTGTCATATGTCGTCTGTCGTCTGTCATCTGTCTTTTGTCGTCTGTCTTCTGTCTTTTGTCTTGTTTTCTGTATTGTCTTTTGTCTTATGTAGTCTGTCGTCTGTTTTCTGTCGTCTGTTGTTTGTTATCTGTCATCTGTCGTCTGTCGTTTGTCGTTTGTCGTCTGTCATCTGTCATCTGTCGTCTGTCGTCTGTCGTCTGTCATTTATCATATCAAATATGTCGTTTGTCTTCTGTATTTTGTTTTATGTTTTCTGTCTTCTGTCTTCTATGTTTTTTTCTGTATTGTCTTATGTAGTCTGTCGTCTGTCTATCTTCGGTTCTCTTTCATATAAATGTCATTTCCATCTGTCATCTGTCAACTGTCATCTGTTGTATAACTGTCATTTTCATCTGTCATCGGTCATTTCTTTCAAAAAGTGTAAGAAAACCAAAATTGATTAAATTTTAAGTATTGAATTATTGTCCCCGGGTCAAGAAAATGTTTAAGCCCGTTTTCACACTTCCTGTAAGAAGAACGGGATTTTTTATTCAACTATTTCAACGGAAATATTTGTTTTTTTGGAATCTTTAAATATAATTTTAAAAGTAAACAACTGTGTAATTGTATTCTTTGGTATTTTTTGTTTATTTTATACTAAAAACATTTTGCAAAACTTTTGGCTTTTTTGCCGTCTATTAACTGACATCTGTTACCTATTTTCTTTTATTTGTTATTTACAGTATGATATCTGCTATAAATTGTCTTTTGTTTGTTATCTATAATCTATTATGTATATTGGATAATCATTTAGAGAAATTTTTTTCTTCATATATATTACGAAACAAATTTTAATGAAATAAAAATATTTAAACAGAATTAAATAGCAGCAATACATTGGTTTCAAACTATTTACATCTCAAAAACTAGTTGACAATATTTCCATTTTCATATATATTATATGTCATCTGTCATCTATCGTTTGTCGTCTGTCATATGTCGTCTATCATCTGTCCTTTGTCTTCTGTATTATGTCTTCTGTCTTTAGTCTTATGCCTTCTGTCTTCTGTGTTTTGTCTTTTGTCTTCTATCTTCTGTCTTTCTGTATTGTCTTATGTCTTGTCGTATGTAGTCTGTCTTCTGTTTTATGTCGTCTGTCAAATTTGGTCTGTTGTCTGTCATCTGTCATATAAATGTCATTTCTATTTGTTATCTGTCAACTATCGCCTGTCATCTGTCGTTTGTCTTCTGTCTCCTTTTATTGATTTTTGTCTTATGTCTTCTGCCTTCTGTCTTTTGTCTTTTGTATTCTGTTTTCTGTCTTCTGTTTTCTGTCTTCTGTTTTCTGTCTTACCTTCTGTCTTATTTAGTCTGTCGTTTTGATCTGTTTTCTGTAGTCTGTCATCTTTCGTCTGCTATCAGTCTTATGCCTTCTGTCTTTTGTCTTCTGTTTTCTGTATTATCTTATGTAGTCTGTCTTCTGTTTTCTGTCTGTCAAATTTGGTCTGTTATCTGTCATCTGTCATATACATGTCATTTCTATCTGTTATCTGTCATCTATCGCCTGTCATCTGTCGTTTGTATTTTGTCTCCTTTTATTGATTTCTGTCTTATGTCTTCTGCCTTTTGTCTTCTGACTTTTGTGTTCTGTCTTTTGTCTTTTGAATTCTGTTTTCTGTCTTGTCTTCTGCCTTATTTAGTCTGTCGTCTGTCTTCTGTTTTCTGTAGTCTGTCATCTTTCGTCTGCCGTCTGTCATCTGTCGTATAAATGACATTTCCCGCTGTCATCTGTCAACTGTCATCTCTCATATAAATGTAATTTACATCTGTCATAAGCCATCCATCATATATCGTCTGTTATTTCTATCAAAAAGTTTAGGCAAAACCATAATTTATTAAATTTGAAGTAAGTTTAATTATTTTCCAAAGGTCAACAATAGGTTTATGCCCGTTTTTATACGTCCTCTAAGAAGTAAGGGATTTTTTTAATTAAATTATTTCAACCGAAATATTTATTTTTAGAATCTCTAAATACAATTTTAATCGTAAATAATTATGTATTTGTGTTCTTTAGTTTTTTTTGTTTCTTATTAATTAAGAGTTTTATACTAAAATCATTTTGCAAAACTTTTGGCTTTTCTGAAAGATAAAAATCCAGAAAAAACAAAAACAATTTCAAGTTACCGCCTTTTTTCTGGGCGCGAATTTTCATAAAGCTTTTCTTTTCAGTTCATTCAGACAAGACAAGCTTAAATTAAAATTTTCATTTCAAAATCTTTGGCGATTCATAAGACAGAGCTCCCATAGCAATTTTTAATTGTTTGACATTTCAATTGTTTTTAGAATATTTTTTTAAATTCTCTTATAAAATTTCCTTTGCTTCACGTTAATTTGGAATATTTCTTTAAAAAAATATATACAGTATAAATTTTTTTTATATAATTCATCGATTATTTTAACGATCTCTAATTATTTTTTAAATATTAAATTAATAAGCACTAAAAACCTTTCTTCACACATTTACAAATCCAAAATATATATCTGTGAATTTAAATAAAATTTGTGAAGAAAGGTTTTTAGTGCTTATTAATTTAATCATATTTATCTTCACGTAACTCACAAAAATAAAAAATTAATTTTAAAATAAGTTAAATTTTATTGAAAATTTCTATTGAGCAAATTTTAAAATGTTTTCTGTATTTGTTAAATAAATTCTTAATTGTTAGTATGATTTTTTGCAAGTGAATTTTAAATATTTATTTCTTAAAAAAATTACTAGAAGCGTTTCGTGGGATTCTAATTGTTTTTTGAGTTTTTATTTTATAAGAAAGTGATTTTAAATTTATTTTGTTTGCATATTTACATTATTTAATTAAAGTTTTCGTTTTATTTCTCTGTGGAAATCCAGTTCTTTTAATTAAATATTCAAAAGTTTCTTTTTAAATTTTTACAGCCAATTATTTTCTACGGTTTACACTTGTTTTTTAGTTATTTTTATAAGGATTCAATTATTTCAAGTGAAGTAAAACGTTTTAATACATAATTCACTGCTTTTTCATTTTTAATTCGTCAAATTTCAATTATTTCAACATATTCGTTTCAGAAGTTTAAAGAAAATTGCTATAAGTACAGATTCCAATTTTCCAATTTTTCAGTTTTTTTATTTTGTCAAATTTTGCATGTGTCAAATAATTGTTTGAACATATATTTCACTTTAATATTTACTACAATTAGATTTTAATTAATTTTTGCGCTTTCTTTATTAAATTTTAATCGAGTTTTAAGTGAAATATCAAATGCATTTTGACTCTAAAATTTAATTGTATTATTGGATTGATGAGGCTTTTATTTGTTGAAACTCCATATTGTCACTTAATAAAACACTGACGTAATGATGATGAAGCCACTATGTGGCGAAACATCTGTTGTAGAACAATAAAACGATTTTTTTGAAACCTTACTTTACATCAGTGTTTTATTAATTGATTAATTGTATTAAACAAGTAAATTATCCAAGTGTTTTATAAGAATTTTAAATTGTTTTAAAGCATGTTATAATCTGCTATAATTCTTGAATAATTTTCTCATTTATTTCTTTGTAAAAAATTATGAAATTATAGATGGAGAATTTATAAACATTTGATTTATTTCACTGATTAGTAAATATAAATATCAGTGAAACAAACCAAGTGTTTATTATTAGTCAGATATTTTTTATTTTACCAAATTCCATTTTGATATAATTGTTTTTTTTTCCTGTTAAATAAAATTAATGATTATAGTTTTTAAAAAGTTATAGCAGTGTTTTAAATAAGTAAATAATAAGGGTGTTTAATATTAGTTGCAATAAATTAGGAATTTACCTAGCGTACTCTTGACCTACCTCAATAGTCTACGAGTTAATGTAGGTCAGGAGTGCATTAACCTAGCGTACTCTTGACCTACCACACGCAACTCGTACTTGACCTAGCGCAATCCTGACCTACATTAACTCGTAGACTATTGCGGTAGGTCAAGAGTACGCTAGGTCAAGTACGAGTTGCGTGTGGTAGGTCAAGAGTACGCTAGGTTAATGCACTAGCTCAATCGAGAGGGGTAGGTCAAGAGTGCGCTGGATTTAATCGGAATACTTATAAATTGAGGGTAGCTAAAAACAGAAGAAATTACTTCGAATTATACTTGAAAGCAGATAAACACAGGTCATAATTTATAATTGTTAGATGATAGTTAAAGAAGTCATTGTACGATTGAAAGTAAATAGCTATACAAAAATCTATCGTAAATTCAACCTATTACATAACATAATTGCACCATAAAGTATATTCTTCACCTATTAAATTAAAAAGTGATTTTTTAAGATAGGTCAAAAGTATGCTATAACATTTATTATTGGAGTTTAATTAATACAATTTTACCTTTTACCAAAAATTACAGATATATTGTTGACTTCTTTGTAATTTTAAAATTGACTTAATTAAATGCTTTTAGTTTAACGCATTTGCCTTAAAACTATTTCACAATTTTTAATATACAAAAGTATTTTATTATAGTATACTTTTGTCTATTAAAAAAATGTGAAATAGCAGTTTTAAGGCAAATGCGTTAAACTAAAAGCATTTAATTGAGTTAAAAAATAATATAGATATTATAGATAATATTTTTAAATAACTTTTTTCTGTAATAAATATAACTTGTAATATTTATATGTTGTTCAAATATTAACAAGAGTTCACGTTAAACAGAGCTAGCATTTCCATAATACAAACAATTTATTTACATACACTAATATCATGTAATACATCCCCTGAATTATTGATTAGCGTTACGCTATTCCATAATTTAATATCCGCAAATAATTGCATGCGAAATACGCTAATGTATTTTACGTAACGCATAACGACCACCCTTTTTTAAAACTATTTATTCATATCGATATAATAATTTACAGCGATGCAATTAGGGTAATCAAAGGCGATTTTACGTCTGGCGTTTAAACGTCGTCTCCACTATTCCGTAATATCAAGGGAAGTATCAAGGAGGGTTTCAATTGATTAGTGCTGGGATTATTCAGGGGGATTCGGGACGCACTTTACTAATTGTGCGGAGACTCCGTCTAATTACCTCCATCCTTTTGCTGGCTATTTGATTTACTTCGCCCACAATCAATCCGAATATTCAGGACGACGTGAAATGTATATATATATATTTATAAACATTTCCTCAAGGGATATATTAAGAACAAAAATTAGTCATTGGAGTTAATTTATAGAAATAATTTTCTTTACGATTATATTAATAATTTATATACATATAAATTAATAATTTAAAGATATAAAGAATTACCAGAAGGGTTTAGTAAGCTAGTGATGACATATTTTATTATTATTTTTATTTTACAAATTAATAATTTAAAGATATAAAAAATCATTAGAAGGGTTTAGTTAGCTAGTAATTATAGTTTTTAAGATATGAAAAATCTCCAGAAGGGTTTAACCGATTATTGGGGACATATTTTCTCATTTTTATTATTAAATTAATATTGGAAAAAGTAATACACTTGTTGTATTCGATATGGATATTAAATTTAGGCCTAGATAAACTAAACTTTTCTTCACAATTTTATTTGTTACTATCAAACCATTGATAATAGTCACTTTGTGTCCAATATGCATTTCTGGTTTCAAATAAAATAATAAAGAAATGATTCTGAGTGTATAAATCAAGTTATTATCATCTTCACGTAACTTATTTAATCCCAAAAACCAACACCTACTATTGTTTATCATTTTTCGTCTACCTGACAAAGCTACTGTGTCGTGAATAATAGAAACATTTTTGAAACCATATACTGTGTCAATATTTTATTAAGTGATATGTAATCTTGTCTGTACAAAAATTATTATGAAACCCTAAATAGGTTAAAACTACAACCATGTAATAAATTATTAATGTGATACCATAAAACTGCATTTATGTGTAAGTTACTGATTTAAAAATTTAAGTCATCTGATGATTTACTGAAAGGAAAACAGTTGTTACATTCCACGATTCTCTGCTTATGGCTTCAATTTTCTGCAACTAGACAAACTATATTTCCCTCAGCCGTCAACCCTTACCGCCCGAACAATTTTATTTTAAGTGCGCTCATGATTTATATGCGGGGGCAACGAAATAAATCGAGAATTCGCCCCATAAATCATAACGGTGGGCTCTCGAGGGTGGAAGGCGTGTTTTAAAATAATACTCTCGCGAAAAATATCGTTTAATGGCTAATCCACCTTTGACCCAAATGCAATTGCCGTGTAAGCCCCCCTGCTTCCTCCAGTGAGTGTCCTTCAATTCAAGAGAGCACGCCGCCACCCTCCTCGACAGCGCATTTATTTATGTACATAATCCCGAAATCCTCACGTCCATTCACATATATATATATATAGAACTGTATATGTGACTAACTGAGTTCCTACTCAGATTTTCCGGTTATGGAAAGCGATAAATACTGGGCTTATGTCTTTGCCAATGGCGTCGAGGAGCCGAATTTAATATTCCCGGCCGGCATCGATGGGAATGGTCACGTCGCATTCCAGGGGATGTTAAATATTATTAAAATTCTTCCGGCATTGTCCCCTTCACGGGTGCGTGCGTAATTTAATATTTAGTTACGTCCTCGAATGAAAATCCCTTCGTCTTCAAGGAAATTATTAAACGTGTAATAATTCCATCGTAGAATAAAACAGTTGAATACTGTCAAAAAAGAACATAAGAGTTGTTAAATGAATCTTCAATATTCTGTAATATTTAGTTTGCAATTAGAGACGATTTTATTGGAAATAATCAATTTTCAACAACACCAGTCCAATTTAACCTTCCGCCATGTTTGTCTTGGAGAAGATAAAACGAAACAATTAAGTGAAGTTAAAGACAACATATCTAAAAAAAAATATTATACATATTTAACACTCTACAACATTTAGTTTGCAATTGGTGAGGAATTTTCTGGAAAAGATCAATTTTCAACAACAACAGTCCAATTCAACCCTCTGCAATTTTTGTCTTGGAGAACACAGAACGAAACAATTGAATGACGTCAAAGACAACATATCTAAGAATAGTTTAATTAATTTTCAACATTCCACAATATTTAGTTTGCAATTGGTGAGGAATTTTCTGAACAAAATGAATTTTCAACAACAGCAGTCCAATTCAACCCTCTGTAATTTTTGTCTTGGAGAACACAGAACGAAACAATTGAGTGACGTCAAAGACAACATATCTAAGAATAGTTTTATAAATTTCTAACATTCTACAATATTTAGTTTGCAATTGGTCAGGAATTTTCTGAAAAAAATCAATTTTCAACAACAACAGTCCAATTCAACCCTCTGCAATTTTTGTCTTGGATAACAGAGAACGAAACAATTGAGTGACGCCAAAGACAACAAATCTAAGAATAGTTTTATTAATTTTTAACATTCCACAATATTTAGTTTGCAATTGGTGAAGAATTTTCTGAAAAAAATCAATTTTCAACAACAACACTCCAATTCAAGCCATTGCAATTTTTGTTTTGAAGAACACAGAACAAAACAATTGAGTGACGTCAAAGACAACATATCTAAGAATAGTTTCATTAATTTTCAACATTCCACAATATTTAGTTTGCAATTGGTGAGGAATTTTCTGAAAAAAAATCAATTTTCAACAACAACAGTTCAATTCAACCCTCTGCAATTTTTGTCTTGCAGAACACAGAACGAAACAATTGAGTGATGTCAAACACAAGATATCTAAGAATAGTTTGATAAATTTTCAACATTCCACAATATTTAGTTTGCAATTGGTGAGGAATTTTCTGAAAAAAATCAATTTTCAACAACACTCCAATTCAACCCTCTGCAATTTTTGTTTTGGAGAACGCAAAACAAAACAATTGAGTGACGTGAAAGACAACATATCTAAGAATAGTTTTATTAATTTTCAATATTCCACAATATTTAGTTTGCAATTGGTGAGGAATTTTCTAAAAAAAAATCAATTTTCAACAACAACACTTCAATTCAACCCTCTGTAATTTTTGTCTTGGAGAACACAGAACGAAACAATTAAGTGACGTCAAAGAGAACATGTCTGAAAATAGTTTTGTAAATTTTCAACATTCCGCAATATTTAATTTGCACTTGGTGAGGAATTTTCTGAAAAAAATCAATTTTCAACAACAACACTCCAATTCAACCCTCTGTAATTTTTATCTTGAAGAACACAGAATGAAACAATTGAGTGACGTCAAAGATAATATATCTAAGAATAATTTAGTAAATTTTCAACATTCTACAATATTTAATTTGCAATTGGTGAGGAATTTTCTGAAAAAAATCATTTTTTAACAACAACAGTCCAATTCAACCCTCTGCAATTTTTGTCTTGGATAACAGAGAACGAAAAAATTGAGTAACGTCAAAGACAACATATCTAAGAATAGTTTTATTAATTTTCAACATTCCACAATATTTAGTTTACAATTGGTGAGGAATTTTCTGAAAAAAATCAATTTTCAACAACAACACTCCAATTCAACCCTCTGCAGTTTTTGTCTTGGAGAACACAGAACGAAACAAATGAATGATGTCAAAGATAACATATCTAAGAATAGTTTTATAAATTTTCAACATTCCACAATATTTAGTTTGCAATTGGTGAGGAATTTTCTGAAAAAAATCAATTTTCAACAACAGCAGACCAATTCAAGCCACTGCAATTTTTATCTTGGAGAACAAAGAAAGAAACAATTGAGTGACGTCAAAGAGAACATATCTAAAAATAGTTTTACACATTTTTAACATTCCACAATATTCAGTTTGCAATTCATGAGGAGTTTTCTGAAAAAAAATCAATTTGCAACAATAGCAGTCAAATTCAACCCTCTGTAATTTTTGTCTTGGAGAACACAGAACGAAACAATTGAGTGACGTTAAAGACAACATATCTAAGAATAGTTTTATAAATTTTCAACATTCCACAATATTTAGTTTGCAATTAATAATAATAATAATAACTTTATTTACGGGATTCACCCTATGTACATTAGAAAAAGAAAAATACAAAATAAATCAACATTGAGAGAAATAAATATATAAAAATAAAATAACAAACTCATCTAAACTACTTAACAACTAAACAACAATTAAAAATAAATAGTAATAAACAAAAGTAAATAAATAATATTATTTTATACAAAGGCGCAGAAGAATCGACTTGAAATCAAAAAGGAATTTTCTGCAAAAGTTCAATTTTCAACAACAACAGACCAATTCAATCATCCGCCATTTTTGTCTTTTCGAAGATAGAAGAAAACAATTGAGTGACGTCAAAGATAACATATCTAAGAATCTACTAATAATTTTTTATTACTCCACAATATTTATTTTGCAATTGTTGAGGAATTTTCTGCAAAAGTTCAATTTTCAACAATAACAGATCAATTCAAACCTCCGCCATTTGTGTCTTCTTAAAGATAGAAGAAAACAATTGAGTGGCATCAAAGATAACATATCTAGGAATCTACTAATAATTTTTAATTACTCCACAATATTTATTTTGCAATTGTTGAGGAATTTTCTGCAAAAGTTCAATTTTCAACAGCAACACAACAATTCAATCCTGCGCCATTTTTGTCTTCTTGACGATAGAAGAAGACAATTGAGTGACGTCAAAGATAACATATCGAAGAATCGATTAATAATTTATTGCTACTCGACAATATTTGGTTTGCAATTGTTGAGGAATTATCTGCAAACGTTCAATTTTCAACAACAACACACCAATTCAATCCTCTGCCATTTTTTTCTTCTTAAAGATAGAAGAAAACAATTGAGAGACTTCAAAGACAATATATCTAAGAATCTATTAATATTTTTTTACTACTCCACAATATTTAGTTTGCAATTGATGAGGAATTTTCTGCTAACGTTCAATTTTCAACAACAATACACCAATTCAATCCTCCGCCATTTTTGTCTTCTTGAAGATAGAAGAAAATAATTGAGTGACGTCAAAGATAACATATCTGAGAATCTATTAATCATTTTTTACTACTTCACAATATTTAGTTTGCAATTGTTGAGGAATTTTCTGCAAAAGTTCAATTTTCAACAACAACAAACCAATTCAATCCTCCGCCATTTTTGTCTTCTTGAAGATAAAAGAAAAAAATTGAGTGACGTTAAAGATAACATATCTAAGAATCGATTAATAATCTTTTACTACTCGACAATATTTAGTTTGCAATTGTTGAGGAATTTTCTGCAAAAGTTCAATTTTCAACAACACACCAATTCAATCCTCCGCCATTTTTGTCTTCTTGAAGGTAGAAGAAAACAATTGAATGTCGTCAAAGATAACATATCGAAGAATCGATTAATAATTTATTACTACTCCACAATATTTAGTTTGCAATTGTTGAGGAATTTTCTGGAAAAGTTCTATTTTCAACAGCAACACACCAAATCAATCATCCGCCATTTTTGTCTTCTTGAAGATAGAAGAAAACAATTGAGTGGCGTAAAAGATAACATATCTATAATTTGATTAATAATTTTTTACTACTCCACAATATTTAGTTTGCAATTGTTGAGGAATTTTCTGCAAAAGTTCAATTTTCAACAACAACAGACCAATTCAATCCTCCACCATTTTTGTCTTCTTAAAGATAGAAGAAAATAATTGATTGACATCAAAGATAACATATCTAAGAATCGATTAATTTTTTTTTTTATTCTACAATATTTAGTTTGCAATTTTTGAAGAATTTTCTGCAAAAGTTCAATTTTCAACAACAACACAGCAATTCAATCCTCCGCCATTTTTGTCTTCTTAAAGATAGAAGAAAACAATTGAGTGACGTCAAAGATAACATATCTAAGAATCTATTAATAATTTTTTACCACTCCACAATATTTAGTTTGCAATTTTTGAGGAATTTTCTGCAAAAGTTCAATTTTCAACAACATCACACCAATTCAATCCTCCGCCATTTTTGTCTTCTTGAAGATACAAGAAAACAATTGAATATCGTCAAAGATAACATATCTTAAAATTGATTAATAATTTTTTACTACTCCACAATATTTAGATTGCAATTGTTGAGGAATTTTCTGCAAAAGTTCAATTTTCAACAGCAACACACCAATTCAATCCTCCGTCATTTTTGTCTTCTTGAAGATAGAAGAAAACAATTGAGTGACGCTAAAGAAAACATATCTAAGAATCGATTAATAATTTATTACTACTCCACAATATTTAGTTTGCAATTGTTGAGGAATTTTCTGCAAACGTTCAATTTTCAAGAACAATACACCAATTCAATCCTCCGCCATTTTTGTCTTCTTGAAGATAGAAGAAAACAATTGAGTGACGTCAAAGATAACATATCTAAGAATCGATTAGTAATTTTTTAATACTCCACAATAATTAGTTTGCAATTGTTGAGGAATTTTCTGCAAAAGTTCAGTTTTCAACAACAACAGACCAATTCAATCCTCCGCCATTTTTGTTTTCTTGAAGATAGTAGAAAACAATTGAGTGACATCAAAGATAATATATCTAAGAATTGATTAATAATTTATTACTACTCCACAACAATTGTTGAGACATTTTCTGCAAAAGTTGAATTTTCAAGAAGAGTCAAATTCAACCCTCCGCCATTTTTGTCTTGAAGAAGACAGAACGAAACAATTGAGTAACATCAAAGGCAACATATCTAGAAATTAATTAGTGAATTTTTAACACTCCACAATATTTAGTTTTAAATTGGTAACAAATTTTCTGCAAAAGTTCAATTTTCAACAACAACAGACCAATTCAATCCTCCACCATTTTTGTCTTCTTGAAGATAGAAGAAAACAATTGAGTGGCGTCAAAGATAACATATCTAAGAATCTATTAATAATTTTTTACTATTCCACAATATTTAGTTTGCAATTGTTGAGGAATTTTCTGCAAAAGTTCAATTTTCAACAACTACACACCAATTCAATCCTCCGCTATTTTTGTCTTCTTGAAGGTAGAAGCAAACAATTGAGTGACGTTAAAGATAACATATCTAAGAATCTATTAATAATTTTTAGCTACTCTACAATATTTGGTTTGCAATTGTTGAGAAATTTTCTGCAAAAGTTCAATTTTCAACAACAACAGTTAAATTCAACCCTACGCCATTTTTGTCTTCTTGAAAATAGAAGAAAACAATTGAATGACGTCAAATATAACATATCTAAAAATCAATTCATAATTTTTTACTACTCCACAATAATTAGTTTGCAATTGTTGAGGAATTTTCTGCAAAAGTTTAATTTTAAACAGCAACACACCAATTCAATCCTCCGCCATTTTTGTCTTCTTGATGATAGAAGAAAATAATTAAATGTCGTCAAAGATAACATATCTAAGAATATATTTATAATTTTTCGACATTCCACAATATTTAGTTTGCAATTATTGAGGAATTTTCTGCAGAAGTTCAATTTTCAGCAACAACAGACCAATTCAATCCTCCGCCATTGTTGTTTTCTTGAAGATAGAAGAAAACAATTGAGTGACGTCAAAGATAACATATCTAAGAATCGATTAATAATTTTTTACTACACCACAATATTTAGTTTGCAATTGTTGAGGAATTTTCTGCAAAAGTTCAATTTTCAACAACAAGAGACCAATTAAATCCTCCGCCATTTTTGTCTTCTTGAAGATAGAAGAAAACAATTAAGTGATGTCAAACATAACATATCTAAGAATCGAGTAATAATTTTTTACTACTCCACACCATTTAGTTTGCAATTGTTGAGAAATTTTCTGCAAAAGTTCAATTTTCAACAACAACAGACAAATTCAATCCTCCGCCATTTTTGTCTTCTTAAAGATAGAAGAAAACAATTGAATGTGGTCAAAGATAACATATCAAAGAATCGATTAATAATTTATTACTACTCGACAAAATTTGGTTTGCAATTGTTGAGGAATTTTCTGCAAAAGTTCAGTTTTCAGTAACAACAGACCAATTCAATCTTCCGCCATTTTTGTCTTCTTGAAGATAGAACAAAACAGTTGAGTGACGTCAAAGATAACATATCTAAGAATCGATTAATAATTTTTTACTACTCCACAATATTTAGTTTGCAAGTTGTGATGAATTTTCTGGTAAAGATCAATTTTTAACAACTAGAAATCAATTAGACAGAATCTAACGATTTAGTATCAAAGAATGGTTTAATAAATTTTTAACGCTATAAAATTTTTAGGAATAATCATTTTGTTATTTATTAAAACTACAAATTGATGCACCAGCACGGACGGTAACAGTCGAACGCTTGTATGAAATAAAACCGAAATACTTTGTCAGATTGTTCGACACGTATTTATTGATCCGCATAACGCAACAACACGCATTAAAATCTCGGCCCACTCATTCTCCCTCTCCCCCTCCCCCCCTCTCTCTCTCTCGTACATTTTTTCGCAATCGCGTTCAAAACTAAAGCTAAATATTTACCCGGCCGATATACGCCGTTGTGCGTGTTTATTCAACAAACTGATATGAAGGAAAAATAATGGCCGTCGGCAATCATTGCATTTATTGCGCTCTGTATATTTCATTGTATTTTTTTTTAACCATAAATGTATTAAAAAAATGTAATTGCGGCAACGCAATTCAACTAATAATTGATTTTTTTTGTTGTTAGTTGGGTGGACTGAAATTACTAGCACAAAAAATTTAAACAGTATTATTTGGGTCAGAATTATAATAACAAATCCACCCACACTTATATACATAAATAGTTGTTGGGATGAAATAAATATTCCGGACGCATAATAAATCCATCCTTCCTTTTGCAGTACTGTGTGGAAGTGAATTATACATGTGTATGTATATAAAAGCGTGTAATATCTCCACGACCAGATTTAATGGTACCCCCAGATGTAATAAACACACTTGCTTAGCACTAAATTACTATAATAAAACACATACATCTTTATTAGACAGATAAAAATCTGACACTGCACACAATTTACTGCCGAGGAAAAGGGTGAGAAATCTTAATTTCTTAAAGCCACCCCTAGCAGTTAAAAACCTAATTAAAGCTTAATTTATCCACCCAAAAAACATTAGGTAGTTTATTGTACAGGCCTTCATAATTTTTCAATTCGATGGAAAATTTTTGCATTCAACTTCGGAATGTAAAATAAATAAAAGTCAAATTGCTTAAGAGATTAAAGTAGGGTCCCTGGCCGGTCCATTTGGCTGAGGCGGCATCGCAGCAGGAAATATATTTAAGTGCTCGAATGAGACGTCCCCGGAAAGTACGTCTCTCGTCTCCGCATAGCGTCGCGAAGGACGCCTGAATAAAGCTGAACCTCTCACACCACCCACCATGCCATCATCATCATCATCGTCTTAGCGCCATTCTTCTTCAAGATACCGCGATGATTTAAGATTAGGAGAAATGGAGCGTGCCGAGAAGATTAGGGGGCGCCCCTCGTTCATTCCGAAAATATATATCAGATTTATTATTACGCAGTGTCTGTGCACTTTTAAGGAGGAGGAAGTGCATTACAGTCAGCGGGGATAATTGCATTACAGCACCCCCCACGTCGTCACGTTTTCTGCGCGTGATATAATTTGTTCTTGAGCGGAAAACTATTCCGTTTATTTTGTTTAATCATATTTTTCCTAAAGTTTTAATAATTAAATTATTAAGAACGATATATTAAAAGTAATCTGTGCGAATAATTATTAATTATCACAATTGGTTTAGATTTTACAATACAATATTTTAGAAAAATCAATTTTCATGTTTCAGCCATCGAATATTTTTTCTGTATCATCATCATCGTTGCTGTTATTGACAATTTATAAAATCTGATATACTGTAACTAATCTCTGTAAGTTTTAATGAATTACCAGCTTAGATTTTTACTTTACAGGAAGATTTCTGTAAAAGTACAAATTTCATTCTTTGAATTTTACGTTTCAGTCATCGTATCTTTTTTCTGAATTAAGTTATAGTTACTATTATTAAAAACTTATAATATTTGATGTATTGTAATTTATCTGCCTAAGTTTTAATAAAATTTCAACATAGATTTTGATTTTACAGTGGGATTTCTGGAAAAGTTCAATTTTCATTCTTTGAATTGTATGTTTCGACCATCGTGTATCTTTTATCTGAATTAAATTATCGTTGTGGTTATTGAAAATTTATAAAACCTGATATATTTTAACTTATCTGTGTAAGTTTTGATGAAGTATCGGCTTAGAATTAGATTTTACAGTGGGATTTCTGTGAAAAGTTCAATTTTCGTTCTTATAATTTCATGTTTCAGTCGTCGTATCTTTTTTCTGGATCAAATTATTATTACTAGTACAGAAAATTTATATAACATGATACATTGTGAATAATCTGTGAAAGTTTCAATAAATTTTCAGCTCAGATTTTGAATTTACAGGGGGATTTCTGGAAAAATTCAATTTTTATTCTTTGAATTTCATGTTTCAGTCATTGTATCTTTTTTCTGTATCAAGTTGTCGTTGACATTATTGAAAATTGATAATATCTGATTTAATGTAACTAATATTTGTAAGTATTAGTTAATTCCAAGCTTAGATTTAGGTTTTACAGTGGGATTTCTGTTAAAAGTTCAATTTTCATTCTTTGAATTTCATGTTTCAGTCATCGTATCTTTTTTTTCTGTACAAAAATATTGTTGCTATTATTCAAAATTTATAAAACTATATATATTGTAACGAATCTATGAAAGTTTTAATATATTCTCAGCTCAGGTTTTGACTTTACAGGGGGATTTATGGAAAAGTTCAATTTTAAATTTTTGAATTTCCCGTTTTAGTCATCGTATCTTCTTTCTGTATAAAATTATCGTTTATATTATTAAAAATTTATATAACTTGATATATTGTTATAAATCTGTGTATGTTTTAATAAATTCCAAGCTTAGATTTTGATTTTACAGTGGGATTTCTAGAAAAGTTCAATTTTTATTCTTTGAATTTTATGTTTCAGTCATCGTAACTTTTTCTGTATCAAATTATAGTTGCTATTATGAAACTTGATATATTGTTACCAATCTGTGTAAGTTTTTAATACATTTAGGCTTAGATTTTCATTTTACAGTGGGATTTTTAATAAAGTTCAATTTTCATTCTTTTAATTTCATATTTCTTGAATGATTTTCTCATTTATCTCTTGGTGAAGCATTGTGGAATAATAGGTGATTAAAATTTAAAAAAATGGTTTGTTTCACTGAATTTTGTATGTTGACTAGTTTCGCTTGTTACAGCATTTTCAAAAGTAGACAATTAAAAACCACTGGTGTATGTCTTAAATGTAAACATTGTTATACAGGCAACCCAATCACCATGTCAGATACGAATGCAGATATAATGCCGCCCGTGATTGGCAATGTTACTTTTATTAATACCACTGAGATAGGCAACGAAAATGGCACCCCAGTTAAGAATTTGACACATTCAGCAACAGCCAGAAGGGAATCCGAAATGAATGATAATGAACTTGTAAAGGAAAATAAACCCAACCAAAGTAAGTCTTGAAGTATGACAGAGAAGAAGAATATAAAACCAAGGAAGAAAATAACAGGTGAAGGTAATAATTCAGAATCACTATTAAAAGAGGACGCCTGAAAAGGATATTTACACATTTTTCGACTACCCTGACATAATGAAGTTCCATCTATAGGGAAATAATATTCCAGTAATTGGGCGCGAACAATTAAAATTGAGGCAACCGGAGGATTATTCGTCGTTCACGTTAACAGTTCCGTTTGACGATTTAGAAGATACACAAAACCCAAAACTGTGGCCAATAGGATCAGCTATTTGTCAATTTTTATTCAAGAAAGCTCTAAAGCTTTTTATACACGTGCACGTAACAATTATGGAGGCTCAATAATCTATGCAGATAATAGAATTCACTTATAACATCTGCAAGGACAAAATTTGCGAAATTGCATGTATTTTAATTCCGTTCATGAAAACATACGTAATATGTAAAACATAAATCCATAAAATCTCCGGTCTAAAAAAGGAAAACAATTTTTTTTAGCAATTCCACTTTACTTATCAACATACTCTCCTTCAAGAGTAATACATGTATTCCAATGCTCCTCTAACTTTTCAATACCCTTTATGTGAAACTATTTGTCGTTGTTCTCAAAATAAATCTCAGTTTCGGCAATCACTTCTTCATTTGAGCCAAATTTCTTTCCCTGGAGCATTTTTTTCAAGTCTGTAAAAAGCCAGTAACTACTAGAGGCCAAATCTAAGAATTACGGTGAGTGGTAAAGCAATTCAAAATTCATTGAATTGTGATACGAGACATTTTCCTGGTAAAACAGCATTTTTTTCTTTTGAATGTAGAGTTTTTTCTTGATTTTTACACTCAATCGATTCAATAATGTCCTGTAATATTCACTATTGATTGTTTTGTCTTTCTCAAGATAGTTGATGAACAAAATTCTATTCGTATCCCAAAATACAGTTGCCATAATCTTGCCTGCCGACTTTTGACTTTTTGGTCACTTTGGACGAGTTTCACCGGCTGCTATCCACTCAGCTTTAATTCAGGCTTGTAGTGGTGGATCCATGCTTCATCCATTGTCACATATGAACGCAAGAAATCTTTTTTATTTTGTTTGAACAACTTCAAACTGCGCTCTGAATCGTCAACACGTTGTTATTTCTGGTAGGATATGCCTAAATTTTCATCAAAATGTATAAAGATACCTTCTGATATCTACAAGTTGTCAGCTATCTCAGAGAACTTCATATTGCGGTCCTTTAAAACTCCTTTGTCAAATTTTTTTATGTTTTCCGAAACAACTGCCGATTTTGAACGATAGGAGCGTTCAGTATCATCAGTGCTTATATACCAGTTAAAAATAGTTGATTTCGCTGGTACAAAGACCCCAAAATGCTTATCAAGCCACTGTTTAGCTCCAACAGTATTTTTCCTCATCAAAAAACAATATTTAATCAATACACGAAATTCCTTTCTATGCATTGTCTTGAAAGTTACAAAATAGTGGTAAATAAAATGACTGTAACTTCTAAACTAATGGTCAGAATCCTATGAAATTTTGAAACGTACTGTTTGAAAATTAGTACTATCCGGAATTTACATGGGTCTGTTATTAATATTTCCATATATGTCTCAGACCGGGGACTTATTGAGTGACGTATTATTTATTGTTCTCCATCGAGAGATTTGAATGAATTTCTAACTAAACTGTCAGAATTTTTGAGTCTTTTAGATATTAACAAGAATAAGGTAATATTGGGAGAACATATAGTTCAATAAAAAATAATTACAAGGAAGCTAGTTCAATCGATAGGTTAACGAATTTTGGTCTTAGTAAAATGGCAAGTTTTCATACAAGGTAATATAATTGTATTGACAATGTATTTTACAATATTCCGTCAATATATCAAAACATAATGTGTCAACTAATTGATTTTGGATAATCTCGGCATTTTAGTTAGTATTAATTTAACTCAAGCAATTACACAACCTAGCTGAAAAATATATAGATCATTCAGTACAAGCGGTAAACTCAATTTTTACGCAATGGTGGCTAACATTGACTGAAATTTTGTGGGGTCGTCAATCAACCTAAATTGTAAATGAAATATTCTCGTCAACCACTTGACAAATTGTTTAAATGAATGTTTTCCTATTAGAAAAGAGATCGGGAATAAAAAGAAGACGCAAAAAATAAACTGGTTTAACATTCAAATCAAATCAATGAGAGACCTATATAAGTAGTAACCATCTGATAACCCGAAAGTAACCAGAAACAACTGCAGACCTGCGTATAAGTCAGCAACAAATGAAGCAGTAAAAAATGCAAATGTTAAATATATAAACAAATCTACGAATAAGCCATGAGCAATGTTCATTGATCAACAGCGAATCTAACAAACTCAAAAAGCTGAGTGTAATTTATCATGTGAAGACTTTAGTATTTAAATGGTCTACACACAATTATTGCTTAATGCTTAGCCGATACATTTAGACAAATCATGAATTTAAATAAGGTGTACATTGGATAAGAACGCTTTCCCGTCTATGATCTAACACTTTCTCGCTGCTTTAAGTGTCAAGCCTTTTATCATAAAAAGGAAAACTGCACAGCTAAATAAGTCTGCCCACTGTGCAGTGAAGAACATGAACTAAAGGATTTCGACAAAGGAAAAAAAGCTTGAATTAACTGTACTCGTGCAAATTCTAAATATAAACTAAAACAATAAAGATAATGGTTGCGACCGTTACTACGTGGTAATCCATACTTACACTGAATTGAAAAATTCACTATGTTTTATTTGTGGTTAAAACATAGTGAATTTTTCAATTCAGTATAAACTAAAACATAACACAGAACATATTTCAACTGATCTTGAAGGTCCCATCCTAAATCACCACATGAAGATCTTGAAAAACAAAATGGACTATGCTTTATAATGGTAATTCTTGATGAGAAAGTCATCTTAGACAGTCTAAATCAACAAGAACAATAATAAAGTGGAAAGCTCATCGATCCATCCGACTACGAAGAAGTTATTTCCCTGATCAATCAGTTTAATATAATGCATTTTAATATAAGGAGCGCAAATAAAAACTTTAATGAATTCCTTGTGCTAATCGAAACATACCACTTCTACAAAAACTGTGACATCTGTGTTTTGAGTGAATGTTTTCAAATAGCTCTGACAATAACAACTTTAACCAACCTGGATATGTATCAATCCACAATAATGGCGATTTCAACCGGAACAACGGAGGCTTAGTGCTCATAAAATCTAATCTTAATTGTAGTGTCTCTGTATTATACATTTGAGAATTGATGATGTACTCTTGAGGATTATTGCTTTATACAGACCAAATTCGAGCAACTTGATCTCCTTTCTCTGTGATCTAGACACATTTCTATGCAGTAATAATCAAAATACAAAATAAGAAGTGTTAATTGGCGTTATAAATATTAACATAACAAACAGGATGGTGGTATTTTATTTACAATGTAGGATGAAATAAAACACAATTTTCTGTGTTTTATTTCACCCTATATTTGGAAATATTGACTTGATTAAAGAAAATGATGCAAATATATTTCAATATGGGTTTGAACCATGCATCTTAAACCCTACCCATGTTACAAGTAGCACAAAGTCATGAATCGACCATATATTCTTAAACACACTCTAATTTGAACCATAGATATAATTTTACTTCACACATCATCAACTCTCACATTATTGACCATTACCCAATTATGTTAAAAATAAACCATAAAATAAAACCCATCTGAAAAAACGCCGATAACACTAAACTGCTCACTAAAATTGACCTGGAAAATTTAACCTACTGAACATTGGGAAAATGTTTTAAATTCCAATGGTCCACAAATTGCTACTAACTTATTCACAAATTTTTCAAATGTATTTATTTGTTTCATTGGAATGGTCAGAAACAGGAGTGATGCACTAGATTCAACTGTAAAATTAAACCATGGATCACAAGGTTAGTTAAACACTTTCCTCGCGGCTAAAAACGGAATTTAAAAAATATAGAAATTCGCGGAACAATCTATTGAAAAAAAAAACGATTATTACATAACTCAAATTCAAAGCAACAAAATAAATATGAGGAAAATTTACCGTATTATTAGCTCAAATAAATAAATAAATATTTTTTTTTGTAAAAGTTCAATTTTCCTTCTTTGAATTTCATGTTTCAATCATCGTATTTTTTTTCTGTATCAAGTTATCTTTTATTAAAAATTTATAAAATCTGATGTACTAACTAATCTGTGTGAGTTTTAAAGAATTATCAACTTAGAGTTAACTTTACAGTGGGATTTCTGGAAAAAATCAATTTTCATCCTTTGAATTTCAAGTTTCAGTCATCATATCTTTTTTCTGAATCAAGTTATCATTGTCTTTATTTAAAAATGATAAAATCTGATTTAATGTAACTAAAATTTGTAAGTTTAAAAAAATCTAAGCTTAGATTTAGATTTTTCAGTGTAATTTCTATGAAAAGTTAAATTTTCATTGTTTGAATTTCATGTTTCGACCATCAAATATTTTCTCTGGATTAAGCTATCGTTGCTATTATTAAAAATTTATATAAAATCATATACTGTTACTCAACTGTGTAAGTTTTAATAAAATTTCGGCTTAGATTTTGATTTTACAGTGGGGTTTCCGGAAAAGTTCAATTTTCATTCTTTTAATTTTAAGTTTTAGTCATCGTATCTTTTTTCTGTATTAAGTTATCGTTGCTATTATTGAAAATTTTTAAAACTTGATATATTTTAACTAATTTGTGCAAGTTTTAATAAATTCTAAGCTTAGATTTAGATTTTACAGTGATATTTCTGTGAAAAGTTCAATTTTCATTCCTTGAATTCCATGTTTCAGTCACCGTACCTTTTTTCTGTATTCATTTATCGCTACTACTATTGAAAATTCATAAAATCTAATATATTCTACCTAATTTGCGTAAGTTTTAATAAATTTAAAACTTAAATTTTGAGTTAGTTGCGAAATTCTGCCAAGTGAAGAAAAATAGTGCGTGCGTAAGTTTAGTCGCGAAATCATTTTCATTTCTTTTTGTAAGTTTAAATTTTAATTTTGAGTGTTCGACGTGTGAGTCTGGTACATGTATATATTTATATTTCTTTTTTTTGCTTATTGTTCTTGTTATCTTTTCTTGTTTCGTTTGTAATAAAATTCTGTTCTGATTTTTTTTTTTGAACATTTGAATTTTCTTGATTTAATTAATTAAGTCTAAACTCCAAGCTAAAATCCACAAAAGAAATATATAATATAATTAAGTGTGTGTTGGCCCGAAGACGTCGATACCAGGAGGAATCCGGTAAGTACTTTCCATTTTTTTTTTAAGTGATTGTGGTGCTCTGCCTAAGAACTAGTGGGTAATCAGCGGGATCCGTTTTGAATATAGCGTAGGCCAAATTATTAAACTTTTCTTTTTATTCAAACCGGGGTTGTCAATTTTGTTTGAAATCGACACCTTAATGTTCACCGTTGAGTTGGATTTTATGTCTTTGTCATCGTATCTTTTTTCTCCTATTAATTTATCATTACTATTATTAAAATTTTATAAAACTTGATATATTATAACTAATCTGTGTAAGTTTTAATAAATTCCAAGCTTAGATTTAGATTTTACAGTGATATTTCTGTGAAAAGTTGAATTTTCATTCTTTCAATATCATGTTTCAGTAATCGTATCTTTTTTCTTAATTAAGTTATCGTTACTATAATTAAATATTTATAAAATTTGTTATGTTGTAATTAAGCTGTGTGAATTTTAATAAATTCCCAGCTTACATTTAGATTTTACAGTGGCATTTCTGTGAAAAGTTCAATTTCCATTCTTTGAATTTCATGTTTCAATCATCGTATATTTTCTTTGGATTAAATTATTGTTGCGACTATTGAAAATTTATATAATCTGATATTTTGTAACTCAACTATGTAAGTTTTAATAAAATTTCGGTTTAGAATTTGATTTTACAGTGGGATTTCTGAAAAAGTTCAATTTTCATTTTTTGAATTTCATGTTTCGACCATCATATCATTTTTCTGAATCAAGTTATCGTTGCTATTATTAAAAACTTATAAAATCTGATATATTTATAACTAATCTGTGTAACTTTCAATAAATTCCAAGCATAGATTTAGATTTTACAGTGAGATTTTTGTGACGAGTTCAATTTTCATTCTTTGAATTTTATGTTTCAGTCATCGTATCTTTTTTCTGTATCAAGTTAACGTAGCTATTATTAAAAATTTATAAAACTTGATATATTATAACTAATCTGTGCAAGTTTTAATAAATTTCAAGCTTAAATTTAGCTTTTACAGTGAAAATTCTGTGATAAGTTCAATTATCATTTTTTGAATTTCATGTTTCGACCATCGTATCTTATTTCTGAATGAAGTTATCGTTGCTATTATTGAAAATTTATAAAACTTGATTTAATGTTACTAATCTTTGTAAGTTTTAATAAATTCCAAGCTTAAATTTAGATTTTACAGTGGGATTTCTGAGAAAAGTTCAATTTTCATACTTTGAATTTCATGTTTTAGTCATCGTATCTTTTTTCTGTAGCAAGTTATCGTTGCTATTATCAAAAACGTATAATATTTTATATATTGTAACTAATCTGTGTAAGTTTTACTAAAATTTCAGCTTAGATTTAGATTTTACAGTGGAATTTCTGTGAAAAAATCAATTTTTATTCTTTGAATTTCATGTTTAAGCCATGGAATCTTTTTTTCTGTATCAAGTTATCGTTGCCATTATTGAAAATTTATAAAATTTGATATATTGTAACTAATCTGTGTAAATTTTAATCAATTCTCAGGACAGATTTTAATTTTACAGCGAGATTTCTGGAAAAGTTCAATTATTATTCTTCGAATTTCATGTTTCAGTCATCGTATCTTTTCTCTGGACTAAGTTATCGTTTCTATTATTGAAAATTTATAAAATCTGATATACTGTAACTCATCTGTGTAAGTTTTAATTATATTTCGGTTTAGATTTTGATTTTATAGTGGGATTTTTGGAAAAGTTCAATTTTCATTTCCTGAATTTGATGTTTCAGTCATCGTGTCTTTTCTCTCGATTAAGTTAGCATTACTATTATTGAAAATTTATAAAACTTGATATATTATAACTAATCTGTGTAAGTTTTAATAAATTCAGAGCTTAGATTTAGATTTTACATAGGGATTTCTGTGAAAAATTCTATTTTCATTCTTTAAATTTCATGTTTTAATCATCGTATCTTTTCTTTGTATTAAGTTATCGTTGCTGTTATTGAAAATTTATAAAATCTGATATACTGTAATTTAACTGTGTAAGTTTTAATAAAATTTTGGCTTAGATTTTGATTTTACAGTGTGTTTTCTGGAAAAGTTCAATTTTCATTCTTTTAATTTCATGTTTCAGTCATTGTATCTTTTCTCTAGATTAAGTTATCATTGCTATTATTAAAAATTTATACAATCTGATATACTGTAACATAACTGTGCGAGTTTTAATAAAATATTGGTCTAGATTTTGATTTTACAGTGGGATTCCGTGAAAAATTCTATTTTCATTCTTATAATTTTATGTTTCAGTCATCATACCTTCTTTCTGTATCAAGTTATCGCTGCTATTATTGAAAATTTATAAAACTTGATATATTATAACTAATTTGTGCAAGTTTAAATAAATTCCAAGCTTAAATTTAGCTTTTACAGTGGAATTTCTGTGAATAGTTCAATTTTCCTTTTTTGAATTTCATGTTTCGACCATCGAATCTTTTTTCTAAATCAAGTTATCGTTGCTAATATTGAAAATTTTCAAAACCTGATATATTATAACTAATCTGTGTAAGTTTTAATAAATTCTAAGCTTAAATTTAGATTTTACAGTGGAATTTCTGTGAAAAGTTAAATTTTCATTTTTTGATTTTCATGTTTCAATCATCGTATCTTTTTTCTGTAGCAAGTTATCGTTGCAATTATCAAAAACTTATAATATTTTATATATTGTAACCAAATTGTGTAAGTTTTAATAAAATTTCAGCTTAGATTTAGATTTTATAGTGGAATTTCTGTGAAAAGTTGAATTTTCATTCTTTGAATTTCATGTTTTAATGATCGTATTTTTTTGTCTGGATTAACTTATCGCTGCTATTATTGAAAATTTATAAAACTTAATATATTTTAACTAATTTATGTAAGTTTTAATAAATTCCAAGCTTAGATTTTGATTTTATAGTGGAATTTCTGTGAAAAGTTCAATTTTCATTCCTTGAATTTCATGTTTCAGTCATCGTATCTATTTTCTGTATCAAATTATGATTGCTATTATCAAAAATTTATAAAACTTAATATATTGTAACTAATTTATGTGAGTTTTAATAAATTCTCACCTTAGATTTTGATTTTACAGTGGAATTTCTAGAAAAGTTTCAAGTTTCATCCTTTAAATTTTATGTTTCTGCTTTTGAATATTTTTTTTCGGTAAAGTTTTCAGCAATTTGTAGAATAAGATATGTTAAAAAATAAATTGAGAAATGTTTTTGTAATATTCCTATTAGTTAAAGTGATTTACTGCAGAGATAAAACTGTAAAACCCATGCATACACGCCGGATAATCGTAAAATTGGAATAAGTGTTTCTTTTATTTTGTTTTGAATATAAATTGTTACGACGGTCGGTGTAGCAGGAGCAGGAGCAGGAGCGACGACGGCAGCGCTGCGTTTTCCTGCATTTTCCCCTTTTATAAAAATATTTTATGCAAATGCAAAAGTGAGCGCCGTAAATTTGGTTCACGGAATGTAGCTAGCGACTTGTATGTTTGTGCAATGGAAATTTCCATAGTTGCTGCTTTGAAATAATGGCCGTGTTTATGTATTACAAGTGTGTGTTTAATACGGAATGAACTGTTAAAATGGTCGTTGTAAGTAGTTGAAAATTTCAGTATAAACATTATCAAATAATTCAATTTCAATTTTTCAATTTGCCTTCTGCAATTTGGTTAAAACTAATTGAAATTTGAAAAGTTTACTTGTATAAATATTATTATTTTAATCTTTAATGATATTTTTGTATGTGTTTGTTAACAAAAACTATCAATTGTTTTTAGAAATTCTGATTAAAATTAGAGTTATGATTTTTTTAATTTGCTTCTGTAATTTTGTTAAAATTTGAAAATTCGCCATAAATTTAATTGTATATATAAACATTTTTATTCTAAGCACCAAAGAGTATTTTTGTAAATAATAATAATACTTAATTCTTTGTCTGTATAACTGTATTTATTTTATACTGCTGATTAGTTTCGACAAATACTTGTCATTTTCTAACCTCTTGTAAATATTAGTTAACCAAAACTTTTATTTGATAGTAAAAATTCTGATTATAACTAATGTTATGAATTTTTAAATTTATCTCTATAAATTTAGTTATGTATATATATATAATCGATTACTTATTAAACTTCTGAATTCTTCCCTCTTCTTATCCTTCGCTCGTGATAGTATCACTATTAACGATGCGGACTTCACGATCCAACCGATGTATCATTAGAGCGTAGGGAAAGTGGGTGGTGAGGGTTGGTGCGCAGGAACCGCACGGCTTCATCAAAGTGAAAGCCGCGTTACCATTGAAATTAAATGAGCGAACATTATTAACGACCGTGGAGGAGGATGTGATTTATGATAACAATATGCAGGCCGCGGAATACCCAAGAAACCTAAAACTACGCCGGGGCTCAGTGCACACACACACACTGACACACAAATACAGTGTTTCAACCCCAACGTGCAACGCAAGATGAATTAAGATGAAAGAGCGGCGATAGGGCGAAACAATGTGATAAATGAGGGGCGAAACGGAGCCCGCAGGAAGGCCTCGCCGGCCATTCAATTGTCGGCATCATCAACTGTATCAGATATTACGCGGATGGATAATTCCCGGGGCTTATAAACACGAAAGTCTTTTAGATATTATTACTCCACGTCTGATGGCGGCCATCTGTTTTCCGCACAAACTACGTATTGTCCTTATCTCAATAAGGCTATTAAGGAACGAACCATAGCTCCTTGTTACTGCTACCCTTAACTGTACTTACAATCGTATTATACGGCAAGATTTTCCTCCAGACGTTTCAGAAGCTTACCTGAAACGGAAAAGAAACATTTATTACACTCCAGCAATAAAGAAAGTCTCGTTTTATTATACGTCTTAAAAGTATCATAATAAACTTTACATAAGTATATAATTATTATTATTATTATGTTTTGATAAAAATACAAAAATTACCCTTGAGGGAAGAGACAATATTTCCATAACGTATCGGGACGATTTATCGAATGTTTTGAAATCACGAGTGGCTCGTGTCGGAAAGTAAAGAAGCCTCCCCCTTGCTACCACCTATTAATCACGGCGTGAAGAACAATGGCGTAAAATAAAACCACCGCCCTTCTTTTCTCCCCCCGGTAATAACGACGATGTCGATATGATTGTGCGGGCGTCATCACAATTTCCCCTGACGTATTATTACACCGTTTCGCCCAGGACTAGACTAAAACACAACAGAAACTCCTTCTGCGCGATTTTCAGGTGCTTTATTCCCTTTTCTTCCCCTTTTGTTCTTCGCTCGTGAGTCTCGACTTATACAGCTACTTTATTATAACAAAAAATATATATAAAATACACCACCAATGGAAAATTTCGTACGTTAAAAATTTTAACGCATTGCATTGCATATTGACTGATCAGATTATGCGTTTTCACTCGGTTTTACCGGCGCCGACATTTGTAGCCCGGCGACGCAATCAATTAATCGCCCCCTGTCGCGGATAATATTCCCGGGCTTAAATTGTATTTTCACCTGTTAAATGCAAATGTCGAAATAAATAACACTTTTGCGAATTTGTTTCAATTAAAATAAACCCACAAACCACATAATAGCTACAAAAAAATGCAAAATTATTATATGTAATTTAATTTCCTACATTTCAGTTAGCTCATAATAAATATTGTAATATTCCTTGACATAATATATCAATTATTTATATGGAATATTACAGAGAGGAGACTTTATAATTTTAATAGTAATTCCAGTAAAACATAATTTTCTACTATTAAATTCATGATGATTGTGACCGTGACTTGATAATGACTGTAACAGGTCGAAACTTAAGTCGTGATTTTTGTATATATGTAAACCATATTACAATAAATTAATTGTGGTAAAAACATAGTAAGTGTTTCAATATGTGTTTATAATTTTCTACATTATCTATAAGCAGGATACGTAATTTTTTATTTTAGTTTTCGGGTAATAAATTATTTTGCCTATGAATGTATTCAATTGTTTTTACAGTATATTATAGAAAGGAGCGTTCTGAATAAATTTTGTGAATTTAATAATAATTCCAGCAGGAATTAATTCTCCACATAATTGCAATATTAATTTCCTTCATTTCAATTATCACGCAAATAAATGATTTTACTGATATGATATGTCAATTGTTTTTATGAAATTTCATTATTCAAATTTTGGTGGTAATTGGAATTGGAAAGAATAATTTGCTACAATGTTGATAAGCACAAAAAATAATTTGGATTTTGTTAATTTCAGTTTTTATGCGATTAATTATTTTTTCCTGCTGTTATGTCAATTGTTTTTAGGTAATATTTAAGATATAAGTCTTTCTGATCGATTGTATAAATTTAATGACTATTCCAGCAGGAATGAGATTTTTACACAGCTTATTAACACAAAATGTAATTTTAATTTCATTCATTACAATTTATATAGTTATTTGCGGTTTCTACTGTGAGTTAACAATTGTTTTTATAGAATATAATAAACAAGAATATTTTTGGATAAGATATACAATTTTAGTTATAATTCCAGCAGGAATTAATTTTCTGCAATGTTCATGTGCACGAATAATAAAGTTAATTTTCTTCAACACACTTATCACGCAACTGAATGAATTTAATGTTACGATGTGTCAATTGTTTTTGTGAAATTAATGCAAAAAAGTGTAGATTTTGTAATTGTGTTGGTAATTTCAGCAGGAATTAATTTTCTATATAGTTTATAAGCAAATGATATAACTTGGATTTCGTTAATTTCATCCTTTAGATGATTAATTGTTTATCCTGCTGTATTATATCAATTGTTTTTATGTAATACCATTGCAAGAAGTGTTTCTAATCGAAATTGCAAAAATTTAATCATGATTCCAACAGGAGTTATATTTCTACACTGTTTATTAACATAAAATGTAAATAGAAAAAACACGAAAATATATTCGTAAAATCTACAACAAATGAGTCTTATTAAGACTACAAGAACAAATCACTTTTGAAACAACTACTTCTCTAGCTAATACTTCGACAGACATTGACTAATACAAAAGTAATTTGCGTGTTTTTCTATTTATTAGTGAATTATCTACAACGTAAAGGACTTATATATTTTATTATTAAAATGTAAATTTAATTTCCTTCCTTACAATTTTCATGTGATTAATTGTGGTTTCTACTGTGAGCTATCAATTGTTTTTTTTTATAGAAAATAATAGGCAAGACTGTTTCTAGATAGAATATATAATTTTAGTCCTTATTTCAGCAGGAATTAATTTTCTATAATGTTTATAAGCACAAAATGTAATTCGGATTTTGCTCATTTCAGTTTTTATGCTATTCATTGTTTTTTCCTGCTGTGATATATCAATTGCTTATATGTAGTATCACAGAAAAACGTGTTTTTTCTCGACTGTAAAAATTAAATTTCTGCACTGCTTATTAACACAAAATGTAATTTTAATTTTATTCATTACAATTTATATAATTAATTTAATGTAATTAATTGTTCTTCCTCCTGTAGTATATCAATTGTTGTTATGTAATATTATAGAGAGAAAGGCTTTTAAGCGATTGTGAAAATTTTATCATGATTTTGGCAGGAATTAGATTTCTATACTGCTTATTATAATATAATTTGGATTTTGTTAATTTCAATTTTTATATGATTAATTGTTTTTCCTGCTGTGCTATATTAACTCTTTTTGTGTAATATCACAGAGAGAAGTGTTTTTAGTCACTTGTAAAAATTTAATCACGATTTCAGCAGGAATTATTAACACAGAATGTAATTTTTATTTCCTTCATTACAGTTTTCTTATGATTAATTGCGGTTTCTACTGTGAGCTATCAATTGTTTTTTTTTTCTAGATTATAATAGAAAATAGTCTTTTTCATAAGTACTAATAAGAAAGTTAATTGTATATGTTCCAGTTTTCAGATAATTGAATGAATTTAAGGTCAATTGTTTTGTCAAATTAATGAAAAGTGTAGATTTTGCAATTCTGTTAGTAATTTCAGCAGGAAGTAATTCGTTACCATATTTACAAGTACAAAATGTAATTTGGATTTTGTTCATTATAGTTCTTATATGATTAATGGTTTTTCCTGCTATGTTATATCAATTGTTTTTATATAATATCATAGAGCAACGTGTTTTTAATAGATTTAAGAAAATTAATAACGATCCCAGCAGGAATGAAATTTCTGCATTGTTCATTAACCCAAAATATAATTTTAATTTAATAAGTGTAGAAAATTATAGAATTCGTAGATTTGTTGGTAATTTCAGCAGGAATTAGTTCGCTACAATGTTTATAAGCACAAAATGTAATTTAAATTTTGTTCATTATAGTTTTTATGTAATTAATTGCTTTTCCTGCTGTAGTATGTCAATTGTTATTATATAATATTATAGAGAAAAGTGTTTTTAATCGACTCTCAAAATTTAATGACGATTCGAGCAGGAATTAAATTTCTATACTATTTATAAGCACGAAATGCAATATTACTTTTCTATATTTCAGTTATAACGTAAACAAATGAATTTAATGTTTCGATATGTCAGTTATTTCTGCGAAATAAATGCAAAAAAGTGTAAATTTTATTTTATTTTTTTGGTAGGTTCAGCAGGAATTATTTCGCTACAATATTTATAAGCACAAGAGACAATTTGGATTTTGTTTATTTCACTTTTTATATGACTAATGTTTTTTCCTGCTGTCCTGCTGTGTTATATTAATTGTTTTTTGTGTAATATCACAGAAAGAAGTGTTTTTTAGTCGATTGTGAAAATTTCATCATAATTCCAGCAGGAATTAGATTTCTATAATGCTTATTAACACAAAATGTAATTTTACTTTCAATCATTACAATTTCAATTGTCATTAATTGCCGTTTCTACTGTGAGCTATAATACCAATTGTATTTTTTATTAAATACAATCGAAAATAATCCTTATGGATAGAGTAAATAATTATAATCTTAATTCTAGCAGGAATTAATTTTCTATAATGTTTGTAAGCACGAATAATAATGTTAATTTTCTACATTTCAATTTTTATGCGATTGAATGAATTTAATGCTACGATATGTCAATTGTTTTTGTGAAATGAATGCAGAAAAGTGTAAATTTTGTGTTAATAAACAATGCAGAAATCTAATTTCTGCTAGAGTCATTTTTTGTTGGCACAAAATATAATTTGGATTTTGTTCATTTCAAATTGTATGTGATTACTTGTATTTACTGCTATGTTATGTCAATTGTTTTTATGTAATGTCATAGAGAAAACTGTTTTTACTGTTTTTAATCGATTTTGAAAATTATTCAAGCAGGAATTAGATTTCTGCATTGTTTATTAACACAAAATGTATTTTGAATTTCCTTCATCACAAATTCCATGTGATAAATTGTGGTTTCTATTAAGATCTGTTAATTGTTTTTAATTGAATATAATAGAAAATAATGTTCTTAGACAGAATAATTAGTTTTAATTTTAAGTTCAATAGGAATTCACTTTCGGTAATGTTTATAAGCATAAAATGCAATTTGGATTTTGTTAATTTCAGTTTTTATGCGGCTAATTGTTCTTTCGTGCTGTAATATGTCAATTGTTTTTATGAAATATCATAAGAGATATTCATCGATTTTTAAAATTTAACGAACATTCCAGCAGGAATTATGTTTCTTTACTGTTTATTAGCGCAGAATGTAATTTTAATTTTCTTCATTGTAATTTTCACGTGATTCATTGCGGTTTCTACTGTAATTTGTCAATTTTTTTATAAAATATTATAAAGTATATATAACTTATATATCTGTCATGCTGACATTAACAGCCAAAAAAGTCTCCCCTAAAAGAGGATAACAATAGTAAATTGAAGCATTTAAAAATGAATCCGGAAGTGCAAGAGGATATAAGCTCCCTCGGCATCATGAAAAATGAAGGGTTAGAGTGGAAGACAACTTTGTTATTGTGAACTCCGCCCGTGTCTCTTTCGCCCAAAATTTGAAGTACGTATTTTTTAATTGATTTATTGTATACATAATTTTTTAAGAAAGACATCCAAAGATGAATAAATAAATAAATAAATAAAATGGGTTTGTATTGAATCTATATTTTTAATTTTTAATGTTTATAAGCACAAAATATAATTTGGATTTTGTTAATTTAATTTTACTGCTGTAATATGTCTATTGTTTTTATGTAATATTACAGAGAGAAATGGTTTTGATAGATTGTGAACGATTCTAGCACGAATTAAATTTCACTGTTTATTAACACAGAATGTAATTTTAATTTCATTAATTCATTGTAATTTTCATGTGATTCATTGTGGTTTCTACTCTGAGTTATCAATTGTTTTTTTTTGTAGAATATAATAAACAAGAATGTTTCTAGAAATGATATACAATTTTAATCTTAATTCCAGCAGGAATTAATTTTCTATAATGTTTATAAGCCTAAAATGTAATTTGGATTTTATTAATGGTTTTTGCCTGCTGTGATATGCCAATTGTTTGTATGTAATACCACAGAGATAATATTTTAATCGATTGTTAACGCAGAATGTAATTTTAATTTCCTGTGTTATCCTTTTCATGTGATTAATTGTAGTTTCGATTTTGATCTAAAAATATTTTTGCGTAGAATATATAATTTTAATATTAATTTTGGCGTGAATTATTTATTTTAATCGCGAGTGGTAATTTTAATGTTTTTTAATTTTCACTTCATTCATTGTGTTTCTTCTTGCTATATGTCAATTGTTTTTGTAAAATATCAAGGAACCGAGTGTAATAAATCGATTTTTTTAATGATAATCCCAGCAGGAATTAATTTTTAACATTTTTTTGTAAACGCAAAATATAATTTAAATATTATTCCTTTCAGTCTTCACGCAATTAATTGCTTTTTCTGCTGTGGTGTGTCAATTGTTTTTATTATTTTAAATATCATGGATTGATTAATGATTAATTAATGAAATTTCCAGTAGGAATTAATTTTTTTCATTGAAAATAAGTTTAAAATAAAATCAGTTTATACCTTAGTTCACTTACTCAATAGTAATCTTCTTCATTGTTTATAATAAGTAGTAAGTAAGTAAATATTCTTTATTTCAAGGTATCATAAAACATTATAATCGCGAAATGTAATTTTAATTTTCTACATTTAAAATTGAATGTAATTGGATGCTATACCATATATGTTAAATGTTTTTGTATCAAATCATAGAAATTAATGTCGTGTATCTATTTTATGGTGTTAATGATAATTCTAGCCAGAATTTATTTTCTAAAATATTTATAAGCACAAAATAATTTTTAAAATTTAATTATTATGCGATTGAATATATTTACTGCGTTGATATGCCAATTGTTTTTATAGAATATGATGGATCGGAGTGTGTATATATTATTATATTATATTATTAAATATATTACTATAATCTATACTGTTTATAATAATAATGATGTAATAATAATAATAATAATATTTATTAACATAAGCAAAATAAGCGATTTTGAATTATGCAGCCAATAAGTCAAAAAAATTCTTTTAATATAACCCAACATTTTAGATATTAAGTACTTTCTCTAGAATAACATTATTAATAGCATAATCAAAACATGCCGCCTATTTATTACGAGAAAAACTAATGGTTTTACATTTTTCAATGTTGAAGAAGAGATGTTTATTAGATCAATTGTACACGGATGTTAGGTCATCTTATAGATATATCATATACTTGTTTTTCATTAATCACTTGGTGAAACATTGTATTAATGTAGGTTTTAGATTAAATTAAACTTCACTTGGCTTGTTTCACAAATTAATAATTTATTCAACTAGTTTCGGTTCAAGGGCATTATCAAGAAGAATGAAACAAGCCAAGTGAAGTTTAATTTAATCTAAAACCTACATCTTATAGATATTTACAACAGTTACGATCATTTTAAAAAATTCCAAGTCATCGGCATATAACAAAAATAAAGAATTCTTTATGGCTCGCGATATCTTATTTATAAAAAGTAAAAATAACTGGCCACAATGTGGGCTTTGGGGTACACCTGAAGGAACATAAATTAGATCAGATAAACAATTCTTTAATATGACACACTGCGTCCCATTAACTAGAAAACTGTGAATTCATTTAACAGAGTCATTAAATTTTGAGACCAAAACGTTAGTGCTCATCGATAAGACATTCTTGCACATACAATTTATGAAATTCCACAGAAAAATAGTTCATCCATTCATATTGGAATAACAGATTGTATTGAATTACTCCCATAATTTGTTACTTTTTCTATCACCAGATTTTTGCAGTGGTGTTATATAGCTTTTTTTCCAAACATCTGGAAGAATTTTATGTGTTACTGATTATTGAAATAAAATAAATAATGGAGTGGTTAAAGAAAAAATACAGTTATTCACAAAACTGAGAGTGGGATTCCATTAGGACCTGTTCTCTTACTAGATTTTAAATTATTGATAGTTTCAAATATTTGACTCTGTGAGAATTGAAATGGCATATAAATAACTTCAGGCATATCATTAAAAGTCGGTATATAGAAAAGTGTATCACGACTGTAAACAGTTAAAAAGGAATCGGCGCATAGATTTACAATTTGAATCCATATATTTGTTGAATTTGAAACAACCCTTAATATTGTATGCATATATTTTGGAAATTCGGGAATGAAGTTGGAGGATCTAATAAAGTTTCAAAATTTTTTAGCCTCATTTGTTATATTCGAATTAACAGATTCAACATACTTATCATAAAGATTATTTCTTAAATTACTGTATCATTGGTGTAGAAATTTAAAATTTTGGTAATTAGGTTTATCAATTCAGTGGTTAACTAAAACTGGCCAACTCAACGCCAAATAAAATATTACAGGAAAGATAATTTTAGCTTTTAAAAATTAAATTTTGTTTTCTGTTTTTTTTGGAGAATACGACGAATATAGGGGTATTGAATGTATATTATAATTTTAATAACAATTCTAACAGGAATTAATATTCTATATTAATAAAATTATGTTTCCTGCAGTTAATTGTTTCCGAAAAATATGACGAAGAGAGATATTAATTGATGAGGCCGTTATTTGTTGAAAATTCATATCACTTGTTAAGTATTAAAGTAAAATCACTTTTTTAATTTTCAAAAAACTTATTTGTTTTTTGAAAATTAAAAAAAAATTGTTGCTTGTAATTCCAACAAATAAAAGTTTTTGAAAATTAAAAAGGTGATTTCACTTTAATACTTAACAAATGACGAAGAGAAGTACTCTGAGTGGTATTTTATAATTTTAGTAATAATTTTAGTAGTCATTCATTTTCTACAATGTTTAAAAGAATAATATAATTTTCTCAATTATAGTTGTCACGAAATTAATATTTTGTTTTTTGTCATGATTTATCAATTATTTATCAATGGAATAAAATAAATAGCACTGTTTAGTTAAGTTTTTTTCAATAAAATGTAACTTGAAACTGCTTTATTTAAGTTTTTGCGTGATAAATGGTTTTCATTTTTTCTGTCATATGTCAATTGGTTTTGTGAAATATAATGAAGTGAATTGCTGTTGATAATAATGAATTTTGCATGTTTTTTTTTATAAATCCTATTAGAATTAATTTTCTATATTCTTTATGAAGTTGAAATGTATTTTCTTGTTCATTATTATTAGTTCGGTTTCCTGCTGTGATAAATCAATGGCTTTGTGGAATATAATAATGATAAGTATTGTAAATGGATTGTGTAATTTTAATAGTAATTTCATTTAAAAAGAATTTTTCACGTTGTTTGTAAGCAAGAAGAGAAATTTTAATTTTCTATATTTTAACTTTTATGTGAATAATTATATTTCCTGCCATTATATATCAAGTTGTTTTGAATTTTTGTTGATAGACTTTGTACTTTCATTAATAATTCCAGCAGGAATTTATATTAAAAATTGTTTATTACTTTAATTTTCTTTAGGTTAGTTTTCAAGAAATTAAACATGTTTTCTGCTGTGATATGTCAATTATTTTTATGATATATCATAAATAGAAGGGTTATAAATGAATTTTGTTTTTTTTAATAGTTCCAGCAGGATTTATTTTTTTACATTGCTTATAAAAACAAAACGTATTTTTAAAATTCTCTATTTAAGTTTTTGCGTAATTAATTTTGCTTCCTGCTGCAATTTGTCAATACTTTCGTAGAATATTATATAGAGTACTGTTAAAAATGGTGGATTTTATGATTTTGATGATAATTCGATCAGGAATTAATTTTCTGCATTGTCCATAAAAATAAAATATAACTAAATTTTTTTCATTTCAGTTTTAAGGTGATTATTTGTATTTACTGCAGTAATGTATTAATTGTTTTGATATAATTTTATTAAATAGAGCTTTACGAAGGTTTTTTGTAGTTTTAATTTTAATATTTCTAGCAGGAATTAATTTCACATTGTTTATAAATACTTTATGTGTTTAGTTTTAATTTCCTTCATTTTAGTTTTCACCTAATAAATTTTGTATTTCCTGCTATGATACATCAAATGTTTTGGTATTTTATCATGGAACTGAGTCGTGTAGATGAATTGTTTAATGATAATTCCTGCAGGAATTCATATTTTTTATCGTTTGTAAGCATAAAATTATTTTTTTTTTCATTTCAACATCCTGACGCCTTATCAATTAACGTTTTTTGTTTTCATTCACTCATCATGTGAGTAATTGTGTTTCCTGATGTACAATATTATTTTTTTTTGTAAAACAGAGGAGATCCACCCATTTTCTATAAATGTGTAAAATTTGAAACAAGCAATGTTTTTAATTTCTTGAATATCTTTAGCCGAATTGATGCTGAAGTTTTTAGGCATTTGATCCTCTCATTATAATGGAATTTAATATGTATATGTAGGGTGGGTGGGTGGCCTCTAACCCATCCTCCGATCAGTAAAACATACCCGAGTTTATGAAGTATGTCATGTGAGATGCTGTCAAATATTTTCGTCAGATCGCAGAGACGGCAGAAGAAATTTAGTTTTTTTATATAAACACTTAAATAAAATACTTACTATGTTTTTTACCACTAAAATTTATTGTAAATATGAAAATATGTTATAAGAACATGATATAGGTTTTGACTTTTGAAGATCATTATCAAGTGATGATATATATTTATATACATTACAATAAATTTGAGTGATAAAAAACATAGTAAGTAATTTTTTTAAGTTTTGAATGAGTTATTTGAAGAATTTTAATTAAATAAATAACACTGATTGGTATAACATTCAAAAATAAACTGTGAAGTATGTAAATAACTAGTGTTATTTATTTAAATGAAAATTTAATTGTTAATTAAAGTTGAATAAATTTGATCATATACTTGTCCCAGTTGCAATTTTGTTTGATTAAGGAAGAGCAAACAAATACGTATGTTGTTTTAATCTATTCATCACACGAGTTTCATTTTCATTTTATTTTTATTTTTGTTTACGCGTCGAATGGAAATGATATATATATATTTTTTGTCGTGTGTGTGTATGTTTACGAATAGAAATTGCCTTATAAAAATTACGCTTGCGTAAATAAGGAGAAATTTAATTAAATCCGATTCATTCGCCAGTGCGACGGCTGTGATTTAGCATATAAATCGGGTAGACAATAAAATCTGGAAAGCCGGGCAGAGCATACCGAATAAAAATAAATAAATAAATAAATAAATAAACAGATGTGTATAAATATGAGGAATGGGGGCGCGTGCGGCGATTAAATTCCATATTGTGTATGTTCGGTGCTGAAAACGCCGATAGGACATAAAGGAATATAAAACGGAAAATCAATCAACTCCTTTTCGACACACGCACACAAAACAGGGACCGTATTGTTTATAAATTTTCATGAGGGCCCGATATACGTGTGCCATTCGATAAATTAAACATTTTCCGGCTGTACATAATTCATGGGGGATGGGACGGGGATTTATTTTTTTTAAGAGTGCTCCGTTAAATACACTTGAGGGATTAAAGAGGAACGCGTTCGAATACATTAGTGGTAGTTAGTGTGAGTGAGTGAGTGAGTGAATGAATGGGAAAAGATTGAGGGTGATGTGTGTTAGGGTAAGAGAGAGTTACTGTCATTCTGTTAATAAACGTTGCTCGTCGATTGTTTTAAGCTGAATCATAAATATGACATTTCTGATTATGTCTATGAAATTTCAGCCTAATTCGTTTAGAGATAATTTTTCTATAATTATTCTTATAGCGCAGTGTTGTTTACGCACATATCAACATTCAAATTTTACAAATTGTCATTCTGATAATAAACATCGTTCGTCAATTGTTTTAAGCTGAAGCGTAAATATGACATTTCTGATTATGTCTACGAAATTTCAGCCTAATTCCTTTAGAGATAACTTTTCTATAATTATTCTTATAGCGCAGTGTTGTTTGTACAAATATCAACATTCAAATTTTACAAACTGTCATTCTGTTAATAAAGGTCGTTCGTCAATTGTTTTAAGCTGAATCATAAATATGACATTTTTGATTATGTCTATGAAATTTTAACCTAATACCTTAGGAGATAATTTGTTTATAATTTTTCTTACAATGCAGTGTTGTTTACACAAATATCAACATTCAAATTTAGAAATTGTCATTTTGTTAATAAACTGCATTTATTTTAAGGAAGGTAAGATGATTACTTAATTTTTCTTATTTAAAAAAATAAGCTAGAAACTAACATGTCACGAAAAACAAAATATTGTATCTTAGTTATGCAAAATATTTAAATGTTCCCGGCGCATCCACCATTTACGAACCGACAATTTTAGACATTCTCAATTTTTAGAATTACACTTTTTATTCAATAATGAAACTAAAGAAAAATAATTATTTAATTATTATTTTATACTACCCTCTTGATTTTAATAATCGTTAATATGTGTAAGAATTTAGTATATAAGTTTATAAAAGGACTTGACGCAATATTTGTATACTTTGATATATCAATTAATTGTATGTAATTAGTGATCTATTAAAGTTATGTAATGTATAAATAAAATTGAAAATGTCTCAATTTTTATTTATCATATCGTATTTTCAACAGTATTGGGTTATTGTAGAATTTCAATTATAACTTAACTCGCTGCGACAACAGAAAACACAGCAGAAACTAAAGTTTTAATCAAACAAAACAAAAAAAAATCAACACGAGCATCCTTTGAAAATGCGCCGCACACAAATATAAAAATGAATCGCCCCTCCTTCCCCAACATCCCTCTCCTCTCCCAGTATAAAAATTTCATTACATTACAACTTTTTGGAACGTCGGCGTGTCGACGCTCTCGACCAATTTGTCAGACTCCTTTACATGGCGAATTTCATGAATAAAAACGAACGCAATCGAATTTATCAAACACAGAAAGAGTGCAGAGAGAGAGAGGGGGGTAGGGGTGGGAATAAAACTAAACAAAACAGCGGGAACACAATAAACAAATATTGACTGACGGATATTCAATTATAGTGGAGATCAATGCCGCAGACAATATGTAATTGATTTCTATTGTCGTGACGAGCACTTATATATCAAAGGGGAACGTCTTGAATTTCCCCATTGTGCGCGATAATTGGAGAAAAATTAAGGAATGCGAACTGATCGAAGGAGGCTGGTGTTGAGTTACCCCCTAACATTAATGTCGTGACTAATGGTTACAGCTGTAAAATGTTCTCGTAATAATATTGTGTCCTATAAAATTTTGGATGTATGCGTGTGTATAAGTGTGTGTGTGTGAGTGTAAAGGAAGGACGTAAAAATAATATCTCCGGTGCTATAAAATTTAGCTTTAATGTTTTCCTTTCAGCATAAATGCCGGGATGTTGTAATAAATCACGGTTATGCATAAATTTTTATAAGATGTGTGATGATATAGTAGTAGGAATTTTATTGCCTCTATATGTTTTTTACTTTCCCTATATGAAATATAGGGGAGGTATTGTTTATGTCATTTTTTTAAATATTAATTAATACATAAATATAAAATGGCCATTTATTTATTTGTGTGTTTATTTATTTATTAACAATACTTAACAATTTTTTTTTCACATCAAGCAATTATCCGATCTAAATCTTCTTTAACTTCTATGCAATCTACAAGGCTGGATATGCATTTAAATATGTTCATGTCATCCGCAAACAGGAATGTATTGATTAAATTCTATGATTTATGAAGATGGAAAATAATATAGGACCACAATGAGAACTTTGTGGAACTACCGAGGTAACAAAATTATTAATTCTTTACAATTTTCATTCTATTACATAAAATGGTGATGTGGCCATCATAGTACTTTCCCTATATTTTACTCAGAAACTATAGGGTTTACGCAAAAAAGCCATTCCTAATAATTTGTTCAGTTTTGAATTCTTTACAATTATCTGTAATACAAGTTTCATGTAACTTTAATAGTTTATTAGCAATTGATAAAAAATATCAAAAGTTTAATTTTTTTTTTCTCGCAAGTTAAGAATTTTATGAAAAAAATGTTTTAATAAAAGTGGTTTAATTTCTCATTCTCTCTAACTATCGTATGAAAAGTTTTGTAATATTTTTCATATTTAGAAAAATATCGACAAAAAACACATTTTCATGCATTTTCATGCACGAAAACAATACTATTCAAATGGTGATGTGGCCATCATAATACTTTCCCTATAATTTTGTCGAAAACCATGAGGTTATTCTTAATAATTTGCTCAATTTTGAATTCTTCACAATAAATTGTTATATAAATTTCATTTAGTTTCTATAGTTTATTAGCAAAAAATTGTAAAAAAATTTAAATTAAAAACATGTTTCAGTTTTTCATTCTCTTTAACTTTTGTTTGAAAAGTTATTTCTTAGTTTTCAAAATTTTTTTCAATAAATCTATTAAATTTTGCACAAATGTTAAGTTTATTTACGTTTTACAACTTTTAATTAAAACCCTCGCTTATGTTTTACTGATTGGAGGGTGGGTTAGAGATCACCCACCCACCCTACATATACATATTAACTTTAATTACTGATCGCCTCGCGGTTTGCAATAACTTTAATTACAAAATTTGAATAAAAAAAAAATTGTTAGAAATAATAGTTTTGGTAAACAAAATGGTTGCGACCGTTACTACGTGGTAATCCATACAATATATTAAAATTTTAGAGCTTCCAATAAAATCTTCACAATTTAGAAAGCGGGTAGAATTGAAAAATCTTGAAACCTAGATAAGAAATTAGTGAAAACTTTTTAAATTCTGAAAAAGTATGTCTAGATTCTAGAAAAGAAAATTCTAAAAATCTAGGGCCTCAAGAAAAATCTAGATTTCTACAAACAAATTTTCTAAAAAGTTCTAGAGCCTCCAAGAATATCTTTGCAACTTATAAGATAAGAAGATAACCTTGAAATCTTGAGTAGAAATTTCTGGAAATTTCCTGAATCCTTGGAAATAAGTCTAGATTTCTAAATAAAAATTTTCTGAAAAATTCTAGAACCTCCTAGAAATTTACAACCAGTTGAAAAAATATCTTGAAATAGGAAAGAGAAATTACGGAAAATTCCTTCTCGAAAATAAGAAAAGATTTGTAGGGGAAAATTTTCTAGACCCTCCAAGAAAAATTCCGCAATTTAGAACTTTCTAAATAATTTTATAGCCTCTAGTTGAAAAAAAATGTTGAATTCTAGAGAAGTAATTACTGAAATTCATCTGAATTCTTGAAAAGGAGAGGAAATTAAAAAACATTTAGAGGCTGAAAGAAAATCTTCGCAATTTATAAGAAAAGTTGAAAAAACATTTAATTTGGGGAAGAAGTTATTGGCCATTTTCTAAACTCTAAACTTTTAGAAAAAAAATCTAAAATGCCTCAAGGAAAATCGTTGCAATTTAAAAGACTTCAAAAAGAAAGAACTTAAACTCTGGAGAATAAATTGCTAGAAATTTCCTGAACCCTCGAGAAAATAATCTAGATTTCTAGAAGTAAATTCTAAAAATTCTAGAGCCTCAAAGAAAATCTTTGCGATTTAGAAGACAAGTTGAGAAAATCTTGAAATGTGGAAAAGAAAGTACTAGAAATTTCCCGAGTCTAGATTTTTAAAAACAAATTTTCTAAAAAAGTATTCATTTAACTCATAGCATTTCACTTGAAATTTCCTAAATTTTACATATCAAATTCAAATTGATTCAATAAAAATCAAAAATTCGTTATTATTCTTTTTTACTATTTTAGCTATAATTCTTTAAATAATAATGAAATTATAAAAATTCTTTCACTAATAAATTACCAGCAACGAAGAGAAGTAAAAATGCTCAAAATTAGACATTCGATTTTCAATTGTTTTTCAGTATTTTTAGAATAACTTTTTACAGCACGGATGGATTTAAAAAATTCTTCCACGAAATGATTTCTAACATCAAATACAAGTTCATAGACAAAAAATCAAAAATTTTATTTTCAATTGTTTTTCAGTATTTTTACAATTACTATTTACAGGATGGACGGATTGTACAATTTTTTTTACGAAACGATTGCTGACATCAAATTCAAATTGATAGAATAAAAATCAAAAATTTGTTATTGAATTTTCTTTTTTTATATTTTAGCTATAATTCTTGGAATAGTTATGAAATTACGAAATTTCTTACACCAATAAATTACCAGCAACGAAGAGAAGTAAAATGCTAAAAAATAAACATTCGATTTTCAATTGTTTTTCAGTATTTTTAAAATAACGATTTATAGCAAGGACGGTTTAAAAAAATTATTTTACAAAATGATTACTAACATCAAATACAAGTTGATGGACTAAAAATTTTTTTTCGCAATTTAAACAAGAATTTTCTACTAGATTTTACAGACCTTTTTGAGAAAAAAAAACAACAAAATAAGAAAATAAATCTAAATAATTAACGGAAGATACTAAAATTTTTGAAAAGATATTTATAGCAAATTCTAAAATCATTAATGAAATGCTACAACCTGAATATACAACAATTAATAACATTTAAGAAAAAAAATAGTAGACTCCTTGGAGAAATTTCTAGAACCCTACAAAAGAAATTGTTGGAAATTTCTAGAAACCCTTAAAAAATCTACATTTCTAGAAAAAAAAAATCTTGAAAAAACTTTGCAATTTAAAAGATAAAAAGAAAATAAAAAGAAAAAAACAATCTTGATATCTGGAGGAAAAATGACTAAAAAGAGTTTAGATTTCTAGGAACAGATTTTCTAGAAAAATCTATAGCCTCCAAATCTGAAATGAGTTATTGGAAATTTCTGAACTCTCGAAAAAAAGTGTAAAATTCTGGAAAAGATTTGCAATTTATAAGACAATATTAAAATCTGGAAGAGAAATTACTGAAAACAGCCTCAAAGAAAATTCTAAAAATATTGAAACGAACTTTCGAAAAAATATAGAACTCCCGAATGCTGTTAACTTCTAGAATCCTCCAAATAAGTTCCAGAAATCTACAAGGAAAATTCTAGAATCCTTGATCAAAATTCTTTGGAAAGGAAGATGCAAAAAATAAATTCCTGAAATAATAAATTTTAAAACTCTCGATTAAAATCTTTGCTAAAAATTCTGGAAATATCTATTTCCTTATTAGATAAAAAAAAAAGAAATTACTGTACACTTTTAGAATCTTCAAAAAAATTGTATAAACCTAAAATGAAATAAATGAAAAAGTATGGATCATCTGAGATATAATTTTCTCAGATGATCAGATGATCCAAAAATTTAGAAGAAAATTTTCTAATAGAAAAAGTTGAACAAACTCTTGTATAGAAACCTCGAAGAAATTTTTATAAATAAATATAAATAATGACTTTTTGAAACTCTCGAATAAAATCTTCTAGAATTCTTGATGAAAATTCTTTGGAAAGGAAGTTGCAATAAAAACTAAAAGTATGGAGGAGAAATTACTGAAATTTCAAGAATGTTTGAAGAAAAATCTAAAAAAAATTCTGAAATATTCTAAAGTTAAATATTTTTCTCACAAATTAAGAACTTTACGAAAAACATGTCTTTATCAAACGCGTCTAGTTGTTCATTACCTTTAACGTTTGTTTGCAAAGTTATGTAATATGTTTTAAATTTAGATTTTAAATACTGAGAAAAACAAAAAAAAAACGCCTCGAGTAAACATCCACATCCGGTTTATGAATGTTCTCATTCACGAAAACAATACCTTTCAAATGGTGATTTTTCTCGAAATCTATGAGGTTTACGTAAAAAGGCTATTCTTAGTCATTTGTTCACTTTTGAATTCTCTACAATTATTTGTTATATAAATTTCTTGTAGCTCTAATAGTTTAATAGCAATTGGCAAAAAATATCAAAATTTTCAATTTTTATTTTTTTTTTCTCGAAAGTTAAGAATTATATGAAAAATATGTTTTTACAAAACTTATTCAGTTTCTTATTCCCTTCAACTTTTATTTGAAAAGTTTTGTAATATTTTTCAAATTAAAAGAAATATCGGAAAAAAACAAAAAACGGCTTCAAGTAAACATCCACTTCCGGTTTAAAAATGTTTACCAAAAGCTTTTCAGTTCCAGTTTTTAACGATAAAATCCTATTTTTAAAGTTTCATCTCAATCGGATAATTCGTTTTTGAGATACAGCGCCCACAGACATTTTCTCGCACGAAAACAATACTTCCCCTATATATACTATATAGGGAAAGTAATAAATAACAAAACCCAATTTATTATTTTACGATTAACTAAAAACTCCCGTAATTTACGAATCAATAAGGTATGATTTACTTTATCAAACTTTTTGGTGAAATCAGAATAAATAGCATCTATCTGATTATCATTTTCCAAAGCATTTGATAAGAAAGTCGTATATTTCAGAAGGTTTGAAAAAGTTGATCGTCCCGGGATGAAACCATATTGTCGAGTTGACAATTTTTCTGAATAGATATTTGTCAAATGTTTCGCTACCAAACTATCGAGCAACTTACGACCACGATATTTATCTATATGGTTTCGACTACCAATTTTATGAAGCGGACAATGTTTCCAAACTGCGGGAACGTAACCACTTAACAAAGATCTATTGAATAATTTAAATATAGGATTGCATAAAGAGTAAACAATTTTTTTTTTTAATATTATACTAGCTAAACCATCTGGACCAGTAATGGGGTTGAATTTCAACTTATTTATTGCATCAAAAACGTGTTCCACAGTGATTAACATTCGCGTCGTCTTATCTGGTTGATAGAAAATTTAAATCCTCGTCATCTTCTTCGTAAATTGATTGAAAGAAGTTCGCGAACAGATCGGCTATTTTTTGACCATTTGTACCAGTTTCCTGTTCAAGTGACATTTTGTGTGGTATGCAATCCTCTTGCTTCCAAAAATAATTCGGATTATGATCGAAGGACCGTTCCGCATTTTCTACGTGTTTGTGATACAATTTTTCACTTAATTGTCTGCACTGATTCCTAAGTTCTTCGAATAAATTATAATTATTAACGTTCTAACTTGCTTTATAATGTTTATGGGCTATTTTCTTTTTTATAATTAGATTATTCAAATCACTAGAGAATCAAGTGGGAAAAAAGTTTGGATGCTTTGTAATAAGTTTAAATGGAACGTATTGAACGTATGACTGAATAAAAATCACTCAATTATTCATCAAAATAATCTTTCTCTTTATTATATTGGACCAGTTAATATTGTTAAAATATCTATTTAATCCGTCATAGTCCGCCAAGCTATATAGATACATTTTTTCTTTAATAGATAAGTTGGAAACTGTGCATGTGATGTGTAGACTTGCTATGTAGGCCGAATGATGTTGGCAATTTCTCGTTAAAATATCATTAGCTAAACTAATATTTATGTCGCTAATGCTAGTAAAAAAATAAATCCAAAAAATAAATACGTTCCTCCTATTAGGGATATTATATTAGTAAAATATTATGATTATTGAATTGATCTTTTATTGACTCAACAATAGCTGCGTGATGCTTATAGAGGCCAGCTTCCGACTTCGGAAGCCTATAATATAATTGCAATTTACAATTGTTAAAGATACATAAATTTGATCAACATAAGTATCAATTGGAATTTATGATTCAAAATATTTATTTTTAATTGCGATTAGCACTCCTCCACTAGATACTGTTTTACTGGCTATGATCAACTCGAAATATATTACAATTTTTTAAATTCAATTTACTATTAGAGATGTCTTCGTGTAAATTTCGTTACAATTTACATTTAACATAAAATTAATTAATTTTGTAGGTCAGCCAGATACATTGTGATAATAAATTATAAGTTTTTTTAAATCCAAATTAATGCTACGAGCCTGAGATTCACGGGAGGTTATATATGTTTATTGTTTGCTTTCGTTTTTGAACTTAGCGAGTTGTGTTTCAATAATTTGATATGCAAAAACAGTCAAAATTATTAAAAGTTGTGAAAGTTAAAAAACTTTATGAAAAACATGTTTCAATAAAACTTGTTCAATGTTTTATTCTATTTAACTTTTGTTTGAAAATAAATTCGATACTTGTTTTGCTACATTCTTGATGTAACCAAATTTTCATATTGGGAGAAGTAATACACTTGTTATGTTCCATTTGTTTATTATCAGTTAACTGACACGTTTTTCGATCCTTAACTTTGAGAATGATCCATAAGAAATAGAGCATTTTCATAGAGTAAATGACTGGTACGTTAAATATTTCGAAAAAAATAACTGTTCAGAACCGACCGACACTTTTACAAACGACGTATACTTTGAGGTTTTAAAGAAAGGGAAATATACAGCGACAGGACATGACCATATTTACAGACACATCCTCAAATCCCTTCCATTTCATATACACGACAACATCCTAAGTAACATTAAGTTCCTATACAAAAAACAATATTTCCCAGAAGTGTGAAAAATAGGAATTGTTATATGTATCCCCAAACGCGACCAACCCTCTTCCCTACTAACCAGCTATCGCCCCACCACACTCTTCCCTGTTATTGGAAAATTGTATGAATCCCTTCTTAAAAACAAAATCCTTTCTTTAATTTCTAACCACATCCCCAAATACCAATTTGGTTTCCTTCCCCGTCGATCAACTTTCCTCCCTCTAACTGTCCTAACCTCCAACATTCAGACTATCCACCTTGAAGGCAAAGCCTCTACTGCTTTATTTCTGGATGTCCAGAAAGCATTTGATTCTGTCTGGCACCAAGGTTTATTGTATAAATGTCACCTCCTAAACATCCATCCTCACATCATTTATATAATCAAACAATTCCTAGGTAATAGATCCCTAAAAGTTAAAATCCATTACTCTTTCTCTTCTTCTTTTACCCCCGAACAAGGACTTCCCCAAGGCTCTCCCCTTTCACCTCTATTATACAATATTTTTAGCTTCGACATCTATAATACTGATCCTCTCTACTTCAATCCATCTTGATATCTCCTGCAATTTGCAGACGACACTGCTCTAATTTCCCATGCTCCCACGTTACCAAAAGCTCTTCAATTCCTCCAAGAGCTTATTGACTCCCTTCAGTATTGGTTTGCAAAATGGCGCATTAAAATTAATCCCCATATTATCCTTATTCCATACCACCGCACCAATAATTCCCCTTACAATGTTTCAATTTGCCAAACTCTTATCTCCCCCTCAGCTTCCGTAAAGTACCTTGGCATAGCCATAGAACAAAAAATCAATTTTAGAAAACACACTGATACAACGAAAAACAAAATTACCACCAGGGCAATACATTTTAGATGTTTAACGTATAAAAATAATGGTATTACTACTAAAATTGCAGTAAGAATATATAAAATGATTTGCCGCCCATTACTGGACTATGGTTGTATCCTCTATCCCAATCCCAGCAATCCAACCTCCCGTAATATTCAAGTTAGCTAGCGAGCATCCCTTCGTTCCCTAACAAAACTCCGTCATCCCCTTAATCCTTTACATAATCCATCTAATCAGCTCCTATATGATACTATCTTAACTGTACCGTAATCTAAGAAATATATTATATTTTTTTGTATTTTTTCGCTGTAACTAGGCATTGTTGAGAAAAATAAACTTATTATTATTATTATTATTCCCATCCAAGAACGCCTTCGATTCCTATCAGAAAAATTCTCCAAAAATCCTTTCATCTTTCATATATTATCCCTATACTGTATTCCTAAAAACCCAAATATATTTCCTTAATTTAAAAACCCACATTCTACTATTTTTGGCTTTATCTCATCATTTCATGCATCTACTCATTAAAGACTGACGCCATATGACTGGACAAATCAAGGCAGAAAGATCTCTCGTCGATAGCCTTTTGACAGACTAACATACTAACACTTCAGCCATCATTTATTATTTATTATTTCAATGTACATATTTGTCAATAAAGATGTTTATAAAGGGTCCGCCAATAGGGACGCGCGAAGTTTGCCGGAAGGGTGCGGCCATGTTGTTCGAGGTAGAGCTGTCAAAGTTGCTGTCATTTGTTCAGTATATAACCCCAAATCACCATGGCAAGTTTGAGTGTCGAGCAGCACGTGCAAATTATTAAATTGTTTTACGAAAATGGGTCATCAGTTCGAGCAACGTTCCGCGCACTTCGCCCATTTTACGGTCGCGATGATCGGCCTGTAGAGTCGACTATCCGTCGATTGGTGGGCAAATTCGAGTCGACTGGTTCAGTCATCCCCAGAAAGTCACTGTTTGGTGTGGATTTTGGGCCGGCGGCATCATCGGTCCGTACTTTTTCGAGAACGAAGCTGGGGCGGCCATAACCGTCAATGGGGAGCGCTACAGGTCGATGATAACCAACTTCTTTTGGCCTAAACTGGATGATATGGACACGGACGACATGTGGTTCCAGCAGGACGGCGCCACGTGCCACACAGCCCATGCCACAATGGACATTCTGCACGAGCGATTTCCGGACATGGTCATCTCGCGCGGAGGCGATATCAACTGGCCACCGAGATCGTGCGATTTAACGCCTTTAGACTTTTTTCTCTGGGGGCTCTCTCAAGTCGCTGGTCTACGCCAACAAACCTCTAAACACCGATGACCTCAAAGTCAACATACGCAACGCCATCGCTCAAATTGAGGCCGATATGTGCTCCAGAGTCATCTAAAATTGGACCTCCCGGATCCGAGCTACCAAACGGAACCGCGGTGGTCATTTGAACGATGTTATCTTCCATACTTAATGGGGTCGAATACCCTTTCGAATGAAAAATAAATTTCGTTTCTACCTCACACACAACTTGTTTTATTCAATTTTAAAGTTCACGCGCTCTTATTGGCGGACCCTATATATATAAAATAAATTCTAAAATTTGCAAAAGTTCTAACGATTCAATATAGTAAAGTCTGAGGATTATAAAGATTTTAATTATTCCAAAAACTCTATGAAAATAGAAGAATAGTCTGAGGAATCTAACAAAATCTCTACAAATATTAAAAGTAGTAGAAAACTTAAAAACCCAGATTCAAAAGTAAAAACAAGAACAAGAAATTCAGGATTCCGAAGATTATACAAATAAAAGATTTTCCAAGCTCTAAAAATTCTAATAATTCTAAAGATATTTAAAACGCTAAAAATTCTGAAAAAAATGTTGAGAATTTAATGACCTTTAAAAATTCTAACGATTCAATTGAACATGAAATATTTGTTTCCTTTAGGATTTAAAGTCTAAAGATTCTAATGTGTCTTATGGTTTAAGCAATCAAAATCCCAATATTCGAGTTAACTAAATATAAGTTTCTAAAGATTTAAAAAATCTAAGATTCAATAAGAAACAACAATGTGTTGGACAAGTCATAAAATATTTTAACTTAAAGAATCGTGAGTGTTATAAAGATTCTAACCATTCTAAAAATTCTACAATTTCTTAAAAAGAGTAAAAAAGAATTAAAAGAGTCTCAAGAAATATTGTATCAATAAAAATACTCAAAAGAATGTAAAGTTTCTGAAAATACTGAAAGTTTAAAAGATTCCAACAATTTTAAATAATCCTCAAATTGTATAATTAATAATAATAATAATAATAATAAGCTTTATTCCAATAAAAAGTAGACAATATAATAATAAAACAAAACAACACAATGATATGAATACTACTAGCCGCCACTTGATATTAGAAATCGTCAAAAATAATGGAATTTAAATCACAGCACATAAATTTCTCTAGGGTTTAATTTGCCATAAGATTTCATGCAAATAATTTTTATATCTTACAAGATTAATTTCAGATCTAACAAATATTGGTAATTTGTTGTAAAATCGCAAGCACGAGTAATAATCACCCCTCTCAGTCAGTGTAAATTTATGCTTGGGATACACAAACCTACACTTGTGCCTCGTTGCGTAACAATGTTCATTAATGTCTGATTTGAAATAATAATTATATTTCCTGACAAAAGTCAGACATTCCAGGATATATATATACCAATGGCCGTTGATAGATCATTAATTTTAAATAGTGTCCTGCAAGAATCATATGGACTTAAACCTAACATGGTTCTCAACACACTTTTTTGCAGACTTAAAATGTTGTTCAAATGCGTGAAGCTACCCCAGAAAACTATAGCATAGCGGACTAACGATAGAAAATTTGAACTATACACCAATTTTAATATATTAAAGGATACATTTGATTTCAAAATTTTCAACATATAGCAAACTGTACACAAACGCGAAGACACATATTCGATGTGTTTTTTCCATTTTAATTTATTGTTGATAAATATTCCCAGAAATGTTGTGTCATCTGTTATATCAATACTAGTTCTATTGATAGTCCTTTGCTGAGGATGGTGTGTAGCATCAGATTTTTTAAAGATAATATAGATTGTTTTACTCTCGTTTAAAATTAGATTGTTATAAAACCAAGTTGTAATCATATTCAATAAAAAAGTGATGTTATTCTCTAGATCTGAGATATTCTTAGATCGTACACAAATGTTTGTATCATCTGCGTATTAGACGATATTATATTTTTCATTGACAATTATTTTAAACATATCATTTATGTATATTGTAAAAAGGAATAAATATACGTTTTAAACCAATCATATGCTGCACCTCTAATTCCATAATGTTACAGTTTAGAGAGCAGCATACTGTGGTTAATACAGTCGAACGTCTTGGACAAGCCCAGAAATATGCCATAAGCCATCTCACCAGACTCCATTCCCTCTATAATAAATTGGGTAAAATCGTACAGAGCAGTAATGATGTTTTTACCTTCTCTAAAGCCATGCTGTTGCTAGAAAATTAGTTTAATTTTTTTGAAAAATGAATTGCATTGCCCTGTTGTATTCATATATTTTAGAGAAAGATGATAGGAGACTGATTGGCCTGAAATTTTCTATTTTTGACGAATATTCACTTTTGTGAACAGATTTGACAACGACAGTTTTTAACTTTTCTGGGAATATACCAGAACTTATTGAATTATGCGCTTCGCGCATTCTTTGATGACGAACATTGATATTTCGTCAATCCCGTAACTTTTTTTTTATTTGGCATGATTTTTATAACATTCATAAGCTCATTATACATTTACAAAATAGCTATTTATTTTATTCACGTCCGATTCTAGGGTAGAGCTTTTGTAGTTAGTTATTTGGTTTTTTTTCAGTGATATCTTTTATAATAGCCCAAGCTGTTTTATTTATGGTGTTTGATGTTATAATTTTATTGTTATACTGTTGTTGTCGGTCAATTTTAATAATATATTGTATCTTAGTTTGTAACTATTTCTAATTGAAATTTATTATTAAAGTGAGTAAATTCATTAAAATTGTTCATTTACGCTATTTTGTTCATACATTGTACAGGTTTCAGATTGTAATGTCCTGTTGAATAATTTGATTTTGTTACTAATACGTCTACATTTTTTTGTGAATCATTATCTTTATCATTGTTTACAAATGTGGCAATTTGAGCAAGGTGATCAGAGAACCCCGTTCTTACGACTCCACAACATTTTATACTTTTGTAGTTTGTAATGATGTTGTCTAGTATAATCATTAATTAAGAATCTGCAGTTATACGATTGAATTAACGTATACAGTTCGTTAGAACATGTTTAAATATATCAATATTAAAATCTCCGCAAATAAAAAAGTTCTCGTTTCTGCTAATTAATAATGACAAGATTTGTTCTACTTTATATAAAAAAATTACATAACTGTCAGGAGATCTATAAATTCACGTGATATTAATAGGTTTATTTTTATTTATTTTAAAGTGAGCGCTTGCGCATTCAAAATTTTTAATTTCCCCTAAACCGCTTATATCATTACATATTTTAATCTTAAAATTACGATTACAATAAATAACAACGCCACCATGTTGATGACGAGGATGACAAAAATTTATAACACATGTGTAGTTCAGAAATTTCAGCAATGTAAGCTGTTCGAGAGATTGCCAATGTTCTGTTAAACAGACGAAATTGCGTTCTTCTATCATTATGGTCACTTCATTTATTATTATTACTTGAGAAAAATATAGGGAAAGTTCTATGATGTACACATCAGCATGTTTTCTATTAGTTAACTGCTTGAGTAAAACAATTATTATTCAACACTTGTTATTAATTGTTTGTAGATATAAACTGGATTGATTCGTTGAAACTTCCCCCCTCCCCCCGTATTCATTCGATACAAGCGAGTTTCGAAGTAACTAAAACTGATTAGAACTAGATAAGGTGGTTAACCGCGACGGCAGCCGGGGCAATCCCTCTCCATCCCCGCACGGATCGAATAGTTCTTCTTCTTCCCCCTATTTAATTATCCGCCGTACATCTGAGCGCAATTATAACCGGGGCCGTAAAGGCGATTATCCGGATTAATCCGGGCACGGAACCGCCGAATCAGTCAGTCAAATAAATGAAATTAGGTTGGGCTTTAATTCGATAAAATATCTATTCGAGAGACGTATGTGAGGAGGGTAAGGGGGTGAGCTACTTTTGTTCAGACATGCATGTATTAAGAAAGTAAAATATCCCTCTAGTTTGCCTAGGCGAGTTGCTGAGTGCTCCAGAAATCGTGGAGGAGCAACTCATTATTGAAATTAAAGTTACCATTTTTTTTTTATTGAAATTTTAATAATTTCTTAGTGTAGATTATTTACTCATTATCTGAAGTTTTCATTAAAATTGAGCGAAGAATTCTTAGTGATATTTTACTTATGACAGTCAGTATAATTTCTAGGCGCTTTAGACATTATGGTGGATGCGCCGGGCAACCACAAATTTATTTAAAAGAATTATAGTTTAAATCTAATTTTAAAAACGTAAATATCTACAGATGTCCTCAATTTAGTTCAATTAATTATAATCGGATCGTAACTCTCTCCGGATAGTGTAGGTTCGGTTTAATCTCCATGGTAACGGAGTTGAGGAGAATCCGATCGTCGGCCAAGATTTGATTGTGGATTTCCGTCGATGAAGCGAGCCGATTTATTGTGGGAGTCGTCGCGGTCTTGCCCAACATGTAACATATGCTCGCTACGTGTCATCCTGCGACGACGGCTGTTGCAACAGAACACATTAATATTGATGACGGGGCAGGACGAAAGCTGCACCTGCTGGTATTTATACAGTTTTGGTTTCTGCATGCGCGTTCTGCATAAAATATACATTAATACTCCACTCAATTAAATAAAAAACGGATAAACACTATCTTTGCAGGAAGTAATTGATAAGATCTCACTTTTATTTATACGACCTCGGCTAACCACAAAGCCCATCCAGCACGCCGTATAAACGATAAGAGGGGGCCGATTCACATTCTGATCTCCATTCAAGATATGTACGGCACATCGGGATCATCCTTACTAACTTCGCGGCAATAAATAAGATTTGCGACCGTCACGTCCGCAAAAAAAAGCACACGGAGAAGAAATCTATCTAATTTTTCTCGCAGCGATAAATTAATGGTTTGCATGGTTATTAATGCAGAATGGTTACACCGAAAAACACACGCAGACGTAATAAAGTGTACAGCCGGAATTTGCATACGATTTAAATAACACGCGGAGGGAATCGTGTGCATGCAGAAAGAATTTTAGTGTAATTATGGGGTATTGATTTAATGCATACACTTTTATTCCTTTTGTTATTTAAAACAGACGTCTAACTTTTAAACGCTATTATTAATTTTAATCTGAACTTTAAGACAGTAATAAAAGAAAATAACTTGAAGTCGACTTCATTCTTTATTAAAAAATTAAGAGTTTAATAGCTATACATGAATTGAGTTAACTTAAATCAAGAACTGTTTTATATGGTTAGAATATCCCGGCGCATTCACCATTTAAAACATTTATTGTATCTACAATTTTCAAAATGGTGAATGCGCCAGGTTGATTAGATTATAAGAAACAATTTTTGTAGATGAATTAAACTCTTTTATAAATTTGAGACATCCCGACGCATTCACCATTTATTCAAATGTATTTAAACAAATGGTGATGTGGCCATCATAGTACTTTCCCTATATATTTCTCGAAACTCACCACCCACCCACCCTACATATGCATATTACTAATTTGAAAAGTCCAGAAGAGAAGTTATTTGAAAAGAAAACCTTACAATTTAGAAGAGGTATTCGGGAATTTTCAGAAAATGTAAAGCTATAAGCTAAACATATTGATAAATTCTCGGAAAGAAAAAGTACTGAAATAATTATGAACAATTATTAGAAGAAATCTGGAAAATAATGGCTATAATATTCTACTAATTTGGAAAGAAATCGGTCGAAGAAAAACATTACAATTGAGAAAATACATTACAGAAAATCTGATAATACAAAATTACAATTTCTCAGAAAAATATGTGGAAAATTCTAGAAATTTCGAAAAAAACTTCTAATCTGATACATTTTATAAACCAGAAACCTTCCCTAAGAAAACTCCGAGAATTTAAAATTAAAAATTCATTTAAAATTCAATTGAAACAGTATGGAAGAAAAATATCAAAAAGTTATTGAAAAAAGTTCAAGAATCCTTAAAAGCAAAATTGCGAAACTGATGGTTTTTCCGTTTCAGTTGGTTTCTCCAATTCCGATGGCTGTTCAGTACCGGCTGGAGATTCCTCATCTTCTGGTTTCACGGTCACGTGACTTTCAGGTTTCTCAGTTTCGACACGTTCAGGAGATTCCGTCTTGATGATTTCCATATCCGGTTCAGTTACTGCCATTTCAGGTTTCTCGGTATCAGCAACTGGTACCTTTGTTCCTTCTGGAGTTTCCAGCTCTGGATGTTCAGTTTCTGCCGGATATTCTACTTCAGGTTTCTGTGTTTCTGTTTCTTTAGGTGTTTCTAATTCGGGATGTTCTGGTTCTGGTTTTTCACCTTCTTTTGGTGTTTCAGTTTCGGAAGGTTGCACATCAGTTGGTTTTTTAGTAATTTCATCTTCAGGCTTATCAGTTTTAACACCTTCTGGTCTTACGGTCGTCTTTGGTGCTTCCACCTCTGGGTGTTCCGTTTCAGTTGGTTCTTCCAATGGTTTTTCAGATTCTGGATATTCTGTAGCCGATGGTTCAACACTTGTTGGTTTGTCAGTTTCACTTACAGATGGTTTTTCTGTATCTACACCCTCAGATGGACGTTCTGTTTCCTGTTCGCCTTCAGTCGGTTTCTCCGTATCTATTGGCGTTTTTACGTCTGACGGTCTTTCAGTTTCAACATCTGTTGGTTGCTCAGTAGCTTCTAATGGAGTTTCAGGTTTACTTGGTTCTTCGCCTTCAGTTGGTTTTTTACCTTCCGGTCTTTCAGTACCAATTGGAAGTTCTGTTCCCGGTGCTTGTTCAGTTACTGTTGGTGCTTTACCTTCGGTATCAACTTCTGGTTTGTCCGTAGACACTTCATCCTCTGAAGGTTTCTTAGATGTCGAAGTTGCTTCAGCATCTGGATGTTCTTCTTCATCTTCATGAGGCGTTAGGTCTTCCGAAAGAACATCCATTGGTGTTTCTGCTTCAGTTTCTGTAGTGACCTCAACTGAAGGTTTGCCAGTGTCTTGTTCAATTGGTTTACTTTCATCTGTAGTTTCTTTTTCAACGGATGGCTGCGTTACCTTTTCTTGTTCCATTTCGGTTGGTGCACTTTCATATACCTTATGTTCTGTACTTTCCTCATCAGAAACAATAGGCTTGTCGGTACTGGTAGGCTCTTCTTCTTTGTGTGGTTTGATTTCAGTAACATGCTCGGCAGTTTCTGGTTTAGCCGGTTCTTCTGGTACGACCTCGGTTATATCCATTTCAGTTTCATGCTCAACATCTGGTACTTCTGTGGCTGGTTCTTTGTGTACACCTGGTGTGGTTTCTCCTTCTTCAATATGAGGATGTAATGTTGTGATTTCTTCTGGTTTGCCTGGTAATTCAGTTTGGATCTTATCAGTGGTTTCTGGTACAACTGGAAGGTCGCAAACTTCTCCTTCGCATGTTGGTACCTGTACTCCAACGATTGGTTTTTCGGTATCTTCTTCTTCTTCAACTGGAGGTTTGCTGGTTTCGGTTTGTTTAGGTTCTTCCTTACAATCTTCACCGTCAGCACAAGGAGTAATATCAGAAGGCGTGACAGGAGTTTTAGGTTTATGACAAATAGCACCTGGTGGACAAGGTTCAACCTCGATGGGTACTTCTGGTGCTTTGGGTTCACATGAATCGCCTTCGCATGGTTGTTGTTGGCAATCGGTTCCATCAGTGCAAGTTGTTGGTGTTCCAGCTGTAACGTGGGGAGGTACTCCAAGTTCCTCGCATATAGCACCTGGTGGGCAAGGTTCGACCACAGTGGGTACTTCTGGTGCTTTCTGATCACAAGAATCACCTTCATATGGTACTTGTTGGCAATCAGTTCCTTCACCACATGCGGTTGGTGTTTCAGTGCTAATATGAGGTGGTACTTCTGGTTCATGACATATAGCACCTGGCGGGCAAGGTTCAACAACAATTGGTACTTCAGGTGCTTTAGGTTCGCATGAATCTCCCTCACATGGTTCTTGTTGGCAATCAGAACCGTCAGCGCAAGCAATTGGTTTTTTAGTTGTAGAATGAGGCGCGACTTCAGGTTCTTCACATATAGCACCTGGTGGGCAAGGCTCGACCACAGTTGTAACTTCTGGTTCTTTATGTTCACAGGCATCACCTTCACAAGGCACTTGTTGGCAATCAGTTCCGTCAGCGCATGCAACTGGTTTTTCATGTGATGGTACTTCGGGTTCTTCGCAAATTGCACCAGGTGGGCATGGTTCGACCACGGTGGGTACTTTAGGTTTACAATTATCTCCTTCGCATGGAACTTGTTGACAATCAGTTCCATCAGCACAGGCAGTTCGAGTTTCAGTAGTAACATGAGCAGGTCCTTCAGGTTCATGACAGATTGCACCTGGTGGGCAAGGTTCAACAACAATTGGTACTTCAGGTAGTTTAGTGCCACATGAATCTCCTTCGCAAGGAACTTGTTGGCAATCTTGACCATCTGCACAAGCGACTGGAGTGTCGACCACTACAGGTACTTCAGGTGCGGTTGGTTCACAGGAATCACCGCCGCATGGCTGAACGGATGGACCACAGTCGCTTCCCGGTGCGCAACCTTCAGATGGAATGGATGGTTTCAGAACACACTTATCGCCTTCGCACGGTTCAACAGGTTCACAATCTGCACCTTCTGGACAAGGCTGAATAGGAGCAACAACTCCACAATCTTCGCCGTCAGCACATGGAATAACCTTACAATCTTCTCCTTTGCATGGTTCCACCCTTCCTGGAACGCAGTCGGTACCATCGCACTCAGTAGGTAGAGAAGGCTCACAATCAGCACCATCGCATGGTTTAGTTGGCAAAGTAGGTTCTTCAACGGCAGGCATGTCTGTTGCTGGTACATCTGGTTTAGAAGTACCTTCACCTTCTGGAACACTTGGCTCAGTATGTGCCTGTTTGTCTTCCTCAGGTGCAGGAGTTTCTTTTTCTTCACCTTCTTTTTCTGGCTCAGTAAATTCTTTATGTGGTTCTGTTGAAGTTTCTCCTTCGATTGGCGCAACAGTACTGTGTTCTTTTTCTTCATCGATCTTAGGTGATTCCGTTTCAGCTTTGTCAATCAGAGTATGATCATCATGAACTGTGGGCACATCTGTGATTTCAGGTTTTTGTTCTCCTTTAGGTGCAGTAGTTGTTTCACCAACTTCAGGGCTTTTAGTAATTTCAGGTTGTTCCGTTGCAGAAATTTCATCTTCTGGTTTACCGGTTTCTGACGTTTTAGGCTTATCGGTTCCAGAAACCTCAGGTTTGTCGGTTTCTGAAACTTCCGGTTGTTTAGTACTTTCTGGTTCTTCTGGAACGGCAGTTTTCTCAGGAATTTCTGTTTCCAACACAGAGGGTGTAGTATGTTCTCTGTCGGCTTCTTCAGTGGCGTCCGATACTGTTTTAGGTGCTTCAGTAACATCAGCTGCCTTTGGAGTCGTTTGCTTTTCTTCGCCTTCTGGGGAGATTTCAGTTTGGCCTTCGGGTGCAGGTTTACTTGGTGTGGTAACTCCCTCTTCGACGGGTTCTTCAGATTTTGGTGTGGTTTGTATTTCCTCATAGCTTGGTTTCGTGCTACCTTCCAATTCGGTTTCTTTTGCTTCACCTGATGGCGTCGTGTGTTCATCTTCACCAATTGTATGGTCTTCCTTATCGGTAGGTTTGCCATCTTCGGGTGTTTCAGTAACCGGTTTTTCTTCGGGTTTGGTTGGTTCGAGTTCTTCAAGAATTGGATGTTCAGTCGCCTGTTCGGGTTCACTTGTACCTTCCTCCTTTTCTGGAACGGACGTTTGAGTTTCTTCATAGCTAGGCTTACTAGTTTGAGGTGATGTTGGTGTTTCTTCTGTTTCTTTATGATCGATGGATGGTTCCAATTCTTCGTGACTAGGAGCTGAGGTTATTGGAGCTTTCTCTTCCTCCTCTTCAACAGAAGGAGTTTGATCTTCTTCCTCTGTTGGTTTCTCTGGTTTAGGTAGTTCGGGTTCTTCTGGATAGGACGTTTCTGGAGATTTAGTTCCTTCTTCTTCGATTTCAGGTTGTTGGGTAGGTAAACCAGCTTCGGTACTTGGGCGTTTCGTTTCTTCTTCTTCTCCCGGTACAGTCTCTTCAGTGGTTTCTCGTTCTTTTTCACCAGATGGAACTTCAGTAACTGTAATTGGTCCTTCAATGATCTTCTCTTCACCTTCTGTGCTCGGTTCCTTGTCTGCAGGTCTTATTGCCCAAAAAATGTTCCTAAAAAATTCTGATAAGATAATTCGGAAATGGTAATAATTTTTTCGTAAAATAGAAAAATAGTTTTCGAAAAAGTTGTTTGAAAAGTATTACTGAAAAAAAATCTCACAATTTAGAAAAGGTTTTTGGGAATATTCAGAAAATAAAAATTCAATTTAATTTCTAGAATTAAATTATTACTAATAAAAATTTTTGGAAATTTTTACAAAATTCCCATAATATCAATTCAAAACATGGTGAAAAATTATTTAACAAGGAAAGAAAAATGGCCTAAAAATTCTAGAAAGCCTCAAAACAATCATAGAAGATTCTACAAAATTCTAAAATATTTTGGGAATTCAAAAAGAAAACAAAAAATCTCTTACAATTTTGAAGCGATATTCCTTAAAAATTATGTAGAATTCAATAGAAAAACTAGATTTTGTTTTCAAAAATGAAAATTGTACGAAATCTTTAAATTTGAAAGAAATACTCGTATTCTATTAAAGAAAAATAACAGAAAAAAATTAGAATACTTAAAAACAGTTCTAAAAATTAAAAAAAGTAATAAACTTGTGATGAATTCTCATTAAATTAAAGAAAAATTGTTCCAAAGTTTTGTATTGTTAAAAAATGTAGATGATATAAAGCAACAAAATATATTTACAAATTACCAAAAAAAAATCCCGAAACTAGAAAAATTGAAGAAATTGCGATAAATAAAACATAGAAGAAAGTTCTAAAAATCAGAAAGATACATTTCTGGAAAATTCTAGAAATCCTAACTGAATTTGTAGTAAAGTATTCGAGAAACTCTGGTAAGAAAATCTTGCAATTTAAGAAATACATTCCCGAGATTTAGATAATATAAAGCAAGATGTGTTAAAATACTTGAAATCTGACATAAAAAATGATATCTTATGAAATGGCAGAAATTTCTCGAAAAATGAAAGTCATATTAGTATTATCACAATATATAAATTACATTGCTAAAACTATATTCAAAGCAAGAATTGTTATTTTGTCGAACACTGAAAGAAAATATTATGGAAATAGAAAATTGAGATAGTAAAATTTTTGATACGTGGAAAGGCTTCATATCCAGATTGAATGAGATTAGTAATTTATATTTAAACTTAAATTTAGATTCTTAGATTTAGATTTAGAGAAAGTAATAATTTATCAACAATTTTTAAAATGGTGGAGGCGCCGGGTTGATTTAATTATAAGCAATAACCAATTATCTGTAGATAAATTAAAAGTTTAAATACATCGGTAAATGCGACTTAAAAATTATCTATTATATGTGAACTTAAATTAATTTACAGAATCCATTATTGCAAAAAATACATTTCATTATGCATAAATACTTAAATACTATATTTACATATTAAAATTGTGTATAAGTACGAAATATTTCATGCCGATTCCGTTTGGTAGGAAAATATAGCTTTCGTTTTATAGATCGGAATGATAAACGTAATAAAACGGTTATCGTCGCTTTACGGCACATTAAATTATTCCGAATGTTCGCCGGGCGGAAAAGTTAAGTTTTATTTCATTTGTAGCAAAATTTCCAATGCTGAATGGAATGCTTTGTCGCTGCAAGCTTTCATTTTGATTCGATGCCTGCTGGCGGAACAAAAAATAGGAAAGTAATATTTATTTGTTGAATTTCGTTCTCGTTTATCACGTGGTGAAACATTTTTTTAATATTAAGGGTTGTGTACAATTGTGCCTCATTGTAAACAACCCTTCGTAATATTTATGTGTAAATATATTTAAGATTACCGAATGAAATTGTAAATAAAATGAAGTTATATCGGCGATAAATTACTCGGACCGATGGCACACTCTTTACCCTCGGAATTGAATAAGGATAAGGACGAGAACGGACGGTAGTTTGTTATTTCGTTCCGGCAATCATGAAATGCACATGTTTTATGTATTGCATCGCATCTGTTACGGTGCGTGTGTCCTGAGGGCGACGTTTTATGGATTTTGATTCGAGCCGGCCCACTTTACGATCCATTCTACTCGTTGACTTTACTGCTTACTGCAAATTGCAGATGAGACACTTTCAAGACAACAGGAAGCAGGATTTATGTGTATACTGAATTATTTATTTATTTATTAAAATGTTTTTGTTTATCTGTTAACAAAATACATTAACAGACACATACATAAAAAATACAATTAATTTTAAGCACATAAATCATAGGCAGACTTCATCATTTAGAATGTTCTTAAAGTCAAACCTTGATAAAATGTTGTAATTTATTCCAGAATTTCTTCGACTTCCTTTAGCAACTGTCAATATATATATTACTGTATACTGCATTAATTAAGCATACTGCCAAAAATGTGTGTATATGTATTTAATAAATGTCAACATTACCTCAAAATAGTTATCATCCCGGCGCATCCACCATTTATCTTCTTCAATAATGCAGTTGAATATTTAATTAATTGCTCACTTAACCCGTGGTGTACCTTTTTTCTTTTTCTTTTATCTTGATTAGAAACTAGACACTTGGTTTGTTTCACAAAAACTGAAACAAATATCTCGTTATCATTAGTCCTTGATAATGACATATTGTCGAAACTAGTCGGAGAAGAAATAATAAATTTTCTGTGAAACAAACCAAGTGTTTTTAATTTTTAATCAAGAAGGCAGCCGTATAATAAAAAACGAATGTTCGAATTTATTTCAGAAATTCTACAACTTCTTTCTACAACTGTAGATATTTATTCTACTTTATACTTCATTAATTAAGCTGCTAAAATCTGTATTTAATCAATGTCAAGATAACTTACAAGTAATTATCATCCCGGCGCATCCACCATTATGTACACCTTTGTCAACAAGACAGATATTAGCCGGACTTTATTTAGAATATTCTTTCAGCCAAACCCTTATGAAATGTACCAATTTATTCGAGAATTTATTCGTCGTATTCCTACAACTATAGTTATCTGTTTTACTTTATACTTTATTCATTAAGCATTCTGCTAAAAAGTTATAAAATATGTATAATTATTTCATTAATGTCAATATTAATTGATATCCCGGCGCATCCACCATTTATTTACATCTGTTTCTATACTGTAGTTTCATTATAAAAACTATTAATTATTATTATCTTTTTAATAAGACAGTTGTATAATAAAACCACGTAATTATTACGTAGAATATTATATATTCTACTCCAGCAGTATAAATATCTTTCGACTGATATCGATCCGTAATTTAGCGGCCGGTCCGTGAAATACGGGCGCGGTTTAAAATCGGCCGTAAAAAAAAACTCACCCTAATTAATGTTTGTCTGCGAGGGCGCACTCACTGACGGCCGTAAATTCCCCGAAATTTTAGGTAGTAAAAAAGTTTTATCAATATTATAACGAAGGCGCATGGAAAGTCCCCACGTGTTCGAATTAATGCGAAGGCCACGGAAAATAAAACAAAAATGTAAAAATCGAACAAAATTCCCTTAAATAAATCGCACATTACGACCACCCTTGACCAAGATCGTGGCGAGATCTATAAATACACGACACACGTTACACCTCGCTGGAATGTCATAATAAAATTTAGATTACATCATAATTATAATCGGCGTCGTGTACTCATTATTGATTTTCTATTATTAGCTCCTGGTGGTGAACTAAAATATTCACGACGACGTCTGTAAGGTTTCGTTTACCCTCGTAGTAGTGTAACGTGAAAATCGATTTAATCCTGTAAAGATGCAATTTATTATTCTGTTATATATAATAATTATTTAATCATAAACTTATTTTAAAAACCTATGCAAAAAAATAATATAAAAACAATTGCCAACATTTATTATTTCTTAAATTCATCAAAAGTTCTTTTTTTCTATTTGTTAATATTACAATTTGAAATTTTAATTGGCTTAATTTCCAGTTAATCACTTATAGTCGTAGTTTGAAAATCGTGATACTTTCCAGTCGTAAAAAATATATAAAAACAATTGCCAAACGTGTAAAAATAACAAAATTAAAAAAATATATTTCAGTCTATGTATTAAGGTTAAAATTTAAAATATTTTGTATACTTAACTTTAAATTAATTAGTCAAAGACCTCAGTTTGAAAATCGGTATCATTTTACTAACTTTTCGATGGTAAAATTATTAAAAAAATAATTGCTATTGATGTTAATTTAATTTTTTTTATAAAATAAATTTATGTCTATATGTTATAATTCACGTTGTAATTTTGGCTCTACTGAATTAAGGTTAATCAGTAAAGAAACTTGATATAAAAATTTTGGTTAGTTTATTAATTTTTCAGTTACAAATAAAACAAAAAACAATTTCCAAACGTGTAAACATAACAAAATTTATAAAAAATATTTCAGTCTTTGTGTTAGGGTTAAAATTTAAAACATTTTGTATACTTAACTTTAAATTAATTAGTGAAAAACTCAGTTTGAAAATCGTTATCATTTTACGAACTTTTCTTTGTTAAAATTATTAGAAAAACAATTGCTATACATGTTAATTTGAATTTTTTTATAAAATAAATAGTTGTCTATGTGTTACATAAATTAACGTATTAATTTTGGCTCTAATGAATTAAAGTTAATCACTAAAAAACAATATAAATAGTATAAAAATATTGGTAGGATTATTAACTTTCCGCTCACAAATAAAACAATTGCCAAACGTGTAAACATACGAAAATTTATAACAAAATATTACAGTCTTTATGCTAGGGTTAAAATTGAAAATATTTTGTATACTTAACTTTAAATAGATTAGTGATAAATTCAGTTTAAAAATCGTTATCATTTTACTAACATTTCGATGGTAAAAATTAATATAAAAACAATTGCTATACATGTAAATCAAACAAATTTTATAAAATAAGTTTTTTGTCTCTGTGTTAGACTTAATGTTTTAATTTCGGCTCCACTAAATTAAAGTTATTCACTAAAAAACGTAGTATAAAAATATTAATAAGTTTATTAATATTCCGCTCACAAATAAAACAATAAAAACAATTGCCACACATACAAAACTAATAGAATTTGTAACATAAATTTTAGGTTATGTGTTGGAGTTAATTTTTTTTAATTTGACTCTACTTAAGTGAAGTTAATTACTAAAAAAACTTATTTGAAAAATATTGATTATTTTATTAACGTTTAGATTACAAATAAAACTATAAAAACAATTGCCGCACATTTAAAACTAATAAAATTTATAAAATATATTTTATTCTGTGTGTTAGAGTTATTTTTTTTTAAATTCGGCTTTACTTAAGTGAAGTTAATTACTAAAAACCTTAGTTTGGAAACATTGATTAAATTATTAACTTTCCTATTACAAATAAAATGATAAAAACAATTGCCACACATATAAAAAGTAACAAAAATTTTAAACTATATTTTAATTAATGTGTCAGAGTTAAAATTTTGAATTTGACTTCACATAATTTGGAATTAATTATTGGTAAACTCATTTTAAAGATCGTCTTTAATTTACTAACTTTTCAATCGTACCAAAAAATATAAAAACAATTGCTATACATGTAAATCTAACAAAATCTATCAAATAAATTTTAGCCTATGCGTTAGAGTTATTTTTTTTTAAATTGGCTTTACTTAAGTAGAGTAAATTATTAAAAAACTTAGTTTAAAATCATTGATTGGCTTATTACACATAAAACTGTAAAAACAATTGCCGGCCATATAACAACTAACAAAATTTATAAAGCATATTTTATTTTATGTGTCAAAGTTAAAATTTTGAATTTTACTTTCCTTGATTATGAATTAATCATTGGTAAACTCAGTTTAAAAATCGTCATTAATTTACTAACTTTTCGATCGTAAAACAAATTAATAAAAACAATTGACACCCATACTTAACCAACAAAATTAATAAAAAAAATATTTTATTCTCCATGTCAGAGTAAAATTTTAAATTTTTCTTCACTTGGTTTTCAGTTAATTGCCAATAAACTTAGTCCAAGAATCTTGATTAATTCACAAACTTTCCGATTGTAGAAACATATATAAAAACAATTGTTATACATGCTAAACTAATAAAATTAATAAAATATATTTTATTCGTTGTGCCAAAGTAACATTTTATGTCTTGCTTCGCTTATTTTTAAGTTATTTGCTAATTAATTTATTTTAAAAATCGTGACTAATTTACTTATTTTCCTATTGTTAAAAATTATATAAAAACAATTGCCATGCATGTAACGTTAATAAAATATATAGAAAATATTTAAGTGTATATATCACAATTAGAATTTAAGCTTATTCTTCACCTAATTTTAAGTTAATTGCTTATAAACTTAGTCTGAAAATCGGGATTTATTGCCTAATTTGCTAATTGCAATAAACATATAAAAAACAATTGCTACAATTAAAAACTAATAAAATTCATTAAAGATATTTATTCATAAATACCACAGTAAAAATATAAAAGTTTTGCTTGACTTAGTTTCGAGATAATTTATTATGAATATAACTTAAAAATCATGATTAATCTATTTCATTTCTGCTTGTAAAAACTGTAAAAACATTTACCGCTAATGTCATTCTAACAAAATTTATTAAAAAATATTCTATTCCATCTATCAGAGTAAAATTTTTTAATTGTTTTTTACTCAATTTTGAGTACATCGTTTATAAATTTACTTTAAAAAAATCATAAAATTCAACTAATTTTTCTATCGTAAGAAATATATGAAAACAATTGCAAAACGCGTGAATTTAATAAAATTAATAAAAAATAATATTTCAGGCTGCCTCATGCTTTAAATAAAAAAAAAAAAATCTACTTAATTTTGACGTAATTAGTGATAAACTAAGTTCGAAAATCGTAATCATTTTAATAACTTTTGGATCGTAATAAATAAAATCAAAACAATTGCTATACACTTAAATCTATTAAAATTTATAAAGTAAATTTTTGTCTATATTTCAAGGTTCTTTTTTTTATTTTGCTTTAATTAAGTAAAGTAAATTACCAAAAAACTAAGTTTAAAAACATTGATTAGTTTATTAATTTACTGATTACAAATAAAACTATAAAAACAATTACCACACATGTAAAAAATAATAAAACTTATAAAATATATTTTATTCTATGTGCCAGAGTTAAAATTTTGAAATTAGCTTCGTTGAATTTGGAATTAATCATTGGTGGACTCAATTTAAAGATTGTCATTAAATCACTAACTTTTCGATCGTACCAAATAATATAGAAACAATTGCTATTTATGTAAATTTAACAAAATTCATGAAATAAACTAACGGGTGTCCAACAATTATTGCAGTCCCGGGTGGCGTTGGAATAAAAAACGTAGGTCGATTCTTACATGTTGCAAATAAATGAACTGACATTTTTAATGCACATTTAAGTTATGTTTGACAACTAAAATGTCAGTTCATTTATTTGGCACATGTAAGAATCGACCTACGTTTTTGATTCCAACGCCACCCGGGACTGCAATAATTGTTGGACACCCGTTATGTGTTACAGTTATTTTTTTTTTTTGGCTTTACTTAAGTAAATTTAATTATTAAAAAAACTCAGTTTAAAAACATTGATTAGTTTATTAACTTTCCAATTACAAATAATACTATAAATACAATTGCCACGCATACAAAAAGTATCAAAATTTATAAAACATATTTTATTTTAGTTGTCAGAGTTAAAATTTTTAACTTAAATTCACTTAATTCGGAGTTAATCATTGGTAGACTCAGTTTAAAGCTTGTCTTTAATTTACTAACTTTTCGATCGTACCAAATAATATAGAAACAATTACTATTCATGTAAATCTAACAAAATTTTCAGATAGATTTTCGTCTTTATGTTAGATTTAATTTCATTAATTTGTCTTTACTTAAGTAAGGTTAATTATCAAAAAATCTAAGTTTAAAAACATTGATTCGTTTACTAACTTTTCGATGACGAATAAAACTATAAAAACAATTGCCACATACGTCAAAAGTAACAAAATTTAGAAAATATATTTTATTCTATGAGACAGAGCTAAAATTTTGAGCTTTTTTTCACTTAATTTTGATCTAATTATTTGTAAACTTAGGTTGAATAAAGTTATCAATTTACTAACTTACCGATTGAAACAAAATATAAAAACAATTCTAAATTAACAAAATAATAAAATACGTTTTATTCTCTGTGTGAATGTAAAATTTTTAAGTTTTACTTCACTTAGGTTTTAATTATTTGCTTATTAACTTAGTCTAGAAAACACATAATTAATTCACTAATTTTCCGATGATAAAAAATATATGAAAACAATTGCCAAACGTACGAAACTAACAAAATTTCTAAAACATATTTCAGTCTATGTATCAGAGTTAAAATTAAAAATTTATTAATACCTTATTTTGAATTAGTTACTAATAATCTCAGTTTGAAAATCTTGAACATTTCACTAAGTTTCCGATGGTAAAAAAATATACAAAAACAATTGTTTTTCGTGCAAAACTAACAAAATTTATAAAAAAATATTTATTCTCTGCGACAAAGTAAAATTTTAAGTTTTCCTCCACTTAGTTTTAAGTGAATTGCCAATTAACTTATTCTTAAAATCGTGATTAATTTACTAACTTTCTAGATGTAAGAACATATATAAAAACACGTGTAAAATTAACAAAATTTATAGAAAATATTTAAGTGTGTCTATTAGAGTTAAGATTTACATTTTTTCTCAACCTAATTTTGAGATAATCACACATAAACTTAGTTTAAAAATAGTGATTAATTTTCTAACTTTAAGACTGCACAAAATAATACAAAAACAATTGCTAGACATAAAAAACTAAAAAAAATATTTAAAAAATCCAAATCCAATAGCAGAGTTTAGAATTATTATTCACTTCATATAAAGCTAATCACTCATAAACTTAGTTCAAAAATATCGTATTTAATTTACAGACTTACCGATTATAATATAAATACAAAAAACAATTGCCACACATAAAAAACTAACAAAATTTATAAAAAATATATTTTTTTTCTATAAGACAAATTTTACTCCACTTAGTTTTAAGATAAACTAAAATCTTAATTTGTTTAATTGTGATTTATTTACTGATTCCTCTTATTGCAATAAACATATAAAAACAATTGCTGCGTATGTAAAACTGATAATATTTATTAAAAATATGTGTCAAAATGAAAAAATGCTAAACTTTTTCACTTACTTTTATCTGAATCCCTTATAAACTCTTAAAAAAATGTGATTAGTCTATCAACTTTGTTGATTGAAAAAAATATATAAAAATAATTGATATACGTTTAAAACTAAAAGAATTTATAAAATATATTTCATTTAATGTTTCACAGCTAAAATTTTAAGTTTTTCTCCAGCTAATTTTGAGTAAATCATTTACAAACTTAGTTTAAACATCGTGATTTATTCACTTAGGGTAAAAAATAATACCAAAACAATTGCTATGAATGTAAAATTAGTAAAACTTATAAAAAAAAATTATTTAATACGTTAGAATTAAAATTTTGAATTTTTCACTACTAAATTTTGAAATAATCACTTGTAAACTTCGTTTAAAAATCGTGATTAATTTACTAAAATTTCCATGGTAATTAATAATTAAAAACAATTGCTACATTTGTAAAAATAACAAAATTTATAAAATATATTTCATTTAATGTCAGAACTAAAATTTTAAGTTTCGATCGACTTAATTTTAAGTGAATCATCTAAACTTAGTTTGTGAAATCGCGATTAATTATTAATATTAGGATGATTGAAAAAATATATTCAAAAAATGTAACATTTATCAAAATCATAAATTTTATTATAATAATTTTGTAAAGTATATGCGTTACAGTTAAAATTTAAAAGTTTTCTTCATTTTATTTTGAATTAATCATTAAAAAACTTTGTTTGAAAATTGTGATAAATCTAATAAATATATGACTATAGAAACAATATAAAAACAATTGTCGCAGATGTAAAATTAGTAATAATTATATAAAAAAAAGTTTGTTTTATCTGTAGAAGTTTAAGTGTAAGTATCCTTAGTTTTAATTTATACATTCAAAAATTCAGTTTGAATTTAATGATTTTTTTCCAATCCTTCGAATGTAAAAAAATATAAAAGTAATCACCAAATATGTAAAATTGTAAAAATGTATAAAAATTCATTATTAAATGTTAGAAAATTACAAAATACACTACTTAGATTTGAAGTTATAAACTCATAAACTTAGTTTGAAAATGTCGATTTATTTACTAGTTTTCGATTACATAAAAAAATAGAAAAACAATTGCCACATGTATAAAATTTCCAAAACTTAAAATGTAATAAATTCTTTACTTTAATTCTAATTATTTACTTATAAAATCAGTTTGAAATCGATAATTAATTAACTAATTTTACGAGTGTCACTAATCACAAAAACAAATGCAATAGGTGTAAAATTGCTAATATTTATAAAAATATACTATTTTCTACAAAAAACATTAATATATAAGTATACTTACAACTTAATTTTAAGTTTTTTTACTCATAAATTTAGTTGAAAATTAATGATTCATTCCCCAAGTTTAGAACAATAAAAATTAGTGAATAAACAATTGCTGCAGATTTGAATTAAATAAATTTAATTAAATAATACTATATTCTATGTAAAAGAATAAAAGTAAGAATCATCCTTTACTTTATTTTCAAGTTATTAACTGCTAAACTCAATTTGAAATGAGATATATTTTTAATAATTTTTTGATTTGTAAAAAAATACAAAAACTATTGCCACCGATATAAAATTATCAAAATTTATAATAAAAATACTTTATTCTATACAAGGAAATTAAAGTATTAGTAATTGTTTACTTTAATTTTAACTTATTTACTCACAAATTCAGTTTGAAATTGATGATAAATTTACTAACTTTCTGATCACAAAGGTAAACACAAAACAATTGGCCCAGATGTAAAATAATGAAAATTTATTAAAAAATACACTTTTGTATATAAGAAACTTAATATTTAAATAGTTTTTCACTTTTATTCTAAGTTAAGCACTCATAAACTCTGTTTTGAATTGTTGATTTATTCAGGAGTTTCCGATTTAAAAAATAATCACAAAAACAAATGCCATGTGAAAAATTGCCAAAATTTTTAAAAATATATGTTTTTTCTATGTGAAACAATAATATATATGCATTTTTACGACTTAATTTTAAGTTATTAACCCATAAATTTAGTTTAAATTTGATGATTAATTACTAATTTTCTAATTACAAAAATTAATGGAAAAACAATTGTTATAAATTTTAATTTACCAAAATTTTATTTAATAATACTCTATTATATGTAAGGAAATTAAAATAAAAACTTTCTTCACATCACTTTAAAGTTTTTCGCTTCTAAACTGGAATTGAAATTGGAGATTAATTTAATAATTTTTCGATTTGTAAAACAATACAAAAACAATTGCTACCGGTAGAAAATTGTCAAAATTTATAAAAAAAAGTATTTAATTCTATACAATGAAATTAAAATATAAATAGTTTTTTACTTTATTTTTGATATATTTACTCCTGAACTTCGTTTGAAATTGAAAATTAATTTACTAATTTTTCGATTAAAAAAAATACAAAAACAATTGCCACTTGTAAAAATTTGTAAAATTCATTAAAAAAAACTTTGTTCTATGCAAAGAAATAAAAATGTATTATTCCTTTACTATAATTTTTAAGTTATATATCCATAAATTGATTTTGAAATTGGTGATAAATTTTTTAACTTTCTAAAAGTAAAAGTACATACAAAATAATTGCCATAGATGCAATAGAACAAATAATTTAAAAAAAAACTTTTTTCTATATACGGAAATATAAATATAAACATGTTTTCACTTTAATTAAAATTTATGCATTCATGAATTCTGATTGAAATTATTTATTAATTTAAAGGTTTTCGATTAAAAAAAATACAATAACAACTGCTACAGGTTTTCAATTAGTAATATTAGTGAAAAAAATTTTTTTGATATAAAAAATAAATAATGTAAATATTCATTTGCAATAGTTTCAAGTGAATTTAAGTAAATTTACTTTGAAATTGGTGATTAATATAACAATTTTCTGAATGCAAAAACAATTGCCACAGATATAAAATTACCTAAAATTTATAACAAAAATTACTACGTTTTATTTATGGAAATTGAAATAAAAATTACCTTCGCTTTATTTTTGAGTTGCATACTAATACACGCAGTTGGAAATTGTTAAATTATTTACTAATGTTCCGATTGAAAAATGATTACAAAAACAAATTCTAAATGTGTAAAATTATCAAAATGTATAAAAACTACTTCTTTCTAAGCCGTAAAATTGAAATTTAAGTATTTTACTATCTTAATTTCAAGTATCTTATTCCTAAACTCAGTTTGAAATTGTAAATTAATTTACAGTATCTTTCGGTGGTAAACAATACAAACACAATTGCTACCGGTGTAAAATTACGAGACTTTTTATATAAATATTTTGATAAATAGGAGGAAATTAAAATCGAAGCAGTTTTTAACTTTAATTTTATATCATACACACTTAAACTCAGTTTAAAATTGCTGATGGTGAATTTACTATTTTACGGATAGAAAAAGTAATTGTAAAAGCAATAAAACAATTGCCAGAGATCTAAAATGTATAGTTTTTATAAAATAATTACTGTTTCATATGTAAAAAAATTTAATTTAATTTTTTACATACGAAACACTAATTATTTTATATTTGTGTATTTTTAATTTTGATTGAAACTGATGATTAATTTATTCACTTTCAGATCGTAAAAATAAATGCAAAAACAATAGCCACAGCTGTAAAATTGCCAAATATTTACAAGAAATACTTTTTTCTACTTGAAAAAGTAACAATGAAAGTATTTCTCTAGCTTAATTTTAAGTTACTCACTTATAAACTTAGTTTGAAGTTGGTGGTTTTAAGTTATTTACTTATAAACTCAATTTGAAATTGGTATTTAATTTACTAATCTACTAATTTTATGATTCTAAAATATAATGCGAAAACAATTGCCACAGGTGTAAAATTACAAAAATTTATAAAAAATACCTTTTTCTATGCAAGGAAATTAAAACTATAGTAATTCTTTAGCTGAATTTTAAGTTGATCTTTTATAAACTCAATTTGAAATTGGTATTTAATTTATTAATTTTAATATTGTAAAAATTTATGTAAAAAATTGGGACAAGTATAAAATTACCAAAATTTATGAAAAATACTTTTGTTAAAATGAAAGTAATTTTTTAACTTAATTTTAAGTTACTCACTTATAAACTCAGTTTGAATTTGGTGATTTATTTAATAATTTTATGATTATAAAATGTAATGCAAAAACAATTGCCATAGGTGTAAAATTACCAAAATTTAGCAAATAATACTTTATTAGAGGTATTGTAAATAATATACAAATATTCCTTTTCTTAATTATGAAGTTACTCTCTCATAAGCTTAGTTTGAAAATGGTGATTAATTTAGTTACTTTCTGATTGTAAAAATAAATTCAAAAACAATTGCCACAAATGTGAAATAAGAAAAATTTATAAAACAATAGTTTACTGCGTGTATGGAAATTAAAATATAGATATTTCTTTACTTTATTTTCAAACTATTAAGTCATAAACTCAGTTTGAATTTGTTGATTTATTTAATCAATTTACGATTGCAAAAATATATAAAAACAATTGCTGAAGATATAAAATAACCAAAAATGTATTTAAAAATTACTTTGTTTTATGTCAGGAAATGAAATTGTAAATAATTTTTCATGTAAATTTTAGTTTATTCAGTCATAAACTCACTTTAAAATTGTTGATGGATTTATTAAATTTCCATCTGTATAAAAACAATTGCCACATTTATAAAATTACTAAAAATTTTGCTTCGGTGCAAGAAAATTTAAATGTAAATATTTACTTTATCTGAAATATCAGTTATACACTTATAAACTCTGTTTGAAACTGGTGATTAGTTTATTGATTTCTCGATTTTGAATATATGGAAAAACAATTGATAAAGATGTAAAATTGGCAAAAGTTAATAAAAAATGGTTTTTTCTATGTGAGGAAATTGAAATTTAAACATTACTTCACTTTAATTTTTAGTTTATGTACACATAAAGTTAGCTTGAAATTTGTCACCAATTTTCTGATTCTAATAATATACGAAAACAATTGTTACAAATGTAAAACTACCGAAATTAATAAAAAAATACTTTGTTTTATATGAGGAAATTTAAATGTTTTTTTATTTCTGTACTCTAATTTTGAGATATTTACTTATAAACTTGATTTAAAACTAGTAATTAATTTACTGATTTCTTTAATGTAAATAAATGCAAAAACAATTGCCGCAGAAGTAAATTTTTATTAAATCTGCATAGAAAAATTTGTTATTCTATGCGAATAAATATTTACTTTAATATATATTAAATTATTCTATTTATACACACATTTGGAAATTGGTTATTTATTTATTATTTTTCCGAACGTAACCGAATCTAAAAGGATATAAAACAATTCCTAGTAATCTAAAATTGGCAAAAATTATGAAACAATGCTTTGTTTTATGCGAGGAATATTAAATTTCCGCATTCATTTAACTAAGATATAAGTTATTTACAAATAAATACAATTGAAATTTCTTGAATTTTGGAGGCGTTTACTTTGTGGTACATTTTCGATTATTAAATAAAGAAAACACTTAACTTTTTTATACCACTTATATTTTTATTTGTCGTGACTAGTTTCAATTACAAGGTAATCATTATCAAACTGTACTTAAATTTAAGTAAAAATATAAGTGGTATAAAAAAGTTAAGTGTTTTCTTTATTTAACAATTGAAATTGATAAATAATATATTTTTCTTTTTTCGATTGCAAAAAGTAAAAAAAATCAATTGGAACAAACTTCAAATTATCAAAATTAATAAACAATATTTTTTCTTGTGTACAATTAAAACTTTAAATTTCATATGGTTAAATTTAATTAATTATAAAAATGTGTTAAAGTCCTTTACGTTGTAGAAATTTAACTAATAATAAGAAAAAAACCCGAAAACATTTCGTAAATCTACAACAAATGAGTCTTATTAAGACTGCAAAATAAATCCTTTTTGAAACAACTACTTCTATGGCTAATACCTCGACAGAAATTGAATGATACGAAAGTAATTTGTGTGTAACAAAATAGCAAGGCTAATTATTAATTAAATTGGTTGTTAAAATAATTGTTTGAAATGGTGAATGCGCCGGGTAAATCATGTCCAGCTTTAACGTTCCTCCCTTATTTGCTAATTTAGAAGTAAGTGGTCGTATTGCATCGAAGTTTGGTGTTAAGAGAGAAGTGTAGCGGGGGGGTGCGGGAGGTCGGTGCGCGGTAATAGCATTAATTTAGTGGAATTACCCTAAACCCAAGGTGCTGGTTGCACTTAAGAGGTTATTTTCTCGGAGCGCCTCTCTCTCTCTATTTCCTTCGACGTCTCTTTATCTCTCATTTTAGGCCCCTTATCTTCACTTTATCGTCCCTCCGCTTCTTCGTCTTCTTCCCGTTCCTTCTTTTCTCGTGTGCGTGTAATTGGATTCGTTAGGTCGCGCAAATACGCTCCGCGCGGTGTTCACTTGTATTCTACAACGTTCTTAATGAAATATTTCACTTGTATACGAGGGATTTGAATAACTAATCCCGCCGCCCGCCGCAGTTACCTTTGATAGCGTCGTGCGCCCCCCACGAGCTGGGGGGTGGATGAGGACGAGGAGGAGAAGGAGGAGGTGGAGGTAAAACTGCGGTCGGGTTTGTTTTATCTAACCGACGGAAATAAGGTCTTGAATGTTAGCTTAGGTAAAAAGTCATTATTTTTTTTTTAATGTAGAAATTATTCTTAAAAAATGTTTTACAAGATAATATTTTATTCACGATTATTTAAATATAATAATATGTTTAAATATGTAAACAACTTTGTATCACGTTGTTTGTTTGTAAAACTTAGACTTCTAGTTTGAAAATGGCAAATTAAAGTTGTCTAAACTATAGTTACTAAATAAAGTCTCAGTTATACAAACAAAATTAACAAATATTTTAATTGTATCTAATGTTTTAATAGAAAAATTCATAAATTTATATAGAAAGGTTACTTTTAGAATAATATATAAATAATAATCAAAATTTTTAAACAAATTGCTTTAATAATTCAATTGACTTCTTTAAAGAGGATGGTTAGATGATATACACTTATTAAATGTATAATTTGACGTAATTATTATTGCTAATTTGATTTTTTTACTTGGAAGTGTTTGCACTTTTAATTTCACGTGAGAGTCGTGAAATAAAGCAAAATTCGGTCATTCACTACACAAAACCGGCTGCACCCTTACCCCTGCATTTCCCCGCACATATATATGAACCCCTTGCATAAAACTGTATCAAAGTTTAAATCGCAAAGTGGTTAACGGGCGGAATTACATGTGGCGTGCGAGTTTAAATCGTTTCGCGCGCGCTGCAAAGTTTTAATCTGAATACGGTTATAAATAGCGAAACTTTCCGACTGAAATACGGACCTGATAATTGTTTCGGTAGGATTTTGTTGTCTAATGGTTGTAATTATAACGATTTGTAAGATATATAATGTAAAAAAGGAATTAAAAAGGTGTTGTATTTATGGTGGATGCGCCGGGACAAGTTTTTAAATATTTTATTACTATGAATAAAAATACGAGATTAAATATTTCTTCATCCTGTATTTATTTAATCTCTTTCTTAATAATCTAATAAAATTCATTAATAGCTGTGGTTAGTTTATGGCTTATAATATAAAGAAAATCATTGGCGTGTTAGTGTAATATAAATATAAATATATGATGAATGCTTATGGCTTATACTTAAACGCCACTTTTTACAAAACCCGATTGTTCACGCGACCATAACAGAAAGAAAATCATGCAATCTCGCAGAGGAAAAGTGCTGATTTATCGCCGCAGTAATGATACTTAAAAAAAAGCGAGTTAAGGGACGCGCGTATTGGAAAATTGGCCCTATCCCCATCTGCCGGAAACGGAAACGGACAAAAAAGAAAACACAACACTATCGATTCCTAACCCTAATCTAAAAATAGGAGGCCCCCTTTTTCCGAAAAGAAGAAAGAAGTGTCGGTTAGAGCCGCCGCCGCCGCCGCCGCCGCTGCACAACTCCAGTCCGCTCGATATCTGGAGGCTCTGGCAGACGGCCAAAAGGGCTGCAACCCAGTTTGATATTTCGTGGTTATATCTCGGACATCGCCCGGATTACCGCCACCATGGGACCGGTAATTTACGGCAACAACACCAAGGCGGGCCACGCTCTACAGTTAGTCCTCACCGTACTTAATTATAATTTACTTGGGGATTACGAATGATTCCGGTAATATTGATCCGTAATCGTTTACAGATTGAACACGTTTTTAGCCTAAGAATTCATTTGTATTATTTTTTTTACAGTGTAGTAACAATTGTCAACATTCTTATAATTTGTATTAACATCATAATTTCCCAAACTAAATGTAACAATTTGTGTGTATTTGTATGTACGTAAACGTCCCGTTGCGGATTCGATACGTTGACGTTAATATATGATTTATAATTCCTAATGCCTCGCAAATCTAATGGGAAGGGCTGGATGGTACATGTCGGGACTATTACGAGGATTAACAGCGTCCGATTTGGCCGAGCAAACTCGTCCATAATGCAAACGAAACATTAAATTTTCGGGGCCGGGAACATATTTACTGCATTAAGTCCGATAGACGCCAGAGTCGGAATAATCTATTTTCGGGGGAGGAACGAACGACCGAAATTGTGAGGGATTGCTTTATTAACACACTGACCCAAATTTAGGGGCAACATTGATTGCGACACTGATTACAATTAACTGGTGACGATTTACATGCGTGATTTGTAGCGGTAAAATTCAAATTTCGATTGCAAAATCCATTTCATGTGGAAATTGAATAAGGATTTGTCGAGGTAATACCAATACTTTTCTATTTATGAATTGCCAATAAAAATTTCGTTATTTCGAAATTTTGTGCAACAATTGATAAAATCTGAAGCAGATGAATCGCAATAAATTCTTTGTTACTAATTGATCATTTTAAAATTTGACAGGTTTTTTATAGGAAAGACATAAACAAAAATTTTAAATCTTTAAATTCTACTTTTTCTAAAAATTCAATTCCTTACACCTATTATCTGAAACTCTGTTAGATTAAACCCAATACATCATTTTTTATGATTTAATTATTAAAAATTTAATAGCTCGTTTTGTAAAAAAGTTACTGAGGCAAAAGAAAACAACTTTAAGAAGAGAAATTCACCTTTTCCAAAAATTTTACTACAAATACAAAATTTTATACACCTATAGAATAAAACGTTGAGTAATTAATCATAATAATTCTTCATTACGATTTACTAATTAGAACTTCAATTGTTTATTTTCTAAAAAGTTACGATGGGCAAGAGAGACATTTTAGTAACTGAATAGTTAAGGCTGTTAGTTGTTGAAAGTTCATATTCAAAACAGCAAAATGAATATTTGAAAGTGTTATCGTATTTCATTTACGAAAATTTACCAAAGTTATTACACATTTTAGTATCTAAAATTTATTTTATTCAATTGCTCAATTCAAATTTCGCACAAAAAACTGAATGAAACTTTAGAAGGTAAATTTTAAGACATTATCCTTTTAAAATTTTTAAATAGGAATTCGCAACTATTTTTGTAAATAAGCACGAAGGCAAAAAACAAATTTTAAGAACACAAATTGATTTGGTCAAAATTTCATAGAGTAATTAAATAAAACTATGTAAGAATAATCCTAATATATCATTTTTTTATAAGTTGCTAGTAGGGACTTTAATATTTCTATATGTAAAAAATAACCATTTTTGAAACAAAAGTTGAACTTTTCTCGTAAATTTCGATTGCAAATACCTTATTTCATCGTGCATTTGAATGAAATTATTATTATTACTAATGCACCACTCTTTATGATTCCCGTTTTGATATTTAAATAGTTATTTTTGTAGTAATGTTATAAGGGTAGAAACGCAAATACCAAAGAGGGAAATTTACTTTTTCTTAGAAATGTAATTGTAAAATTTAAATTTTGTAGGAATATCAAATAAAACGTCAAACAACAACTTAAAAAAGCTTTTGAATATTAACTTTTCCAATTCATCTCAAAGGAAATTTACCTTTAAAACTTTATCTAAAATTCGATTGTAAAATCTAAATATTATACTGCAAACATAAATTATAATTAGAATAGTCGAATCTTTTCTATAAATTTTGCAGATGAATTTATAGAAAAGATTCGATCAAAATTTCATGATGTAATTGTATAAGACACTATAAAAATCATTGCAATACAATAATTTATAATTTAAATTGCCATTTTTGTAGAAATTTTGGAATGATAGAAACAAACATATTAAGAAATTGACTTTTTACTAAAATTTGCTTTTAGAAACAGAATTGAATGTAGCAATTAACAAAAACTATATCAGATTCTTTCCAATACATTTATATAACGATTTTAGTACTACTTTAGGCAAATATGTTATGGTGGCAAAAGAACATATTTTAATAACAAAAATTGTTTTTTTTTAATTCGATTACAGAATGCAAATTCCGTGCAGCAATTTAATAAAAGTTTTAGATGATTAATCCTAATATATCTCTATTTATGAATCCCTAATTAAGAGTTTAAATTCTTGATTCAATTCATTCAAAGTTATGAAGGTAAAAAGACAAATTTTATATACAGAAATTTACTTTATTTCAGAAAATTCTGATTTTATGCGGTTTTAAAATAAAGTTTTCGTAGCTCAATCCTAATACACGCCCGGTAATTATTTATTAGTTAAAATTTTAATGGTTCTTTGGGAAAACATGTTTTGATAGCAGAAACTCACATTTTAGGAATAGAAATTGTTTTTTGGCCAGAAATTCAATGCAAAATATCAGGCAGATATTCAAATTTATAAAATACTTTATACAATTAATTCCAATACATTTTTCTACAAATTATTAAGTATGATTTTGATAATTCTTTTTATAAAAAAATGTTACAAAGGCATACACACAAACATTAAGAACGGAAATTGACTTTGTTCAGAAATTCGATTGCAAAATCCAATTTTATTGTAGCAATTAAATAAAACTTAAGGATTAATTCTAGTACATTTTCCTTTTATAAGTCTTTAATAACTATATTTGTAAAAATATTACGAAGGCAAGAAAACAGAATTTAAAGAAATTGAAAATAACAATTCCATGCAATTATAGAATTTAATTTATTAGTTTAATTAAAATGCATTTTTCGTTTCGAATTATTAATTAAAACTTTAATAGCTCTTTTTATAACTACAACAGAAACTTACTTTTAATACAACGAGTTGACATTTTATAGAAATTCAATAGCAAAATACAAATTGTATGCAACAGTTAATTAAAACTTTGATAGATTAATTTTAATACATATTATAATAAAATTTTAAAGAATTAGTTCTTTGTGAAAATAGTTGCGAAAGCAGAAACTCACATTTTATGAACAGAAATTCACTTTTACCAGAAATTCGATTTCAAAATTCAACTTTTATGCTACTAGATTTTAAGATTTTAACAAGACTATTGAGACTTTGATATTACTTTTATAAAAAGAGTTATGAAGGTATAAAATAAACTATAAGAACAGAAATTGTTTTTTTTTTCAGAAATTCGATTGCAAAATTCAATTTTCATGCAGCAATTAAACAAGACTTTAGAATATTCATCGCTCTACATGTTCCTTTATAAATCTTTAATAAGGACTGCCATAACGGTTTTTGTAAAAATATTACGAAGAAGGCGAGGGACGAAACAAATTTATTGACTTTTTTTCAAAAATTGGATTTCAAAATCAAAATTCTAAGCAGTTCTAGAACGAAATTTTCATAGATTAATACATTTTAATTTACTTTTTGTAATAAAGTTACGATGGCAACTGCTCTCATTAAAAATAAGAAAAGTTTACTTTTTACACAAATTCAATTACAAATTTCAATTGAATAAAACTTTAGAATATGTAATCGAATTACATTCTTCTTTATGAATATTTTATTACTTCTTTAAGAATAGAGTTTGAGAATAGAAAAAATTATATTCTAGAAATTGAATTGCAAAAATCAAACGTTTCTGCAGCAGTTTGGAAATAATAATAAAACTTTATCAGATTGATTCCAATACATTCTTCTTTATGATGTTTTAATGAGAACTTCGATAGATTTTATTGTAAAAAATTAAGAAGGCAGAAACTCAATCTTTAAGATTTTAAATTAACTTTTTCTAGGATACCGATTGTGAATTAAAAATTTCATAAGCCACAATTGAATAAATCTTTAGATGCATAATTCCAATATATTCGATTTTATAAATTGCTTTTTAGGATTTTGTTAACTCTTTTTTATAAAAATATGCTATTACAGAAACAAGAAATTCGATTGGAAAGTCCAAAATTTATTGCAGCAATTGAACACAATTTTAGAAGATTAATCACAATACATTCTTAATTATTAATGTTTAAGTTAGGTAAGTATTTATATAAAAGTATTACGAAGGCATAAAATAAAATGACTATTTCCAGTAATTCGATCATAATCTCAAAATTTCTTTAAGAAACTGTAGAACGTAAATCGAAAAACATTCGTTTGTATTAATTTCTAATGAGGACTGTCATGTAAGTAGTTGTTTATTTATATTTTGTTAAGTTGTTTGTGTTAGAAAACTTTTTATTTGTATGGCTTTTTGTACATCCTACACCGAGAATTTGTATTCCAAAAATAATTACATCACATTAAAACATTCTTTATATAAAATGTTACTATGATAGAAACAAAAATTTTAATAAGTAAAGTTGATTTTTTTTCAATATATTCGATTGCAAAATCAAAATTTTATGCTGCAACTAAATTAAATACTAAAACACTAATCGCAAGACACAATTTTTTATGAATTCTTCAGGATAGCGGTGACCTTTACTATGTGGTATTTTATTTTCAAATGTTGGATGAAATGAAACAAGATTTTGTACAGTGGGAAAAAAATAGAAAATCGTGTTTTGTTTCATCCTACATTTGAATTCCTAATTATAAATTCTATAAATCTTTTTGTAGGAAACTTACGATTGCAACAACACTTATTTTAATAACAGAAAATGACCTTAAAAAGTTTGATTGTAAAATCCAAATTTTATGTAGTTATAGAATTAAACTTAGGTATATTAATCAAATTACAATCGTCATTAAGAATTTCTTATTAGAACTTTAATATCGCTTCTTGTAAAAAAGTTATAATGGCAGAAATTCACATTTTGAAAGTAGAAATTGAACTTTGACAGAAATTCGATTATAAAGTCAGAATTTTATGCATCAATTGAATAAAACTGTAAAAGATCAGTCCCAAAATATTCACTTCTACTAATTGCTAATGCGAAATTTAATAGTTCTCTATGTAAAAAAAGTTACGAAGGCATCAGCACAAATTTTAATAAGAGAAGTTGACTTTTTTCCATACATTTTAAGAATAGGAATGGAACTTTTTCAGAAATTTAATTATAAAGTCAAAATTTTATGCAGAAATGGCATTAAGCTGTGGAAGTTTAATCAAAAAATATTTATTTCTACTTATTTCTAATTTACTTTAATAAATAATAGTTCAATATGTAAAAATACGTTACGAAAGCATGAACACAAATTTTAATAAGAGAAGTTGACCTGTTTCATAAATTCGATTACAAAATCCAAATGTCATGCTACAATTGTACAAGACACTAGGAAAATAATTTCAAATAATCCTTATTTATAAATCCCTATTTAAGAATTCGTTAGCTCTTTTTGCACAAAATTTTGAGAACAGAAATTGACCTTTTTCTGAAATTTTACTGCATATTCAAAACTTTATGCGTGTTTAGAATATAAATTTATTAGATTTATTTGAATACATCCTTTATTATTATTTACCAATTAGGACGTAAATAGCTATTTTTGCAAAAAAGTTAAAATGGTAGAAATTCATATTTTAATAACCAAAATTACCTTTTGCTAGAAATCTAAATTTTATGCAACAACTAAAATTTTAGAAGATTATTCATAATTTATTTTTATTTTTAAATTCCTAACTAGGACTTAACTTCATTTGTAAAAAAGGCAGAAAACAAATCATTTTAGGAAGAGAAGTTGAGTTTAACCAGAAATTGGATTACACGTTTAAAATATCATACAGCAGTTGGAAAATAATTATGAAAACTTAATCGCAAAACATGCTTTTTTTAATAATTGCTAATTAAAATATTAATAGTTCTCTATAGTTAAACTACAGATTTAAGAAGTTGGACGATAAATAAAATTCACTTTGTTGTTATCACACACCGTGTGTGATAACAACAAAGTGAATTTTATTTATCGTCCTAATTTTCAAAATGTATCACAAAGTAATGGCTTCAAGCATCAACTATTTTAAGAAGTTGGCTTTTTTTTCAATATGGAATATTCAAATACGAACAAGACTTTGAGGTAAACTATGGTATATTTATCCCAATACATAATTTATTATTGATTGTTAATAAAAGCTTCAATGAATCTTCGTCAAACTAGTTACGATGACAAAAATACAAATTTTAAGATGAGAAATTGGCATTTACGAGAATTTCGATTGCAATATCCAAGTTTCATATGCCAATTGAGTTAAACACAATTAAATTAATCCAATTTACACTTATATATGGATTATGACTTTTATAAGACTGATTGTAAAAAGTTTAAGTTAGCAGAAGCAAAAATTTTAAGAACAGAAATCGATAATTTCCAGAAATTTGTTTCCAAAATCTAAAGTTTATGTGGATTCTATAGCCACATAAAGTTTTGATTTTGCAAGCAAATTTCTAGAAATTGTCGACTTCTGTTTTTAAAATTTTGGTAGATTCATCCCAAATCATCTTTTGGTATGAATTATTAATTTAAACTTTGATAGCTCATTTCGCATAAATAATCACGATAGTAAACACGTACATTTTAATAAGAGAAATGGTTTACAAAATCTAAATTTCACTAGGCAGCTGAATAAAACAATAGCCAAGTAATTGCAATTATAATTTTATAATTAAGACCTCTAATGTTCGTTTTATAAAAACAGTACAATGGCGAGAAAACAAATTTTAATAATAATAAAAATTGAATTGTACCAGTAATCCGATTGCCAAATTCAAATTCAGCAGAAATTAACTTTAATAAATCTTGGGCATATTAGTCCCATTCAAAAATACGTTATTACTAATCTTTCTGTAATTAACAACTGAATTTTTGATGAATATAAAAGTACACCTTTAAGCAAACCCCACGGAAAATCTTTTAGGAAATTAAAAATTGAATTTAAAAAGTATACATTTTTCTTTTAAATTCTGTTAGTACTTTATATACTTTTATGATTTTCTATTAACAAAGCAACCTTCCCGTTCTATAACTCAGTTGATTGTGTTATTTTATGCAGATTATTTTAAATAAATCTTATGTATGTATTGCATTAATTGGAGGGTGGGGAGGGTACTATAGTGGCCACTCACCTTCCCTACATATACATAATTATCCAAACTTCTATACTGTTTTGTATTTTAGAAACTTTCAATCATTCCTTATACAGCTGTTTACAAAATTAAATAATAATATATTTCACATGAAAAAACAAAATATAAGAAGGGATGGGTGGTGTTTATCATATTTTACAATAAATAAATAAAATTCCAGTGTTTTATATTTTCTACACTATTGGAATTATCGTTTTTAATTACATGCTCATACTTTGTTAAATTTAATTTTGTATGCTTAAAAACCGAGGGTTGTGGTGTAAATAAATTAGTATATGTAGGGTGGGTGGGTGGCCACTATTTCACCCTCTAGTCAATAAATCATCCTCCAATGTTTCTCAAATTATTATCATTATTAACGTAATTGAAAATTGGCGAATGGAATTTTAAGGTTAACTTGTTTGATTGGGATTATTTTAAAATTTAGCCAAAGAAGGATATTAAATCTTTATACATTCCTAAATTAAAACTATTCTAAATAATATTGATAAATTTCAGACATGCAGCAATAGTTTCTTCTATTTTTATCGCATCTAAATATTGTTGATTAACAATTTAAACGTTTGATTGTAATTATTTCAAGATTTATCAGAATAATAATTTTAAATTTTTATAAATTCTTAAAACAGAATGTATTTTAAATAAAATTAATAATATACAAACACGCGGCAGTTGATTTTTAAATATTTTTTAATGTATTTAAAAATGAATGATTGGAATTTTAAAGTTTAATCATTTGATTAGGATTATTTTGAAATTTATCTAAAAAACGACTAAACTTTCATGAATTTGTACATTATAAACTATTCTCAATAATTTGGATGAATTCTAAACGTGAATCAATTGTTTCTATATAATTTAATCGTATTTGAAAATTGTTGTTTAACAATTTTAAGTTTGAACGTTTGATTGCGATTATTTCAAGATTTATCAAAATCATAACTTTATATTCTCACAAATTCTTAAAAGATAATCAGCTTTAAATAAATTTAATGTATTACAAACGTATGCAATTGTTTATTTTTTATTTTTCAATGCATTTGAAAACTGGTGATTGGAAACTGAGGCAAGATAGTTTAATTGGGATTATTACAAAATTTATCCAAATAATGACTTTAAATTTTCATAAGTGCTTAAAGTACAATCTATTCTAAATAATGTTAATAAATTCCAAACGTGTGGCAATTGTTTTTTTAATTATTTTTAACGTATTTGATTGTGATTGGAATTTCAATGTTTTATTACGGTTATTTTAAAATTTATCTCAATAATGATGTTAAATAGTCAAAAATTCTTTAAGTAGAGTCTATTCTTAATTATATTGATTAATCTTAAATGTGTAGTAATTGTGTTTCTATTTTCTAATCGTATTTTAAATATAAATCAATACGGTAAATAATTAAACTATTAAATGTCATTAATGGTGGATGCGCCGGGACGAATTTTAATACACCAATTAATCATTATTAATTTAATTTTTTCAAAATTTCAAGAATATTCTCATTGTGATATGCATTAGTTTTCTCAATTTTCAGCCAATTGCGCAATCAAGTGGCCGTCGTTTGAATAAATTGTCATCAGGACGGTGGAATCGAGCAAAAAATTTAATAACTCAATTATTCCCGATCATCCACCGCACTATTCTATTCAGTGCCTACTGCCGAATGCAGAAATCGTAAAATAAAAGAAGTGCGAATCCTTGAGCTAAAACGAATTCCAATCGGAAATGGAAATTAATAAACATGAGTGCGCCGGTCGAAAATATCGGCTGAATAATATGAAGAGGCATTATGGCGCGCCGTTCTCCTTCCATTAGGCGAAATGAGCGAAGAGGAAATCGTTATCTGCGCCGCTATAGACATTCCTGGCCGCATTTTTCCTCTTTAATTCACACAACCATCCACACACACACATACTTCGGTATAAGTCACTCACAAGTCGAATTCCTTTCATATACATTCACGGTGAAGACGCGCCGCGGCATGCGGAATGCTGACAATTGAATTCTGCACCCCCGGATATTGCACCACCGTATTTAGTCCTCTCCTGCCGTATATTATCAAGGGTGTCGTCATCATCAACGCATTTTAAATCATCTATTACACCGCGTGAATAATTCATAACCATGAATTTAATCTAATATTGATTTACTTTCAATTATTTATAAGGAAAATATTCTTACATTCGTGAAAAATATTTGCATTAAATTTTTTTTCGTTTTACGCGATACGTATTTGAAAATCCTAAAATGATAAATTTCATTGTCGATTTTATTACATTCCATAAAACCGTATCGTATTTACGTCCGCCCGGTTTCGTTTATTCGTCGGTTTTATTAAACATTTCCAGTTTTGGCATCGTTTTTCATTGTTTACCAAACGCGCATTTGTCGGAATTTGTTTATAAATTCGTTTTTAACTAAAATGAAACATTCTGTTGAATGTCAGCCTTTATGTAGTCTACATTTTAACAATCAAATAAATAGTTTACTCACATAATAGGTGTAATAAAATTAATCCCGGCGCATCCACCATTGGTGCTATTTATTTGATTAATTATTTACCGTACTGATTAAATTATCTTTAAGGTAAAGACATGATAATTATATTAAGAACTATTAAAAGCACAACTATTCTAAATGTATTTTCCAATTTTTATATCAAGTTCTTGGTTAATTTATTTTCTAGAATTTTTTAAATAACGCACTGCAAATTTCCCAAAATCATATGTAAAATTTCACCCCTATTGGAATGAAATCAAATAATACATTTGCAATTAATCACCGATAATTCAACACGTTAACTTCGAGCTTTTGGCAACGTTCATACGTTCGAAACAGAGGGCGCGGATGCGACGTTTATGCGCGAATAAAATCAGGGGGCGGAAAAAAAAGGGACAATAGGGGCTCAACTAGATAATGTAAAATGGATATGACAGTACAAGATTACAGACACAATAGGAACGGATAAATATATTAGGGTCGCCGCACTGAAATAGTAGATACGTCACCGTTTGTAAAGAGAATATTATGATTTATCTTATTACCAAAAAAATAAGATCTTCTTGTGTGTCTCGTGGCTTTTTTTACTACAACAATATATTCTAAAGTCCTAATTAAAATATGATGTACTCGGATTATTATTTTAATGCTTTAATAATAAAAACGAGGTTAAATTCCTTTCTTCACTGTATTTATTTAAGCACTAAATGTACATTTCGGACACTATGTGTCCATTATCAATAGTTGATTAGTTAATCAACAATATAATCTTCATAAAACTCAAAAACACATACATATTTTAATGCTTTATTTAATTTCTACGTAAAATTTAAATTTTGTAATAGAATTTTAGAAAAATGCCAATTTATATTATTAAAATTAGTGTTTTTGTAATCGTTTCAAAAAATTTACACCTAAATTACTACTTAGTTTCACAGATATGAATATGAAAAACGTTGTGATGAATTTCTGTAAAATTCTCTCGAGTGATTTTCATAGAAATAAATAAAGTTTGTTTGAGGGTGCACTTTCACATTCGTTACGAATTCAAGTGAAAATTTTGGAAAACAGGTATTGATGAAGTTTGGTTTTTACATGAAATTGATAGCTGAGTGTGAGGTAAATTGTTGGAAATTTTCATAAAATTTCCCCAAAGTGTTTTCATACAAAATAAAAATAAGTATTTCTAAAGGTGCATTTTCACATACGCTACTAATTCAAGTGAAAATTTTGGAAAAAAAGTATTGATGTGTTTTCGTATTTTACATAAAATTGATAGCGGTGAATCTCAGGAAAATTTTAGCAAATTTTCATAAAATTTCTCCGAATGGTTTTGATAAATATTACAAAAGTTTGTTTGAAAGTGCAGTTTAACATTCACTACGAATTTAAGTGATAATTATGGAAAATCTAGTAATGATATTTCTCGGGTTTTATGTTAATTTGACAGATATAAATGTGGGAAAAGTTGTAGTAAATTTTCGTCAAATTTCTCTAAGGAGTTTTTATAAAAATTGGGAAAATTGTGCAGTTTTACATTCAGTATAAATTAATATGAAAGTTTTGAAAAAACTAGTGATGATCTATTTTCGGATTTTGCATCAATTTAACCGCTATGAATATAAAAAATGATTTTGCAAATTTCCATACAGTTTCCCATAGCAAGTTACATTAACTACGAATTTGAGTGAAAATTATGAAAAACTAGTAACAACGTAGGTTAAGATTTTACACTAATTTAACATTTATATGTATTGAGAAAGTTGTAGTAAATTTTCATCAAATTTCCTCGAAGAGTCTTCATAAAAATTAAGAAAGTTTGCCTGAGAGTGCACTTTTTCATCCACTACAAATTCAGGCGAAAATTTTGGATAAAATAGTGTCGACGTATTTTCGGTTTTTACATCGTTTTAACGGCAATTAATGGGAGAAAAGTTTTGGCAAATTTCCATAATATTTCTCCAAGGAGTTTTCATAGAAAATCACGCAAATTTCTTTGATAGTGCAGTTTTACATTCATTAAAAATTCAGGTGAAAATTATAAAAGAAAACTAACAATATAATATTTTTGGATTTTATAATAATTTGACTAACATGTGAGGAAAGTTGTAGTAAATTTCTCCCAGGAGTTTTTATAAAGCTATGAACGTTTTTTTGAATATGAGTTTTTACATCAACTGCGAATCCAAATGGAATTTACAGAAAAGTTAGTCATAATGATGGTTGCGACCGTTACTATGTGGTAATTCACTTGATAGTGACCGTCAAAAGTCGAAACTTAAGTCGTACACATTGTAATATATTTATATATTATAATAAATTTTAGTGGTTGTAAACATAGTAAGTGTTCTATTCAGTGTTCAGAAAAGTTAGTGATGACGTATCAGATTCTACATCAATTTGCCAACCATGAATGTGAGAAATGTTGGGAAAAATTTCCATAAAATTTCTCTAAGGGGTTTTCATAAAAATTATTAAACTTTGTTTTGAAGTGCACTTTTATATTCACTACGAAATGTGCTGAGTAAGAAACCTACTAGAGGTCGTGCTATCGGATTTTGCATGAATTTTACAGCTATGAATGTGAGAAATCTTGTGGCAAATTTGCATAAAATTTTCCCGAAGAATTTTGATCAACTTTAAAAAAGTTTGCTTGAACGTCCACTTCTATATTCTCTAAAAATTCGAATAAAAATTACAGAAGAACTAGTGTGAATATATTTTGCATGAATTTAACAGCAATGAGCAATGTGCGGAATATTGTGGTAAACTTTCATAAAAATTTCTCCCAGAGGTTTTCTTAAGAATTAAGAAAGTTTGTTTAAACGTGCAATACTACATTCATAACGAAATCAAGAGAAAATTTCGGAAAAACTAATGATATGGCGTATTTACGGATTTTAGCCTAGGAGTGTAAAAAAGTTTGTGCCAAATTTCCATAAAAGCACCCCAGGGGTTTTTGTAAACATTTTTGAAAAAAATTTTCTAGGTGCATTTTTGTATCCACATTCAGATGGAAATTAAGAAAAATCTAATATTGACGTATTTAACGTCAATTTAGCGACTATACATTTGTGGAATCTTGCAATTTTTATAGAATTTTCTCAAAGACTTTTCATAAAATTTAAGATTTTTATTTGCAAGGTGCACTTTTACGTTCACTACAAATTCAAGTTAAAATATCAGAAAAACTAGTAATGACGAATCATCAGATGTTGAATTAATATATTATCTATGAATGTGATAAAAGTTGTGGCAAATTTCCACGAAACTTTTTTTTGGGGTATTCGCAAAACTTAAAAAGTTTGCTTGTTATGGTATATAGACAACAAATTTAGGTAAAAATTAAGCAAAAACTAGTGATTTTGTAAAAAAATGACAGATACGAACGTAAGGAATGTTGTGGACAATTTTCGTAAATTTTTTTCGAAGGTTTTTATAAATATTACAAAAGCTTTTTTGTAGGGGCACCTTTCCATTCACTACAAATTTAAATTAAAGTTACGAAAAACTAGTAATGACCTATTTTATCATTTTACATTAATTTTACAATTATGAATGTGGGGAATGCTGTAGCAAATTTCTATAAAATTTTCCTAAGGAATTTTTATAAAAATTAAAAAAGTTTGTTTGAAAGTGCATTGTTAAAATTACGAATAATTTCGGTGGATATTCCTGAAAAATTAAAGATGATATATTTTTAAATTTTACATTAATTTAACAGTTATAAATGTGATGAAAGTTGTAGCAAATTTGCTAAAATTTCATTGGAGATGTTTATTAAAAAAAATGATTTGGAGGAACACTTTCACATTCACAATAAATTCAAGTAAACATTTTGAAAAAAAAAATAGTAATGACATATTTTCAGATTTTACATGAGTATAACAGCTTTGAATGTGAAGAAGGTTGTGGCAAATTTCCACAAAGTTTTCCAGGGGAGTTTTCATAAAAATTGAGAAAGTTTCTTTATAAGTGTACTTTTATATTCACTACGAATTTACGTATAAATTACAAAAAAACTAATGATAAACTATCTTCAAATTTTACATTAATTTAATAGCTATAAATATGAGAAAAGTTGTGGCAAATTTCCATAAAATTTGTCTCAGGGGTTTCATAATAATTAAGAGTTTCTTCTAAGGCGCTTTATTACATTCACCATGAATTCAGGTAAAAATTAAGCAAAAACTAGTGATGAAGCTTTTTGGATTTTTGTATCAATTTCACAGGTACAAATGTGGGTAGAGTTGTGGCGAATTGGCATACATTTTTAAGAGGGGATTTCATAAAAAAAACTACGAATGTTTGTTTGAAGGTGCACTTTTACATTCTCAACAAATTCAGATGGAAATTACGGTAAAAAAACAAGTTATGACCTATTTTTAAATTTTACATCAATTTAACAGTTATGAATGTGAAAAAAAGTTTCTATAAAATGTCTCCAAAGGGTTTTCGTAAAAAAACTATTAAACTTTGTTTTAAAGTGACATTCACATTCACTACGAATTCTGCTGGAAATTACGGCAAAGTTAATAATGATGAATTATAACTTATATAAATGTGGGGAAAGTTGTGGCAAAATAATTACCATAAAAAATGTTTGAAGAATTTTTACAAAACTTAAGAATATTTGCCTGAAGAGACACTTTTGCATTCACTAAAAATTCAGAAAAACTATGATGTATTTTCGGATTTCATATCAATTTAACAACTGTGACTGCTAAGAAGGCTGTTTCAAATTTCCATAAAATTTCCCAAAGGAGTTTTAATAAAAGTCAAGAAAGTTTGATTGAAAGTATAACTTTACATTCCCTACGAATTCAGATGTATATTACGGAAAAATTAGTAACGAGGTATTTTTGGGTTTTATATAAATTTAACAACGATGACTGCAAAGAAAATTGTAACAAATTTCCTTAAAATTCCCACAAGAGATTTTCATAAAAATAAATAAAATTTGTCTGAACATGCATTTTCACATTCAAGTAAAAATTACGGAAAAACTAAAAATTACGTATTTTCAGATTATACATTAATTTCACAGCTATAAATATGGAGAATGTTCTGGCATATTTTCATAAAATTTCCCTAAGTAGTTTTCATAAAAATTTAAAAAGCCTGTTTGAAGATGCACTTTATAATTTACTACGAATACAGGCAGAAAAATTTTAGATAAACTAGTGATGACTTATTTTCGAATTGTACATTAATTTAATAATTATGTATATAGGGAAAGTTTTCCAAAATTTCTATAAAATTATTAGGAGGGGTTCACCTAAAAATTACGAAATTTTCTTTGAAAGTACACTTTTACATTCACGACGAATTCCGATGGATATTATGGAAAAATTGGTGACGAGGTATTTTTGAATTTTATATTAGATTAACAATGATGAATGTGGAAAACAAATTTCAATAAAATTCCCTTGAGGGATTTTCGTAAAAATAAATACAGTTTGTCTGAAGATGTAATTTCACATTAACTTCGAATTAAAGTGAAAATTTCTTGAATTAGTTTCTCATGTAGCACGTGGTGAAACATTTTGTAATATATTATAAAGTGAAAATTGTATTGATGTATTTTAAAATTTTACATAAAATTTATAGCTATGAATGTGAGAAAAGTTGTGGAAAATTTTCATAAAACTTTTCGGACAGGTTTTCGTATAAATTGAAAAAGTTTGTTTGAATGTATACTTTTAAATTCTGTAAAAATTGAGGTGATAATTAAGCAAAAACTAGTGATGAAGCTTTTTGAATTCCTGTAGATATTGCGGAAAAATTAGTGACAACACATTTTTTGACTTTATACTATCTTAACGGCTATGAATGTGAAGAAAGTTGTGACAAATTTTCATAAACTTCCATTGAGGGATTTTTGTAAAAAAAATAATGTTTGTCTGAAGGTGCACATTCACATAATTTCGAATTCAAGTGAAAATTTTGAAATTCAAGTAATGATGTAGTGATATTTCTTTTCGGATTTTACATGCATTTCACAGCTAATAATGTCAGGAAAGTTGTGAACAATTTCCATCAAATTTCTTCGAAGGGTTTTCATAAATTTAGAAGATGCACTTTAACATTCACTACCAATTTTTAATAATAATAATAATAATAATAAATTTTATTGCCCAGCAGATTAAAAATAATCTTATTACAGGGAAAGCTTACAGTATGTAATATAAAATGAATGTTAATTTTAATGATAATTATGGAAAATCTATTAATGACGTTTTTTTTAAATTTAATATTAGTTTGTGTTATAAATGTGGGGAAAGTTGTAGTAAATTTTTAACAAATTTCTCTAGAGTTTTCGTAAAAATTAAGAACACACCCAACATTTTTGCATTTTTTAATTCACAACGAATTCTGGTGAAAAATTTTGGATATAGTAAAGATGACGTATTTTCGAATTTTGCTTCAGTTTAGTGGATATCAACATGAGGAAAGTTTTGGCAAATTTCCATAAAATTTCTCCTAGGGGTTCACATAAAAATTACGAAAATTGCTTTGAACGTGCAGTTTTACATTCACGGTGAATTTCGGTGGATATTATGGAAAAATTAGTGGTGAGGTATTTTTGGATTTTACAATAATTTACCAGCAATAAATACGGAGAAAGTTGTGGCAAAATTTCATAAAATTCACTCGAGGGATTTTCATAAAAAATAAATAAAGTTTGTCTGAAGGTGCACTTTCACATTCACTACGAATTCAAGTAAAAATTTTAGAAAACAAGTATTGATGATTTTTGAATTTTACATAAAAATTAACGGCAATGAATATGAGAAAATTTGTAGCAAATTTCCATGAAACTTTTCGGAGAGGTTATATATAAATTGAAAAAGTTTGTTTGAAGGTGTACTTTGAAATTCTCTAAGAATTCAGTTGAAAATTAAGCAAAATCTAGTGATGAAGCTTTTGGATTTTTGTAACAATTTGAAGGCTGTGAATATGAGGAAAGTTGTGGCAAATTTACATAAAATTTCTTTTAGGGAACTTAATGAAAGTTTCTTTGAAGGTGCACTTCTACATTCACTAAAAATTTTAAGTGATAATTATGGAAAATCTAGTAATGACGTATTTTTGGATTTTACATTAATTCGAAAGTTATGAATGTGGGGAAAGTTGTAGAAAATTTTCATAAAATTTTCCCGAATAGTTTAATAAAACTTGTTTGAAGGTGCACTTTTATATTCACTATAAATTCAGGTAAACATTTTTGATAAACTAGTGATGACGTATAGAATGTAGCAAATTTCCATAAAATTTCCCCATGGAGTTTTTATTTTCGGATTTTATAATAATTTAATAGTTATGTTTGTGAGGAAAGTTGTGACAAATTTCCATAAAATATCCCCGAAGAATTTTCATAAAATTTCAGATTTGCTTGAACGTCGATTTTTATATTCTCAACGAATCAGATGAAAATTACAGAAAAAAACTAGTTTTGATATATTTCTTGAATTAGTTTTTCATGTAGCACGTGGTGAAACATTTTGTAATATAGAAATAATAACAATGAATAACAGTGAAACAAACCAAGCGTAAATTGTGTTATTTCTATAGTTTTTATATATTTTAGCATTTTGCATTAATTTAATAACAATGAGTCCATAAAATGTCTCCAAAAGACTTTTATCAAAATTAAGAAAACTTGTTTCACAACGAATTAATTGACAAATAATAATTGACAATGCAGGTGAAAATTACGATTAAACTGGCAATGACGTATTTTCGGATTTTACATCGATTAAACAGCTATGAATATGAGAAAAATTATGGAAAATTTCTATAAAAAAATTGAGGCGTGTTCGTAAAAAGTAAAAAGTTTGTTTTAAAGTAGTCTTTTACATTCGCGACGAATTCAGGTGGAAATTATGGAAAAGTACTGATTTACTTAAAAAAAACTGTTTATAACTCGGGTTTAACAAATGTATATAAAACGGGTGGGTGTCCAGTATCCCACCCTTCAATTTCACAAACTATAACATAGGATGAATTTTAAAATAAATGTATAGAATCACCATTAATAATAAAATTCGTAAGTAGGTCTGGATATTTTTAAATAGTCTTCGGTTTATGTTAAAATAATTGGAGGGTGGATAGTGGCCACCCACCCACCCTACATATTTTTGTTAATTTCAAACCAAAACCCTGTTTTTACGTTATTTAAATTAATAATCTCTTCTCTTTTCGTAGTTTGTTTTCCTTAATTAAAAACACTATGTGTAAATTAAGTTTAAAAATGTATTTTCTTTTTTAAATATTCATAGGGGATTTCTTGAAGTTTGAATTGAATACAATAAAAATTCACTAAATTTCGGGTTGAATAATGTGAAGTGTTATATATTATGATGAAACGAAAATAAAATTCCTTACTTCACTTATTATTAATGAACATTTTAAGTATATTCGAGGAACGATACAATAATCTTTGTTTAATGTACAAATAATTGAAGGGTGGGATAGTGGACACCCACCCACCCTACATATTTCAATTATTCTAATACCAGCACTGATTTTAGATTATTTAAAGCAATATTCGCACTTTTGTTATTATTTTTGTTTTCATAAATTAAAACACTGTTTACAACTTAAGTTTTAAAAATATATGTAGGGCGGGTGGGTGGCCACTATCCTACCCTCCAATTTCAGAAACCTTAGCGTAGGATTGATTTTAAATTAATTGCATAGAATCAACATTAATAATAAAAATCTTAGGTATATTATTAAAATTTTTAAACAATCTTTAGCTTAGGTGAAAAATATTGGAGGGTGGGATAGGTGCCACCCACCCACCCTACATATGCAAAGAAACTTAAATTACAAACATTGTTTTTCAATTATTTTAATTTTAATTAAAACAGTGTTTTGTATTTGTTTCATAATAATAAAAATTTGAGTAAAAATGGTAAGAAAATTCATAATGAAATAGATTTAAATTTTATGAGTAAAACACAGTTTGGCACTTTTTTCACTAGTTTTATTAAATGCTAGATGTACATATTTGCCATTAATGATGGTTACATTGTAACTGAAATTTACATCTAGCATTTAATAAAACAAGTGAAAAAAGTGCCAAACTGTGTTTTACTTATATCAACATTTTCACGTACACAAACAATTAAATTAAGATTTAAATTTTGCTAAAAATAGTCGAGATTTCATGAAAAATTTAATAAAAATTTCTCATTAAAAAGAAACAGCTAAAATGCTAGAAAAATAATGTTAAAACATTGTCAAGAAAAAGGGATTAAAACTTTAAATAGTTGAAACATAATTCAAAATTTCATTGAGAATTTACTAAACAAACTTTGTAAAACAAAAACCATAAAATAATGGTTAAAAATAGTTATATGCACAATATTTTTGTTTATTAACAGACAAAAATATCAACAATATTTATTTATTTAGATAAGGAAACTTCTTTATACATGTAATTTATTTAAATTAATTTCAATAAATAATTAAAACGATTTTATATAAAAAAAACTTATCAATAAAACAACTGATTTAAAATCTTTTTAGTGATTTATGTTTTTAGGTTTAAAGTTTTTTAGCTGTGTTTAGAAATTGATGTTACCTGCATATAAAATGTCAATTTAGTATCAAAATAAATATCTAGGTCCCTAAATGTATTTTTATTTCCTTAAACTGCATTATCAATGGTACAGTTAAATACAATATTAAGCTATAAATCCTTTACGTTGTAGATTTTAGTTAATTTTACAGAAAGAAATACGTTCAAACTAGTGTTGCTTTGATAGCCTTGCTATTTTGTAACACGCCGAAAATTACTTTTGTATTATTCAATGTCTGTCGAAGTATTTGCTAGAGAAGTAGTTGTTTCAAAAGTGATTAGTTCTTGTAGTCTTAATAAGACTCATTTGTTGTAGATTTTACGAATATATTTTCGTGTTTTTTCTATTTATTATACAATATTAAGCATTTTTTGTTAAATGTTATATGTTTACCTTTATCGATGTTTAGGTTTAATTCATTTTCGTTGATCTAGTGTATTCCTCTGCAATGCTAGACAATTGTCAGTATTTTTTTGACAATATTTTAAGTTATCTGCTTACATTAAACAGTTCAAATAAATATTCTCTGACAGGTATTATTTTAGATTAAAAATGCATTGCAAATGTTTCCGTTATCTCCTCACTATTATTAAGGATGTTGTTATTAAATTCCACTTTGCTGGCTATTATTCTTTTATTATTCTATTTGTCTCGTCTTTCATTAAATAAATTCCAAAGACTATTAAGTTCAACCTTAATGGATTCTCCAGTTAACTTCAGATATCTCTTAAAATCCTCTTTTATATTATTATGCATAATAGTCCGATACGATTTTAATTTACTCCTTTAAAAACATAATCGTTTCTAGTTAGATAATTTATGATGATATATTCCATATTTAGAATTGTTTAATTTAAAAACAATTGTGAACATGGAATATTTATTGTGTTGATTCGATTTAGGATGTTCACCTATATTTAAATAACTATCATCAAATATTTTATATAATTATGAACATGCAAAGTTTAGATCTTTGGTGTTTAGAAAGAAATATGAAAGGAATATTTTGGATTATTGAAGTCTCCAGCCATAATTAACTATGTTTCTTTCCAACATTAAAAACTAATTTATAATTAGAAAGCGAATTTTCACAATCTACACAAATAAAATGAAAATTATTTCAATACTTTTATTATTCAGAAAAGAAAACCAAAGATAAATAAATAGTAGGTAAACTAATGCAAACATATAAATCATTTAATTATTAAGTTTAAATTGATATATTTATTTTTTAAACTTTATAGGCTAGAATTTGCAATAAAATTTACATTTTAAACTATATAGTACATTTCGTGTAATCTTAAACTTAAAGTTACAGCCATCTGAGATGTAAGACGATGAGAAAAAGAAGAGGAAAAAAACGCAACGTGGCGTTGGTGATCGATTAAAACGTCCCAAGATAGGACGGAAGTAAAATCTAGATTTATGTCACCGGAGGAAAGTTTTAGTTTAAACCGATATTTCCAAGCAGAGACAGAAAAAAATCTAATAACGACGCCTTTTATTTAGTATTATTTTTCCCCATCCATTTCGTTACAACGTAATTTGTCACCATCCCTCATAAGGTATTGATCGAGTGCGGCCAGTGTGTGATCTACATACCGTACATCTGAGGGCTGTCTCGCCGGTTTGAGGAAGATAAATATTTAAACAATACAAATCGAAACTTTGCCGATGCCCGGATTCACGGATCAGCCCAAAACATAAATTATTGTGCGGACGTTGCAATGCGGATGCGATAAATATTTCATTGCGTTCGTCTTGCCAAAGCCTCCATGTGGTTTATTACTGAATCATAATAAAATCCTTTATAAAACATTTATCTTATACATATACATACGATAAATGTATTTGGAAAAGTTGCAAAAATTTTATTATCTTATAAAATCAGGCTATTTTTTATTATTAAAACTATATTTAGGTAAAGTGTTTATCAATTCTTTACCTAAAATTAATACTAAACATAATTGCATAATTATTTTTATCGATTAAAGTCTTGTTTCGTTTCATAATTGCTTTATCAGTTTCTTGACATATATTTCGACAATTACACCTTTGAAAATGACAAGTAATTTTCGAAACATATGTCAGGAAACTGATAAAGCAATTATGGAACGAAACAAGACTTTAACCAATAAAAATAATTCTTTACCAAGTAAATAATCATTTGATATTATCATAATGAGGATTGTATTATAAAAGAAAATAATTACAATTCCTAACATTCTCATTCTTATATATATCTGATGGTTCTCGAATGAAAATTACACAATAATATTCCGAGTCGAAGGGAATAAGAAAATATCAATTATCCGGAAAATATTTATAACTTCATGCCCGAACGGATTCAGGGGGTTGGTGGTGTTGAGGACGTCCAGGGATCCGCTGTATGGGGGCGAAGGCGAATATTTGACCTTATCTGGAAATTAATGGAAAAAATATGTATGAAGTACGAGCGGAGGAGAATGGAAAGTCGGAAGCAAATTCCGGAATCCCGCATACTAGATGCTATCTGTTTAAGGGACTCGAGTTTATTGCCGGCGGCGTGTGTGTGGGGTGGGGTGGGGGAGAAGGGCCGGCCCTGCATAAATGTTTTATGTAAACGGAGCGGATAAATAAGTGAAACGATAAAAATTATCCGAACGCAGATCGATACGCACTTACGCTTAAAATTTCATCCTATTTCTTAGGGTCCACGTTTGTAACACTCACCTGAAACAAAAAGAAAAAATACATTAATAATAATAAAATTTCTTTATTGTCCAACAGATAAACCACAAGAGGACATTATTAAGTACATTATACTATAAAAAATAAAACATAAATTACATTTCATAACATAAATTATAAATAATTTGTTTCTACTTCTTACTTAAAAACTACTTGTCATGATGTTCGCATTTCTACTCGTGTGCATTATTGGTGCTCTTATTAATAAAATGAACGATGGTAATTAGGTATAATTTAACAAACATATATAAAATTCAACATCTAAAGAAAACAGCAATGTCTTTGCAAATTATGCAAAACTTTTGAAAATCAGTGTTTAATTAATTTAGATACATATTAAAGTATCCCCAAGAAACAACCTTATTTATCCAACATTAACATTCAATTGAGAATAAAAGTAAAATATAAACTGTTAACGGTGGAGGCTTCTACTTCGTTATACATAATTCTTCACAAATAAAAAACTTTTTAACTTTGTTTGTATAACACGGACTTTATTTAGTGACTATAGTTTCGACAATTTTAGCTTGTCATTATCAAACTAACTCTCATTAATTAATTGCTTCACGTCACTTAAGAAATAAACCAACAGAAATTGTATTTTAAGCTATTTTAAGAAGTTACAAATTTTACTCTTCATAAATTCGTATTTAAAGTGACGCCATTTTGTTATTAGTAAAGATTAGTCATTCAATTTCTAAAATATTTATAAAACAATATTTTTAAGTCAGTGTTAAAACTTTAAAACCAATTCCAAAAGTAGTTAAGTATTCAGAATTTTTCAAAGCAGAAGTTGTAACTTTACTTTCTTTAAATTTGTTTTAAGAGTGATGTCATCATGTTTTTAGTAAAGGTAGGCGATTCTATATTTAAAACATAAAAAGACTCATTAAATTTCAATTGATTTTTGATATTCTTAAGCTAAAGTTTGATATCGTTAATTTCCTAGGATTTTTTAAAACAGAAAGTGTATTTTTATATATCTTGTATTTGATTCTCATTTTCTGTATTTTTATATTTTTAATTCATGTTATGAGTTGATTTTGATTTTAATAAAGATAAATCATTTTATATATAATTTATCAAAAACACAATACTTTTCAGTTGATTTTGAAATTTTTCGGCCAATTTCTGCATTAGTTTGTTTATTAAATTTTTTTTAAAAGTTCCAAATTTAATTTTCTAAAATTCGTGTTTAGACTTAAGTAATTTTATTTTTAGTAAAGATAGAACATTCTATTTTTAATATATTAAAAATTATATTATATTTGAGTCGATTGTGAGATTTTTAAGCAAATTTTTGCAGGAACTTGATATCAACGAAATTTTCATTTAAAGTTCCAGCAAAAATTTGCTTAAAAATCTCACAATCGACACAAATATAATACATTTTTCAATATATTAATGTAGAATGTTCTATCTTTACTAAAAATAAAATTACTTCAGTCTAAACACGAATTTTAGGAAATTAAATTTGGAACTTTTCATTTAAAGTTCAAAGATTCAAGATGTAACACAAAGTGATGGCTTCAAGAATTAAACAAATTTTTGCAGTTGTAAATTATATTTAGTTTCCTTCAAAATAAGATGAAAATTTATTTCCTCGTAATTTTGTTTTGAGGAGAGCCACTTTGTCCATAGCCAATTATTTTTCTTAAATTTTTAATCCAACTCTTGCAACGACAATTTGTTTTAGACTTTTTTAAAACAGAAGTTTAAAATTTATTTTGTCATATTCGCGTTTCTTACAGTGGTGACATTTTCCTCTTAATAAAAATATTAGTTTTCTTTTTAAAATATTAAAAACTCAGGAACTTTAAATGAAAATACACTTCGTTGATATCGAAGTGTATTTTCATTTAAAGTTCCTGATTCAAGATGTATCACAAAGTGATGGCTTCAAGCATTAAACATATTATTAAAAACTCATTATTTTTGATATAAAATTTTTGTTTTAAATTTTTTAGATTTTTTTTTAAGGAATTTGAATTTGAATTTCATAAAATTTGTATTTGGGCCGACGCTATTTTTTTTTTCAGTAACGATTGACCATTCTATTTAATATATAAAATAGCACTATTTGCAAATGGTTTTTGTAATTTTAAGCCAATTACTCGTGTCGTGAAATTTTTTAGAATTTTTCAAAATAGAACTTGCAATTTGAATTTCCTCAAATTGGTATTTATAGTAATACCATTTTGTTTTCTTGAAAGATAGGCTATTATAATATCGAAATAGTAATAATACAATATTCTTAAGTACAATTTAAAATTTTTGAGTCCAATTAATGCAGGGGTATATTTTTTAAACTTTCTCAAACAAAAATTGCAATAATTAGAAAAACACGAAAACATTTTTTAATTTAATTCGCTCAAACTCGAGTTGTAACTGTTGCCATTTTGTTTTTAGTAAATATAGTCCATTCTATTTCTGGTAAACCAATATTTCTTTAGTTGATTTTTTCAAATATTAAAGTCAATTTATAAATGTTTAAATTTTTAAGAATTATTAAAAGCCATAAAAAAGATATTTCTTTTATTCTTTTTGTTTAGATTTTTGTCGCAATTTTGTGTTTAGTGAATATTAGCCATTCTATTTTTCAAATATCAAAAATACATTATTTTAGAGTCCATTTAAAATAAGTTACGTCAATTTCTGCAGTGATTAGGATTTTAAAACAAAAGTTACAAATTGGATTGTCTCAGATTTGTATTTGAACTGACGCTTTTCTCTTGTTTCGTGCAGAAATAGGCTATTATCTATTCAAATTATTCAAATTTTTGTTTAGAGTAGATGTTAAAATTTTTAAATCATTTTCTCCAGTGGATCATTTTTTAATAGAAATTATCAAAACAAACTTGCTAATTAAATTTCCTCAGATTTATATTTGAAGTGAAAATATAAAATTATATCTTCTTACATAAAAAAACACCTTATTTTTATTTGGATATAAACTTTTTTAAGCCGATTCCTGCAGTGATTGAGTTTTAAGTTTCGACCGTTGGCCATAGATTGTCAATCAAATTGACATATAATTCCCACTTTAGAAACAAAATTGCCTGGATTTAAGGCTGAAATACACCTAAATATTAGTTTCTGGTACGTTCTTGCATGGGCGTCAGCAGAAGAATACTTCAAGGTACGAGTAGATCATCTAGCATGAACTCAATGCCCAATTCTTCTGCACTTTAAATTATGCAATTAATATTATTTATGTATTTTTGTTGGCATAGAATAAAAACAAATATACATAAACATAAACATATCTTTATTTTTATCTTGATTTAAACTTTATCAAACATGGTTAAATATATACAAATAGGGCTGAAAGACCACCGGTCGATAGCCATGGAACAGAAGAACAAGAACATAACAGAATTGATTTTATTTTATCCATTACATGTATTAGATTTTATTTTCTGTGAATAAAGATGTTTAGTAGTAGTATATACCAATAAAAATGTTTCATCACAGGTTAAGTGAGAAATTAATTTATCGTATGAGAAGTTGTAAATTTATTTTTATCAAATTCATGCTTTTAGTTATGAAAGGTCATTTTATATTAAAAGACATGATTTAGTCAATTTTAAAATTCGTAAATGGAATTTCTAATGCGATTAATAAGTTGTAAATTTATTTTTTTCGTATTTGGAGTGACTGTATTATGTCCTTAAGTAATAATAAGCAATTTAATTTTTTAATATATTAAAGAAAAATTATTTTTGAGTTGATTTTAGGCAAAGATTAATTTCAAAATATAATTTGTGTTTGGGCAGACGTAATTTTCTTTTTACTAAAAATTATTTCTATTTTTTTTAAATATCAAAAACACACTAATTTGAAGTGGACCTTTAGTTACTATGTTGTTTTTATTTTTAAATGTAAAATGAATATACAGTGGTAAAAAACATAGAAAATCGTGTTTTATTTGAACCTACATTTGCAAATATGCAAATTCGTGTTTATAGTGGCGCCATTTTGTTTTTAATTTAAAAATTAAGATATTTTATGTTCGATATATAAAAAGCACGTTTTTCTAAAGTAGTTTTTGATATTTTCAAGCCAATCTTCCGAGTGTTTGATCTAGAATTTTTAAAAACAGAAGTTGCAAATTATTTTCCCACAAATTCGTGTTTGAAGTGGCGCCATTTTGTTTTTTTTAACAAAGATATGACCCTCTATTTTCCTAAATAATAAAAATATATTATTTATGTTGATTTTATAGTTTTTAAAACACTACCTGAAGTGGTTAATTTGTGAGAATTTTTTAAAACAGAAATTGTAATTTTAATTTCTTGAAATTCGTGTTTTTGTTTTTTCGTAATAATTAGCCATTATATTTGTTAAATTTTAAAACCACTTTAATTTCCAGTAGATTTTAAGGTTTTGAAGTAATTTTCTTCAGTGGTTCATTTCTTTCTAGATTCTTTCATAAAAAAATGCAAATTTAATTTAACGTATGTAAGTTTTTAGATTTTTTAAAATAGTTATAAATTTATTTATTTATTTTTTAATTTGTGTTTTGAGTGACGACATTTTGTTTCCAATAAAGATAACTTTTTTTATTTCTGCTATAATAAAAACACCTAATTTTTAAGTCGATTTAAAAATTTTCAGGCAAATTTCTATAGAAGTTATTTTTTTAGAAATTTTCAAAAAGGAAATTGCAAATATTGCATTTTATTTTTAGTGAAGTTAAAAAATAATTTTTTAAAATAATAAGAACATTTTATGTTTAAGTCCAGTATAATTCTTTTAAATAAATTTCTGCCGTGCTTAAGTTTTTGAAAATGTTTTAAAGATCAATTTCAAATTTATTTTTCTCCTTTTCGTGCTTAAAACGGCACCATGTTGTTATTTGTAAATGTTTTTGAAGTATAAAAAGTACATTTTTAGTTTAATTTTTTAAATTTTTAAGTCAATTCCTGAAGTAGTTGAACTTTTAACATTTTTGAAAAAAGAAGTTGCAAATTTACCTTCCTTAAATTCATGTTTGAGTAAATGCAACCCATTTTGTTTTTATAATTATTAAAAAATATTACTTTCGATTGATTTTGAAATTTTTAAGCCAATTATTTAATTTGTTAAGTTTTTAGATATTGTTAAATTGTTGTAAATTTAATATTTCTAAATTCGAATTTGAAATGACGCCATTTTGTTTTCAGTAAAGATAAGTGATAAGTCAGGTTGCTAAAAATATTAGAAACAGATTTTAAAGCGTACTGCTATAGAGATTAACCTTTTAAATTTTCTCAGAAGAAAACTTGCAAGTTAAATTTCCTTAAATTCGTTTTTGGGCTAACACCATTTTGTTTTCAGTAAAAAAAGGGCCACTCTATGTTTAAAATTAAAAAAAAAAACATTATTTTTTAGTCTATTCCAATATTTGTATGCTAATTTTCGGAGTGATATTTTTTTACAGTTTTTCAAAACAGAAGTTGCAAATTTTGGAGTGACGACATTTAGTTAGTAGTGAAAAACCTTTAACATTTCAAATATTAAAAATATATCACTTTATGTTGATTTTATAGTTTTTAAATGAAAACCTAAAGTAGTTAAATTTTCTAATTTCTTCAAAGCATTTTGTTTTTATAGTAAAGATAAGCCGTTATAATTTTAAAATATTTAAAAAAACAGTAGTTTTAATCCGAATTAGAGCTTTTGGGGCTATTTTTTTTAGAATACTACAAAACAAAACTTGAAAATATATCAAAGATAGGTTATATATATATTTTAAATAATTAAATTAATATATTACATTTAATCGATTTTAATGTTTTAAACCAATTACTTATGTACTTGAATTGTTAGAATTTTTTAAAAATAGAATTTACAAATTTAATTTTTTTCTAATTCATGAATAAAATGACACCATTTTGTTACTAGTAAATGAAGCCCATTTTTTTATAAACATTTTAAAATACAATATTTTAGAGTTGATTTAAAAATTTTAGGCCAGGACACTCCTGAAATGGTTAAATTTTTCTAATGTTCGAAAGCAGAAGATGAAATTTAATTTCTTCAAATTCGTATGACATTTTGTTTTCAGTAAAGATAAATCATTATATTGTTAAAATATTAAAAAAAAGAAACAATTCGCTACAGTTTTGAACCAATTCTTACAGTGCAGATTTTTTAAAACAGAAGTTGCATATTTATTTTTTTCAAATTCGTATTTGAAATGATGAATTTATTTTTTAGTAATGATTAGCCATTATATTTTAATATTAAAACTACTTAAATTTTATGTACTTTAAAAAAATTTTATGCCAATTTTTTCAATGGTTAATTTTTTTAGCATTTTTCAAAACATTTTTGCAAATTAAACTTCCTTAAAATTATGTTTGTAGTGACTCCATTTTGTTTTTAGTAAAAACAAAACATTGCATTTTTTCACACAATACAAACATTCTATTTTTACATAGATTTTAGAACTTTTCAAAAAAGAAGATACAAATAGAAATTTTGCAAGTTCACGTTTGGAGTGACACCATTTTATTTTTTTAGTAAAGATTAGCCATTATAATTTGAATATTATAAAAACGCAGTAGTTTAGAGTTGATTTGATGATTATTTTTTTAAACCAAATTCTAAAGTAGTTTTTTTTTAGAACCTTACAAATTCGTGTTTTAAATGATTTTTTTTAGTGAAAACTAGCCATCATGATTTTAAAATTATAAAAACAGAGTAATTTATAGTCGATTCAAAGATTTTTTAAGCCAAATCCTTTTATTTTTTGTATTGTAGAATTTTTGAAAACAGAAAAGGCAAATTTAATTTCTTCAAATTCATATTTGGAGTGACGCCATTTTGTTTTTAGTAAAGATAGAAAATTATACTTTGGTTACCTACTTAAATCATCTTATTTTTAAGTAGATTTTAAACGTTTTAAACCAATTCTTTTTTTTATATTTGTGCGTTATATGTTTATTGTTTCATTTTTTTCCTTTTTGGTTAATTCTAAATTGTTTAATTGAATTTCTAATATATTGAATGACGTTTTGGTTAATTCATTTTGAACAATATTACAGTTACATTTTTTTTTTAATTTAATTTTTGTCTAGTTTTTATTCTTGGTTTTTAACCGTTATATATATATATATATGCATACATACAAAATAAACATATAAGCCGCAACAGCCAAAATAGATACTTCTCTAATTCTTTTTGTTTAGATTGTTTGTCGTAATTTTCTGTGTCAAGATTAGCCATTCTTTAAAATATTAAAAATACATTAATTTAGAGTCCATTCAAAATATGTTACGCCAATTTCTGCAGTTATTAGTTTTTTTTTAGAAGATTTGAAAACGAAAGTTATAAATTGGATTGTTTCAAATTTGTATTTGGAGTGACGACATTCTCTTGTTTTTTTTTTTCAGAAATAGGATATTTTCTATTTAAATATTCAAATTTGTGTTTAGAGTAGATGGTAAAAGTCATTTTCTCCAGTAGATCATAATTTTTTCAGAAATTTTGAAAAACTTGCTAATTGAATTGCCTCAGAATTATATTTGAAGTGGTACCATTTTGATTTCAGTAAATATATAAAATTATATCTTCTTACATAAAAAATACACGTTATTTTTATTTGGATTTTAACTTTTTTAAGCCAATTCCTGCAGTGGTTAAGATTTAAGATTTTTTAAAAATACAAATTACAAATTTAATTTTTTTCAATTCACGTTTGAAGTAGCACATTTTTGTTATTTGTAAATGCAGCCAATTGTGTTTTAAGTGTATTTTAACATTATAAAGCCAATTCCTGAAGTGAAGTTTATAAAATTGTTTGAAACAGAAGTTAAAGCTGTAAGTTTATTTTCTTTAAATTCGTTCTTCGAGTGACGGCATTTTGTTTATTGTAGAGTTAGTCCTTTATAATTTAAAAATAATAAAAACGCAATAGTTTAGAGTCAAGTTGAAGATTTAAAGTCAAATTCTGCGATTGTTATTATTTTTTTTTGAATTTCTCAAAACAGAAGTTACAAATTTAATTTCCTCAAATTGATTTTTGAAGTGAAAATATTATGTTTTAAGTAAAAATAAGCTATTATTAATTCGAAATGTTTAAAATACTGTAGTTTAGAGTTGATTTTAGTGTTTTTACGCTAACTTTTATAATGGTTAACTTTGAGCTTTTGAAAAAAATTGAAGTTCTAAGTAGACTTACAATAAAGACACTAACACTTTATATATCTTGTATTTGTTTTTCATTTATAACTTGGTGAAACATTATGTTAATAATAGGTAGTTGATTATCCATAAATAATTTTTATTTCAATTAGATGTACATTTCGATCACAACGTGAAGAAAGTGTTAGTATTTTTATTCCAAGTTCATTAATTAAAACTTCACGTAACTTAACAACGAATTATATATAAGTTCCAAGGTATATTTCTATAAATTCGCGCCTAGTAATACGTAATTTTGTTTTAGTTAAGTGAAATCGTTTTAGGTTTAAAATATGAAAAACATTATTATTATTTTTTCAGTCGATTATGAACTTCTTAAACAAATATCTGAAGTATTTAATTTTTTAAATGTTATAGAAGTAAGAGTTTTAAATTTATTTGTGTCAAATTTATGCTTGGAGTGACACTATTTTGTTTTTAGTAATGAAAAGTCATTTTATATTAGAAATATAAAAAAATGCATTATTTTTTAGTTGATTTTAAAATTTTTAAGCGAATTTCTGATGGGTTTAATATTTTATATATTTTTTAACAATAGTAGTAAATTTTATTTTTTCAAATTATTAGTATTGTTTCATAAGGTAATAACAAGCAGTTTTTGTCTTAATATATTAAAGACACATTATTTTTGAATTGATTTAAAAAATTTTTAGGCGAATTTCTGTCGTTGTTAATTTTTTTTAAGTTTTCACAAACGAAGTTCAAAATATATGATAATTTCTTCTAGTTTATGTTTGTGCTGACACATTTTTTTAGTAGAAATTCATTCTATTTTTTTAAATATCGAAAACACAATAATTTTAAGTAGATGTTAATAATATACAAGACAACTCTTGAATTAAGTTTTTAATATTGTTCGAAACTGTGAAATTGAAGCTTACAAATTGAATTTCTTAAAATTCATGACGAAATTTTCTAATTTTTTTGTGAGGATAACCAAGTTATGTTTAACATATTAAAGCAAACATTATTTTTTATAACAAAATTTAAAAAAGAACAAACGTACTTTATATAAATAAAACTATATAAGTACTTTCAAAAATATATTGTAAGACGCTACAATTGTTTCGCCACACTGTGGCTTCTTCAGGCGAAGAAATTCTTATAAAGTGAAGATGAACTTTCAACATCTGTCAGCCTCATTAATCAATTAACATACGTACTAATAATTTAGGGTATAAGAATCCTGGGCGGTATTCACTCTTTTTCAAAATTGTCTTCCACTCAAACCCTGACTTTCTTCTAGTAATTAGACATTTCTTTACACTTTTTGCGATGCTCGCAGCTTTTTCTTATTTTATAATAAGTTTCATTTTAGAACCAATCGTTCTCTATGTTAATTTTATACTTTAATTTGTGTTTAATTTGTAAGAGCTTTTTAAAACAGCAATTGTAAATTTAATCTCTTGAAATTCGTATTTCAGCTGACGCCATTTTGTTTTTTCGTAATGATTAGACATTTTGTGTTTTAAATATTAAAATCGCATTAGCTTTCAGTATTTATTAAAGTTTTTAAGTTATTTTCTTCAGTGGTTCATAGAAGAAGTTTTCAAAACATATTTGAAAATTTACTTTTCTCAAATTCATGTTTGCAGTGGTGCCATTTTGTTTTTAGTAAAAATAAAAAATTATATCGCTTCGACAAAATACAATAACCTAATTTTTAAGTGGATTTTAATTATTTTAATAAATATATTTTTTGATATTATTTTTGAGTTGATTTTAAAATTTGTAAGCGAATTTCTGACGTGGTTAAAATGAAAATTTCAAAACAAAAGTTGTAAAATTAATATTTTATTAAATTCGTGTTTGAAATGACGCCATTTAGTTTTTAGTATTAGATTATAAACAAAATCCATACTTTTCACCTCGAGCAAAAAAAAAAATGAAAAAACAATTGCTACGAGCACTAAATGTTCAAAATTAATTGAAAATTGAATAGGCTTGATGGTAGTTGTTAATATAAAGCCATACACTTTTATATGTAATTTAATTTTATTAGTAACTCTAATTTTTTGAAAATTCCACACTTTTCTACTCGATTAAAAAATGGAAAAACAATTGCCACGAGCACTTAATACTCGAAATTTAATAAGAATTGATTAGGCTTGATGGCACTTGTTAAAATAAAGCCATACATTTATAGATTTTTTATGTAATTTAATTTTAATCGTCGTTCCAATTTTTTGGAAATTCCACAATTTTTACCTCGAGTAAAGAAATGATGAAATGAAAGAAAACAATTGCCACGAGCACTAAATAGTCAAAATTTATTAAAAATTAATTAGAATTAATCACAGTTGTTAATATAACGCCATATACTTATAGAGTTTTATGTAATTTAATTTTAATCGACCCTCCAATTTTTTTTTTAATTCCACACTTTACACCTCGAGTAAAAAATGTAAAAACAATAGCCACGAGCACTGAATAGTCAAAATTTATTAAAAAAATGGTTAGGCTTGATGTCAGTTGTTAAAATAAAGCCATACACTTATATATTTTTGTGTAATTTAATTTTAATCGTCTCTCCAACTTTTTGAAAATTCCGCACATTTCGCTTTGAGTATAAAAATAGAAAAACAATTGCCAGGAGCAGTAAATAGCCAAAATTTATTAAAAAAATGATGAGGCTTGATGGCAGTTGTTAAAATTAAGCCATACACTTATAGATTTTTATGTAATTTAATTTTAATCGTCTCTCGAATTTTTTTAAAAATTCCACATTTTTTACCTCGAGTATAAAAATGGAAAAACAATTGCCACGAGCACTAAATTGTCAAAATTTATTAAAAATTGATTAGGCTTGATGGCAGTTATTAAAATACAGCCATACATTTATAGATTTTTATGTAATTTAATTTTAATCGCGGTTCCAATTTTTTTTTTAATTCCACACTTTTCACCTCGAGTAAAAAAATGGATAAACAATTGTCACGAGCACTAAATAATCAAAATTTATTAAAAATTGGTTAGGCTTGATACCAGTTTTTAAAATGAACCTATACACGCATAAATTTTTATTCAATTTAATTTTAATCGCCTCTCCATTTTTTTTTTTTTGAAAATTCCACACTTTTCACCTTGAGTAAAAATGGAAGAACAATTGCCACGAGCACTAAATACTCAAAACAGTAGTTAAAAATTAATTGTAATATTTTAAAGTAATTTTCGGCAGAGGTTAATTTTTTAGAATTTTTAAAACTTAAAAGTTGAAAATTGAAATTTCTTTAAATTTCATATTAGCAGTTATGTTAATTCGGTTTTATTAATGATAGGTTATTATATTTTCAAAATAATGATCATACATTATTTTTAAGTCCATTTTGACCTTTTGAAACTTATTTTTATTCGTGGAGTTGTAATTTTAATTAGAATTGTTTAAACAAAAGTTTCAATTTACTCTCATTTTGAGTTTGAAGTGACGCAATATTATTTTTTTATAAAATGAAGCTCATTTCGTTTATAAAATACTAAAATCACATTACTTTTTAGTTGATTTTGAAATACTAAAGTTAATAGTTATTTTTTTACAATTTATTAAATAAAAATTGACAATTTATTATTTTAATTTGTGTTTAGAGTTACGCTTTTTGTTTTAAGTAAAAATTGTTAAAAATACGTTATATTTGAAACTATTTCTCTGAATGTTGATTTTTTTTTGTATTTCATTTTCTTCTAATGTACATAGGGTGAATTCCGTCAATAAAGTTATTATTATTATTATTATTATTTTAGAATTTTTAGGCCAATTTCTGCAATGATTAATTTTTTCAAAGTTTTTAAAACAAGAGTTATAAATTTAATTTCCTCAGATTGGTTATTGGAGTGGCGCCATTTTTTTAGTAGAGATATTCTCTTCTGTTTTTAATATATATTAAAAAACAGAATAGTTAAAGTCGATTAGGGTGTTTTATCTGATGTTGTTTCTTTTTTAGAATTTTTTACTCAATACTTTCAAAATCGAGTGATGATATTTATAGTAAATTAATTGGATGAGTTACGTGAAGATAAACTTGATTATAAAATAAAGCACTAAAAACCTTTCTTCACACAGTTTATTTGAAATACCAAATATATATTTCGGACACAAAGTGACCATTATCAATGGTTTAATACTCTGATGATATTTATGTTTAAAGTAAAAATAGAAAATTATATTGTTTTACATATTAAAAAGACATTATTTTGATGATTTCTAAACCAATTCATAGATGTTTGTGGCTGTTGTTGACAGAGAACAATTATTATTTTAATTTCTAAACTGTTTTCTAAACAGAATTTAATTTTGACAAATTCGTCTTTAAAGTGACACCATTTATTAATTGACAAATTTAGCCCATTCTCTTTTAAAAATAATAATAAAACATTATTTTTGAGTTGAGTTTGAAATTTTAAAGCCAATTTCAGAAATGGTTAAGTTTTTTTTTTAATCACTAAAAGTAAAATCTGCAAATTTAATTCCTTCAGTATCGTCTTTTTAGTATAGATTAGGTAATTTATTTTTAGAATATTAAAAATACATTAATTTTAAGTTAACTTGTACATTCTCAAATTAAGTGGTTAAATATTTAAAATTGTTCGAAACAGAAATTGCAATACACTTGGAAAACAAACACTAATACTTTAATAATAATAATAATAATAATATTTATTAACGGAAAATGCAATTTACAGAAAGTAATAATAAAAGAGTTAAACAAATTCACAATTTAGCTTTATTTTACCGAAATAAAACTAAATTGTGAAAATAGTGTTAGTGTTTATTTTCTAAGTATATCAAATAAATCTTCACGTAACGCAAGAACAAATTTCTGCAGAAGTTACAAAATCAATTTCTTTCAATTCCTGCTTGGAGTGATATTTTGTTTCTTTCTTAGTTCTCTATATTAAAAATTTTCAAAAAACGCATTACCTTTTAGTCAGTTTTAATATTTGTAAACTAATTTCCGAAATGGTTATTTTTTTATAAAATTTTTCAAAACAGTAGATGCAAATTTTGTTTTCCACAAATTCGTGTTTAGAGTGACAGTATTTAGTTTTTAGTAAAGAACCTTTAACATTTAAATATTAAAATATATTATTTTATGATGATTTTATAGTTTTTAAACCAATACCTAAAGTGGTTAATTATTTTTAATTTTTTAAATCAGAAACTACAAATTTAATTTATTCAAATTCATGTTTACACTGATGCCATTTTATTTTTTAGTGAAAGTAAGCCAATGTAATTTTAAAAATATTAAAAATACAGTAGTTTATATTCGATTTAGAGCTTTTGGAGCCAAATTGTACAGAAATTATTTTTTTAGAATACAATAATCAGAACTTGAGAACTAATATAATTTCTTCAAATCAGCCTCGATATCATTTAGTTTTCATTAAAGTAAGGTCATTCTATGTGAGAAATATAAAGAAAACACATCACCTTTAGTCGATTTTAATATTTTTATACCAATTAGTTATGTAGTTGAATTTTTAGAATTTTTAAAAATAGAATTTACAAATTTAAAGTTTTCAAATTCATCTATAAAGTGATTTCATTATTAGTAAATGTAGCCAAATTTGTTATTTAAATTTTAAAATACATTATTTTAGGGTTGATTTAATAATATTAGGCCAGTTTTCTGAAATGGTTAAGTTTTTTAAATTTTCAAGAGGAGAACATGCAAATTGAATGTTTTATATTTTTCAAAACAGAAGTTGCAATGTTATTTTTTTAAATTTGTGTTTGGGCTGACGCTATTTTGGTTTCAGTGAAGGTTAGCCATTACATTTTTAAAATAATTTTAAAAAACCCATCAAATTTTAACTATTTTTAATCCAATTTTTCAGTGGTTAATTTCTATAGCATTTTTCAAAACCTATTTACAAATTAAATTTTCTTAAAATTAAGTCTTTAGTTACACCATTTAGTTATTAGTAAAGACAGAAATCTATATTTTTTTACACAATAAAACTATCCTATTTTAAGTACATTTTTGATTTTTTTAAAATTCGTAAAATAGTTAATTTTATAGAATTTTACAAAACAGAAGTTGCAAATTTGATGTTTTACAAATTCGTGTTTGAGCTGACGCCATTTTTTTTTAGTGAAGATTAGCCATTATTATTTTAATATTATAAAAATGCAGTAGTTTAGAGTCGATTTGAAGATTTTCTTTTTCAAAAACCAATTTCTAAAGTAGTTAGTTTTTTAGAACCTTACAAATTCGTGTTTGAAATAACGACATTTTGTTTTATTTTTTAGTAAAAACTAGCTATTATGATTTTAAAATTATAAAAACACAGTAAATTATAGTCGACTTAACGATTTTTAAGCGAAATTATTTTTTGGTTAGTTTTGTATTGTAGAATTTTTGAAAACAGAAAAGGCAAATTTAATTTCTTTAAATACTTACACTGAATTGAAAAATTCACTATGTTTTAACCACAAATAATTATTGTAAAAATATTATATAACGTGTAGGTACAATTATATAAATCTAAACAACACAGCACGACTCGAGTTTCGACGTTTTATCGTCATTATTAAGTGACTTGATAAAAAAAGCCTTAACTAGTTTTGATCACATCATCTTTCTAAAAAAGATTTCTTTCCCAATAATTACTGAGATGATATTTACAGCATAATGTTATTTGTTTGTTAAATGCAACAATTTTATAATTGATTGTTGATAAATATTGATTACCAAGTACGATAAGAACTTTAAAACTTAGCTAGTATCATGAACTTTCACTTTTTATTATGACTAGTAACACAATAAACGAATAGTAGGGAGTTTCATTTTGTCTGAATATGACTATAAAAATTGTAAAATTTTATTGTAAGTTTTAACCTACTTCGTACAGCAATTTTATCTTCTATCTACCCGAATGCATTTGTGCAAATGTTAACATTGCTGAATAAATCCAAGAAAACGTAATAATCGTCGCCATTAAAAAAAACAAAATCCGTACCTGACAAAAATAGTCCACCCGGTAAAACCAGCGTGTGCAAATTGGACAAATCTACAATTTCCACACGCGCCCTTACAAACTTTCGCCAAGTCCTTTGCCTGCACAGAAATATAAAGCGTAGGAGAGAGGGAGAGAGAGAGAGAAAAAAATTGCAAAACCGGCAAATCGTGATATTCCATGAGGGCGAAGAAACTTTTTCCGCGAGATCCGATCCCTGAAAGTTGTCTCCTCTCCATTATTGGCACCATTGTATCGAATAAGTTTACGGTAAGAAAAGGGGGCAGAGGGTTTTCAAAAGGTGATCCCCGTACATTATATCCCGAGTTTGCATCGATAGGCCAAATGTAAAAGTATCACGTTCGCGAAATAAAAGGACGTCAATCGTGAAACGAATGCACTACACGGTGATATCGTCCCTTGGTCCTGTTTATGGCCAAGAGGAAATGTTTCGGAAGGAAGGAGGGTGAAAAAAGAAAAAAAGAAAGAAAGACGCAGATCGTTTATCTCCATAAAACTGGTAAACATGTGCATCTGTTGTTATCTATTTTATTTATTCTTTTTTTCCTCTACAAACCTGTCGATTTCGATTTATATATAAATGAAGTAGTATGAAAATATGAAATTATTGTATCACTGTTAAAAACTTTTTATTTTCATTCGTTTAATAATGGTCTTACCTTTTTTTTTACTATTTTAACTAGAAAGTATTTTACTACGTTTTCAATGATTAATTAATCAATCATAAAACAAATGACAATATTTTTTTATTGCTGCTGTTAACTATAATGCGTTCCAGACATCCATCAATTCACGACAAATGCAAAAGGGACTAATAACGGAGGGCGGCATTAAATGTCCACGGGCAAAAAAAAGGGGTCGCATGCGGGGCGAGAATCCTTGAATATCCAGGGTGGCTTTGGAAGCGATGTCGCTGCTCGAATGTTTTGTTGAAAGTGTTTACCGGCGGGATACGTGATCTTTTTAAGTAAACAAAGTGTCGGAATACATGCACATAGAAAGAGAGAGAGGGAGGAGGAGATAAAAAATATTTGCGTAATCGAGTTTCCCTGGGTTCGACTCCTCTTCTGGAGATGGCGTTATGTCATCGTCGTAGTCGTCGTCGTGGCAGTGCTCCGCCTTAATATCCGGGTTATTATGTAATCTCAATGCCGAGAGAGGAAGGGGGATGGGCGAGGGTCCTCTTTTTTTTATTCATTCACCATCAAGGGAAAATTGATACGTCATTTTACGCGCTGTGGGTTTTTTTTAATGGCTCACTCTTTACGCAAAATTTATACTTATCGTGTACGAAGAACCGGATTTTTTTTAATTTGAGGAGAAATTTTTATAGTATTATAAATTGGATTTTTATTATAGTCCTTTCAGTTACATTTACTTTATTTTAATATGTATTTATAATTTTGCAGATTATATTTATAAAATAAATGCAATTTTTATATAAAAACTTAAACGTTAAGTTTTTATTGAGAAAGAGAGAGAGAAAACATCTTAATTGAAGCTAGTATATACATTAAGTAATTCTAACAATAATTATTGTGCTTCTTCATCTTCTTCACCCCTATTATTGAGATTAATTATTGATTACATTATTAGTATTATAATTTGACAAATAAAGCACTAATAACCTTTCTTTACAATTTTATTTGATTAACCAAATGTACATTTCGGCCACGAAGTGACCAAATGGTTAATTTGATCTTCACGTAACTCAAGCAACCAATTTAGTATTATAATTGTCGCTGTTGACAGTTCCCTTGATTTGTCGAAGTTGTCCTTCCAAACAAGGAGCAATCGATGGTACCTGACTTTATTGAGTTTTGGACAAAAATAGCTACTAACAATGGCAAAAATTTACTCAAAACTAAAGAATCTTTCGATTATCTTGTTGATATAATCTAATTAAACATCTGTATCTTAATTAAAACTGTAATTACGTTAATGATCACGTCAAAAACCTTCAAAAGTTTTGCCTCCGCTTCTAGAAAATTGAGGTGTTCACACTAAAATGGCAAGGAAATCTCGAATTCCAAAATCTCCACAAACTTACTTTCCACACAAGCAGTGTTTAATGTCAGAGAAAAGACTACTATGAGATATTAGGAGTAAGCTGAAATACCTCATGTTCTGAAATCAAGACCTTTCAGATTTAAATAATAGGCGACAAATTTATTAAAAGTAATTTCAGAGAAATAGAGAAGTTTATGCGTTAATCTAAGAGAAAATCTATTTGCAATGAAATATTTATTCATTAAAACACTTGGGTATGAATTATGGGTTAGAGAGTGGGATAGAGGCCACCCACCCACCCTACATATATTTTGATACATTCACCACTGTTACTGTTTCAGTTCCAAAACGAAAACAGAAATTATGTGGATGTTGTTAAAATTTTAAAACCACTATTATAGCTTAAGTTTCAATGTATATGTAGGGTGGGTTGGTGGCCACTATCCTACCCTAAATATTTAAATAAGAGGCGACAATTTTAATTGAAGAAAATTTTAGAAAAGAGAAGTTTACGAATAAAATCCAAGACAAAATCTACTTGTAATAAAATTTTTATTCATTAAAACAGTTGGGTATGACTTATGGGTTGGAGGGTGGGATAGAGGCCACCCACCCACCCTACATATATTTTGATACATTCACCCCTGTTACTGTTTCAGTTCCCTAAAACGAAAACAGAAATTATGTGGATGTTGTTGAGATTTTATAACCACTATTATAGCTTAAGTTTCAATGTATATGTAGGGTGGGTGGGTGGCCTCTATCCTACCCTCCAGATTTAAATAACAGGCGACAATTTGAATTGAAGAAAATTTTAGAAAAAAGAAGTTTACGAATTAAATACAAGACAAAATCTACTTGTAATGAAATATTTATTCATTAAAACACTTGGGAATGACTTATGGGTTGGAGGGTAGGATAGAGGCCACCCACCCACCCTACATATGTTTTGATACATTCACCACGGTTACTGTTTCAGTTCCCTAAAACGAAAACATAAGTTATATGAATGTTGTTAAGATTTTAAAACCACTATTATAGCTTAAGTTTCAATGCATATGTAGGGTGGGTGGGTGGCATCTATCCTACCCTCCAAAATTAAATAACAGGTGACAATTTGAATTAAAGAAAATTTTAGAAAAGAGAAGTTTACGAATTAAATCCAAGACAAAATCTACTTGTAATGAAATTTGTATTCATTAAAACACTTGGGTGTGACTTATGGGTTGGATGGTGGGATAGAGGCCACCCACCCACCCTACATATATTTTTATTCATTTACTACTGTTACTGTTTCAGTTCCCTAAAACGAAAACAGAAATTGTGTGGATGTTGTTAAGATTTTATAACCACTATTGTAGCTTAAGTTTCAATGCATATGTAGGGTGGGTGGGTGGCCACTATCCTTCCCTCCAGAATTATATAACAGGCGACAATTTTATTTAAAGAAAATTTTAGAAAAGAGAAGTTTAGAAATTAAATCCAAGACAAAATCTACCTGTAATCAAATTTTTATTCATTAAAACAATTGGGTATGACTTATGGGTTTAAGGGTTAAATAGAGGCCACCCACCCACCCTACATATATTTTGATACATTCACCACTGTTACTGTTTCAGTTCCCAAAACGAAAACAGAAATTTTGTGGATGTTGTTAAGATTTTATAACCATTATTATAGCTTAAGTTTCAATGTATATGTAGGGTGGGTGGGTGGCCTCTATCCTACCCTCCAGATTTAAATAACAGGCGACAATTTGAATTAAAGAAAATTTTAGAAAAAAGAAGTTTACGAATTAAATACAAGACAAAATCTACTTGTAATGAAATATTTATTCATTAAAACACTTGGGAATGACTTATGGGTTGGAGGGTAGGATAGAGGCCACCCACCCACCCTACATATGTTTTGATACATTCACCACGGTTAGTGTTTCAGTTCCCTAAAACGAAAACAGAAATTACGTGGTTGTTGTTAAGATTTTAAAACCACTATTATAGCTTAAGTTTCAATGTATATGTAGGGTGGGTGGGTGGCCTCTATCATACCCTCCATAATTAAATAACAGGCGACAATTTTAATTGAAGAAAATTTTGAAAAAGAGAAGTTTGCGAATTAAATCCAAGACAAAATCTACTTATAATTAAATTTATATTCAATAAAACACTTTGGTATGACTTATGGGTTAGATGGTGGGATAGAGGCCACCCACCCACCCTACATATATTTTGATACATTTACTACTGTTACTGTTTCAGTTCCCTGAAACGAAAACAAGAATTATGTGGATGTTGTTAAGATTTTATAACCACTATTATAGCTTAAGTTTCAATGCATATGTAGGGTGGGTGGGTGGCATCTATCCTACCCTCCAAAATTAAATAACTGGTGACAATTTGAATTAAAGAAAATTTTAGAAAAGAGAAGTTTACGAATTAAATCCAAGACAAAATCTACTTGTAATGAAATTTGTATTCATTAAAACACTTGGGTATGACTTATAGGTTGGATGGTGGAATAGAGGCCACCCACCCACCCTACATATATTTTGATACATTCACCACTGTTACTGTTTCAGTTCCCTAAAACGAAAACAGAAATTATGTGGATGTTGTTGAGATTTTATAACCACTATTATAGCTTAAGTTTCAATGTATATGTAGGGTGGGTGGGTGGCCTCTATCCTACCCTCCATAAGTAAATAACAGGCGATAATTTTAATTGAAGAAAATTTTAGAAAAGAAAAGTTTACGAGTTAAATTCAAGACAAAACCTACTCGGAATAAAATATTTATTCATTAAAACACTTGGGTATGACTTATGGGTTTGAGGGTGAAATAGAGGCCACCCACCCACCCTACATATATTTTGATACATTCACCACTGTTACTGTTTCAGTTCTATAAAACGAAAACATAAATTATGTGAATGTTGTTAAGATTTTATAACCACTATTATAGCTTAAGTTTCAATGTATATGTAGGGTGAGTGGGTGGCCACTATCTTACTCTCCAGAATTAAATAGCAGGCGACAAATTGAATTAAAGAAAATTTTTAGAAAACAGAAGTTTACCAATTAAATTCAAGACAAAATCTACTTTTAATGAAATTTTTATTCATTAAAACACTTCGGTATGACTTATAGGTTGGATGGTGGGATAGAGGCCACCCACCCACCCTACATATATTTTGATACAATCATCACTGTTACTGTTTCAGTTCCCTAAAATGAAAACAGAAATTGTATGGATGTTGTTAATATTTTATAACCACTATTATAGCGTAAGTTTCAATGTATATGTAAGGTGGGTGGGTGTCCTCTATCCTACCCTCCTAAATTAAAATAATAGGTGACAATTTTAATTAAAGAAAATTTTAGAAATGAGAAAGTTACAAGTTAAATCCACGACAAAATCTACTTGCAATAAAATGTTTATTCAGTAAAACACTTGCGTTTGATTTACAGGTTGGAGGATGGGATAAAGGCCACCCACCCACCCTACATATGTTTTGATACATTCACCACTGTTACTGTCTTAGTTACCTAAAACGAAAACAGAAATTATGTGAATGTTGTTAAGATTTTATAACCACTATTGTAGCTTCAGTTTCAATGCATATGTAGGGTGGGTGGGTGGCCTCTATCCAACCCTCCGGAACTAAATAACAGGCGACCAATTTATTAAAGAAACATTTTATAAAAGAGAAGTTTGTGCGTTAAATCTTAGACAAATTTTACTTGCAATGAAATTTCCATTCAATAAAATACTTTAGTATGATTTACAAGTATGATGGGTGGAATTGAGGCCACCCACCCACCCTACATATATATATATATATTAAAACTTAAGCCATGATTGTGGTTTTAAAATCTTAACAACATCCGCATAATTTCTGTTTTCGTTTTGGGCAATTGAAACAGTCACAGTGGTAATATCAAAATATATGTAGGGTGGATGGGTGGCCTCTATCCCACCCTCCAATCCATAAATCACACGCAAGTGTTTCACTCAATAAAAATTTCATTGCAAGTAGATTTTGTGTTGGATTTAACTCGTAAACTTCTGGTTTCTAAAATTTTCTTTAAATAAAATTATTTCCTGTTATATAATTCTGGAGGGTAAGATAGAGGCCACCCACCTACCCTACATATTAATTGTAACTTAAACTACAATAGTGCTTATAATATCTTAACAACATCCACATAGTTTCTGTTTTGTTTTATATACATATACATTGAAACTAAAACTATAATATGATGAAACGAAAATACAATTAAGGAAGTAAGGAATTTTATTTTCGTTTCATCATAATATATAACTTCACATTACTCAACCCGAAATTTAGTGTACAACTATAATACCTAATTAAATAAAAGGTGAAAATTTTAATTAAAGAAAATTTTAGAAAAGAGAAGTTTACGCGTTATATCTAAGAGAAAATCTACTTCCAGTGAAAATTTTTATTCAGTTACATACTTGCGTATGATTTATGGGTTGGAGGGTGGGATAGAGTTCACCCGCCCACCCTACATATTATTATTTAACTCTATTTGACTAACTTCTGCTGTGTTTTTCTCGCCAGATCGTTTTCTTTTTGATTTTGAACTTCAACTGTTTTTTTGTTTAACTTAAGTTTCAACATACTTAATTTTTTTATTAAGAATATTTAAGTGAACGTTCAATCTGGTTTTTCATAAAATTTTTGTTTTAATTGTTTCTTTTAAAATAAACATATTTTCAGTCAATTAATTTCTTATTTTGTTAAATTTAACATATTTACTTAACTATTTTTATTATTACTTCCTTATAAAATATCAGCCTAGCTTTTTTGGAAAATTTTACACGTGTTCAAGAATATTTCACATTTTAGGCATTTTAAAATATTTTCGTAGCAATTTTTCACTTGTTCAAGAAAGTAATTTTTCTAAATTTTCAGTTTCTTGTAACAAATATTTTTTAGAAAGGTTTCAATTGTTTTTCATTGCAGTTTCTTTACTGATTTCGACTAAATATTGCTGTTTTTCGTCTTACTCGATTGTTTATTTGTTTTTTGAAAAAAATAGGCTAAGAATTTTTTAATTGTTTGCTTTTATTTCTTCCACTAAAAATTTCCACTAATTTGTTCCTAAAATCTAAAGTTTTTTGAGATAATTTTAATTATCTTTTTACTATTTACCAAGTTTAAACGATAAACGTAAAATTTTTTGAAATTTTACTAATGAATTTACTGAATACAAAAATTCTATATTTTAAATTTATTTTTCTATTTTTACTTTAGTTTAAGTGTTTTCGTTCTAACAGATTTTCATTTGATTTATTTTAGTAAACTTTGAGCTTATTATTAAATTTTGAATGGTTTTACTTTTGAAAATATCAGTGTTTATTTTATTGTAAAATTCCAACTATTCAAGAGCACTTTACATTTTTTTAAAAAGACTTTTATTGAAATTTTTGCTAAAATTCCAGATGCTTGCAAATGATATTTGTTAGAAAAGTTTCAATTGATTTTCAATGTAAATTTTTGAGTAATTTTCGCTATTTTACTTTGAATTAATATTACACAATTATTTATTTAAATTTTATCTTGAACTGTCTTTTATTTTGAAAAAGTCAACTACTTTGAAAAAAATATTTTAAACATTTTAAAAATCACAGTTTATTAGCCATATTTAAGAGAAGGTTCATTTTGGATTCTTTACAATTTTCTAGCTACTTTAAAAGTAAATAGATTTTTTTACAGAGAGAATAGATCGAAACAGAGTCTGTTTTATCTAAAAAAAATGTAATTATATTTTAGTAAGGTTACAGATTTTCCATTTTTCTTTTTTGCAATATTTAAGTTATTAATTCAATTTAAAATATATTTTATTACATAGCAAATATCAACTGTTTAAAAATATTTCTCTAAAAAGTTCTCAAGTGTGAATTTTAATTGTAATTTTGCTTAAGTTTTATTTGACATTTGAAAGAATTCAAGTTGAAGTTAGAAGTAATTCAAACTTTCTTAGAAAAAGAACAATGGAAAATGTTTCCAAGAAAAAAAAATCTTTTGTAGACAATATTTTTAAGAAAGATTTGAATAGTTTTTTCTAACTGTAAAATTTCAAGCATTTTCGAATATTTTCTGCTGTTATTTTTCTCATTTGATTGTTTTTCATTAAAGACATTCTCTACTGTTAATTTTCTAAAAAAAATTCAATTATTTGTTCTAATCTAGTCACTGCAAAATAAAGTTTAAAGTGGTATGAAAAATAAAAGTGTTTTCTTTTCTTAAACTTTAAAAATGCTTTAACATTTTGTCTTACTTATCATTAGCAAAATATCAAGGAAAGTTAATCTGTTTTTTCTTAATAATTTTCTTTTTGACAAAAAATTATTTAACATTTTTTGGTAAAACGTGACTTATGGATTTAATTTTAATTGGCGTTTTGTTTTATTTATGGCTTTTTTTGTAGAAAATAATTATATAATAACATGTTTTTCTTTTTCATAAGTTTTTCAATTGTTTCTCAAATATTTCAATTGTTTTTTTTACTATAAGTTCAGCTAGATGTATACAATATGGCAACAAAATTTAAATTATTTTTAATTGTAAATTTCTATCTGTTATTGATAATTTTTTTTCTTCTAGGAAATTTTTAACTGTTATTTTCAAGTATTTGTTCCAATTTCATCATCGATTGTTTTTTTTTTGCTTAAGTATTTAACAAACAATAGGATCTAATATTTTAAAAATTATAGTGAAAAATCATTTTTAAATGCTCTTGACCAGTAGATATTTTACAAAAATGTTGATATTGTCCAAGACAAAATCGTCTAAATAAAACGAGAAGCTTATATTTTCCAGAAAAAAAAACAATTGAAAATATGTGAGTAGACACTTCTCCAAACGTAGAGGGAACTTTTTCCAGAATCGGATAGTTCAAAGTCAAAAGATATTCTTGACCTTGACCTTTACGTGACCTTGAACCTAAACGACCTTGACTTTTCAAATTACTTAGATTTTCAAACGAATTCAAATGTGATTAAACTTTCTTTGAAATTTCAATTCTGATTTTTCATATTGCTTGAAAAGACTTTAAATTTTAGAAACAAAACAGTTGAAATTTAAAGTTAAAGTAATAAGAGCAAACAAAAAAATGCAAATTTTTAAAAAGACAGAATCAACAGAAAAAATATTTGAAAACTAAAAAAAAACTCCAATGAAAACGAATTAAAACCTTTCCAAAAATATACGTTACAAGAAGTTGAAAATTCAGAACACAAAATCATTTTGTATTTTTCTAAGAAAGAAGACCAAGATGTAATTAAATAAATAAATACATTTTTAAATGCTCTTGAATAGTTGATATTTTACAAAAATAAAATGTTGATATTTTTCAAGACAGAAACTATTCAAAATAAAACGAGTAGCTTGTATTTTCCAGAAGCAAAAAAAAAACAATTGAAAATATGTTAGTAGACGTGGGGGGGAACTTGTTTTAGAATCGAATACGTTCAAGGTCAGAGGAGATTCTTGACTTTGATCTTCACGTCAATTTGAACTTAAATGACCTTAGATTTTTAGATGACTTTGACCTCCAAAGACATTAAAATTCAAATGATCGTGACTCTAAAATGACCTCGATCTTTAAATCACCGTGAGTTTTAAACGACTTTGACCTTTAAATGGCTTTCAATTTCAAATTATTTTGACTTTTAAATATAATATACATTCAAATATCCTTGATTTTCAAATGACCTTGACTTTCAAGCGACCGTGACCTTCAAATGACCTTAACTTAAATGTTCCTGTTTTGCTAATAAACAGTGACATTTAAAAATAAAATAATTAAAATATTTCTTGAATGTTGTCTGCTTTTACTTTGTGGTACATTATGATTAAAAAGAAGTACACTTTCACTTTGTTTTGCTACAATAGACATTTATTGAATTTAATAATTGAAATCAGTAAAAAAATAACTAAAAAAATAGATCAATTTTTTTAAATAATACAGAATAAACCTTCCCTAATATATTGCTTAAAAACTGAGAGTTTTAAAGCGTTTTTCAAGATTTGTTGAAAATAGTTACAAAAAAACAAGTTTAGATTAGAACAAATAATTGAAAGTTTTTCGATAAATAACAATATCACATTTCTTGCTAATTTGCAATTTAAAATATGTTTTATTACATAGCAAATATCAACTATTAAAGAATATTTCTCTAGAAACTTCTCAAGTGTTTTTTTTAAGAATTTTTAATATGATTTCGCTAAAATTTCATTTTTAAAAATCAATTTTTTCAGTTTGTCGGAATTTGACATTAAAAAAAAATTCAAATTGAAATTAGAAGAAGTAATTGAAACTTTCTTAGAAAAAAAAAACTAATAGAAAATGTTTCTAAATAAAAAAATCTTTTGTAAACAATATTTTTTAAGTAAGATTTGAATATTTTTTTCAAGTATTTTCGCATATTTCCTGCTGGTCTTGTTGTCTTATTTGATCATTTCCTCTTAAAAATATTTTCCACTGTTAATTTTATATGAAAATTTTAATTATTTGTTGTAATTTTAATTTGCAATTTTTATTAATGTAAAATTGGAATTATTTCTATACAAACTTTAAAAATGATTTTACATTTGTTTTATTTATTATTAGCAAAATAACATTTCTTTTTAAGAAAAAAATATTTATATCCACTTAGTGGAAAAACAGTTAAATAAATTTTACAAAAAAGCCACAGATAAATATTTATTAAGTAACAAAATACCAATTATTAGGATCTTAGTAACTACTTATCTTTGGCTTTTCTGTAAAATTTATTTAACTGTTTTTCCAATAAGTGGATATAAATATTTTTTTCTGTTAAATGAGTTGAATTTTTCATACATTTTTCAATTGTTTCTATAATATTTTAATTATTTTTTACTATAATTTCAGCTACATGAATATAATATTTCAAGAAAAATTTAAATTATTTTTAATTGTAAATTATCATCTGTTTTTGAATAATCCTTTCTCTTTTTTCTTCTAAGATTTTCTTTTTGATTGTTAATTTTCAAGTATTTGTTCCAATTTCATCATCAATTGTTTTCATTTTTGCTAAAATATTTAGCAAAAAATAGTTTAAAATGTTTTAAAAACTACATTAAAATAATATTTTTAAATTAATTTAATTATTTTCACTGTTTTGTGTCATGTGAAGTAATAATCACTAATAAAACACGATTTGATTTCCTTTCGTCACTAATTTATTATTAAACGTTAAATGTACATTTCGAGCACCATGTGCTCATTTTCAAATAAATTAGGGAAGAAAGGAAATCAAATCGTGTTTTATTGACTAATTTATTAATATTTATTATAATGCTTTGGAGTACCTATTAACAAAATACATTAAAATACAAATACATAAAAAAAACACTAAAGTTTGAGCACAGGAATCACAGGCGGAGTTGAAGAGTTTTACATTATACAACAAAAGAAATTATTGATTTTTTCGAAGATAAGAGCCATTCAAAATTAAATGAGTAGCTTATATTTTCCAAAAACAAAAAAAAAAACAAAATTTATAATATGTGAGCAGATACTTTTCCAAACGTAGGAGAAACTTGTTCTAGAATCGGCTAGTTCAAGTCAAAGAAGACTTTTAAATGAACTTCACCTTCAAATAGAATTGACCTTCAAATAACTGCGACTTTTAAATGAGCTTGACTTTTAAATCACAGTGACTTTAAAATAACCTCGACTTTCAAATAACTGCGACTTTCAAATAAACTCAACCTTCAAATGGTGTTGACCTTCAAATGACTTTCAAATGACTTCTACCTTCAAAAATGATCTTAACCTTTAAACTTTCAAATGACCTTGACCTTCAAATAACATTGACTTTTAAATAATCATGACTTTCAAATGACTTTGACCTTCAAATCACCGTTACTTTTTATCAACTTCGATCTTCAAATGGACTTGACCTTCATCTTACCTTGATTTTCAAAATACATTGATTTTCAAGTGACATGGACCTTCAAATGACCTTGAAACATGAAAATTCGAAAATAGTCTCGTTATATTGAACATATTTCAACTTCTAAAATGTGCATTTTTCAACGCTGTTAAAGAATTGAAAAAAAAAACAATTTCCAGCAATCGTAAACTAGTTGAATTAATTCAAAATAGATGGCGCTTTATGAATCTATAAATATATCTACACAGATCACTAATAGAATTTTCGAAATAATCTCGTTAAACTCAACCACTTTCGATTTTCAGATTGTGCAATTTTAACGCTTGTAAAAAATAATTTCCAGTAACTGTAAAGTGGTGTAAATTGATTAAGAATAGATGTCGCTTTATGATTTTGTTAAAAATTGCATAAAATATCACTGAAAATTTGAATATAATATCATTATATTCAACACATTCCAGTTTCTAAAATGTACAATATTAACGCTGGTAAAAAAAAATATTGAAAAAACAATTTCTAGCAATCGTAAACTGGTTTAGTTAATTCACAATAGATGGCGGTTTATGGATATATAAATATCTACAAAGATTACTAATCGAATTTCCAAAATAGTCTCGTTAAATTCAACAACTTCGGATTTTCAGTTTGTGCAATTTAAAGGCTTGTAAATAATTGAAAAAAAAAAACAATTGCCAGCAATTGTAAACTAGTTTAATTACTTCACAATAGATGACGCTTTATAAATCTATAAAAATCTACAAAGGCCACAAATGGAATTTTCGAAATAATCTCGTTATATTCTCTTGCGATTTTCAGATTGTGCAATTATATAAAAGCTTGTAAAAAATGATTAAACAATTGCCATCAACCACCAACTGGTTTAGTTGATTTAAAATAGATGTCGCTTTATAAATCTATAAAAAAACCTGTAAAGATCTCTACTAGAAAATATTAAATAATCGTGTTAAATTTAACCAATTTCGATTTCAATATTGTGAAAGTGTAGCGTTTGTGTAAAATTGAAAAAATAATTGCCGTACATAGTAAACTGGTGTGTTTAATTTAATATTGATTTGGTTTTATGATTTTATAAAAAAATCTCCAAATTTCACTCATGGACATTTCAAAATAATGTCGTTATATTAAACCTCTCCTCATGTTGAGATTGTGCAAATGTAACGCTTGTAAAATATTTAAAGAAAACAATTGATAAGTGAATTTAATTGAAGATAGATGTCGCTTTATTAATATACAAAAATTTCCAAAGTCACTAATACAGAGTTTTTCATTTTGCTTGAAAATGTGATAGATTTTTTAGAAACAAAACAATTGAAATTTGAAACTAATGTAATAAGAGCAAACAAAGAAAAATTTGCAATTTTTTAATAGAAAAAACAAACAAGTCAAACATTATTCGAAAACTGAAAAAAATTAAAACCTTTCTGAAAATATTCGTTACAAGAAGGTAAAAATTTAGAAAAAGAAATTTGATTATTTGAGTGCATCCAATTGTTTTTTTTTACAATTAAATATTATCTGCACGAACCATTAAATCTCGATCTTTTAACAATAGAAACATTTTGTTTATAAGGAAAACATTTACAGATATTTTTACAATAAAAATAAGAACAAAAGGTCAAACTATACGTTAGGGAGCTCAGTTGTTAGATGGCAGCACCTGGATGGTCTATTCCTAAACCTAACCTAACCTAACCTAACCTAACCTACAAAAGGAATAGACAACGTTCGTAATGAAGTAAAAATTTTCTTAGTTAAAGACAGAACGTAAAAATGTTTTATCAACATCTTATGCAATTTTTTGTCGACTTTATAAATTAAAATTAAACAGTTTATTACCTATATTAAAAGTTTATAATATATTTTTTTCTCTATTTAAATAAATAATTGTGTAGGCTTTCACTTCGTGATACATTTATTTATTTAAACTCTAAATGCACAATGTATTTATTATTAATATTTAAATGTTTGTTTTGATAGTTGCATTGGAATGAAGTAATTTCCAGATTAAGTGTATTAAACTTTATTTTATTTTTTAATATTTTCGTGCTTCGGTCTTTTTTTTCGTTATTAAAGGAATAAGATGTTTAGGTCATAAATATTAAAATAACTAATATCCAACGAGTGCTGCTTGTGATAAGCAGTTGCTGTAGACGTGATATCTAATAGGTCAATATATGTCGTTCGTATGGTGAGAGAGAGGCAGTTTGCGATGGTGGAAACCCTTCTTTCCTCACCCCACCACCCCCACTTTATTCCACCCCAATTTCCGCATTGTTGGTCACAGGATGAGGAGCTCGGTGGTTCGCTCCGTTGGGCAATATTGCTCATTTAAAGATCCAAAGTCTGTACGCCACCGATACAGAGTGAGTGTATTTATTTATTTATGAGCTCCACTTTATACCGACAACAAAAAAAAATGGGGCCATTCTGCTGCTGCAGTATAAAAATTGAAAACTGCACGTAAATATGAGTGTGTGTATGTGTGTGTGTGAGTGTGTATGAGTGTGTCGTGTTCGATAACACTTCAACACATATACACTCCGTTAACATTCCAAGGAACGGAAACGGTGATTAATGGTGCTTTTCCCTTTTAATGGTCGCAGAATGCAACGAACACTTTTATGTCGCTGCCTGCTGCAGAAATGTCGCGGATTTATTTACGAATGTTTGGAATTTTGTGAACTCATTCCACTAAAACGAGTTGATTTATTGCTCTAAACAACCGAAATAAACTAAACATAGTATTTTGAATATTGTTGTTAAGGGTGAAGTCTACATAATAAATAATTAATTGATGATGGATTAGTTTCTCACTTAACCAGTGGTGAAACATTTTTGTATTAATTTGATTGTTGAATTAAAACACTTGGTATGATTTCACTTGCTATTTATTTTACTCCGACTAGTTTCGACTATAAGTCATTCTCAAGGAGAACATTTCTCTTAACATAGAGTGATACATTGGACAGAATTGAAAAATTCAGTGTATGTATGGATTATCACGTAGTAACGTAGATACAGTGAAGTTTCAACAAGTAATAGCCTTATCGATCCAATTATTAATAATTATTCATTTATAACGAATGATGAGAAAATTTAATTTAAAGAATATGAAAAATTCAAAAAGTCCACACTACAAATAATGCAAATTTCCCTCGAGATGACTGAAACTATGAAATGGGTGGAAGTAGTTACAAATTGAAATGCAGTTTAATATATTTTCCTGAAGGGTAATGTCATGTCCCGTGAGATGCATTTCGGAATTGAATTTAGTATGCTGCACTGAGACACAAATAGAGAATAATTGTTGGAAACGGAATGGAAATATTTGAGCTTTAATATAATTTATAAAAATGGTTGAATCTTCAATTTTATCTTTTATGATGTACTGTATTATTATATTTATTTCTTACGTGAATATAAAGAAAATTAATCAATGCAAAAATTCATTTTTCTTGATTCTAAGTTGATTAGATTTATTTAATGTGATATCTCTTATAATAACTGTTTGATCTCAAAGATAATCTTTCGTAAAAATGGACAATAAAATAAAAAGCTTTTTTGATAGATGAATTAAAACACTTGGTATGATTTCACTTGTTCACAATAATACCAAGTGTTTTAATCCATTAAGTGAGAAAATAATTAATCATAAAAAGCTTTGTCATAACGATGGATGCAACCGTAACAGTAAATCGAGTTTGGATTTATGAAATGGTGGATGCGCCGGGAAACATTATTATTAACATTTTTATTAACTGTACATGTTTAATTACACAATTATGTAGATATTTCAGTAGAAAATCACCACTTACTAACTTTACATATAATACCTAAAGTAAAACAATATTTATGCAGTATTTATGATACTTTATTCACAATGGTATAATATGTTTTAGGTGAAGATATTTTTTAAGAAACCTCCGCGTCAGTTTTCCTAGTTGGAGGGTGAGATAGAGGCCACCCATCTATCTTAAATATATTCTTAAAACATAAAATATCTTTAATCTTATAAGTTAAATAGAGAAGAGAAGTAATCTTCAACATAAAATATTTCAGTCTATTGATAATTGAAAATTTCATTCAGGCTCAAACAATTATTATAAAACTATAAATTTTAATTCACTATAATCCGATCCATTATGCGAGAACTCGCTAGTAAATTCGCGATAATTCGAGTGGAATTGCAAATGGAAATTTGTAAATTTACTTTTAGGGAAATCCGCCAGACCTCTCTTCCAACTCTCCTCTCCTCATCACTCGTCTGCCGGAATTAATTCAAGATGACAATCGCATCCAGAATGCAGATTAATACACCCCCTCCCTTTTAACCCAACCATCCCCGTTCACCATTTCGTTCGCGCGAACAACCAGCAGAAATATTCGCTGCACTTCTCGGTCGCGATGCACATCCGAATATCATGTACAATAGAGGAGGAGAGGGGCAGCAGGGGGGAGGTTAGTAGAGGGTTAAGCGGTGCAGTAGTTTAATGTAGGAATTCTCGGGTCTGATGATGGCGAGTAATTAAATTTTACTGCGACACTATTTCCGAATTGGGGTAGTAAAATTAAGGTGTAATTACATAGCGATTCGTAATCAAATTCCGTTCCGATTATAAAATTTTATAACTATCAATTATAATACTCTTAAAATGTTATTACGATTATATAAACGAAAATTATTAAAATTGCACTTATGGAGCAAAAAATCGTAATTTTTAAAGTTAATTAGATTTATTCAATTTAATACAAATATGCATTTCATTACATTATTCTTAACAGAAGGTTTATAATTAAATGAAAAACATTCTTTTAATTTTAGAGATAAGTTTAGGAATTCATAACTTAATTTTAAATAAGTATTTATATACAATTTAGCCTATAATAAATAAAAAACGGGCTGAAAGACTATCGGTCGATAGCCATGGAACAGAAGAACAACTATATCAGAATTTATTTTATTTTATCCATTACATGTATTAGATTTTATTTTCTGTGAATAAAGATGTTTAGTAGTAGTAAATAAAAAAATATTGTAAGTATAAGAAAGTGATTAAATTGATTAAACCATCAATTTGACAGAAAATTTAATAATTAGTTAATATTCTTACTTAATCATTTTCTAATAACGAAAAAAAATTATTAAAAGTAAATGTAATATTTAAGATCCCGGCGCATCCACCATACTTGTTGCACAGTTAAGTCACTCTAAATTTTAGAAGAACTAAATGCGCACAACGATTATGGTGGATGCGCCGGGAACATAAATATTGCACACAGTTTTAATACATTTTATTCGTTATTATAATCGATGTGGCTAAGTAATAAATCATTAATTAATTAATTCTGGAAACATCTACATATGCATATTACTGAATTGTCTATTCACTAGTTACGTTCCCGGCACCTCCACCATAATCGTTGCACAAGTTAAGTTACAATAAATTTTATACGATCTAAACGTGCACAGTGATTATGGTGGATGCGCCGGGAACATAAATATTAGACACACTTTTAATAAATTTCATTCGTTATTAAAATCAATGTGGCTAAGTAAAAACCATCAATTAATTCTGGAAAATCTACATATGCATATTACTGAATTGTCTATTCATTCGTTATGTCGGTGAATATAATTCCATGCGTTCTAGTGAAACTTTCGAAAATTAGATTTAAACAAACTCCGTCCGGCCGCAAGACCCGAACCCACCCCTCTCGCTCCGACGACCCTTCAGACGTTCGATTTCGGCGCCGGACCTAATCTTAAAGTTGGAAAACGGTTCTCTAGTTAACTGCAACGGTAATGGAGTTTATGGTCCTATCTTGATGAACTAATCAGTAATCAGTGACCGACTACGTTCATCCCCATGGTGAATTACGAATTTAGATTAACTTGATGCACTGATTATGAATAATTAGTTAGGTAGTAATTAGGGCGATGATTGTGTAAACTACATTATATTTTAATATCGAAATGTAGCATTGAAGGAAAATGTCTCCAGTGAGAGAGAGGGGGTTTACATCTTTTCAAATATGTCTCGGCATTGAGGAGGAATTTCTTAAAGCTCTGATGGAATTGGATTAATTTTCTTAAGTGCTATTGATTGCCTGAATAATAGAGGAGTTTAAAATTAAAAGCTGGCAATTGGGATTTACGTCGTTATTGATTATGTTCATGTAATTAATTGTTGTCCCTTATATAACGACAAATACAAATTAATACATTTAAAAATAAAAATGTTGCAAGATTTCAAAAACTGAAAAACGATTTCTGTAGAAGCACAAAATTCTAGTACAGTGTTTGAAATATTGCAACATTTTAATTATCAAATTATTAAAAATCGTTGCAGTATTGTATCAATGGCTGTCACTGTCACTTTTGACATTTAAAATAGCGTCTGTATATTGTTTACAATGGATACTTGACTTTTTATTTATTTTTTTAATCCTCAATTTCTCGACTTAAGTTTGATGTATGGATAAATCTGTCTACAATTTTATATTCAGAAAAAAAATCTCCTTGTGAATCAATAAAAATATATATACAGTGCAATTAAAAAAAAAATGTTGATCGTATTTTGTCAAAAGCTGGGTGCGAGAAAAAATAACAATTCAGATCCTATTAAAGTCTTTTAAAAATGGTTTAATTTGATGTTTTATTTATTAAAATAGGATAAAAAATAAGCGAGATACAGCACCAAAGGTTTTTCGTCAGTTACCCTGTATATTAAGCTACATAAAATATTTAAGATAGTCACTTGAGTTACGTGAAGGTTTATATCACTTAATTAAAATATAGTTATATTCCTTTCTTCACTTAAAACATAAAAAAGTGAAGAAAGGAATATAACTGTGTTTCAATTAAGTTACATTCTCTCTAAGAAAAAAAATTACTTGATTTCTTTTTGAATCTCTTCCAGCAACTTAACACCCCGAATGGATCTATTATATCGCCTTGAATGAAAATAGTCTATTGGAGGCTAAAAGACGTTCCTGATGATTTTTTTTTTTGCAGGAGGGCGGCAAAGAGACGACCCCTCTTGGTTTTTTTTCGCTTTCCCTCTGTTGGCGTCATCCCATCCCCACTTTGCTACGTGCGAAAACGGTCATTTATGGAATAAAGGCTCCACGACCACGTAACCATTATACCTTTATCTCGCAAATGACGGCTTATTAAGGTTCGGAGGGCCGCTATAGAAATTCCCTTACCGAGCGGACCGGCATTAACGGCAATATTATTTAGGGTGCGGCTGATTCGGGCTTAGTTTAAATTATTTTTCATAATCCTAAATACACTTTTCCGCCAGCGTTTCACTTAACTATAAGCTATAAGTTAGATTAATATTAAATTTTAACCCTTACATTAAATTATTATAAAAAAATATTATTATTAGAGACTATTCGCCCGTAAACTACAACCTTTTTCTCCCTTTACTCTCCCACATCTGCACAAAAGTTAAAACGGTGGCAAGGGCCCAGTTATTTACTGGCGAAATGTGTACAGTAAATTGCAGGGTGGGTTTAATGTAGCGAGTATTTGACTTGCACGGCAAGAGGATCGGTTTGAGGGTGGGAGGAAAAGCGGGACCAGTGCTTCCGGGTCGGTGGTGGTGGACCGCAACCTTACGCCCCCACTCGCCATTAACACAAATTGTCGTATTTTCTAACATCCTCTCATATATTTAAAAACACCATTTAAACTTTATACAAAAAAATAAAAACGATTTTAAAATTAATAGAAAACTAATGTATATTTATAGTCTGTTCGTTGGATCTTTCGTCGTACGTCACAAATTATCGCTTCGAGAAATAACACAAAAACATTCAGTCTGATAAAGTAAACCAAATGCGTTAGAAAAAGAACGCACTGTAAAATTTTCGTCGTTTTTTAAAGCGATAGTTTGTGACGTACGACGGAAGATCCAACGAACAGACTTTATATACAAATATTTTCTATGAAACCCTCGCTAGTGTTATAAAAATTGAAGGGTAGGATAGAGGCCACCCACCCACCCTACATATGTCCATAAACTTAAGCCACAATCTCGCGTTTCGTTTCATTTTTAACATAAAATCTAACACTGCTGGAGTTTGTAAAAAACAAAGCCAGTTATAGTGATTAAAATTCATTGTTTATGTAGGGTGGGTGGGTGGCCTCTATCCCACCCTCCAAGCAATAAAACACACACCACTAACTCACCCTACAAACAGTAAAACATAGAAACGTATTATCATATTTATTGCAAATTGTAAAGAGGCTTAATCTAATTTTTATTACGTAAGAATTCATTTATAAAACTTAAAGAGATAATCTCCTTAATGTTACAATAGTGAAGGGTGGAAATAAGGTTACCCACCCACCCTACAATTAAAGTAGAAATTTTTTGTTCAAATTTTTTAAACATTTAAAATTAAAACTGCTGCACCTTCCGGAATTTAGATCAGTGAGCGTGATTAAAGCGAATGTATATGTAGGGTGGGTTATTATGTACAAACCCACCCTCCAATCTGTCTACCTACACCCGAATTTTAGTATTTTTTTTGTTATTATTATGTTAAATTTTAACTTAATTTATTACAATAATATGAATTTGTATACAATTATTTTCTATGAAATTCTCGTTCATATTATGATAATTGGCGGGTAGGATAGAGGTCACCCACCCACCCTACATATGCGCACAAACATAAGCCATAATCTTGCGTTTCGTTTCTTTATTAACATAAAACCTCACACTGCTAGAGCTTCCAAAAAAAAAAAGCCAGTAACAGTGATTAAAATTAATTGTATATGTAGGATGGGTGGATGGCCTCTATCTCACTCTCCAATCAATAAAACATACGCCACTAACCCACCCTTTAATCAGTGAAACATAGAAACCTGTTATCAAATATATCGTAAATTGTAAAAAGGGTTAAACTCATATTACGCAAGAAATCATTTGTAAAACCAACAAAAAGAAATGCTGCTTTATATTATAATGGTGGAGGGTGGAATTAAGGCTACCCACTCTCCCTGCAATTAATGTTGAAACTCTTGCTTTAAACGTTTTAAACATAAAAAATTAAAACTGCTGCATCTTCTAGAAATTAAATCAGTGAGCGTGATTAAAGCAATTAACAATTTGTAGGGTGTCTGAGTGTCTATAAACCCACCCTTTAATCTGACAATTAGACCCGAATTTTAGTAAATAAATATTTTATTATTATGTTTAAGTGTTAACTTAATTTATTGCAATAATATGAATTTGTATGCAATTATTTTTATGAAACCCTCGCTAGTGTTTTAATAATTGGAGGGTAGGATAGAGGCCACCCACCCACCCTACATATGCGCACAAACTTAAGCCATAATCTGGCGTTTCGTTTCTTTTTTAACATAAAATCTAACATTGCTGGAGTTTCCAAAAAACAAAGCCAGTAACAGTGATTAAAATTAATTGTATATGTAGGGTGGGTGGGTGGCCACTATCTCACCCTTCAATCAATAAAATACACGCCACTAATCTACCATTGAATTAGTAAAACATAAAACATGTTATCAAATATATTGTAAATTATAAAAAGAGTTAATCTTTTATTACATAAGAATTCATTCGTAAAATTTATAAATTTATGTAACAGGGGTGGAGGGTGGAATTAAAACTAGCCACCCACCTTGCAATTAAAGTTGAAACTTTTTCTTCAAATTTTTTAAAAGTAAAAAAAAAACTGCTGCATCCTCTAGAAATTAAATCAGTGAGCGTGATTAAAGCGATTCTATATGTAGGGTGGGTTATTGTGTACAAACCCACCCTCCAATCTGACAACATACACTCGAATATTAGTAAATAAATATTTTATTATTATGTTTGAATGTTAATGTAATTTACTACAGTAATATTAATTTGTATGTAATTATTTTCTATTAAACCCTCGCTAGTGTTGTAACAATTGGAGGGTAGGATAGACGACACTCACCTACCCTACATATGTGCATAAACTTAAGCCACAATTTTGCGTTTCGTTTCTTTTTTAACCATACAATCTAACACTGCTGGAGTTTCTACAAAACAAAGATAAAATAGTGATTAAAATTCAATGTATATATAGGGTAAGTGGGTGGCCTCTTCCCCACCCTCCAATCAATAAAACACACGCCACTAACTTACCCTTCAATTAGTAAAACATAGAAACGTGTTATCAAATAAATTGTAAACAGAGTTAATCTTTCATTTCATAAGAATTCATTTGTAAAACCTATAAAGAAATTCTACTTAATGTTACAATGGTGGAGTTGGAATTAAGGCTACCCACCCACATTACAATACCCACCCACCTTACAATTAAAGTTAAAATTATTGCTTCAAATTTTTTTAAATAAAAATTAAAAACTGCTACATCTTCTGCAAATTAATTCAGTAATCGTTATTAAAGTGAATGTATATGTAGGGTGGGTGGCTGTCTATAAACCTACCGTCCAATCTGACAACTAGATCCGAATTTTAGTAAATAATATTTTATTATTATGTTTAAATGTTAATTTATTACAGTAATATTGATTTGTATACATATTTTTTTTCTATAAAACCCTGGCTAGTGTTATTATAATTAAGGGGTTGGATAGAGGCCACCCGCCCACCCTACATATGTTCATAAATTTAAACCACAATCTCGCGTTTTGTTTATTTTTTAATATAAAACCTAACACTGCCGGAGTTTCCAAAAAAACAAAGCCAGTAACAGTGATTAAAATTAATTGTATATGTAGGGTGGGTGGGTGGCCTCTATCCTACCCTCCAATCAATAGAACACACGCCACTAACCCACCCTTCAATCAGTAAAACATAGAAACATATTAACAATTATAGCGTAAATTGTGAAAAGTGTTAAATCTTTTGTTACTTACAAATTCATTTGTAAAACTCATAAAAAAAACCTCCTCAATGTTACAGTAGTAGAGGGTGAAATTAAGGCTACCCAGCCACCCCACAATTAATGTTGACAGTTTTGCTTTAAAAATTTTAAACTTAAAGTAATTAAAACTGCTGCATCTTCTGGAAATTAAATCAGTGATCGTGATTAAAGCAAATGTGAATGTAGGGTAGGTCAGTGTCTATAAAACCATTCTCCAAAATGACAACATCGACCCGAATTTTATTAAATAAATATTTTATTATTATGTTTGAATGTTAACTTAATTTATTACGGTAATATTACTTTGTATGCAATTATTTATGTGTCTATAAAACCATTCTCCAAAATGACAACATCGACCCGAATTTTATTAAATAAATATTTTATTATTATGTTTGAATGTTAACTTAATTTATTAGTGTATCGACATTAAATTGTGTAAATTCTCAAAACCCAAGTGTTTTATTTATCTCCTATAGAAGTAGGAAAAATTAGCAGAAAACAAATACACGACAAGAAAATGATACCCAAAACAACGGTAACAAATAAACAGATCGAAAATATAACATTCAGAAAAACAACGTATGAAGAAATAAACAACATAGCAATATTATCGACACTCAACAAAATACTCGAAAAAATAATACAAATACAAATCACGAATCATTTAGTCAAATACAATATTATATACCACAACCTATTTTTTTTTCAACAATATTTAGGGACAATATCAGCAACATATGAACTAATTAACAACATAAAATCCAAATTAGACCTAAAGAAACAAGTAGCAGCAATTAACTGCGACATGAAGAAGGCTTTCGATTCCATCTCTAAACCTAAACTTCTAGAGAAACTAGAAGCAATAGGGATAAGGGGAAAGGAACTAAAATTAATAAAAACGTACCTTATGAATAGAACACAGTGCGTGAAAGCAAATGGCACAGAGAGTCAACTGCTGGAAGCCGAATATGGAATACCTCAAGGAGGCAACTTACCGCCTATACTGATCATCATATATACAAATGACCTCATGGAACTGAACTTGAAAGGAAATCCATATATATATATATATATATATATATCCCGACGACACCTGTATAGTCCATTCCGAAGGTAGCTACGATTATATACAAAATAATATAAATAGTGATATGAAGATATTAGAGAATTGGTATTTCAATAACTTATTGACAATAAATGAAATAAAAACAGAATATATGATATTTAATAGCAAGAACAATCAAACGAAAATTAACGTCAAAATAAAAGGCCACAATGCTTAAACGCGTAATAGTCATTACCATTAAACCATAACCGATACGTTGTCGTACGTTTCACGTGTCTGGAATGATGTTCGAATAGGACTAATATTGGTATTTCGAGTATTTATTATTAACATTTACGACCGGTGTTACTAGGTAATAAATTAGTTTTCAAATTTTTCTATTACACTTACATTCTAAAAGTTTTGTTTGCACTGCAATAATAAAATACCTATTGAAATCTATTAAATGATAATAAACTTAAAAAATGTGTTGGTACTAATTTGGATCAGGTATATTTTAAAGTTTTAAAGTTTTAAAATATTGATATTAATTTGAAATTTAATTACTTTACAACTCTTAAAATATTAGAAATAATTACATTCCCTAAACAAAATTGATTCAAAACTGTTTTAAGTAGTAACAGGATGGAGTACTGAAGACTGATTGGCGTACAGCAATGACATAATAAACACACGTCTGCATTGGTGGCTGGCATTCAGACAGAGATAACTAGATCGTCTTTTCTGCACGAAGAGCTCTTCTCACATCTAATTAGTGTAATAAAAATTAAGCGACTCTATCAAACCTTCTAATTATTATAACACTAACGAGGGTTTCATAAAAAATAATTGCATACAAAGTAATATTACCGTAATAAATTAAGTTAACATTCAAACATAATAATAAAATATTTATTTAATAAAATTCGGGAAGATGCTGTCATTTTGGCGGATGGTTTTATAGACACTGACCTACCCTACATTCACAATTGCTTTAATCACGATCAGTGCACGTCGCAGTGCATCGACATTAAATTGTGTAAATTCTCAAAACCCAACTGTTTTATTTATCTCCTATATAATGGAATTTCACCAATAAAAGCCTCATCAATCCAATATTTCCTACTTCTGTTAAGTACAGATTTATTTCATCAGCTATTTCTGCATTATCGGTTGTATTGGTTCCATTTTCTTTGCGTAATTCCTTTATAATCTTTTCGCTTTTTTTTAGTTTATTTATTTGGTTGTTTATTAGTTTCCTAAATTGGTTGGGATTATTTATATTCGCTTGGAGTTTATTTTTTTAGTATTGTGTTTTGATATTTTTTATTGTTTTTGTTGTTGCTTTCTTCTGTTTGATATATTATTATTTCATTGGTAGGGTTTTTTAGATGTTTTTTTTTGTAATTTGTTCCTTTGTTTAATTTGTTATCTTTTGTTATTTGTGTTTGGTCTACTTTAGTAATTTCGAAGAATTTGTATTCTGGTTTTATATTTTGTTCTTTTATTTTTGTTATTATTGCATTATGGTCAGATATGCTTGATATCTCTACTTTAATGTTCTCTATTAAGTTTATATTATTTGTAATTACGTGGTCCACTATAGAGTTGTTTCCATTCTGATTTAGTCTCGTGTAAGATTTTTTTGTTATTTTATTTACTATTTTATAGTTATTTTCTCTTAGGGTATTTTTGTAGTCCTTTGTTATGTTGTTTTTTTAGTATATTTATGTTTATGTCTCCTATTATGATATGAATTTTTCTTCTGTTTAGTAAATGGTTTTTTTTAGATTATTTCTTAGTGTATTAAGGTTTATTTGTGGTGGTTTGTATATTAGTCAGATTATTATTTTTCTTTTATTATTTATTTTATTTATTAACAAAGGCAAGAAGTTGAACCTGCTCGAACAACTAGAAATAAACAAATTCAAGAAACGCGGCATCCTCCTCAACGACCAACTAGACGTTAATAATTCCCCACTAATTAACATATAACTTTGACTCCTTTCCCCACTTCAAAATATTAGTATATAAGATAACATTGTAGTCTCGAACAACCATTAATCATCTGCCTGATGAAGCCACTGTGTGGCGAAACATATGTCGCAGTTCCGACATTAAAAGTAGTGAAATTACAAAACAAGTGTTTTATTTACCTTATATACACGTTGTCCCCTGAAATTTTGAATACGGGCATTTAAATGCGTTACTTGTTACTTAGTTACCACGCTCGTGACGTATTTTAATGGACTGACCAACGGAAAATAATCAGTAATTTCTAATTTGTAATAAAATAGGGAATTAAAATGAAACATATTCTGATATAACAAATAACAAATAACTACAATGGTCATCTTATTCGATGTTCAAAAACATCTCTTTATTGAGCCAAACAATATCCTAGACGATCATAAAATTCCCGTTAACAAATTGAAGCTATGTCAGTCAAATTGACATGCATATTGCAACAATAACCATGACAACCAATAATAATAATCGAGATACAATACAAACACATTACATTACTCATATTCAAAATTTCAGGGGACAACGTGTATATAATGGAATTTCACCAAGTATCAGCCTTGTCTATTCAATATTAAAAGTTAAAGGGAATGAAAAACTGAATAAGTTTTATTCGAACATGTTTTTCATAAAATTATTAACTTTCGAGAATAAAAAAAAATTGAAAATTTTGACATTTTTTGCCGATTGCTAATAAATTATTGGAGATAGATAAAATTCATATAACAAATAATTGTAGCGAATTCAAAAGTGCACAAATTATTAAGAACAATATTTTTGCGTAAACCTCATAGTTTTCGAGAAAAATATAGGGAAAGTACTATGATGGCCACATCACCATTTATTATATTGTTTTATTGTTTTTTATGCTTGATTTATTTTTTCTAGATCAGTATGTGTTTTAATTTTTATTTTAATGCTCGTGTCTGTTTTTCTAATGAATATGCTTCCGTCTCTAGTCCATAAAAATTTGAAGTTGTGCAGTTTTTTTTTAATTCTCTGGCTTTATGAAATAGACTATTCGCAAGTGAAGTTAGTTGTTCGTTGATCAATATCTCGTTTCTTATTCCTCTTAGAGTACATTCTGTAGTAGTTATCGATCCAATGGTTTTTCGGGCACTTAATATGGCTTCTTTTATTTCTTTTGTTTTGAGTTGTACTATTATCTTTACTGCTTTCTCGTCTGTAGGCGGTGATAATTTGATTTGATTCGATGTTTGTATTAACATTTTTTATTATTTTTGCTGCTACTTCTTCGGTGTTTTCATTTTTTTCTTGTTTTTCGACTCCTATTATGATTATGTTGTTTTTTTACCTTATCTTTTTTGGTTTTTTCTATTGTATTTTCAAGTATTTGAATTCGCTCTTCTAGTTGTTCATTTTGTTTTTTACTATTTTTCAGTATTTTTTTCAGTTCCCTGTTTTCTTTTTGAATTTCATCGAATTATTCACTCATGAATTCTATAGTCTTTTGTTTAAATGTTAACTTAATTTATTACAATAATATGAATGTGTATAAAATTATTTTCTATAAAACCCTCGTTAGTGTTATAATAATTGGAGAGTAGGATAGAGGCTACCCACCTACCCTACATATGTGTAAAAACTTAAGCAACAATCTCGCGTTTTGTTTCTTTTTTAACATAAAATCTTAAACTGCTGGAGTTTCTAAAAAGCAAAGCCAGTTACAGTGATTAGAAATCATTGTATATGTAGGGTGGGTGGGTGGCCTCTATCCCACCCTCCAATCAATAAAACACACGTCACTAACACACCCTTCAATCAGTAAAACATAAAAAAGTGTTATCAAATATAATTTAAATTTTAAAAAGGGTTAATTTTTTATTAGGTTAAAAAAAATTCTTCAGTGGCAAACTTTTGAAACTTTAGATTTTCTTTTCTTTAGAAGAACTAGAAATCGTTGCGTAATTATTCCGTGGCATAATATTTACGTCTTTTAGAAAGCAATAAAAACATTTTTATAATAATTGTAAAGCTGTTAAAACCTAGAAATTTTGTTTATATGATACATGTGGGTCAAATTATTATTTAAGCAAATATAATAGGTTGTTTCGGTGGTTGGCAAAGGTAATATATTAGATGTGTCAATCGTTACAACTATAGTAATTTCATCATCCATCATATCTGTCAATGAATATTGGGAGGGTTGAACTCCTCTCAATAATTATCGCATTGGAAACGGAGAGGAGCCTTGTTTCCCTCTAATTTATCGAGGCTATAAATACATCAATGCTTATGTTATAATAACGCGGATGCGACGTCTCGGTTTGATTAAATTAAACATAATTTACATTTAAATCGAAATAAATTTATATTCATGCAATAAAATACAGAAGGAAACATTTGATTAAATTAAATAAATTGCCATTAATACAAAAATGTAATGATAACACATAATTATTACAATTAATGGAATAAATAAATGTTTTAAGAAACATCAACTATATTTGTATTAAATTTTACGACAGCAAGAATGATGTTAATAATAATATATGGTATAAAGAATAAATAATACAATATAATTTAAAATTAATTGATAGAAAACATGTTTTATAGATGTGTTCGGATTAACACATCTATATTTTGTACGTTATTATTTGCAATTACATTATGACATATATTTTCAATTGAATAATTCATTAGATGAAATAATAATAAGTTAAAGATCACTTTCTTTACAGTATAAGTAAACTTCAAGTTCATTTCTCGTCACTTAACTCAAGAAATAAACCAAATGGATGAATGGATTAATTTGATAGATGAATTAAAACACTTGGTATGATTTCACTTGTTGTTTATTATTCTCCGCTTAGTTATGACTATAAGTCATTCTCAAGGAGATAATTAATCATATGGATGAATGGATTTTTATTCTTTTTGAAATTAAATAATTGTAACGATGAGACAAACCTATTAATATAAATAAATATGTAACTCCTGTATAGCTATTAAAAATGTTTACATCGTAAACGAAATGTACATTTAGCAAAATAAAAATAAACTGTCGAAAAAAGTTATTTTATATTTTCGATTAAATCATTTTTGTCTCAATAAAAACTAATTTTACGATCTAATTAATAAATATTACAATAAAAGTCAATGGATGGCGATTAAACGATCGATTTCCTGATTAAATCAAATCGACTGAACGTTAGGCGTTTTACATGGCCTAATTGGTGGATGCGCCGGGCGGACCCTCTCGAAAGTGTTGACGATGACAGGGAAAAGGGTTCGTTGCCGGAGGCGTAATCGAATTCCGTCCGGAGGCAACCGCCGGCGGAATATCAAATTCAATTAAGATGATATTTCGCAGCCTTGGCTGAAATAATTGCGTTAAAAACGGATAAATCGCCCGAGTCACTAAAAACCCGGACGTGAAAACAAGTTCAATAGATGCGCGATTAAATATTGCTGATGATAATAAAATACAATATAAATATCTATACAATTAAAATCATTTCCTACAAAATTTAACTATTAAACGATAAAAACGTATATTTTTTCTTCTCATTCACTTTCAACGACTTCCCCCTGTCCAGGCAGTTATGTCGCATAAATAGCAATTTCAATGTCATAAGGGTGGCCCCGCCGGGCGACATTCAATTATGTCTAGCTTACAGCGTCGTCCCGATAACCGAGTTTATCTCGAAATAATTTCCAATTTCCGGTGTGAGGGGGGTGGGATGCACCTTTTTCACTTGATAGTTGTTGCCGTTAAAGGCGCAATAGGGCGAGATCTTAAATTACCATAAAAATAACGTATCATATTAAGTCCGGACGTCCCGCCGTTTAACTTCCGCACGAATGTGGTAAATAACGTGTTCGGAGGGTGCGAGTGCAACGGTAATGTCACCATAAAAACGTACTGGAGGACGCGTAACGACCCCAAGGGATTCTAAAATGTTTGTAAGGATTACGAACGAAATTGCATGTATTTCAAATCGAAACTCTAAACTATCAATAAAACGATTAATGAAGAATCAAGAATAACTAAAATATACAATGAATTAAATTTTCACTTAACCCATAGTGAAATATTTTTATATTAATTAGAGTTTAATTAAACACTTACTGTTTATCTAATTAATTAAAATATGTTTATGTATTTTTTTTCTGTATAAAGGAGTTTCTGTAAATAAATAAATGAATATGAATAACTTTAAATTTATAAGATGTTCTGAAATAATAGCAAAATTTAATTGAATTGAATAAAAATATACTACCCGGCGCATTCACCATATGTTCGAAACACGTACGATTTAATTTATTACATCTTAAAAAAGTATTTAGCGATTGTAATCAGTTTATAATCGAATACGCTTGAGGTTAATAATAATAAATATATATAGACAATATATAAAAAAGGGTCGACATCATTCCTCATTGTTATCAGACCCTTCCCACTATTATTTTAACCGCGTTTCCATCATTTTTCACACACAATCGACCAAATAGGATATTAGATAAAGCCCTTCGGCGTGTGTGTATGTATGTGTGTGTGTGTGTGTTCTGTACGGTGTTTCATATTTCAAATCGATCTGGCTCCATCTCCCTCCATTTTTATTAGAAATAAATTGAACGCGGCCGAACATAAGGCATCCGCCGATTTATTAGCCGTGTGCACTACTGCGCGCTCATCTTATGGCCCTTTTGTCGGTCGGAGGGTTGGTTAGAAGAAGAGTGTCGAGTGGCGATAACTCGAGTTTTCACGCCGCTTGCACAGATTTATTATGTGTGTGTGTGTGTGTGTGTGTGTGTGTGTTGTGTATCGTATTTCATGAAAATAATTATGGAATAAGAAAAAAAAAATAGGTTTTTATAAGGAAACAAAATTGAATTTTTAATTTAGCCAATATAAAAAACTTTAAGCTTAATATAATAGCGTTAAAGGATCTTGTTGAAATAAATTTGTAAATAAGCAAGAGTGTACAGTTTTATAGGCGAGTGAATAAAATACAATAACTTTATCTTTTTAAAATTGTATTAAAACACTAATACTTTCGATTATTGCTTATACAGGGTGACTGACGAAAAACCTTTGGTGCTGTATCTCGCTTATTTTTGATCCGATTTTAATAAATAAAACATCAAATTAAATGATTTTTAAAAGACTTCAATATGAACTGTACTGATATTTTTTCTTGCATCCAGTTTTTGACAAAAGACGATCAACTTTTTTTTTCAACTTGCACTGTACATATATTTTGTACTGATCCGCAAGGAGACTTTTTTCTGAATCTAAATTTGTAAACGATTTTATCCATTCATCAAACCAAAGTCGAGAAATTGAGGATTAAAAATAAAAAATTAAAAATCAAACACCCATAGTAAACAATATACAGAGCCTATTCCAAATGTCAAAAGTGACAGTGTCAGTCATTGGTACAATACTGCAATGATTTTGAATAATTTCATAATAAAAATGTTGCAAGATTTCAAAAACTGAAAAACGATTTCTGTAGAAGCACAAAATTCTAATACAGTGTTTGAAATATTGCAATATTTTAATTATGAAATAATTAAAAATCGTTGCAGTATTGTATCAATGGCTGTCACTGTCACTTTTGACATTTAAAATAGGATATGTATATTGTTTACAATGGATACTTGAGTTTTTATTTATTTTTTTAATCCTCAATTTCTCGACTTAAGTTTGATGTATGGATAAATTTGTCTACAATTTTATATTCAGAAAAAAAATCTCCTTGCGAATCAATAAAAATATATACACAGTGCAATTTAAAAAAAAAAATGTTGATCGTATTTTGTCAAAAACTGGGTGCGAGAAAAAATAACAGTTCAGATCCTATTAAAGTCTTTTAAAAAATGGTTTAATTTGATGTTTTATTTATTAAAATCGGATAAAAAATAAGCGAGATACAGCACCAAAGGTTTTTCGTCAGTCACCCAGCAATCAACGAAATTATTAGGATTTTAATACAATTTTTAATTAATTAATTCAATACTTGTTACACTCTACACTCTTAATGGAAAGGTTTGTTTCTCTGAGATTATTGGTTTTGTATGTGTGAAACAGATAATATACGGTACATTTTTCATTAATATATTGATTAATAATTATAAAAAAACTTGGTTTGTTTCAAAGAAAATAGCAATTAATTAAATATATATTCCACTAACATTAAGACTAACTGTTAGCGTTACAATTCAAAATTACTATAATAATCTTAACGTAACTTAAGAAATATATTTCTCCATATAATGGAATGTAATTTTTTGTTAAATAAATTCAGATTTATTATGCAATACATTTTAATTTGAGCTCCCGGCGCATCCACCATTTATTAGAACAGCTGAAAATTATAAAATAATTTAATACGGCAACACGAACCTTATGTTTATTATATAAAATGATGTCAAAATGAGTAAATTACACGATATATAACACTCTGTAGTTATCACCGTTGGACACTAAAGGGTTTATTGTTTAAAATTAGTACATTTAGTACATTTAAACACGACGGAGTGACTTTATAGCGACAATTAAAGATATATTGCAGGTTTTTACTACAATTTATAAGCCAATTAAAACTTTCTAATTGCTTAACTAAATGTCATATAAAGTGGCCTCGTTGTGGTGGTTTAATTCTGCGGTAATTACATACATTAAGGAGATAAAAAAGATAAAAATCTATAACTATAAATTCCCTACTGTATTATAATTTATATTATTTTTAAACAGTCATGCTACCTGCCTGTTTTCCATTTGTTATTATTAAAAATTGCGTTTGAAACTGGTGATGCGAATTATTAAATTTTAACAATTTTCAGTGGTTTAGAAAAACATCAAAATTAAATCACAAATAAAACAACTTTTTAACTTTGTTTGTATAACACGGACTTTATTTAGTGACTATAGTTTCGACAATTTTAACTTGTCATTATCAAAATTGTCGAAACTATAGTCACTAAATAAAGTCCGTGTTATACAAACAAAGTTAAAAAGTTGTTTTATTTGTGAAGAATTATGTATAACGAAGTAGAAGCCTCCACCGTTAACAGTTATCAAAATTAAATGTTACAAACTTTATATTTTCTAAATAAAATTAGGATCTTTTCCTTTTTATTATTTCCAAATAATCTATACATAATTATTATGTTTATTGTAAAAAAATCGCGTTTAAAATTGTTAAGTCTTAACACTTTTCAGTTCCTTAGAAAATGTAGAAAATAAAAAGAAAATCTAAACTTTATCAAATAAAATTAATTATATTTTATCTATTTTTATATTTTTTTAATTATCTGTAGTCAATTGGCGTTTTCTGTGAAAAAAAATGCGTTTTAAACGAGTGAGGTGAATTATTGAATTTTAACAATTTTCAGTTGCCTAAAACAAATAAAAAATCAAAAGTTATAAACTCTAAGCTTTATTAATTATTAAAAAATATTCTTCTTTTTATATTTTTAGGACAATCTCGAAAAAATTGTCGTTTTTATTGTTATAAAATCGCACTTGAAATGAGTGACATGAAGAATTAATTTTCAACAATATTAACATCCAATTTTCAGTTGCCTAAAAGAAATAGAAAATCAAAAGTTATAAACTAAAAGCTTCATTAATTATCACAAAATCTTCATCTTTTTATATTTATAAAATAATCTCGAAAAAATTTGTTTTCATCGTTATAAAATCGCATTTGAAATGGTTGAGATGAACAATTAATTTCCAACAATTTTAACATCTTAGAAAAAATGGAAAATCTAAAGTTAGAAACTCAAAATTTTCTTAATTAAAACAAAATCTATTTGTTTCAATAGGTTTTAAACAAATTCGAAGAAATCTTTGTTTTTATTGTAAGAAAGTCATGATTAAAATGAGTTAAGCTAATTATTGAATTTTAATAATTTCTAGTTGATTACGAAAAATTGAAAATCAAAAGTTAGAAACTGGAATCTTTTTAAATTAACACAAAAAAATCTTTTTGTTTTTATAATTTACAAACAATTTGGATGAAATACTTGTTTTCCTTGTTAGAAAATCGCGTTTGAAATGGATGATGCGAATGGATTAATTATGAGAATTTTTTTTTTGCCAAGAAAAAAAATTGAAAATAATCTTAAACTTTTTAAATTTCGACAAAATATATTTGGATTTATAATTTTTCAACAACTAGAACATAATTTTTGCTTTTATTATGAAAGAATTCTATTTGAAATGAGTGATTTGAATAATACAATTTTGACCATCTTCAATTCCTCAATAGAAAATTAAAAGTTTTCACCTTCAAACTTTCGAAATAAAAACAAAATTTATTCTTTATAATAATTTTTATATAATTCATACATTTATACTTTTTCTAAATGAAAAAACAAATTAATTGTAAGCAAGTGTTTTGATTTAGTGACTTTCTGCAATTTTTAATTGCTTAGAAATAATAATAAAAAATCTTAAGTTATAAACTAATAATTTTCTAAGTTCAAAGGAAATTAAACACTTTTAATAATTCTAAAACATTTTAGACACAATTGTAGTGTATTTCATCAGAATTCCGTGTTTAAAATGGGTGATGTGAATTATTGAATTTCGACATTTTTCATTGGCTTCGATAAAATAGAAAATCAATAGATAAAATTCCTAAAACTTTCAATCTGAGGTAAAATATTGTTATATGTAAATTTTTTAACAACCTCAACACAATTCTCCTTATTTATTGTCAGAAAATCGCCTTTAAAACAAGTGTTGCCTAATAAAAACATAATTATTTTTGCAGTTCTTTCCAGTAAATATAGAATTACATGTTAGAAAGTCTAAACTGTTTAAATTAAGACAAAATATATTAACTTTTTTTAAATAAATTTTCAACATTTAAGACACAATATTCGATTTAATTATGAGAAAACCACGTTTATAACAATTTAAATTAATATCTGATTAATTTATTAATTTCATATTAAGTTCAGTTGCTTATAAAACCTAGAAAATCAAAGTTATAAACTTAAAACTTTCCAAATTGTAAGAAAATCTATTTCTTTTTATAATTTTTAAATAATCTGAACACAATCTTCGTTTCGAATGTGAGAAAATTGTACATAAAACAAGTGATGTGAATTAGTGATTTCAACAATATTTAGTTGCTTTAAACAATAGAAAATAAAATAATTGAAACTCTAAACTTTTTAATTCTTGTATGATGTCGGCGTTCACTTAGTGGTGCATTTTGATAAGAAGTTTAAATAAAACACTTTACAACTTTGTTTTACCACTATAAATATAGTGGTAAAACAAAGTTGTAAAGTGTTTTATTTAAACTTCTTCTAAACTTTTTAAATTAAAACAGAATCAAACTAGTGTAATATTATTCTGAATAATAAAAACACACCAAAATATGATTCCTCCCTCAGTTTCCAAAAAATGCCTGGTCATAACCATAGATAAAAAAATCATACTATGTTTTTGTAAATATTGTATAATTTCTCAATAAATATATGTATCTATATGTATAAACACACGTTTGGTTTAATTGTGAAACTATCGTGTTTAAAATGCTTCACGTGAATTATTGAATTTCGACAATTTTCAGTCGCTTAGGACATGTATAAAATTAAAGGTAAAATTCTAAAAATTTCTTACTTTGGACGAAGTTAATTACTATTCATTATTTTTAAATAGTTTGTGCACAATTTTCATTTGTGTTGTGAGAAAAATCGGTTTTAAAACAATTGATGAGTATGATTGAATACTTAATAAATTTTCAGTCAAAAAAATTGGAAAATCAAAACTCAAAAACTTATTCTTACTTTCAAAATTAAGAGCAAATATATTTCTTTTACAAACTTTGAAACACTATGGTCAGAAAAAAAATTTTTTATTAGAATTTCGTGTTTCTAACAAATCTTGCGAATTATTGAATTTTTATAATTTTTTATTTTCAGTTGCTTAGAAAATGTAGAAAATCAAAGTCATAAACTCAAAACTTTCTAAATTGTAAGAAAATCTATTTCTTTTTATATTTTTTCATTAATCTAGGCAAAATATTCGTTTAAAATGTTAGAAAATTGCACATAAAACAGTGATTTCAAGAATATTTAGTCGTTTTAAAAAATAGAATAGAAATTCTAAACTTTTCAAATTGAAACAAATTCCAACTATTATAACATTTTTTTGAATAATCGAAACACAAGTTTTGTTTAATTGTGAAACTATTATTTAAGTTTAAAATGCTTGATGTGAATGATTAAATTTCGACAATTTTCAGTCGCTTAGAAAATTTATAAAATTAAAAGATAATATTCTAAAAAAATTTTACTTTAAACGAAATTTATTACTTTTCGTTATTTCTAAATAGATTGTCCACAATTTTCGTCTGTGTTGTGATAAAAATCGGCTTTAAAACGAGTGATGAGTATTATTGAATATTTAATAAATTTTCAGTAAAAAAAAAATCTAAAATCAAAACCCAAAAACTTATTCTTACTTTTTTAATTGAAAGTAAATATATTTCTTTTACTAACTTTAAAATATTATATTCAGAAACCATGTTTTTCTTGTTAGAATTTCGCGTTTCAAACGAATCTTGCGAATTATTGAATTTGTATAATTTTTTATATTCAGTTGCTTAGAAAATGTAGAAAATCAAAGTAATAAACTTCAAATTTTCTAAGTTGCAAGAATATCTATTTCTTTGTATAATTTTTAAATAATCTGGACACAATCTTCGTTTTAAATGTGGGAAAGTTTCCCATCAAACAAGTAATATGAATTAGTGACTTCAATAATATTTAATCGCTTAGAAAATCCAGAAAATCAAATATTAGAAACTCAAAACTGTATTTAATTCGTTAATTCAAACTATTATAATATTTTTTTAATAATCTAGACCCCAAGGTTGCTTTGTTTTGAAAATATTGCGTTCAAAATGTTCGATGTGAATTATTGAATTTCGACAATTTTCAGCCGCTTAGAAAATATAGAAAATTATTAGAACAAATTCTTAAAATTCCTTACTTAAGACGAAATTGTTTACTTTTCATAATTTATAAACAATTTTTGCACAATTCTCTTTTTTGTTGTGAGAAAATCGGCTTTGGGTATTATTGAATATTTAATAAATTTTCAGTCAAAAAATGGAAAATCAAAACTCCAAAAAACCTATTCTTACTTTTTAAATTCGGGGAATATATATATACCTTTTGATAGCTTTGAAATATAATGGTCAGAAACTTTGTTGTATATTATGAGAATTTACCGTTTGAAACGAATATTATGAATCATTATATCACTTTCAATGCTTAGAAAGACTAGACATTTAGAAGATAAAACATTAAGTATTCAAAATGACGAAATTTATTACTTTTTATAATTTCTAAATAATCTTTGTCCAGTTCTTTATTGTGAGAAAAGCGTTTTTATAACGAGTAGTGAATATGATTGTATATTTAAAGAATTTTTAGTAAAAAAAGCAAATTCAAAAGACAAAAACTTATTCTTACTTTCTAACTTAAGAGAAAATTTATTTCTATTAATACCTTTAAAACACTATGGTCAGAAACCTTGTTTATATTGAGGGAATTTCGCTTTTCAGACAAATCTTGCGATATATAGGATTGGGAATAATTTTCAATGCTTAGAAAGAATAGAAATTTAAAAGATAAAATGTTAATTTAGAATATATTAAGAAACTATAACAGAACCTATATTTTATAATGTTAAATAATCTGGTCACAATCCTCGGTTTTAATGTGAGAAAATTGCATTTAAAGCAAACGATGTGGATTAGTGACTTCTAATAATTTTTAGTTGTTTAGACAAAATAGAAAAACAAAATTAGAAAATTTAAACTTTATAAATGTAGATAAAATTAACATTTTTGAATTATATATTATTTATAAAATAATCAACGTTTTAGTTGTAAGAAAATCACATTTGAAATGAGTGATGTGAATTCATAAATTTCGACCATTTTCAGATCATATTATCAATAGTTATATATTTATCTCAATATTTTTTAGCAATCCAAAAACAATTACCCAATTTTTTATTGTTTATAATAATAAAATTACTATTAAATGACGTATGCAAATTATTAGGTTTTAATAAATTTTAGTTGCTTAGAGAAAATAAAAATCAAACTCTAACCTTTCTAAATTCTGATAAAATCTATGTCTTTTATAAATTTCAACAAATTAAATAGAATTATCGCAATTGTTAAAAAAAGGGCTTTGAAGTCAGTGATGCAATAATTGAATTTCACATTTTAAACTTGTTAATGAAAAAATAGAAAATCAAACGATTAAAACTTCAAATTTTTTAAATTATGGTAAAATATACTTTTCTCTATAATTTTTGAGTATTTTAAAAATAATATCTGATTTTGAATTGTGAGAAAACCACGTTTTAAACGTGTGATGGAAATTACGGAATTTCAATAACTTCAGTTGCTTAGAAAATAGATAATCAATCCAACATTTCCAAATTAAGACAAAGTATACTCTTTGTGTAATTTTTGTTATTAATATGAGCAAATTACGTTTGATAAAAGTTATGTGAATTAGTAAATTTTAACAATTTTCATTCGCTTAGAAAAATCAAAAATAGTTTCTAAATTTAGGCATAATATATTCAGTTTATATAATTTTTATAAATCTTGATTCAATTCTTGTCTTAATTATAAAAAACTTCACTTTGAAACGAGCGATGCGAATTATTGTTATTCGAATTTTTTCATTTGCGTAGTCAAAATAGAAAATCAAATGTTAGAAAGTATATATATATATATATATATATATTTAAATTTATAAACATATTGTACGCAATTTTTATCTTTATTGTAAGAAAATCGCCTTTGAAACGAGTGCTGTATATTATAAAATTTAATAAATGTGTAGTTAAATAATTAAAAGTTTATAAATAAAATCTTTCTAAATTAAGACAAAATATATTACCTTTTAATTTTTAAACAATCTAGAAACAGGGCTCGATGTTATTATAAAAAAATCATGTTTTTAACAAGTGATGTGAATTGTTGAAGTTCAAAAATTTTCAGCTATTTTGTAAAGAGAGAAAATAAAAAGTTAGACTTTCTAAATTAAGACAAAATCTATTTCTTTCCATAATTCTTAAATCATTAATACGCAATACTTGTTATTGCGAGAAAATCACGTTTTAAATAAGTAAACTATAAAATTTTAATTTTTAGTTGCTTTCAAAAAACAAAAAATAAGGAATTGAAAAGTTTGAAACTAAATAATAATAAAATCTATACGGTTTTCAGAAGTTGAATAATTTTCATACGATTCTCGTTTTATATGTAAAAAATTGTATTTGAAGAAAATTAGTGACTTAACAATTTTGAATTTCTTTAATAAAGTAGAAAATCAAAAATTATTAACTTAAAAACTTTCTAAATTAAAAAAATTAAACCTTTGTAACAATTTCAACAATCTGGACAGAATTCCCAATTTATTGAAAAAATAAATTATCGACAATTTTTAGAAATTAGGCTTAGAAAAAATGGAAAATCAAAAGATAGGAACTCCAAACTTTCTAATTTTAAGACAATATATTTGTTTTAATAATTTTTGAACAATATAAAAATAGTAGGACCGTTTTAGAAGCAAAAAATTCGTTTTTTAAATCAGTGATGTGATTTAATGAATTTATACAATTTTCGTTTGCTTTGAAAACGCAGAAAATTAAAATTTAAAATCTCTAAATCTTTTAAATCAGAATTAAGACTAATTATTTATAAATTTACTAAACAATCTGGATAATAATTTTGGTTTTAGTTATGAAAAAATTACGTTTTAAATAAGTGATACAAATTATTAAATTTCAACAAATTTCAGATGCTTGGAAAAAAATAGAAAATTAAAAGCTTTAAGGTCAAAAATTTACAAATCAAGACAAAATTAATTCCCTCGAAAAATTTTTAAACAACCTAGTCACAATTTTAATTTTACTAAGGAAAATATTGTGTTTAAAATGAGTGATGTAAATTATAGATAATTTTCAAAACAATTTCTTAGAAACATTATAAAATCAAACATTAGAAACCCAATATTTTTTAAATTAAAAGAAAATTTATTCATTTGTATAATTTTGAAATAATCTAAACATAATTTTTGTTTCTATTATGAAAAAATTACAAACGAAAAAGGGGATATGATTTATTGAATTCCAACAGTTTTCACTTGCTTAGTAAAATAGAAAATCATATGGTATACACTTTGAATTTTTCTATATTTAGACGAAATCTATGCCTTTTTATAATTTTTTAATAATCTGAATACAATTCCTGCTTTTATTGTAAAAAAATCAGCTTTGAAGGAAGTAATGCAAATAATTGAATTTAGAAAATTTTAAATTGCTTAGAGAAATAATAAACGATTTGTAATAGAACTAAACTTATTATTTTTTACATGTTTCAAAAAATCAAGATACTAGTCGTATTTTTTTATAAGAGAAAATTACATTGGCAACTTGTGTTGGAAATTAATGAGTTTCAAAAATGATTAGTTGCTTAGAATAAGTACAAAGTCAAAGGCTCTAAACTATCCAAGTTAAAAGAAAAAATATTTATTACAGTTTTTAACGGTTTGAAACATAACAAAACTTATTTTTTTTCACATGTTTTAAACAATCAGGACACTAACGTCGTCTTTTTTATTAGAAAATCATATTGGTAATGTGGTATAGAAATTGATGAATTTCAACAATATTTAGTTGCTTAGAAAAAATTGAAAGTTGGAAGATAGAGGCTCTAAAATATGTAAATTAAAAGATAATATACGTTTTACAGTATATTTAAATAATCTCTACACAATATTTTTCTTTTTTATTGTGAGAGATAAATGATTGAAACGAGTGATGAACATAATAAATTTTCACATTTTGCAGACGTTTAAGAAAAATACAAAATCCAAAGTTAAAATTTTTAAACATTCTAGATTAAGAACATATCTTTAATTTTTGATTATTTTTAAACAATATGGACAATATTCTCGTTATCATTGTGAGAAAATCGGGTTTAAAACCAATGATAAAAATTATTGCATTTTGATAATTTTAAGGTGCTTGGAAAAAATAGATAATCGAAAATCAGCAACGTTAAATTTTTTTGTATAAAATAAAATCTGCTTTTCTGTATAATTTTCAGATATTCTGGACAAAATTACAGTTTTGTTGTGCAAATATTGCGTTTAAATCAAACGATGTGAATATATGAATTTCAATGATTTTTAATTGCTTAGAAAATGTAGAAAATCATGAGTTATAAACTCTGAATTTTTCAAATCTGGAGAAAATCTATTCCTTTTTATATTTTTTTAATATTCTGGACACAATCTTGTATTTAAATGTAAGAAAATTTAGTTTAAATCAAGAGATGTAAACAATTTTCAGTTGCTTATGAAAAATTGAAAATCAAAAGTTAGAAGCTCAAAACTTAGTAAGTTATTACAAAATTAAATGCTTTTAATAATAAATTGGTTGATTGACTTACGTGAACTAATTTGACGAATAAATCACTAATAACCTTACTTCTAATCTTTCTTTTAATAATGTTTGAATAATCTGGATATAAAAATTTTGTGTTTAATTCTGTTAAATTTTGATTACAAAAATAGAAAATTATAAGTTGCTTGTAAATTTAAACAAAACCTTATTATTCCATAAAATCGTCCGAAATCTTTTACACCCCCATAAAAAACATTCCTTCCACAACAATTTTTCATGATAACATCTTTTCATGATTCATCCACACCGACATAATCATCAACTAACAACAACAACGTCTTTGGTAGTTGTTTTGGCAGAAAGACCATGGTTCTTACGATTATTACTATTGTTAATACCCAATGTAACAAATAATAATGTTTGTTTATCGCTCTATAAAATCTCGAGAGATTTCTTTTTGTAAATTGTTGTTTATGTATAAATTTAGGTTTTAAATTAACTGTAGTCTTCTGATATCTGATAATATTTTTCAATTTGCGTCTGCTTTTCCTATTTACAGCTAATTCCGGTGCCATGGAGCGAAACTATAGCGAATCAATTGTCGTAAAAGGCGTTCAGTTTTCACATTAGAGTTGGAAATTGAAGTCAAAACTATAAATTTTAGCGCCGGCATAAACAAACGAGTACAACGGGCATTAGAGTTTGGCCCCGGCAAAAACGAGGTGAGCCCTGCTGGTAATACATACAGCTTAAATTAGGGCTTAGACTGTGTCGCGCCAACGGAGACCGTCCACCCCAC